>JABWPP010000047.1:8312500-9042500 GCA_016920855.1 Puya raimondii | reverse complement strand
CTGAGACCAACGTAGAATGTCGAGATAGTACAAGGTATATCCTTATATTTTTCCCCTTTTATATATGAAATAATTCCCTTATTCAGAAAAGCTTCATTAAGTATTATCCATAGGGAGTGAACAATTGGACACATCTATGGATAAATAATAACTAGCTTAGGAAAAGGTTAGCGATGGCGACGGGCGAATTTAATTAATTAAATATATATAATGATCGATCGATCAATGGGTATAGTTCAGAAAAATTTAGGCAATCGATCTGAATTCAAAACTCTGTTCGATCCAACTTTTAAATTTGAAATCTAGAATTACTCCAATTTTTTTTTTAGAGTTTTATTAGCTTCTAGTTGTTAGATCTTATATTAGTTTATTTGCTAAAAAAATGATTAAAGCGCAGAATAATTGTCGAATATAGTAAAAATTCTCAAAGTTCGACTAAAATCATTCAAATAATAAGAAAAAAGAGTTGCTTGCTACTAAAATTCATTGATTTTTTATTTTTTATTTTTTATTTTTTTGTTTGTGAATTTTTCAATCCATCAATAGCTGTGGACAACAAAAGTTCCTCATTAGTAAGTTTGGCTTGTAGCTCCAATTAGTCCACGCATAAGTCATGAAATTAATATATAAAACAACAATTAATGCTTTCACACAATCCAACAAAAATATTAAATATGGATCCCATGAATATTAATTAACTCATCAATCTGATCCAAATTCAATTCAAATTATTTAAAATATTTTTAGTTTTGGTGAACTAATAGTTCATTATCTTTTTATTGGGATATAAGTTTCAAACCACAGCAACCTCTAAACCATCAAATTTTAAATTTAAATCCAAATTCATACGGGTCGGGTGTAAAAAACCATTATGTAAGATAAATAATTATTAGTTCTCTTATTAGTTGCTTTCAAATTAATTACTTTCCTTTATTATCAGAATTTTATTCGAAAAATGAAAGAAAAAGGAAATATCACAATGAGTTGCAACCTCATCTTCATGATATATATCGTGATCATGGAAATGTTAGCGTGGGGAAAAGATCCTAGGGAGTCGCTTTCGATTCATGTTTTATTTTATTAATGAGAATCTAATAGCCCTGTTGGTATTGAAAACTGCATATTCTGATCAAATCGCATAAATTATACTATTAATAACTAAACTGATGTGATCTATGAGGTGAACTAGTATTTACGGAACAAACAGAATATTTTCTGGTCGCACTTTTCTACTCTAGACGAACTCTATTTGTAGTACAAAGATTCCATCATCCTCAAACACAGTTTCTGACCAACACCAAAAGTTATGGTTCGAGTTGTGTTACGATGAGCGCACAAATAAAAACAAGAAAAAAAAATGAGAGTAAAAATTATAGGCGGAGGAGGAGAGAACTTTACTATAAAAAATAGAGTATAATATTGTGAGTACAATACACTATATCGCGTCTAAGGTAAAATAAGAAGAAAGTTTCTTAACCGATTTTTTCATTATTAGACCAAGCCCTCTGCCACCCACCACAGATATTTATTTTTTCCTTCACAATTTTTTTTTTCAAATTTGTCGCACCGTGAAGCTGTCGATGAATCGGAAATACAAAATCAAAATCTATAACCAAATTTCTTGGCACATCTAACAGCTTGGATAAGAAACTATCATAGAAAAATATTTAATTTGTTTTCACAAGTAATATTATATTGTGTATATCATGATAAGTTAGTTAAGATTGGTCATGCTGGATAACAAAGAAGCGTATCTGTATATGCTTGTGTCTCTTTTTTGCGCAATAAGATTAGCTGGTCCTTAAAATCAAATGAACTCAATACATCAAAGTAATATAAGGCCAATTTATCATGAGAAATAGTGATAAAGTGCTATATTTATATGATAGAATTGCTGGTGAAAATTCTAACTAATAGACTCGTCCAAAAATATGATTATGTGAATAAATATTAATAAAAACAAAAAATTGTACTCTGCGAGAAAATGATACTTAATTATTAGAACTATAATACAGAAACATCTTTTCAATATCGATCGAAGGCTCCAGTTCCCAACAGTTTACTGTTCCAAATTTTCATCCACAGATGCACCTTTCGATGGATATTTATTCTTACTTGTAATTATGTTCACAAGCTGAAAAAGAAATTTTTTTTTTTTTTTTTTTTTTTCTGAATGGAGAACAAGGAAAAGAGCCGTGCACCCAACCTCAAACCCACATTTTATATTTTGATTTATTTATTTATTTATTTTGCACCAGGGTGACATGTTTAGAATGTTAATTTTTTTGGTTAAGATTTCAATCCAAGCTAAAGAGAGTTTAAGTTGCAGACGTGTATGGAGTAGATTCACCAATTTTGTCATATTTATTATGCGAGTAACCTCTCAATCAATAACAACTTACTTTCTGATCATTTCTTCTTGGAGTCAAATCAGAAGCTCTAAACTGGAGTTTTGCTTTTGGCTACAAAATTATATTTCTGCCTCGTACTAGAAACTTCTTTTTGCCACATATTTCAAAAGCTTCTTTCCACAATTTTGATATTTTTTTTCTTTTACTGCCCAAAACTTGTTGTGAACAACCACTGAATACTAGAACAGAAGCAAGGCTGAACAGGCTCTAAGGACCTCGTCTTTGAGCTTGCCTCAGCATCTACTTTCAACAGTAGTTATCTCCCGAGTAGCACTTACCAAAGGCCAAAAAAAAAGATTATGATCCTCAAAACCAAAGGCTTCGATTCAGTAGTGCTTCGGATACTAATGGTTATTTAAATGGCACTGAAACAACACTTTTTCTAACAACACGGCACCTACGGACCCACGCCTTTCATAATGGGCCCATTATTATGTTCAGGGCCCAAATTGAGAAACCTTCTACCATATATTATAAGCCGTATATGGGCCGGGCCCATAAAAATGTACGACCCAAATTGATGATCTGGTTCAGAGGTTGAGGCCCACAAAGCTATCCAACCACTAGTTAGCTTCCACGTGTCCGACCACGCGTGCACGCGAGAAGATCCGGGACGAATGTCGCCCGCACGAGGCCAAATGAGTAAATCGGCAGCTTCTGCCCCTTCACGAACCTCACGTGGCTCCAACCCAGCTCGGACGATCTTTCGTACAACCCATCATCATCCGTCCTTCACTGAATTGTACTTTCAAATTTATTTATTTATTTATTATTATATAAATCAATTTAGATTAAGATCATTAGTATTTATAAATAATGTTGATAAAAAATCCTTAGCAGTTAAAGTTTAGTGAAATAATATGATATTAGATATTTATTAAATAAATATATAGTTTTTAGAGTTTGTAATTGCTTTACGCTATTTCCATGACAGGAGATATAATGAAACATCTATTTTAAAGTTTTTAGAAGTTTTATCGTGAATTTTAAATTAAAATTTTCGAGAACGGGCGGTAAGTAGAAATTACCCTAAATACAGTCAATAATCACACAAATCTGTAACTAATAAATCAACGGTCAGATCTTCGTCGGACGGTTAAGCGTCCAAACGCCGTTGCATCTCACCATTGGTATCTTCTTCACTCCTAATCCCTCCTACTCCTCCCCTCTCTATCGCTCTCGCTCTCTCAGGGTACGATCACCGCAGCAGGCAGTGACGGGGTCCTCTGATCCTCTCCTCTTTTATCCTCCAAACCCTAACCCTAACCCTAACCCTAGCTCTTACCGAAAAATAGAAAAAAGGAAACGACGATGGCCTCTCTCCACCTCGCCGGATCACGCCTCTCCCCCGCCGCCGCCGCCCTCCGCTTCTTCGGCGACCCCCGACGCTGCGGCGGCCGCCCACTCCTCCGCGTCCGCTGCGTCGGCGGCGGCGGCGGATCCAACGGTAGGCCGCTCCTTCTTCTCCTTCTTCTGGTTCTTATGCTTCTCCGCGGTCTCGCTTTCCGTTTGTGGAAAGTGTCCATGAGAGGATCTTGTTTGCAGGGGAGGAGCCACCGGAGTCGCTGTTCATGAAGGAGCTGAGGAGGAGGGGTATGACGCCGGGGTCGTCGTCGTCGATGTTGGAGGAGAGGGGGGCGCCGTACGCGGACGGGGAGAACAAGGGGGTGTTGGAGGCGAAGGAACAGAGCGGCGGCGGCGGCGGCGAAGGGAGGAGGAGAGGTGTGGCGGCGGCGGCGGCGGAGGGGAACGAGAAGGGGATCTCGAGCCAGAGGGAGCGGTCCATGGCGTTGAACAGTGAGGGCCTCGAGGTTCGTATCTCCGCGCCGATCCCCCCCTTGTTTACCTGCTCCCTCTCGTTGCGAATTCAGTTTCGCGTCATGATAATTGGCTATTGCAGTTATAATATATGTGGACATTTGAACAGTGATTTGCTTGCTTGACCTGTTCAAGCTTAGATTGTAGGCTAGATAGAACTCTCTGCAGGGATCAAAAGGACCTTTTTTAGCCTCCTGTAAAATTGTGATGCTATTAGGAGGATTAATTAAATTGCAGCAGATCAGAATCTCCAAACCTTAGCTTCTGCTGCTGAGGTTTAGATTCTTATTTCAGTTTCCTGCTGTAGTAGGAGTTCTAGGCATTTCTATTTGCCAAGCACATTGCTGTAAGTGATTATAGCAGAAAGAAGAAGTAGAAGCGCAGTCAAGCAGGGATGAAAATTCTATTGGGTTGACTGCTTAAAGGGCATCTGTTGATTGGAGGCTGTCAAAATCTGGCTTTTGGTATTCTTCATTGTCGGTAGATATCATCTTATCGGTCTTAGGGCTTTTTTAACCTAGCTTCTGATTCGGTGGCTATCACTTTTGTGCTATTGAACAACAGGAATTAAGCGAGAACCAGTATCTATTTATATTACCTGGCAAATCCTTCTTTACATTTCGCAAATATTATCTCTTCTTCAAGAGTAGGGGGTGTCGTCTGTGCTCAGTGTTTTGTCTGATGTTTGATCACTGTATGCAATATGTATGAGAATACCATGACCTCTTACGGGATCAAGTTTGAGGTGTCAAGTATATTAAATTGCAACCCCTAATTGGTGTTGGTACTTAATAAAATGTGATCGAAGTGACTAAGGTCGACAAGTGTCCTTGAGTTACATTCACAAAGTTGTATGACTTGCTTTACCTTGAAAATTTGCTACAGCTTTTAAGGGGATGCTTATTCTATTAAAACTTGCCTTATTATGCCATTTGGAGCTTTATTTTGGCAGATTTCAATTGATATATCTTGAATTTTCTTGTTCGAAATCTCCTTGTAGCATTTGGTTTATGGTATGAATGTAACAATTCATATAAGCCATTACTTGATCAACCTACAACACTCATAGATTTGCTCTGCTTCATTCCTTACACGAAGTTACTAAGATAGGCAGTTTGTTTCTCGGTTTTGCACTTTGCTTATAAAAATGCATTTGACCTGTTTTTCCTGCAAATCTGGAAAATTTACGTTTTCTACATGCAAATTTGAATATATATATATATATATATATATATATATATATATATATATATATATATATAGAGAGAGAGCTAGTCTCCTATACTATCTATAGTACCGGGGCTCCGGTACTATAGTTGCTTTTTCGATCTTAGGATGTTCAAATCAACGATCCACACCGTTGAAACTGATCTAGGATATTTGAATTTCTTAGGAATAAAATTTTGTAATTTTTCGACGTAGTTTACTTTGTGATCAAACCGTATTGCAACTTGGTCAATCCTTGTACATTTTATCTACATAGTTTAGTTTGTTGCATTGAATTTTAAAATAGCCTTCTCAACCATGCTCATACAAAATGAAATTAAGTGGAGCATTTTACTTGAGGGATAATATGATTATTTCAAACCAAAATTATGTGCAGTATATGAAAAAGTTTGGGAACTGTTTAAATTAAAAGTACTGAGACCAACGTAGAATGTCGAGATAGTACAAGGTATATCCTTATATTTTTCCCCTTTTATATATGAAATAATTCCCTTATTCAGAAAAGCTTCATTAAGTATTATCCATAGGGAGTGAACAATTGGACACATCTATGGATAAATAATAACTAGCTTAGGAAAAGGTTAGCGATGGCGACGGGCGAATTTAATTAATTAAATATATATAATGATCGATCGATCAATGGGTATAGTTCAGAAAAATTTAGGCAATCGATCTGAATTCAAAACTCTGTTCGATCCAACTTTTAAATTTGAAATCTAGAATTACTCCAATTTTTTTTTTAGAGTTTTATTAGCTTCTAGTTGTTAGATCCTTATATTAGTTTATTTGCTAAAAAAAAATGATTAAAGCGCAGAATAATTGTCGAATATAGTAAAAATTCTCAAAGTTCGACTAAAATCATTCAAATAATAAGAAAAAAGAGTTGCTTGCTACTAAAATTCATTGATTTTTTATTTTTTTTTTTATTTTTTATTTTTTTGTTTATGAATTTTTCAATCCATCAATAGCTGTGGACAACAAAAGTTCCTCATTAGTAAGTTTGGCTTGTAGCTCCAATTAGTCCACGCATAAGTCATGAAATTAATATATAAAACAACAATTAATGCTTTCACACAATCCAACAAAAATATTAAATATGGATCCCATGAATATTAATTAACTCATCAATCTGATCCAAATTCAATTCAAATTATTTAAAATATTTAAGTTTTGGTGAACTAATAGTTCATTATCTTTTTATTGGGATATAAGTTTCAAACCACAGCAACCTCTAAACCATCAAATTTTAAATTTAAATCCAAATTCATACGGGTCGGGTGTAAAAACCATTATGTAAGATAAATAATTATTAGTTCTCTTATTAGTTGCTTTCAAATTAATTACTTTCCTTTATTATCAGAATTTTATTCGAAAAATGAAAGAAAAAGGAAATATCACAATGAGTTGCAACCTCATCTTCATGATATATATCGTGATCATGGAAATGTTAGCGTGGGGAAAAGATCCTAGGGAGTCGCTTTCGATTCATGTTTTATTTTATTAATGAGAATCTAATAGCCCTGTTGGTATTGAAAACTGCATATTCTGATCAAATCGCATAAATTATACTATTAATAACTAAACTGATGTGATCTATGAGGTGAACTAGTATTTACGGAACAAACAGAATATTTTCTGGTCGCACTTTTCTACTCTAGACGAACTCTATTTGTAGTACAAAGATTCCATCATCCTCAAACACAGTTTCTGACCAACACCAAAAGTTATGGTTCGAGTTGTGTTACGATGAGCGCACAAATAAAAACAAGAAAAAAAAATGAGAGTAAAAATTATAGGCGGAGGAGGAGAGAACTTTACTATAAAAAATAGAGTATAATATTGTGAGTACAATACACTATATCGCGTCTAAGGTAAAATAAGAAGAAAGTTTCTTAACCGATTTTTTCATTATTAGACCAAGCCCTCTGCCACCCACCACAGATATTTATTTTTTCCTTCACAATTTTTTTTTTTCAAATTTGTCGCACCGTGAAGCTGTCGATGAATCGGAAATACAAAATCAAAATCTATAACCAAATTTCTTGGCACATCTAACAGCTTGGATAAGAAACTATCATAGAAAAATATTTAATTTGTTTTCACAAGTAATATTATATTGTGTATATCATGATAAGTTAGTTAAGATTGGTCATGCTGGATAACAAAGAAGCGTATCTGTATATGCTTGTGTCTCTTTTTTTGCGCAATAAGATTAGCTGGTCCTTAAAATCAAATGAACTCAATACATCAAAGTAATATAAGGCCAATTTATCATGAGAAATAGTGATAAAGTGCTATATTTATATGATAGAATTGCTGGTGAAAATTCTAACTAATAGACTCGTCCAAAAATATGATTATGTGAATAAATATTAATAAAAACAAAAAAAATTGTACTCTGCGAGAAAATGATACTTAATTATTAGAACTATAATACAGAAACATCTTTTCAATATCGATCGAAGGCTCCAGTTCCCAACAGTTTACTGTTCCAAATTTTCATCCACAGATGCACCTTTCGATGGATATTTATTCTTACTTGTAATTATGTTCACAAGCTGAAAAAGAAATTTTTTATTTTTTATTTTTTTTTCTGAATGGAGAACAAGGAAAAGAGCCGTGCACCCAACCTCAAACCCACATTTTATATTTTGATTTATTTATTTATTTATTTTGCACCAGGGTGACATGTTTAGAATGTTAATTTTTTTGGTTAAGATTTCAATCCAAGCTAAAGAGAGTTTAAGTTGCAGACGTGTATGGAGTAGATTCACCAATTTTGTCATATTTATTATGCGAGTAACCTCTCAATCAATAACAACTTACTTTCTGATCATTTCTTCTTGGAGTCAAATCAGAAGCTCTAAACTGGAGTTTTGCTTTTGGCTACAAAATTATATTTCTGCCTCGTACTAGAAACTTCTTTTTGCCACATATTTCAAAAGCTTCTTTCCACAATTTTGATATTTTTTTTCTTTTACTGCCCAAAACTTGTTGTGAACAACCACTGAATACTAGAACAGAAGCAAGGCTGAACAGGCTCTAAGGACCTCGTCTTTGAGCTTGCCTCAGCATCTACTTTCAACAGTAGTTATCTCCCGAGTAGCACTTACCAAAGGCCAAAAAAAAAGATTATGATCCTCAAAACCAAAGGCTTCGATTCAGTAGTGCTTCGGATACTAATGGTTATTTAAATGGCACTGAAACAACACTTTTTCTAACAACACGGCACCTACGGACCCACGCCTTTCATAATGGGCCCATTATTATGTTCAGGGCCCAAATTGAGAAACCTTCTACCATATATTATAAGCCGTATATGGGCCGGGCCCATAAAAATGTACGACCCAAATTGATGATCTGGTTCAGAGGTTGAGGCCCACAAAGCTATCCAACCACTAGTTAGCTTCCACGTGTCCGACCACGCGTGCACGCGAGAAGATCCGGGACGAATGTCGCCCGCACGAGGCCAAATGAGTAAATCGGCAGCTTCTGCCCCTTCACGAACCTCACGTGGCTCCAACCCAGCTCGGACGATCTTTCGTACAACCCATCATCATCCGTCCTTCACTGAATTGTACTTTCAAATTTATTTATTTATTTATTATTATATAAATCAATTTAGATTAAGATCATTAGTATTTATAAATAATGTTGATAAAATCCTTAGCAGTTAAAGTTTAGTGAAATAATATGATATTAGATATTTATTAAATAAATATATAGTTTTTAGAGTTTGTAATTGCTTTACGCTATTTCCATGACAGGAGATATAATGAAACATCTATTTTAAAGTTTTTAGAAGTTTTATCGTGAATTTTAAATTAAAATTTTCGAGAACGGGCGGTAAGTAGAAATTACCCTAAATACAGTCAATAATCACACAAATCTGTAACTAATAAATCAACGGTCAGATCTTCGTCGGACGGTTAAGCGTCCAAACGCCGTTGCATCTCACCATTGGTATCTTCTTCACTCCTAATCCCTCCTACTCCTCCCCTCTCTATCGCTCTCGCTCTCTCAGGGTACGATCACCGCAGCAGGCAGTGACGGGGTCCTCTGATCCTCTCCTCTTTTATCCTCCAAACCCTAACCCTAACCCTAACCCTAGCTCTTACCGAAAAATAGAAAAAAGGAAACGACGATGGCCTCTCTCCACCTCTCGCCGGATCACGCCTCTCCCCCGCCGCCGCCGCCGCCCTCCGCTTCTTCGGCGACCCCCGACGCTGCGGCGGCCGCCCACTCCTCCGCGTCCGCTGCGTCGGCGGCGGCGGCGGATCCAACGGTAGGCCGCTCCTTCTTCTCCTTCTTCTGGTTCTTATGCTTCTCCGCGGTCTCGCTTTCCGTTTGTGGAAAGTGTCCATGAGAGGATCTTGTTTGCAGGGGAGGAGCCACCGGAGTCGCTGTTCATGAAGGAGCTGAGGAGGAGGGGTATGACGCCGGGGTCGTCGTCGTCGATGTTGGAGGAGAGGGGGGCGCCGTACGCGGACGGGGAGAACAAGGGGGTGTTGGAGGCGAAGGAACAGAGCGGCGGCGGCGGCGGCGGCGAAGGGAGGAGGAGAGGTGTGGCGGCGGCGGCGGCGGAGGGGAACGAGAAGGGGATCTCGAGCCAGAGGGAGCGGTCCATGGCGTTGAACAGTGAGGGCCTCGAGGTTCGTATCTCCGCGCCGATCCCCCCCTTGTTTACCTGCTCCCTCTCGTTGCGAATTCAGTTTCGCGTCATGATAATTGGCTATTGCAGTTATAATATATGTGGACATTTGAACAGTGAATTTGCTTGCTTGACCTGTTCAAGCTTAGATTGTAGGCTAGATAGAACTCTCTGCAGGGATCAAAAGGACCTTTTTTAGCCTCCTGTAAAATTGTGATGCTATTAGGAGGATTAATTAAATTGCAGCAGATCAGAATCTCCAAACCTTAGCTTCTGCTGCTGAGGTTTAGATTCTTATTTCAGTTTCCTGCTGTAGTAGGAGTTCTAGGCATTTCTATTTGCCAAGCACATTGCTGTAAGTGATTATAGCAGAAAGAAGAAGTAGAAGCGCAGTCAAGCAGGGATGAAAATTCTATTGGGTTGACTGCTTAAAGGGCATCTGTTGATTGGAGGCTGTCAAAATCTGGCTTTTGGTATTCTTCATTGTCGGTAGATATCATCTTATCGGTCTTAGGGCTTTTTTAACCTAGCTTCTGATTCGGTGGCTATCACTTTTGTGCTATTGAACAACAGGAATTAAGCGAGAACCAGTATCTATTTATATTACCTGGCAAATCCTTCTTTACATTTCGCAAATATTATCTCTTCTTCAAGAGTAGGGGGTGTCGTCTGTGCTCAGTGTTTTGTCTGATGTTTGATCACTGTATGCAATATGTATGAGAATACCATGACCTCTTACGGGATCAAGTTTGAGGTGTCAAGTATATTAAATTGCAACCCCTAATTGGTGTTGGTACTTAATAAAATGTGATCGAAGTGACTAAGGTCGACAAGTGTCCTTGAGTTACATTCACAAAGTTGTATGACTTGCTTTACCTTGAAAATTTGCTACAGCTTTTAAGGGGATGCTTATTCTATTAAAACTTGCCTTATTATGCCATTTGGAGCTTTATTTTGGCAGATTTCAATTGATATATCTTGAATTTTCTTGTTCGAAATCTCCTTGTAGCATTTGGTTTATGGTATGAATGTAACAATTCATATAAGCCATTACTTGATCAACCTACAACACTCATAGATTTGCTCTGCTTCATTCCTTACACGAAGTTACTAAGATAGGCAGTTTGTTTCTCGGTTTTGCACTTTGCTTATAAAAATGCATTTGACCTGTTTTTCCTGCAAATCTGGAAAATTTACGTTTTCTACATGCAAATTTGAATATATATATATATATATATATATATATATATATATATATATATATATATAGAGAGAGAGCTAGTCTCCTATACTATCTATAGTACCGGGGGCTCCGGTACTATAGTTGCTTTTTCGATCTTAGGATGTTCAAATCAACGATCCACACCGTTGAAACTGATCTAGGATATTTGAATTTCTTAGGAATAAAATTTTGTAATTTTTCGACGTAGTTTACTTTGTGATCAAACCGTATTGCAACTTGGTCAATCCTTGTACATTTTATCTACATAGTTTAGTTTGTTGCATTGAATTTTAAAATAGCCTTCTCAACCATGCTCATACAAAATGAAATTAAGTGGAGCATTTTACTTGAGGGATAATATGATTATTTCAAACCAAAATTATGTGCAGTATATGAAAAAAGTTTGGGAACTGTTTAAATTAAAAGTACTGAGACCAACGTAGAATGTCGAGATAGTACAAGGTATATCCTTATATTTTTCCCCTTTTATATATGAAATAATTCCCTTATTCAGAAAAGCTTCATTAAGTATTATCCATAGGGAGTGAACAATTGGACACATCTATGGATAAATAATAACTAGCTTAGGAAAAGGTTAGCGATGGCGACGGGCGAATTTAATTAATTAAATATATATAATGATCGATCGATCAATGGGTATAGTTCAGAAAAATTTAGGCAATCGATCTGAATTCAAAACTCTGTTCGATCCAACTTTTAAATTTGAAATCTAGAATTACTCCAATTTTTTTTTTAGAGTTTTATTAGCTTCTAGTTGTTAGATCTTATATTAGTTTATTTGCTAAAAAAATGATTAAAGCGCAGAATAATTGTCGAATATAGTAAAAATTCTCAAAGTTCGACTAAAATCATTCAAATAATAAGAAAAAAGAGTTGCTTGCTACTAAAATTCATTGATTTTTTATTTTTTATTTTTTATTTTTTTGTTTGTGAATTTTTCAATCCATCAATAGCTGTGGACAACAAAAGTTCCTCATTAGTAAGTTTGGCTTGTAGCTCCAATTAGTCCACGCATAAGTCATGAAATTAATATATAAAACAACAATTAATGCTTTCACACAATCCAACAAAAATATTAAATATGGATCCCATGAATATTAATTAACTCATCAATCTGATCCAAATTCAATTCAAATTATTTAAAATATTTAAGTTTTGGTGAACTAATAGTTCATTATCTTTTTATTGGGATATAAGTTTCAAACCACAGCAACCTCTAAACCATCAAATTTTAAATTTAAATCCAAATTCATACGGGTCGGGTGTAAAAACCATTATGTAAGATAAATAATTATTAGTTCTCTTATTAGTTGCTTTCAAATTAATTACTTTCCTTTATTATCAGAATTTTATTCGAAAAATGAAAGAAAAAGGAAATATCACAATGAGTTGCAACCTCATCTTCATGATATATATCGTGATCATGGAAATGTTAGCGTGGGGAAAAGATCCTAGGGAGTCGCTTTCGATTCATGTTTTATTTTATTAATGAGAATCTAATAGCCCTGTTGGTATTGAAAACTGCATATTCTGATCAAATCGCATAAATTATACTATTAATAACTAAACTGATGTGATCTATGAGGTGAACTAGTATTTACGGAACAAACAGAATATTTTCTGGTCGCACTTTTCTACTCTAGACGAACTCTATTTGTAGTACAAAGATTCCATCATCCTCAAACACAGTTTCTGACCAACACCAAAAGTTATGGTTCGAGTTGTGTTACGATGAGCGCACAAATAAAAACAAGAAAAAAAATGAGAGTAAAAATTATAGGCGGAGGAGGAGAGAACTTTACTATAAAAAATAGAGTATAATATTGTGAGTACAATACACTATATCGCGTCTAAGGTAAAATAAGAAGAAAGTTTCTTAACCGATTTTTTCATTATTAGACCAAGCCCTCTGCCACCCACCACAGATATTTATTTTTTCCTTCACAATTTTTTTTTTCAAATTTGTCGCACCGTGAAGCTGTCGATGAATCGGAAATACAAAATCAAAATCTATAACCAAATTTCTTGGCACATCTAACAGCTTGGATAAGAAACTATCATAGAAAAATATTTAATTTGTTTTCACAAGTAATATTATATTGTGTATATCATGATAAGTTAGTTAAGATTGGTCATGCTGGATAACAAAGAAGCGTATCTGTATATGCTTGTGTCTCTTTTTTGCGCAATAAGATTAGCTGGTCCTTAAAATCAAATGAACTCAATACATCAAAGTAATATAAGGCCAATTTATCATGAGAAATAGTGATAAAGTGCTATATTTATATGATAGAATTGCTGGTGAAAATTCTAACTAATAGACTCGTCCAAAAATATGATTATGTGAATAAATATTAATAAAAACAAAAAATTGTACTCTGCGAGAAAATGATACTTAATTATTAGAACTATAATACAGAAACATCTTTTCAATATCGATCGAAGGCTCCAGTTCCCAACAGTTTACTGTTCCAAATTTTCATCCACAGATGCACCTTTCGATGGATATTTATTCTTACTTGTAATTATGTTCACAAGCTGAAAAAGAAATTTTTTATTTTTTATTTTTTTTTCTGAATGGAGAACAAGGAAAAGAGCCGTGCACCCAACCTCAAACCCACATTTTATATTTTTGATTTATTTATTTATTTATTTTGCACCAGGGTGACATGTTTAGAATGTTAATTTTTTTGGTTAAGATTTCAATCCAAGCTAAAGAGAGTTTAAGTTGCAGACGTGTATGGAGTAGATTCACCAATTTTGTCATATTTATTATGCGAGTAACCTCTCAATCAATAACAACTTACTTTCTGATCATTTCTTCTTGGAGTCAAATCAGAAGCTCTAAACTGGAGTTTTGCTTTTGGCTACAAAATTATATTTCTGCCTCGTACTAGAAACTTCTTTTTGCCACATATTTCAAAAGCTTCTTTCCACAATTTTGATATTTTTTTTCTTTTACTGCCCAAAACTTGTTGTGAACAACCACTGAATACTAGAACAGAAGCAAGGCTGAACAGGCTCTAAGGACCTCGTCTTTGAGCTTGCCTCAGCATCTACTTTCAACAGTAGTTATCTCCCGAGTAGCACTTACCAAAGGCCAAAAAAAAAGATTATGATCCTCAAAACCAAAGGCTTCGATTCAGTAGTGCTTCGGATACTAATGGTTATTTAAATGGCACTGAAACAACACTTTTTCTAACAACACGGCACCTACGGACCCACGCCTTTCATAATGGGCCCATTATTATGTTCAGGGCCCAAATTGAGAAACCTTCTACCATATATTATAAGCCGTATATGGGCCGGGCCCATAAAAATGTACGACCCAAATTGATGATCTGGTTCAGAGGTTGAGGCCCACAAAGCTATCCAACCACTAGTTAGCTTCCACGTGTCCGACCACGCGTGCACGCGAGAAGATCCGGGACGAATGTCGCCCGCACGAGGCCAAATGAGTAAATCGGCAGCTTCTGCCCCTTCACGAACCTCACGTGGCTCCAACCCAGCTCGGACGATCTTTCGTACAACCCATCATCATCCGTCCTTCACTGAATTGTACTTTCAAATTTATTTATTTATTTATTATTATATAAATCAATTTAGATTAAGATCATTAGTATTTATAAATAATGTTGATAAAATCCTTAGCAGTTAAAGTTTAGTGAAATAATATGATATTAGATATTTATTAAATAAATATATAGTTTTTAGAGTTTGTAATTGCTTTACGCTATTTCCATGACAGGAGATATAATGAAACATCTATTTTTAAAGTTTTTAGAAGTTTTATCGTGAATTTTAAATTAAAATTTTCGAGAACGGGCGGTAAGTAGAAATTACCCTAAATACAGTCAATAATCACACAAATCTGTAACTAATAAATCAACGGTCAGATCTTCGTCGGACGGTTAAGCGTCCAAACGCCGTTGCATCTCACCATTGGTATCTTCTTCACTCCTAATCCCTCCTACTCCTCCCCTCTCTATCGCTCTCGCTCTCTCAGGGTACGATCACCGCAGCAGGCAGTGACGGGGTCCTCTGATCCTCTCCTCTTTTATCCTCCAAACCCTAACCCTAACCCTAACCCTAGCTCTTACCGAAAAATAGAAAAAAGGAAACGACGATGGCCTCTCTCCACCTCGCCGGATCACGCCTCTCCCCCGCCGCCGCCGCCGCCCTCCGCTTCTTCGGCGACCCCCGACGCTGCGGCGGCCGCCCACTCCTCCGCGTCCGCTGCGTCGGCGGCGGCGGCGGATCCAACGGTAGGCCGCTCCTTCTTCTCCTTCTTCTGGTTCTTATGCTTCTCCGCGGTCTCGCTTTCCGTTTGTGGAAAGTGTCCATGAGAGGATCTTGTTTGCAGGGGAGGAGCCACCGGAGTCGCTGTTCATGAAGGAGCTGAGGAGGAGGGGTATGACGCCGGGGTCGTCGTCGTCGATGTTGGAGGAGAGGGGGGCGCCGTACGCGGACGGGGAGAACAAGGGGGTGTTGGAGGCGAAGGAACAGAGCGGCGGCGGCGGCGGCGAAGGGAGGAGGAGAGGTGTGGCGGCGGCGGCGGCGGAGGGGAACGAGAAGGGGATCTCGAGCCAGAGGGAGCGGTCCATGGCGTTGAACAGTGAGGGCCTCGAGGTTCGTATCTCCGCGCCGATCCCCCCCTTGTTTACCTGCTCCCTCTCGTTGCGAATTCAGTTTCGCGTCATGATAATTGGCTATTGCAGTTATAATATATGTGGACATTTGAACAGTGATTTGCTTGCTTGACCTGTTCAAGCTTAGATTGTAGGCTAGATAGAACTCTCTGCAGGGATCAAAAGGACCTTTTTTAGCCTCCTGTAAAATTGTGATGCTATTAGGAGGATTAATTAAATTGCAGCAGATCAGAATCTCCAAACCTTAGCTTCTGCTGCTGAGGTTTAGATTCTTATTTCAGTTTCCTGCTGTAGTAGGAGTTCTAGGCATTTCTATTTGCCAAGCACATTGCTGTAAGTGATTATAGCAGAAAGAAGAAGTAGAAGCGCAGTCAAGCAGGGATGAAAATTCTATTGGGTTGACTGCTTAAAGGGCATCTGTTGATTGGAGGCTGTCAAAATCTGGCTTTTGGTATTCTTCATTGTCGGTAGATATCATCTTATCGGTCTTAGGGCTTTTTTAACCTAGCTTCTGATTCGGTGGCTATCACTTTTGTGCTATTGAACAACAGGAATTAAGCGAGAACCAGTATCTATTTATATTACCTGGCAAATCCTTCTTTACATTTCGCAAATATTATCTCTTCTTCAAGAGTAGGGGGTGTCGTCTGTGCTCAGTGTTTTTTTGTCTGATGTTTGATCACTGTATGCAATATGTATGAGAATACCATGACCTCTTACGGGGATCAAGTTTGAGGTGTCAAGTATATTAAATTGCAACCCCTAATTGGTGTTGGTACTTAATAAAATGTGATCGAAGTGACTAAGGTCGACAAGTGTCCTTGAGTTACATTCACAAAGTTGTATGACTTGCTTTACCTTGAAAATTTGCTACAGCTTTTAAGGGGATGCTTATTCTATTAAAACTTGCCTTATTATGCCATTTGGAGCTTTATTTTGGCAGATTTCAATTGATATATCTTGAATTTTCTTGTTCGAAATCTCCTTGTAGCATTTGGTTTATGGTATGAATGTAACAATTCATATAAGCCATTACTTGATCAACCTACAACACTCATAGATTTGCTCTGCTTCATTCCTTACACGAAGTTACTAAGATAGGCAGTTTGTTTCTCGGTTTTGCACTTTGCTTATAAAAATGCATTTGACCTGTTTTTCCTGCAAATCTGGAAAATTTACGTTTTCTACATGCAAATTTGAATATATATATATATATATATATATATATATATATATATATATATATATATATATATAGAGAGAGAGAGCTAGTCTCCTATACTATCTATAGTACCGGGGCTCCGGTACTATAGTTGCTTTTTCGATCTTAGGATGTTCAAATCAACGATCCACACCGTTGAAACTGATCTAGGATATTTGAATTTCTTAGGAATAAAATTTTGTAATTTTTCGACGTAGTTTACTTTGTGATCAAACCGTATTGCAACTTGGTCAATCCTTGTACATTTTATCTACATAGTTTAGTTTGTTGCATTGAATTTTAAAATAGCCTTCTCAACCATGCTCATACAAAATGAAATTAAGTGGAGCATTTTACTTGAGGGATAATATGATTATTTCAAACCAAAATTATGTGCAGTATATGAAAAAGTTTGGGAACTGTTTAAATTAAAAGTACTGAGACCAACGTAGAATGTCGAGATAGTACAAGGTATATCCTTATATTTTTCCCCTTTTATATATGAAATAATTCCCTTATTCAGAAAAGCTTCATTAAGTATTATCCATAGGGAGTGAACAATTGGACACATCTATGGATAAATAATAACTAGCTTAGGAAAAGGTTAGCGATGGCGACGGGCGAATTTAATTAATTAAATATATATAATGATCGATCGATCAATGGGTATAGTTCAGAAAAATTTAGGCAATCGATCTGAATTCAAAACTCTGTTCGATCCAACTTTTAAATTTGAAATCTAGAATTACTCCAATTTTTTTTTTAGAGTTTTATTAGCTTCTAGTTGTTAGATCTTATATTAGTTTATTTGCTAAAAAAATGATTAAAGCGCAGAATAATTGTCGAATATAGTAAAAAAAATTCTCAAAGTTCGACTAAAATCATTCAAATAATAAGAAAAAAAAGAGTTGCTTGCTACTAAAATTCATTGATTTTTTATTTTTTATTTTTTATTTTTTTGTTTGTGAATTTTTCAATCCATCAATAGCTGTGGACAACAAAAGTTCCTCATTAGTAAGTTTGGCTTGTAGCTCCAATTAGTCCACGCATAAGTCATGAAATTAATATATAAAACAACAATTAATGCTTTCACACAATCCAACAAAAATATTAAATATGGATCCCATGAATATTAATTAACTCATCAATCTGATCCAAATTCAATTCAAATTATTTAAAATATTTAAGTTTTGGTGAACTAATAGTTCATTATCTTTTTATTGGGATATAAGTTTCAAACCACAGCAACCTCTAAACCATCAAATTTTAAATTTAAATCCAAATTCATACGGGTCGGGTGTAAAAACCATTATGTAAGATAAATAATTATTAGTTCTCTTATTAGTTGCTTTCAAATTAATTACTTTCCTTTATTATCAGAATTTTATTCGAAAAATGAAAGAAAAAGGAAATATCACAATGAGTTGCAACCTCATCTTCATGATATATATCGTGATCATGGAAATGTTAGCGTGGGGAAAAGATCCTAGGGAGTCGCTTTCGATTCATGTTTTATTTTATTAATGAGAATCTAATAGCCCTGTTGGTATTGAAAACTGCATATTCTGATCAAATCGCATAAATTATACTATTAATAACTAAACTGATGTGATCTATGAGGTGAACTAGTATTTACGGAACAAACAGAATATTTTCTGGTCGCACTTTTCTACTCTAGACGAACTCTATTTGTAGTACAAAGATTCCATCATCCTCAAACACAGTTTCTGACCAACACCAAAAGTTATGGTTCGAGTTGTGTTACGATGAGCGCACAAATAAAAACAAGAAAAAAAAATGAGAGTAAAAATTATAGGCGGAGGAGGAGAGAACTTTACTATAAAAAATAGAGTATAATATTGTGAGTACAATACACTATATCGCGTCTAAGGTAAAATAAGAAGAAAGTTTCTTAACCGATTTTTTCATTATTAGACCAAGCCCTCTGCCACCCACCACAGATATTTATTTTTTCCTTCACAATTTTTTTTTTTTCAAATTTGTCGCACCGTGAAGCTGTCGATGAATCGGAAATACAAAATCAAAATCTATAACCAAATTTCTTGGCACATCTAACAGCTTGGATAAGAAACTATCATAGAAAAATATTTAATTTGTTTTCACAAGTAATATTATATTGTGTATATCATGATAAGTTAGTTAAGATTGGTCATGCTGGATAACAAAGAAGCGTATCTGTATATGCTTGTGTCTCTTTTTTGCGCAATAAGATTAGCTGGTCCTTAAAATCAAATGAACTCAATACATCAAAGTAATATAAGGCCAATTTATCATGAGAAATAGTGATAAAGTGCTATATTTATATGATAGAATTGCTGGTGAAAATTCTAACTAATAGACTCGTCCAAAAATATGATTATGTGAATAAATATTAATAAAAACAAAAAATTGTACTCTGCGAGAAAATGATACTTAATTATTAGAACTATAATACAGAAACATCTTTTCAATATCGATCGAAGGCTCCAGTTCCCAACAGTTTACTGTTCCAAATTTTCATCCACAGATGCACCTTTCGATGGATATTTATTCTTACTTGTAATTATGTTCACAAGCTGAAAAAGAAATTTTTTATTTTTTATTTTTTTTTCTGAATGGAGAACAAGGAAAAGAGCCGTGCACCCAACCTCAAACCCACATTTTATATTTTGATTTATTTATTTATTTATTTTGCACCAGGGTGACATGTTTAGAATGTTAATTTTTTTGGTTAAGATTTCAATCCAAGCTAAAGAGAGTTTAAGTTGCAGACGTGTATGGAGTAGATTCACCAATTTTGTCATATTTATTATGCGAGTAACCTCTCAATCAATAACAACTTACTTTCTGATCATTTCTTCTTGGAGTCAAATCAGAAGCTCTAAACTGGAGTTTTGCTTTTGGCTACAAAATTATATTTCTGCCTCGTACTAGAAACTTCTTTTTGCCACATATTTCAAAAGCTTCTTTCCACAATTTTGATATTTTTTTTTTTTTTACTGCCCAAAACTTGTTGTGAACAACCACTGAATACTAGAACAGAAGCAAGGCTGAACAGGCTCTAAGGACCTCGTCTTTGAGCTTGCCTCAGCATCTACTTTCAACAGTAGTTATCTCCCGAGTAGCACTTACCAAAGGCCAAAAAAAAAGATTATGATCCTCAAAACCAAAGGCTTCGATTCAGTAGTGCTTCGGATACTAATGGTTATTTAAATGGCACTGAAACAACACTTTTTCTAACAACACGGCACCTACGGACCCACGCCTTTCATAATGGGCCCATTATTATGTTCAGGGCCCAAATTGAGAAACCTTCTACCATATATTATAAGCCGTATATGGGCCGGGCCCATAAAAATGTACGACCCAAATTGATGATCTGGTTCAGAGGTTGAGGCCCACAAAGCTATCCAACCACTAGTTAGCTTCCACGTGTCCGACCACGCGTGCACGCGAGAAGATCCGGGACGAATGTCGCCCGCACGAGGGCCAAATGAGTAAATCGGCAGCTTCTGCCCCTTCACGAACCTCACGTGGCTCCAACCCAGCTCGGACGATCTTTCGTACAACCCATCATCATCCGTCCTTCACTGAATTGTACTTTCAAATTTATTTATTTATTTATTATTATATAAATCAATTTAGATTAAGATCATTAGTATTTATAAATAATGTTGATAAAATCCTTAGCAGTTAAAGTTTAGTGAAATAATATGATATTAGATATTTATTAAATAAATATATAGTTTTTAGAGTTTGTAATTGCTTTACGCTATTTCCATGACAGGAGATATAATGAAACATCTATTTTAAAGTTTTTAGAAGTTTTATCGTGAATTTTAAATTAAAATTTTCGAGAACGGGCGGTAAGTAGAAATTACCCTAAATACAGTCAATAATCACACAAATCTGTAACTAATAAATCAACGGTCAGATCTTCGTCGGACGGTTAAGCGTCCAAACGCCGTTGCATCTCACCATTGGTATCTTCTTCACTCCTAATCCCTCCTACTCCTCCCCTCTCTATCGCTCTCGCTCTCTCAGGGTACGATCACCGCAGCAGGCAGTGACGGGGTCCTCTGATCCTCTCCTCTTTTATCCTCCAAACCCTAACCCTAACCCTAACCCTAGCTCTTACCGAAAAATAGAAAAAAGGAAACGACGATGGCCTCTCTCCACCTCGCCGGATCACGCCTCTCCCCCGCCGCCGCCGCCGCCCTCCGCTTCTTCGGCGACCCCCGACGCTGCGGCGGCCGCCCACTCCTCCGCGTCCGCTGCGTCGGCGGCGGCGGCGGATCCAACGGTAGGCCGCTCCTTCTTCTCCTTCTTCTGGTTCTTATGCTTCTCCGCGGTCTCGCTTTCCGTTTGTGGAAAGTGTCCATGAGAGGATCTTGTTTGCAGGGGAGGAGCCACCGGAGTCGCTGTTCATGAAGGAGCTGAGGAGGAGGGGTATGACGCCGGGGTCGTCGTCGTCGATGTTGGAGGAGAGGGGGGCGCCGTACGCGGACGGGGAGAGAACAAGGGGGTGTTGGAGGCGAAGGAACAGAGCGGCGGCGGCGGCGGCGAAGGGAGGAGGAGAGGTGTGGCGGCGGCGGCGGCGGGGGGGAACGAGAAGGGGATCTCGAGCCAGAGGGAGCGGTCCATGGCGTTGAACAGTGAGGGCCTCGAGGTTCGTATCTCCGCGCCGATCCCCCCCTTGTTTACCTGCTCCCTCTCGTTGCGAATTCAGTTTCGCGTCATGATAATTGGCTATTGCAGTTATAATATATGTGGACATTTGAACAGTGATTTGCTTGCTTGACCTGTTCAAGCTTAGATTGTAGGCTAGATAGAACTCTCTGCAGGGATCAAAAGGACCTTTTTTAGCCTCCTGTAAAATTGTGATGCTATTAGGAGGATTAATTAAATTGCAGCAGATCAGAATCTCCAAACCTTAGCTTCTGCTGCTGAGGTTTAGATTCTTATTTCAGTTTCCTGCTGTAGTAGGAGTTCTAGGCATTTCTATTTGCCAAGCACATTGCTGTAAGTGATTATAGCAGAAAGAAGAAGTAGAAGCGCAGTCAAGCAGGGATGAAAATTCTATTGGGTTGACTGCTTAAAGGGCATCTGTTGATTGGAGGCTGTCAAAATCTGGCTTTTGGTATTCTTCATTGTCGGTAGATATCATCTTATCGGTCTTAGGGCTTTTTTAACCTAGCTTCTGATTCGGTGGCTATCACTTTTGTGCTATTGAACAACAGGAATTAAGCGAGAACCAGTATCTATTTATATTACCTGGCAAATCCTTCTTTACATTTCGCAAATATTATCTCTTCTTCAAGAGTAGGGGGTGTCGTCTGTGCTCAGTGTTTTGTCTGATGTTTGATCACTGTATGCAATATGTATGAGAATACCATGACCTCTTACGGGATCAAGTTTGAGGTGTCAAGTATATTAAATTGCAACCCCTAATTGGTGTTGGTACTTAATAAAATGTGATCGAAGTGACTAAGGTCGACAAGTGTCCTTGAGTTACATTCACAAAGTTGTATGACTTGCTTTACCTTGAAAATTTGCTACAGCTTTTAAGGGGATGCTTATTCTATTAAAACTTGCCTTATTATGCCATTTGGAGCTTTATTTTGGCAGATTTCAATTGATATATCTTGAATTTTCTTGTTCGAAATCTCCTTGTAGCATTTGGTTTATGGTATGAATGTAACAATTCATATAAGCCATTACTTGATCAACCTACAACACTCATAGATTTGCTCTGCTTCATTCCTTACACGAAGTTACTAAGATAGGCAGTTTGTTTCTCGGTTTTGCACTTTGCTTATAAAAATGCATTTGACCTGTTTTTCCTGCAAATCTGGAAAATTTACGTTTTCTACATGCAAATTTGAATATATATATATATATATATATATATATATATATATATATATATATATAGAGAGAGAGCTAGTCTCCTATACTATCTATAGTACCGGGGCTCCGGTACTATAGTTGCTTTTTCGATCTTAGGATGTTCAAATCAACGATCCACACCGTTGAAACTGATCTAGGATATTTGAATTTCTTAGGAATAAAATTTTGTAATTTTTCGACGTAGTTTACTTTGTGATCAAACCGTTTCAAAATTGTCAAATTTCAATGGTTATTATGGCGAGTTTGTAGTTTAACGGTGGAGAAGAATCTAAATTTATTCAAATTTTGATAGAAAATACTTTAAACTATATAGATGAAGGTCAACATCCTTGATTTTGAATTCGAAACTCATATACTCAAATTTTAAGAATTATTCAATTTTCACCGTTCATTTTGACATGATTTATTTACTAAGTAAACGATATCGATAAAAACTAAAATTTTATTTCTAAGAATTTCACATACCCTAGATCAGTTTCAACGGTGTGGATCGTTGATTTGAACACCCTAAGATCGAAAAAGCAACTATAGTACCGGAGCCCCGGTACTATAGATAGTATAGTAGCCTCATTCTATATATATATATATATATATATATATATATATAAGCGAGCGCGCGCGCGAGCGCGCGAGAGCGAGCGAGAGCGAGAGCGAGCGAGCGAGGCTTGCCTCCGTGCTATCATGTCGTTTTCATTCTAGGACTTCCGAATCGACGATCGGCTCCGTTATGTTTGATCTAAAGTATTTACCTAGTAATCAAAGGGGCCAAAAAATTAACAATTTTAATGGTCTTGGTGAGTTGTTTGAAAGTTTAACAATGTAGAAATATCGAAATCACGTGAATTTTGACAGAAATTTTTTTATACCACCACCTTTTGTGAGATTTTTATCTCCAGCCGTTTATTTTGAGCTCTTTCGATCATTAGGTAAATGATAACGAAAAATCATGAAATTTATTTTCTAAATACTTTCAAAACTCTAGATCAAGTGAAACGGAGCCGATCATCAATTCGGACCCAGCATCGAAAACGACTTGATTGCAGGGATGCTATCGTACTTCTAAAAGCACACAAGCCGGACTCTCTCTCTCTCTCTCTATATATATATATAGAGTTGAGCTGGAATGCTATCAATAGCAAACGGACTCAGTTGCCACTCATTTGTTTTTTATGATGGAGTCCCCAAATCGACGATCGGCACCGTTGAACATGATCTATACCATTTGAAGCTTATAGAAACTAAATTTCGTATTTTTTTTATATTGTTCTTTTGTCCATCAAATGGACACAAAAATGAACGGCTGAAAATGAATATCCTTTAAAAAGTAATGATAGGAGTCTCGTAATCAAGATCAAGAGTATAGATCTTATTCTAAATAGTTTAAAAAATTTTCTAACCAAAATTCAATTGATTTGGATATCTTTACACCGTTAAACGAGAAAACGTCTTATATCGGCCATTAAAATTACAAATTTTGAATACCTTTGATCATTAGGCCAATGATGTCGAAAAGATTTAAAAATTTAATTTCTAAATACTTCAAGTGGTATAGATCATGTTCAACGGTGCCGATCGTCGATTTGGAAGCTTCATCATCGAAAACAAATGGGTGGCAACGGAGCCCGTTTGCTACTGATAGCATTCCAGCTCAACTCTATATATTATATATATATATATATGGGGTTGAATTAACTAATGGCCATAGAGTCAGAGTAATAATTTTTCCTTTTCAGTCATGATGTAGCTGTAAATGGAGTGTTGTTTTGGATTCTTTATGCACTTCTAATTCTTCTTCATGGTGTAGAATTAAGATAATTTTCTTTTAATTTGTGCAACTCCATGCTATCATATCTATGCTATAGCTATAGCATTTCTATTTACAACACTGATCTGTATTTTTAGTTGCTCAATTGCTATTCTTATTGCTAGAATATACTAATGCATCTCTTTACTTCAGGGTTTGATCCCACGAGCAAAGCTGCTCTTATCTATTGGCGGGACATTCTTTTTGGGATTTTGGCCTTTGATAGCAATTACAATTGCTTTTTTCGCAGCTCTGTACTTTGTAAGCCTTCATTTCGTATTCTCTTCTTGTTTTATGTGTTAGTTTAGGAAGAGAAGTGTTTAGGTGAAAAGTATAGGAACCAAGTCGCAACAAATTTTATAAAATTGTTGTTTATGTGATTTGCAGTATCTCGGCCCAAGCTTTGTACACGGCGGCAGCAAGATGTCGCTGTCATCACCGCCGTACATTGATCCATCAACGCTTCTTGAAGATGAAAAGATATCTCAGGTCGCTCCGAATGTGAACTGAAAGTTGCATCAACATCTACACACAGCTCCTCAGGTTCACACTATCTTTATCTCTACCTCTAATGTTCTCCATTCTGTTTGTTGTAAATGTGAATCTGGATATTTACTGATTATTTGGAGAAATGATAGTAAATATATATACAATGAATCTTCTAGAGTAACCTGTAAATTGCTATTTGTATTTCCAAATGTGTATCTTTCCTATGGTCTATATAATAGTTTGAATAGTTGTGCCGCGTTCATTTGTTGGGATTGTACAATTAACTTATTGTAAGACACATGATGCATCTATTTATTGAATCTGAAAGGTGCTTCAACAACTTTTAAATTAGAAAATGTGGAGATGGGTCAGTAGTGTTCATTTGTTCTTTCTTCTTGGCAACAATATAAGGTGGTATAAACAATAGAAAACATTTGCTATTGAGTGATCATTCCAAAACTTAGTTCAACAAGATGACGTATGTTGGATTCAACTATCCTGGCATTTCATTTTTAAATTTATGTTTTTATAATTTTAAATTAATATTAAATAATATCTGGAGCAAGTGGGACTAATGGACCGGGCCGAATACATGTATGATTTCTCTATAGGTTTAATTATATACTCTCATCTTTAAAGGAATTGGGCCTAATACTGACAACTAGTCCTTTTAGTTTTTTTCTTTTTAGCAGCCCTTTTTTCTTACTTGTATTAATTAGTCTTTATAGGATTCGTTAGATAAAGATCCTGGACTCTCGGATATAAGTAAAAATATATAAAACTTATCTGAGCTATACCCTCTTTTGATTCGACCACCTAATCTTTAAAAGTTTTGATTTTGCTATCTAATATTGTGATTCTTTTGATGTGAGCCGTTCGATGGCTTTTCTATTTCAGAATTTTGGTGTGCCATTTATTTTAACAGACGGTGTATCTAAATTTTGTAACTGAAGAGCCAGCAAAAACACGTGAAATCCTGTTTGGCCTAACAAATCTAAATGCTTATGTTGTTGGTGACTGATTGGTGTTTAAGCTTAAAATTTGACCGACAACCACTTAGCTACACTATTAACAGCAATAATGATGTTTAGTGGCTTCTCCTTACATTACATATATGTAATATAATAATATATGGTAACTAACTATCTAACTAAAGCATGTATGATGATGTAATATAGAGTGTGACATGGGATACATTGCAGGACAACAAGTATAATATCTTCCTATGTGGTGTTGCAATTAACCAGCTTTTTAGAATTATGCTTAGAAGAAGTGTAGGATTAACATGGTATATGAGAGATTATTTGAATCACTTGGATTGTTGGTTATGAGGATGACAATTTTGAAAGACTACTTTACCACAAACAAAACAAAAAAAAAGGCAAAAAAAATCTAGCAAATTTTCTAGTGATTTTACAACTATGGCCTTCTTTCTTCTTTTTGCTATTTAGTTATATCACTGGTCAGTCACATAATATTATATTAGTATTTATAAAATCAAAGTAAAAATAATTTATCAAATTTATATAAATTTTTTAAAAATATATTTATTTTTTAAAATTATGAGGTAGTATTTGATTGGCATGCAGTATATTCAAGGTGACACTAGTGTTGCAGAGAGGAATTTTCCTCAGAGTCTGCTGTCTCTCACCCTCAAAGGTTCTACTACTTATCCCCAGCTTAATGTAATGCAATTCAAATTAAATTAGATCACACCATTACCATTGAGAGGGTAAAATACTGTAGTTCCCTTTATTCAAAAGGGTATCCTTTTGCTCACACTTCTCTCACCTCACCACAAGATAATTACAGGGTTTCTTATTCTTTTCTTTCCAAGTTCCAACTATTATTATTACTAAGGAGCTTCCTAGAAAGGATTTGGATATTAAAATTTACATCTAATTTTTGCAAGTAAAAGTTACTGTTTTGATCTAGTCTACTAGGTCCCTCCAATCAAGGGGAAACACATTAGTGTAGCTTAAAAAATTCATATGATGTGCCAAAAATTCTCCATAAGTGGGCAAGTGTTACACATCTAGTTGTTTGGTATAGGAATGACTTGGTGAATTAAATGCAAAAGTCTCCTATTTTTGTGGGACATATGAGAGATTGATTCAAGCAACATCACCATCAATGGTGGGGTACGAAAGTGATTGTTTCAATTAAGTTATTCCTTAAATTACTCAAATATCTCTATTGGCTTTTCACAACTAGATCACCCAATCTCTTCTTAATGAAAAGAATTAGATCTTCCAACCTCATCACTCCTCCACAATCACTTCCTTAGCTGTCCAAAACTTTAAAAAATCCCATGACTTTTATAATGAGAAGCCAAAATAATAGTTAACTTCCAAAAGAGGCTACAAAAAAAGGAACAAAAAGAAGCCTAACCATGTAAGTTAAAGATACAATATAAGATGATAGATTGATATTTACAGAGTTGATTTGGCTATTTTCAGAATAAGTACTCTATCTGAATAGTAAAAATAGTTCTGCAAATATCCGTTCCTGAAATAGATACACCAAATTAAGAGATATGAAGAACAGTGAGCATTTATTTGTACATACTATGTAACTTAACAACATGGATGACTTTTTTTTTTTTCCTTTTGACATATCTTTCTACTAGGATACAACAAGAACAATAACAACAAAGGAGAATTAAAGAGCCATAACAAAGGAGGATTTTTATGTGTAGGACCCTCAAAAAGGACCCTCTCTTCAAATTCTACAACAAGGCCTGTTGATTTCTCAGTGTGAAAAAGAGCACCATTATTTCCCACAGTCAAGCTTTTGGGAAGAGTGATAGTTTGAAATGAAGGCAAAGTGGTAGGTTTGAAAAACTCAAACACCTCCAAGGAAAAAGGGCAACATAGAGTGGGGGAGAAAGGAAAAGAAATATGAAAAGTCAAACTCCCCTTGATAAGCCCTAAAAAAAAACAAACAAAAAAAAGAGGGAAAAATGATTAATCTAGCTTTATCACCCCCAATCTCCCCAATGAACATGGTTAGTTAATAATCTCAACCATGCAAAAAGAAAAAAACATTGGAGAGATGAGAGAGAGAAAAAGAAGAAAAACCCATGTATATAGCATGGTCAATTGTCTCCACCATGCAAAAAAAGTAGGGATCAGAGGTTTAAAATAAAAAAAAAAACAAAGATTAAACAAAAAGAGAGGGAGAGAGAGAGAGAGAGAAAAGAAGGGTAGGAATTTATAAGGAGGAGAAGAAAAAAAACCCATTTAGCAAAAACAAGTGAAAATGGTGATCTTTGAAGTGTGAGGATCAAAAGGCCTTGCTTAGATGATAAAAGAGAAGGTCTAAAAAGGAGTCAGTCCCAAAACCATTACCCTCCAAAATAAAACAAGTAAAGAGAAACACCACCACCACCACCACCACCATTTCTAGCTATGCTTGTTTTGTTGAAGCTCCTTTACATGAATTGCTTGAAAGCCATGTTCAGCTTCTTCACAAGATCCTTCACACTCAAAGAGAACTCCTCTTCAACCTGTATAACATCCAAACATACTTAAGAGTTTAAATGCCATGAATACAATTACTATGGGGTTAGAACTGTATTTGAATGTTTCATTTCTGACTTGCCTGGGCCATCACGGTGATATCGAGCGACGAGTTAGCGAAGGGAACGACGCTCGTGCTGACGATCGAAAGATGAAGCCTCTCGATCTCGGAAAGCGCTTTCACCAGCACTCCTTTGCGGTTCTCGCAATGGATCTTGATTAGCACGGCTTTCTCCGATATCTTCGCCTCTATCTCGGGTAGTGATTGGCCGTGTTGGTGATCGCCGGAGCTCTCGTCGCACGACGAACTATCGTCGTCGGGGGAGTACCGCAACTTCTTCACGAGAACGGCGGATTCGACGGTTCTCTTCACAGCTTGCTCTTCGAGGGCGTCTACTTTCTCCTGCAGCTGCTTCAAATACTTGATGGCATCCCCAAGAACAGAAGCCTTATCCATCTGCCACAAAAAAGATTCATTAACCTTCTTGAAAAACAAGAGAAAAAAAAAAAAAAAAAAAGCGAAAAATGTTACCTTCTTGAGGCCAGGAACAATTGCAGAAAGTGCGATGAATCTCTGGCTGAGCTTCTCGCGGCGCTTCCGCTCGGCTATTATATGTTCCTGGTTATGAGAAGCCGGTCGAGAATTCGCGTTCGCCTTCTTGACGCCGTGAAAACTCATCGCCTCATAGCTTCTCTTCAGGCCATGAGGGACATTAGAGAACTCCAGCTCCTCCTTCGGCTTCACGGTCGCGAGGAACTCCGAATACAGGCCCGACTCGTTCTTCCGCGAGTCGGGCTTGCCGAACGAGAGGATGGTCGGGGACGTCGAGGCGTCGGGCGCGGCGGCAGCGGAGCTGTGGTCGGCGGTGACGCACGAGTCCCAGCTGTTGGTTTTCAGGGCCTTCTTCGGCCTCTCGGGGGGCTTCGAATTCGCGGCGGAAGCGGAGCCGAAGGTGTTCGACATGGCGGCGGCGGCGGCAGGTGGATGGTAGGAATTAGGGAATGAATTGGTGCAGCTCTCTGAGGAGAGGGATTGCTGCAGGTCCTGATCAAACTCTGCAGCAATTTGCTGTGTGGTGAAGTGATCCAACTGGCTTGTCTCCCATTGATGAAAGAACATAGGATCTTCCATTCCCTGATTCACAATATACATAATTAGATTCAACTTGTAAGGATGATGTGTGTGGCAATATTAATCATGTGGAGTTTTGAAGGGGATTATTGATCAGAATTTCCTTACCAAATCGGCGAACCACCGCGCCGCAGATGCTTCCATTTGTAGATTGATTATTTCTCCCCTCCTATATGATGATATATAGATGGAAGGAGATCCCTGATTGAATAAGAAAAGTATCAAGTTGGTGTGAGAAATCAAATGCTGCTGTATAGTGGGAAATTTAAGATCAACCGAGATGAAGAGGTTTTTGAGTCTCTTTTCCCCATGTCAAAATTGTACCAAAAATAGAAGAGAAACTGAGTGACAAAAGAATAATAATAATAATAATAATAATAATAATTAGTCTTGTTTTCAACCAAGTTGATGTTGGAATAAACCCCAGGAAATGCACAAAATTGAGGGATGTTACTAAGCAAAATATTGGTTAAGAGAAAGGGAGAGGAAACCAACCTATGAGAGGAGGGGGAGGTCCCTTTCCTTTTGTCAAAGTAGAAGAAAAGGAGAGTCCTCTCTCCTCTTATATAGAAGTGGGGAAGAGCCCTCTCCTTTTGAGTCTTTGTTGGTGTTGAAGTGGAATATCCCCCCTCCCCCAATCACAATAAAATGGAGCCTCTCCTGCTCTTTTTTTTTCAAATAATTCTACAAAATTTTATAATTAGCTAAATAATTTTTTTTAAAAATTTTTAAAAAAATTATTTAGTCAAATAATTCTTTTTTTGTCAAAATGATGAATCGTTCACCGTCTTCAAGAAGACGGTGAACGATTTACCGCCTTCTAAATTTTTTATTAAAGCGGTGAATCGTTTACCGTTTTCTTGAAGGCAGTGAACGATTCACTACTTCTAAGAGGTTTCTAGATGGCACGACAAATTTTCAGTAGATATTTCAACTTTCATTCACAATTACTTTGTACGATCCTCAAAGAGTACTGGGTGAGAGCACTTGATGGAAGAAGACGCTTTGGTTGATGACCATGAATCTTCTGAAAGCTTAAATGGGGTATTTAGGAAAGTTCGTGCTTTAACTATCACGACTTTAGACGGTATGGGGATACATCTTTCAACGATTTGAGCTCGTGAAATTTGAAGTATCTATCGAAAATTTGTCGTACAAAGTGATAGTGAATAGAATTTAAGATATCTACCGAGAATTTACCGTACCATCTTTTATTAATTAGGTATGCGAAAAGAAATCTCTTAAAAATAGTGACCGTCTTTTTGAAAGCAGTGAACGGTTCATCGCTTTATTAGAAAATATAAATATGGTGAATCGTTAACCGTCTTCTTAAAGCCAGTGAACAATTCACCGCTTTTGACAAAATTATTCGTTGTGTCGCTGAATTGACAAAATAAAAATTATTTGACTAAATAATTTTTTTTAAATTTATTTAACTAATTATAAATTTTGACAAAATTATTTTGAAAAAAAAAATTTCTAGCCGCTCTCTTTCTCTCTCTCTCTCTCTCTCTCTCTCTCTCTCTCTCTGCCCCAATTTAAGGTGTAACAGAGGAGAAAACACAATAACAATTTTTTTAAAAAAAAATCCCTACAATCAGTTGCATCCTTCACTGAGGGGACATTTAATATTGAGGACTAATATTATGGAATAAGATCGTACGTATATATAAATATATTTTTCCCTCTTTTAATGACAATACGTAAATTATAATCTAATTATTCATCAAAATATGTGCAATTTTATTATACTTACGAAAATAAATAAAATATTTTCTAATAATATTTTTTTTCATCATTATATTATATAATTTACTTTCAACATAACCTAAACAATATATAAAAATACACACGGACTAAATTTGAGCTGTTAACACTATAGATTCGAAATGTTTTATTTGCCAGACCAATAAAAAGAGGAGTTAAGATCACCGCACATGTCATGTATTGTTAGTTGGATTTTATCTCATAGAAAATAAAATTAAATGCATCTCATACTTTTTTATTTTTTATTTTTTATGAGAGAGCACTTAATTTGCTCTCTCTCTCTCTCTCTCTCTCTCTCTCTCTCTCTCTCTCTCTCTCTCTCTCTCTGTACCTAAACTACTATTCTAATAATTAGAAATCATATTAACTGTGATGACATCATGTAGGCCTCAGCAAACCTGTTTGAGTGTTCCTTTTAAAAAATTTTAAAAAAAAACTCTTAATATGGTGGACCATTTAAGTATAGGTATACATAGAGGTGCATCAATAATGCTAGTAAAATAACTTCATGATTACACCCCCCTCAAAAAAAAAAAAAAAAAAATTCAAACTTTTATCCAACTGGATACAGAGTGATGCCTCTGGATATTCTTGGATATATATATGGAATAGTGATATGTGCTCAACACATATGAGTACATCTCATCACTCATTAGGTTTTTTAAATTTTTGTGGGTTATTTTATCTATTAATTTTTTAATTTCTACTAATGGCCTTAAGGGAAGTGTTTCTCCTTGTGACTGGGAAACTTTTACTTAAATTTGAAGTTAGGTAAGAACTAATTAATGAATTCCTCTCCAATAATAATAAATTTACAAGTCTTCTAAAAACAGGTATTATTATTTCTAAAATCTCCCTATCATCACATTGTTTTAGCCTCTGTAAACAATTATTATATGCAGCATTTTTTCGGCAAAAACCGTTAAGCTCTCATAGAGCCTGCGTGCGTAAACTTTTCGCAAATCAAATAGTACATCAACTTAGAGATCTTAAAGATAAATAAAAACTTATACAGCTAGCTATCAACTTGATTAATGTGAGCAATTATTTATTAGTACAAAGTAATCTTTTACGCGGACAAAGTTCTGAAGCAAGATCATGTTTCCTCTCTGCTTTTGCGCAGCTCTATTCTTAATGCAAACCTAATTTCTCAGAAACAAAGTTTATAGATTAAGTTAATTGTATTCTTGGTTTAGTAGTTAAATGAAAGGGCAATATTGATAGGAAACTATATATGCATGTTGGCCTTGCAAAAGTTTGCCCTAGATTTAATACTAAATGAGCCAATATTTGTGGAATATATTGCTTTTTAATGCTGTACATATTTATTGCTTGGAGCCCTAATGTGTGCCCATTACCTGTTGGCCTTCATGGCACATGGCAAATTGCTCAACAGGATAAGAAAAATAAAAAATAAAAAATAAAAAGACAAAATCTGAACCATCCAGCAAGTAGTAGTAGATGAGAGATTAAAAAAAAAAACTATTAACTTTGCTGCTGAAAAAGTACAACTACATCAAGTTTTACCCACACAAAAAAACAAAAAACAAAAAAAATCAATTACCACCATGTCTTGCACTGATTAATATGTTTCTAAGAAAAGAATGAGCTAATTGTTATTTGAGTTAATAGTAATTACTCGGATCGAATCAAAGCGAGTTACTTTTTCTAAACAAAAAGAAAAAGAAATATGTCAGATATTTTTTAGAACTTTCGCGTAATTACTGGTTGAAATTTTGAGAAGTTCAGTACTATTCTATGCGCACTATCGATAAATTTATGACAAAAGAAGTCCTAAATGAATTTGGGATATTTGAGAAATTTGGCTTTTGTATAAATGATGATTATTTAATAAAAAATAATAACTAAATTTGCACTAAATACTGAAAATTAATTGGACTATTTTTACAATACCCACCAATAATGGGGAGAAGCATTGAGACTCTCTTTGCACTATTCCCACGTGGGCATGTGTCCCTTTTGCCTCCTCCATGCATAACATTGACTTCTCTTTAGGTTAAATTTTTTGGGCCCATATAAATTTTTTGTATTCTGACTAAAATTTTCTGTATGTTGATAATTTTATTGTCGCTCAAAAAGACGAGATCAGTATCAATCAACAGCAACATTTCAAGTATTAGCCACAAAGACGAGATTCTGTTTTCGATTCATAATAAAATCAACTGATGCGTACGTAGAAATGTTCTGCATATTTGAATTGCAGAAAATTTGCGCCATGTATTCTTTAATCCATCGTTCCGACTACCGATAAACTGGTCTTATATTCACACTTATCCACTCCAATCTATTGTTTGTGATCCCCTTAACTACTTCTAGCTTGTTTTTGTTTCATAAAGAAGCAAAGTGTGTCACACGATTCATTAATAGTGTGAATTACAAGAGCCACATAGCCATAAAATGGTCAACAAATTAAAAAAGGAAAAAAAAAAAGAATAGGAAAAAAAAAAAAGTTAACAACATTAATTATTAATATTATTAATTGTTAAAGTTAAAGCTAAAAGTCCAAAGAGCCCACCTCAGTTGTAAACGATGCGAGTGGGATATGGAGTAGATGTGGAAATAAATTTAATGAGAGTATGAAACAAATAGCATTTTCCTACAGGGAAAATTTTATAACCCCATGTTGTAATTTGATTCCATTTTACCACTCTATGATTATTAAAATACAGTACTAATTTGTCATCATGTAATCATGTTGTTGTAATCTCAATTTTTTGAAAAGATGCGCTTTAACCAAAACAATAACCATAGAGTGTTCACGTGTTACAATTTGAACTACAGGGTGATAAACTAAAATCAGCAATGCCAAAGAGTGCCGTCTGAAATTTACTGTATCTATATAAAAGTATATTTTTACATATAATAAAAATAATTAAAACTTTGATATTTGATATGTAGAACGTAATATATAAGATTTAGTCTCAACCATGACATCCCCATTTAAATAGAATTTAAATTCAAATCTCAACAATTATATTTAAGTCCAAATAGGAATTAATACTATTTTTCTATGAACATATTTCAACTTTTCAAACACAGAAAGCAAATTCACAGAAACATCAGAAACGAATCTTAAATCAAATTGTGTAATACATATTAATATAGTGGACTTCTAGGATTGAATGAGTGGTTGGTTAAATAGTATGATCTAACGGATGTAAATGATCAAAGGAGTAAATCTAACGGCGAAAAACTTACAAGCATGCTTGGTGCTTTTACAAGCACCATAGCCGGACTCTATATATAGAATTGAGCTCCTATGCTTTTAAAAATACCAATCAAGTTATGGTACTTAAAGGTTTTCAGCCCTTGGATTAAGGGATATTAGGTTAGGATGATAATGATTCCCTAGGGTTAAGTGGGTGGTTGGTTAAATAGTATGATCTAACGGTGTAAATTGTCAAAGGAGTAGATCTAACAGCGAAAAATTTACAAGCACCAAGTACTTGGTATTTTTACAAGCACCATATCCGAACTCTCTCTCTCTCTCTCTATTTATGTATTAATTATTGCATTTGTTGTGTGAATGTGCAATCTCTACTTGTGCGAGTCCCCAGAAAAAAAAACTAATTAAGTTCCGATAACGCTGGAAATGAGAAGCAATTACAGGTGAAATAATAGGGTTTTTTTTTTTTTTTTTTGCATTCATATCATTGCAAATATGTAAAATTTCCTAAATAACTTGTAATACCCAATTTTTTCCCTTTTCTTTAACTTTAGTCCCCACCTTTTAACATTTGGCCCCAAAAAACAAACCTACCCTGTATTATTTATTTCAATTAAATGCTTCCTATTAAATCCGACTAAAATTGCTAGGATAAAAAGTTACATATTTGAGCTCATACTTTATTTTTAATGAAGAGAATTTGAATAAACTATTATTTGATCTTAGACTTTTTAAAATTTTTAATAGTCAAAATTTGTAATATTTTAATTTTTTTAAAATGGTACAGTGCATCACAAATTAGACAACAATAATAGAAATTTTAAAAAAAAATCCCAGCGTATCTAATTACATAAATTCTATGTACTTTTATATTTGAAAACATTAACAACATCAATGAAGTCCTAAGTTTTTTTTCCTTTTTTTTTCCGTGAAAAACCCATTTGGTAATAAATACGTGCAATATTTTAATAAACCAAAGCAAGTGGTAACAACGTTTCCACGTCCACCATAATGTTGCATCAGAAATTAATTATTTAATAATTATTTTTGGCCAAAGATAATGCTGCTACAAAATTAATTAATAATAATTTTTTTTTGAACCTCGAAATTGAAGAGACGTGGGGGGTGTGGGAGTCACTACGCACTCACCCCACCGTTTATTTTAATGCGTGCTTTAAGATTAGCGCTTGTACTATCTCAGAGACACTGGTCACACAACAACTCAACAAAAAATAATTTAAAATAAAATAAAGCACACAAAATTAGTTATAAAATTTTACCTAGACCTGTTATTTAGACCAATCATTATAAACAGGCTTATTTAGTATTGGGGTAGCATAAAAGCACAAAGTGTTTTAAATTTCTCCTTTTCAGTACTATAAAATTACGGTGGTAACCACCATCAGAGAAACATCTAATATTGGAGAAGCATCGATTGGATGCACTTTTGATTTTTTTTTTTCTTTTTTGGGATACCTTTTAAAGTATAAAAATAAGTGCTTTTGAAAATATAATTAATCCTAAACAGTTCTGAATATAAAAAAATTAAAACCTAACGAATTCAGATTAAGATATGACTTTTAGCTGTACCTGCCCCGATACCACCCCGCACCCTAACCTGAACTAGTTTTATATTATATAATATATAGAAATTTGAATTTATAATTTGAAACTTTAGATTTGAGTATAATATGTTTTAAATTTTGGTAAAGAGAAATAATTTCTTTCAGGTTTCAAATTTTTTTCCGTTGATTTTAGTTTTGATTATGAATTTTCAAAACACAGATAGATTCGAGTTTGGATACAGATTTCGATTTCAGAAATCAGATTTAGATACAGATTTAAAAACCTGCTCCGGTTTCGACCTAATGACATTCAGAGTAGTACTATTAAATGGTAGTTTATTGAACAATACTATAGCCAACAATAAAACCAAATAAATTCTTAATTCTACGGTTGACAAAAGAATATTAAAAAAAAAACAATCTCATTTAAAGAATAAACTTTTATAAATTTTCACCAAATGTGATTTTTAGATGTGACAGATAAATTAATTGCCACATCATTTCTGTAACGGTATGGTTAAATCAACTATACAGTTATAATTATTTTTCCTACATCTCTTTGTGATTCTAATAATGCTATTAATACATTCATTAGACGAATTAAAGAGAGTTTGATTTTTATTAAAAAAGGGCGCGATAAAATTAAACTTGAGGTGACATATAAATGAAATTTCGTGATAGGTTCAACAACCATTAATGTAATTCACAAGCAAAAAACAAAATTAGGGGACAAAGAGATCTAATTGACTCGCCTTAGAATATTCTAACTGTCGAACTAATTATTTAAAAAGAAAAACTATTCGTCTAACTACACCCCTAAACATTAATTTAATGGTTAACACGTCACCTGTATTATTCTTAAGATTCTCCCCTAATCAAGTTAAACACAACATTAGAGCCATTAAACAAAAAATAAATTTTTTTTTTAGTAAAATGACCAAAAGGATAAATATATGTCCTTGTGGACGTGTCATCACGTGCATGCAAAACTTGGTAAACTTTAATAAAACATTAAAACCTTGGCGTTACGTTTGAGCTCACCAAGAAAATGGGAGGTAACTCATAGTATATATGAATTAAAAAATAATAAACAGTTCATTAGGGTTACTCTAAAATGTACCCCCATTTGTTACCATAATAATAAATATTCATGAAATTCAGATAATTATTTAACGAATGAGCACTAGCTAATTAATTTAGTGATTTATTATTCGTGGTTCGATATTTTTGATGTATGTTCAAGGAACTGTTAGATGTTCTTAGGTATAGTTTGATAATGCGGTAGCAAAAATCATTATTGTTATATTTTGAAAGATTCAAAAAAATTTAAAATTTTATTAATTTTTTTCTCTTCCAATATTATAAAATTGCTATAGTGATAGCTATCAAAGAAGCATGTAATCCGAAATTATAAAAGTGATAATTTGCACGCATTACCGAAATAAAATAGGATTAAGCTAAAAATTCTTGATTAAGCCACTATCACTCTTATTATGTATCTTCGCTTTACTATAAGAATTCATCGTTAAATAAGACAGTAAAATAATACACTTTACAAGCCAGAACATAATAAAGTACAACATTTTATCATATTAATTAACTGCGATATTCTAATTAACTACAATATTATTTATAATGTTATTCATTTTATTTCATATTGCTATTTTTAATGCATTTAGTAAAGCGTTTAGAGTACGCCACAAATATTATTCAAGCATTCAAAGAGAAGCTAAAGTTAATATAAATTTTTGGTAGATATTTTTTTTCTTTAAAAATGTAACTTCTTAAAGCATATTTGAAACATTCAATCATTATCAAATTCGTTGTTCATAATTAACCTCCAAATATAATAATAGATCCTCTTATTATTAGAATAGATATTACACGTGTGAATACGCAAAAAGGACAAATTATGATCTTTTTTTAAAAAAAAATTCTTACAAAGAGCTGGAAACAGCTTAATATATGAACCTACGAACAAACCTTTTGGGCCTAGAAGTTGATATAAAACTAAGAACAAAATTGTACAAATTCCCCTTGACTTTTAGATTTTTTGCAAATTCGTCCTGACTTTTAATTTTGACAATTAGACCTCCTAAATTTTATTAAATAGTTTAATAAATTCATCTCCTAATCAGTGTTTTGAGAAATCGGATCGAACCCGGATGGACTGTGACCTAGTCCCTAGACCAGGTTCGACCCATAAAATTGCAAAGCTTTAAAATCCGTGTTGGCCCGTTTAAACCGACAGTTCAGTTAGTAAACCAATGAAGTGGTCCGATTTTAATTAGATCGATCCGACTATTATCACTTACCATAGATCGTCGATCGGACGGTTCAATCGGTTCGGTTTAGTTTTTTTTTCAGAAAAAACTTTGTAAAATATATTTATTTATCCTCTTTATCTTTATTATTACATAAAAGATTTAATAAATTATTATTTATGACATCATACTGATATTGCTGGTTCGCTCCATCGAACCACTTGTTGAACCAGTTAAACTGTGACCCAACATCTTTTTCGATTCGTAACCGGAGTTCTAAAATATTACTCCTAATTACACTGCTATTATAGTTGCATATCTTATATATATATTTTCTGAAGCGTTAAGACATCAAAATATTTATTTTTTCTCTTCCAGTTTGGATAATTAAACTTGAGAATTGAAGAATAAAGCGCCCTTATCTTCGATTTATGTATTTTTTTTTTTCATGCATGAGAATAAAAAAAGATATTTTCCTTTTCTGTTTTAAGGCTTTAGAAAAAAATATATGCAAGACAAGTTACTAAAACGCCAAGAAGGATTTATTAAATTATTTGATAAAGTTTACAAGATCTAATTATCAAGATTAAAAGTTCAGGGGGTTCTTTACAATTTTTTTCTATAATTAATTATACGCCCAAAACCATAATCTAAAGTGGATCAACATGTCTTAAAAAAATTATACTCCTAAACATTTTACATGGCTTAGATGTATCCTACTTAAGTAATTTAGTAATCAACCCCTCAAAATGGACTAATAATTAAACAACTTGAAATTATATAGCAACAGTGCATAAAAAACAAGTTGTGATTAAATAAATTAATTGGACAAGTTGAAAACATGCAACTTGTGTTCTTCAACAGAAAAAGATTCCCCTGGGTACATAAAAATGATCACACAAAATCTTGGGGATTTGATTAGCCAGCTATTATGTACTCAATAATCCAAGTGTTCACATGGCCCTCCTTGTTTGACTACAAATTAAGAATCACTAATTACGCGCTAATCCGAATTGTTTAGCCATGTTGTGTGACTTAAAAGATTGAGCTAACCACTGTGTTATTAAAAAAAAAAAAATGAGAAAGATTTTGTGCCTATCTTGTACTGTAATTAGTCGATTTTTCGAGAGATTTGAGTTGTCTTGCTTTTTTATTGATCTAAATCAGACAAATATTGTCGGGTTCGGTATTCGTATATCTTATGCTAAACTTGGTAAAAGAATAGTGATGCCCGAAAACTGATCGATTCGGGTATGAGGCCTATATATGTGTTCGATCCGAGCTCGATCGGTTACAAAACCATAATCCAAACTTATCGAAGTGATCGTTAGAGGAGGTAAGTGGATCGGGATGATAGGCTTTTTTGGCGGGCTCTAGGATTTGGATCCGAAAATGGGATTCGTTGGATGGAGAGCTCCTGGGGCTAGGGAGGTCAACGGGTCGGGTTTGTGTCGGGTTTTCAGAAAACCCGAACCCGAACCCGGACCCGAACCCGGCCGGTTTTAAAAGTCCATATCCATACCCGACCCGACCAAAAACCCGAAACCAGAACCCGAATATCAATATCTTGATATAAAAAAAAAAGTACGTATTCGAATAGCGAAAGGCAACAATACATAATATATAATTTATTCGGATTCGGGTTCGGGTTCGGGTTTGGGTACATACAAAATTCATACTCGTACCCATACCCGTCGGATTTTTATTTTCTATACCCATACCCGAATCCATATTCATTTAGTTTGGGTAAACCCGTCACGTTCGGATTCGGGTAATATTTCGGGTACCCATACCCATTGACATCCCTACTTGGGGCTTCTCCCCAGGAGCTCAGCAGGTGCCTTGGGCCTTGGCGTTCGTGCCGTGCTGAGCCGACTCCTCGGTCCGGCACGATCCAGGCCTGTTTCGGGCCGTGCCACGTTGGGCCGTCGGCCCAAGGAGAGAGGCCCAGCACGGCCCTGAGATTCCGGCCGGACCGGGCCGATATCGGTGCTACAGTATTTGTGTCGCGCTGCAGCCCGGCCCGAAGTCGTGCCAGACTAAGCGGCCCACGGGTGGCCCGGCCCGTTTTACATCCCTAGATGTATAATAGTAAAGAGAACAGGAACAAATAGGAAAACAAAAAATTAAGTACCTTTCTTATGTAATGATCACGAAAAAGCTCTTAATTATTTTAAATCTCACATTTTTATTTTTATTTACTTATTTTGTTTCAAATGATCCCAATGTTCATATTACACTGAGCTAGTTTTCCTTATCGTATAATTGGGCCGAATCCAGTCGACCCAATCAACAGTAGAAAGCAACCCAAATCCGACCCAAAATCTAATCTGACTGGGCCTACCATCCAACAGCTGAATCGAATTTATTTGACTGTCCGAATAAAATATTCAAAAATATTTTATCTTTTAAAAAATCTGATATTATATTTTACATACTATTAGTGATAGTTAGGGGTGTCAACGAGCCGAACACGAGTGAGCTGGGGTCGACTCATGTAAACGAGCCGAACACGAGCTGCCTCGTTTAAGTATCGAGCCAAAAAATTCGGCTCGTTTATTAACGAGCCGAACACGAGCTGGCTCAGAAACAATAAGTTAAAATGATTAGAAAGGATATATATATATAGAAAATATAGTTATGACATCTTATTCATTAGATTTGATCTAATTGTTGAAACTTTATATATAAATTGATTTTTTATAATTGAGTTGGGCTTTAATTTAGGTTGGGCTAAAAATCAAATAATAAAAAATTATATTTATATATAATTATTTTTATATATAGATATATAAATTATATAAATAATATAAATATTAAATATATATATTCGAGCTGTTATCGAGCCGAACACGAGCGAGCTGACACCGGCTCGTGTTCGGTTCGTTTATTAAACGAATTGAAAAATTCAACTCGTGTTCGGCTCGTTTACTAGACGAGCGATTCGATCTCAAACTCATTTCGAGCCGAACAGCGAGCTGGATTGCCGCCCCTAGTGATAATATCTTTTTTTCAAAGAAAATAAGGAATAAGATAAATCCTTCTGATCGGATATATCTCAGCCGTTGAATTTATCTCTGCGTCAGCATCATTCCACGAAGTTTCGGGCGATTTCAAAACTAGTCTCCATCTCCTAATCAGTTCGGTTTGTGTTTCTTCATTTGCCCAATTTATATATCGATTTTTATGCATGATTACTAATACTGGGGAATTTAGAATTCCAGTTTTTGCCCACCAGGTGTTTGTTGCGTTGCTTGGAAACTAAATAAATCTCTTTCTCATGCACTAAGCTTTGTTGTGTAGCTTGAACATATATATGTATATGATCCCTACTACTCTTCGCTCCTGAATCATTACTATTTCTTTCACAATTTGAATAATCCGAAATGAGTTTTCCTCGCCATCTCAATCATGTAGCAAAATCAATTAAAAAAGGTGCATTTTTTTGCTCCTACACTGGTGTTCGCAATGTGTTCGATGAAATGCCCCAGAGAAGTTATACATCTTTTGCCAAGCGAATACACGATGATATTGGATACAGGAACAAGTTTTATACCCCCAGGCTTCGACCAGGCTTTTATAGATCCGGTCACAGCGTCGCAGAATCCCAATTCGTCGTAGTTCCTTCCGACTCCGTTCGGGTCTCGAATGACGCTGAAAAGATCTGCCGAATACTCTCGACAAAGCCCGGTTCCAGCGTCGAGTCTTCTCTTGATGACTCCGGAGTAGTGGTCTCGCCGGCTCTTGTAGAGGAAACTCTTAAGAGGTTGAGTAATGCGGGAACGCTCGCGCTCGCCTTCTTTCGTTGGGCCGAGAAGAGGAATGGTTTTAAGTATACGACCGACAGCTTTCACCATCTGATCGAAGCGCTCGGAAAGATCAAGCAGTTCAGGTTGATTTGGAGCTTGGTGGATTTTATGAGACTGCGAGGTTTGGTGACGAAAGAGACCTTTGCGTTGGTTATACGAAGGTATGCGAGAGCGAGAAAGATAAAGGAAGCTATTGAAACTTTTGAAAAGATGGGGAATTTTGGGTTGAGACCTGAGCTATCGGATTATAATCGTTTGATCGATACGATTAGTAAGTCGAAGCAGGTTAAGAGGGCGCAGGAGCTATTCGATGAAATGAAGAAGAGGAAAAAGTTCACGCCCGACTTGAAAACTTACACGATTCTACTCGAAGGTTGGGGCCAAGAGCGCGACTTAACAAAGGTTAAGAAAGTTTATAAGGAAATGATAGATGAAGGATTCGAGCCTGACGTCGTTACATATGGAATTCTAATTAATGCCTTTTGCAAGTCTGAAATGTGTGATGAGGCAATAAGAATATACAACGAGATGGTGGCGAGTAATTTTGAACCGACTCCTCATATCTACTGCACTCTAATTAATGGGCTTGGTTCGGAGAAGCGATTAGATGAAGCTTTGAAGTATTTTGAGCTATCTAAAGCTAGTGGGTTTGCACCCGAGGTGCCCACTTATAATGCAGTTGTGGGCTCTTACTGTTGGGCTGCGAGATTTGATGATGCTTTTGCAGTAGTGAATGAGATGAAGAGAATTGGAATCGGCCCCAGTTCCCGTACTTATGACATAATTATCCATCACTTGATCAAGGCGGGGAAGGCCGAAGAGGCATACCGGGTTTTTCAGACAATGGAGAAGGATGAGGGCTGTTGCCGGCCCCAGCTCAATACATATACTATGATGGTCACTTTGTTTTGCAGTAATGAAAGAGTAGATATGGCTTTGAAAATGTGGAAGCAAATGAGCGAGAAGGGGATCGTTCCTTGCATGCATATGTTTTCGTCGTTGATTAATGGGCTGTGCTATGAGAATAGATTGGATGAGGCTTGTAGGTATTTCCAAGAGATGCTGGACAAAGGAATAAGGCCGCCGGGGCAGTTATTTAGTAAATTAAAGGAAGCACTAGTTGACGGTAGTAGAAAGGATTTGGCGATTGAGATGAGCTTGAAGTTGGATAGGTTAAGAAACAACCCTTTGGATGGTTAACTACAGTGAGATCAAGTGATAGTAGTTTTCATAACTCATAATGCGAACTACATGGTTGTCTTTATACTTCACGCAAAGAGCGCGAGATGTAACAAGGAATCGAACAAAGTCAGATCAATTGTGAGGGCACGCAAGCTGCTGAGGTTTGTATTGAAGGGCGCAGAATGGTGTATTTACCTTGTTGTCAAGTGTCGGTGCGAAGGGACATTAAAATTTGCTTTCTTTGTCCCCCCTTATTTGTTTAAACTTGAATTTCTACCATATGGACTTAGAATCATCTTATGATTTTACCAAACAAAGTGATTCATGTTTCAGCATCTGGTTTCATTTTGGTTAATACCTGGAGATGTTCTTTACATGCAGTGTATGACCTCTGACGCCATTTTGATGCGTTTAACATTATGGACAGCTTAATTTTGTATCAGATTTTTTGCAGTATAAGCCTTATACTGCTTTGCGCTATTATGTGAACTTGCCTCTGCCTCTTAATTGTTGCGGTATCAACTGAGTTCTTTTTTTCCCCTCTTTTTTTCCTTTTGGTTGCTATTACCTTCATGTGAAACTCAAATGCATATGTTTTTAAGAAGGTTAAAGAATGTTAAGTGTACTTTTAGGTGTTTCCGTTTTCTCTTTTATTTTGAATCTTTAGTTCATTTGAGTGTCAAAACTTCGAGTGGCGAAACTTGAACAAAACCTGCTTGACCGATTCGATTCGACCGACTTCAACCATTAATCATTTATTCTAGACAGCTTCTCCAAACAAAAAGATCTCAAGCTTCTTTCTTGAATATCATGCAGTAGCTTGTTATTGTAACTCTGTCCAAACTGCTTTATATGTCTAGGTCTTGTTCATGCTCTCAGATCCAAAATTGTGAAGCAGAGGTCCAATTTCCTCTGCATGTGGCCCAGTCCAAAACAAATCCAATGGGCCAAGGTAGATTGAAGCTCCGCTGTTTCGTTTTTATGCATGGATCCGACCCACCCGGCACGGCTTCGGGCCGGGCTGAAGCACGGCACGGATGCTGCCGTGTCGGCCCGAGCATTTGGGCCGTGCTGGGCTGCCCCCTTGGGCCCGACCGCCCGGCACGACACGGCCCAAACTGTGCCTGGGCTGTCTCGGGCCGAAGAGAGGCGGGCGGCCCGTTTGGGCCGTGCCAGCTGGGCCAGCACGGCCCGGATCCCAAGGCCTTGGGGTCCGAGCTCTTGGGGACGAGCCCTTCTCCCCAAGAGCTCTCCTCCCAAGGTCTGCATTGGGGTGATTCTTGGTCCAATGGGCCAAATTTTTTTGATCCATTGGACCAAAAACTTATTTTTTAAAAAATAATAATAATAATAATAATAATTCATATATTTTTCAAGAAAATTTAAAATTTTGTTATTTTATAGTTATTTTATAAATTTTAAATTTTTTAATCAAAATACCAATTTAAATATAAATAATTTATTGTTATTATTTGTAAATTTTACATATTTTTTAAAAAATTAAAAAATTTAAGGACCCTTGACTTTCGGGCCGGAGGGCCGTGCTGGGCCGGGAGTTGTTAGCTCCGGCTCGGCATGGCCGGGCCCGATTTGAACCCGGGCCGGGCCAACTTCTGGCCCGTTTCGCCCGACTAATGTGGGCCATGCTGGCCCGACATAGCCCACATTACACCCCTAAACCCATTACAACTCAATACGAAACCAACCCGTGCTAATCCCCGTACCGAACTTTTCCCATGAGTCTATTCTGAGCCCGATTTCTATAGGCGAGCATAGGGCATGTTTGGTCCGGCTGTAAAATGTAATCCCTCGCATTAGAGTCAGTTGTTTGATAGAAACATAGAATTTACGCACTTCTGCGCGCGCTGCCACTGCACTTCGCAGATTACGCCAAATGGTTTAATTGATCCAAAAGCACTGTCCCCTAATACAGAAGCGCAGCCAAACAGGCCAACAATCGCGTCTCTTCGACCAATCAAATCGTTTCCTTCAACGGCAAATATTCTTATGCCACATGTAACCCCTTCAAAAAAAGCTACATTCATAGCCTTTATCTGTCCCACAAAGTGATATCATCTTTCTTTAGCAAAAGGAAAAAAAAAAATTTTAAAAATATAAGATAGCAGGAGTAAAATATGCTGTAGCAGTGGCTTTTGCTTTTCCAAGAGTTTTCTATTTGAGACAAACCGAAAGCAACTTCATGCAGCAAAAAGAAAAGAGAAAGCTCAAACACACCCTCCCAACTTCGTTGTGTTCAACCCCACATTACCTTAAATGGAAAAGGTTGTAGCCATTTTCTCATTTTCCTTTTTCCAAGAATGGCACACCCATGCATCCTCCTCCTCCCCGTTGTCGCCGTGCTCGTCGCCGACCAGTTCTTTATCATGTGTATTATAGTCGAATAAGAGTCCATGTAGTGGGCTAAAAAGGATCTAGCGAAGAAAAAGATCATGTGTATACTCTCTTTTTTTTTCAGTAAAATCTTATCTTGTGATATAAATTTACGCCTTTTTTTGTTCTTTGAAACTTATACTGATAATATTAATAGACCCATTTTTGTTACAAAAGTTGACTAGAAGAGAACTAATTCGACATGATCTCTCTCTTAGCAAAATCATTAAAAAAAATGACAAAGTACTTGTTAGTCATTCTAATATGTAGATTCTGATTTCTAAATTAACTGTCTTTCTGTTGATGTCAAAAATTTTAAATAGTCTCTGTTCTTAATTACTCTATGTAGAGAAATCGATTTGTTTAAAAGTATAAGTTAACTAACTAATTGAGTAGCATATGGTATAATTTACGCCTGATAATGACAAATAACTCTGATAAATTGCGAATATCCTCTCTTTTTTTCTTTGCTCTTTCAACCAATGAAAAAAAAAAGCAACATGTCATGTGCACCTAAAAGGTTCTTACTACCACGCCTAATTCTAAATCGGTTCTCATTAGATTAATTCTTTAAATAATATGGTATCAGAGCTAATCTTAAGTCACCTTCTTTTTTAAGAGGTTTCAAATTCAATTCTAGTATCTGTCATTTTATGGCATGCATTTTACTTTTTATTCCACTTTTTCTACTATTTTTGTAGTACAAGAAACATGATTTATCCAATAATATCTAGACTAATTCTAAACAGTTTTTCTTTTCTTTTTTTTTGTATTGATTTACTGGTTAGCACCTCCAATATGCAGCTAAGCAATGTTGCATTGGGGCTTAATTTCTTTCATTTTGGACATAATTTAAGCACGTATCAAACTACGTACGTACGTACATAAACCCTTTCACACCGTACACGAATACATTTACGAGATATTCTAAGGTGTCCGTACAATTACGTAGCGGAATCCTGAAACGCCATTGGCCCTTGCGGAGCCACGTGTCAAAATCTTCCATGAGGAACATGTGGGACGCCCAAAACAAAACTTTTGCTAGTTTGGCACGTGGCCTATCATATATTGGAAAAATTCTAGAATGCATCGGGTGTATTGGCGTCACAAACTAATCAAAAATTTTCTTTTAGGTATATATATGTCCCATCATGATTATAAAAAAAAATTATTGTATTTTTTTAAAAAGAAGAGATATGATTGGCTTGTTATTGATGACGTGGTGCAAGCGTGACAGTGTAGACTTTCTCCATATAGAGGGGACGCACGTAGTATGGTCCAATAAATAAATCTGTATATATATATATATAGTGTAGAGCTACTATACTATCGGAAGCATGAAGGGGTTGGTGCTTCCGATTTTTAAGCTCTTGGATCAAAAATTGTACGGTTAGGATGATAGTGGTCTCCTTTAGGTTTGAGTGGTCCCCTTAGGGTTGAGTGGTCTCCACTGGATAATAATATTAATCCAATGATTAAAAATGATCAAAAAAATTGATCCAAGGGCTAAAAAATTAGAAGCACCAACCCCTTCATGCTTCCGATAGCATAATAGCTCTACTATACTCTTATGAGTATAGATCACTTTGTACTCATAAGTTTTCGGCCGTTGGATTAAGGGATGTGCGGGTAGGATGATAGTGTCCCCGGTTAGAATGATAATGGGACAGGGTTGAGTGGGTGGTTGGTTGAATAGTATGATCTAACGGGTGAAAATGGTGAAAGGGGTAGATCTAACGGCCGAAAATTTATGAGTACAAAGTGGTCTATGCTCATAAGAGTATAGTAACCGGACTCTATATATATATATATATATATATATATATTAAAATTAAGAGAAATATTTAGTGTGTGCTTTGGTCCAATTTTGGTGGGTGCACGATATATATAATGTGGAGCCCACTTCGGTTTAGGGGGAACATGCAGACCCTAGCTTGCTTACGTAAGCATCCACATAAGAAATTCTTGCACGGACCAAGTCCACAGTGTCATTGTGGACCGTTCAATCTATCACCTTCCAAAAATTGTACGTTAGTGCCCGAGATTTAATCTTCAATTTTGTTAGTGCGTACTTCATCTCAGCTTGACTCTTTATCAGGTCTTCATCTGATCTTATATTTTCTATTCCGTATATATATTAATTGTAAATTATAATTTTAATTTATTCGAAAACTAAGCAGGTAAACTGAAATTCAGCGAAAAAATAAGAACCGACAAGTGGTGGTACCCAGATCGATCTCCTGATGAATTAATCAATTGCACAATCAAAGTTCAAACTAAACTATCCTTGGATTAGCGTGGACATGAACACAAGAAATTAAACAGGTTCAAAAATGGAATTGATGACAGATTCACGGATGATGTGGTGAACCAATTTGAGGGAATAATTTCTCTCTCCCCACTCTTAAGAAATGAAAGGGGGCAAGAAGTGAGGGAGTGGGTGAAATAGAATAGAATAATAAGTATGAGGTGGTCACAGGTATAAAAGTGTCTAAGCCACGTAGGAAAGCTATATAGCTAAAAACCCTAGATCCCTATACTAGCTACTACGTACTAGATCTCTATAGATTTCTCTCATATTCTTTTGTATTGGTGGTGCTTAGCCAACTTATTATTCAAGTGGAGAAAGATAAGGAACACTCAATAAACTAGCATATTTAGGAAGAGCTTTTCATTTTTTCTTTTTTTTTGAAGTAAACATGAGCTTTTTAATTATTTGAGACAGGAGACTAATTATCCTTTTACCAAATTTGGACATGGTCAAAGGAACCGGCCCTTAAGCAAAAATATGGCACAAAACAAAAAAAAAAAAAAAAAAAAACTCTTCCTTTAATTTCCCTCTTTTATTTTATCTTTTTGCACATGTTAATTTATGGAGCTATACCATGCCCTACCAACTTATTGCCTCCACCAATGAGGCCACTTGGTTGTGAACTTAGTAGTATTTAATTAGAAAACAAAATAAAAGGAGATTTATTATACATATAGTCTATCTCTTGGTGGTCTAAAAAGCGTTGTTCGAAAAGTGGCACTTATCGTACTAGCGTTCGAGTTCTTTTTTTTTTTATAGAGAAAAAACAATTCCACGACGGTGTTGCTCGTGGCATGAAATGATTCGACCCATTAATGGTTAGCGAAAATAGTACTTAAAATCTCTTGATATGGTTTGGTAATTGGTGTGTGCCTTTCACCATATATATATATATAATCTTACTTGAGGATGACTTTGTTTAAGAAGCTACTAGGAATATATAATTTTAAGGATATTAAAAAGAAAGAAAAGGATGAGGTTTTGGGTGGCATCCACAAGGTCCAATCAACGCATACAATTAATTAATTGTTTAAACTAATCCTGCAAATGGAGTTCCAAATGCTTGGGTCCATCTAATTAATTTGCTGCATATAATAAACTTGTATGAATTACATTAATTAGTCATTTGTTTAGTTTACTTTTCTTTTTATGGACTCACTTTTTGTGGACTCACTTGTGCTCTTTTGTTTTAGTTAAGTATATATTTCAGCCTTTGACATGCTAAGTGTCAACCTACGTATAGAAATGGGGGATTCTCATCATTACATGATAACTTAGTAAGATTCTATGCAACATGAACACTTATATGCATTCGATTTATATGTTATCCTTAAAAAAGATGATATGGTTTCATTGGTCCAAATTCATATAGACATATATGTTTGTGACCATTAATTATCTGATCCAACAAAATTGTCGGTTTTAAACTATGTCCACTCCTAAAGTTTTAGGCCATTAATTTGGTCCCAATATATTTATATATATCCTAACATTTGTTGATAATGATACATATGTAGGTGGTCAAACTTATATGTCTATATATTCATGAGATTTTACTGAATAAATATGATGCTCTTGGTACTTCCACTTAATTTGGGATATTAGTGCATTGGAACCGACACTACAGTCAACACTTCTAGGGCATTTGAACTTTTACAAACTAAACTTTGTCATTTTAAAAAGTTATTTATAGCTTCTTAAGTGTCCTTATATTAAATCAATAGTCGAAATCGAATAATTAGAAAAAAAGAAAATAGGATTCTTCAAATGAATATAGGGCATAAATTTCAATTAAAGGTCTAATATATTTAAGTTATAGTACATTTAAATGAGCGAGCAACTTTAACTATTCAGCTCTTGATATTATAGTACTATGAAGGTTCAACTCTATCGCAAATCATTGTTAAATTTTAGGTTATATATAAGAGGCTTAATTACACTGCACTACAAATTCTAATTGAATCTTTGCGTATTATGTTCGCTAGTCTCATTTGGTGGATGTCATTAAGTCAAATAATTTGATTTCTATACGGAAATTCGCTTTAGATTCTTTCATAGTGCTTCTTTAAATAAAAAAAATATAAAGGTGCAAATTATCAAAAGAGCATCATGGATTGGTCAATTTATAATCATACTTAATTAGAAACCTCTTTATATATATATGAAGCTAGATTTGAGGAATAGTTTGTAAATAATGTAGATAAACAATTAAAAGAGTCTTATTGGAATTAAAAGAGTCTTATTGACTTAATTTATAATAATTGGACTAAATGCTAGCTAGTGGCCATTAAAAAAACAAAAATGTTAGTGTTATTGTACCATCATTAGCATCTAGTAACTTTTTTCAAAAAAAAAAAAAAAAATGAAAAAAGGAAATGAACGAAAGTAACTAGTATGTTTATTTAAATTTGAGAAATTTTATTTAAACCAGCTTTGTTAGTGGCTTGATTATACTTCCGTACTACACTGAACTTCAACTATTCAATTTTAATTTTTATAGCAATCTACCGGACCAGTGCAAGTAGTTCACAAGCTTAGACAGTTGAGGAAGGATTGGAATTACCTTCTCCCAGCAAAGCAGTGCATGTAGTGGATTTTTTTTTTTTTTTCGTTCGTCCACAGAGGCACCCCTGCAGCTTAGTTCATCAATCCAATGAATGAAGCGGGTAGCGTGCTACCTTTCTCCTCAAAAAAAGAAAAAATTATCGCAATGTAGAAGATGTCGATGGAGTGCTTTTTTAATTTATACCTAATCGGCCTAGTAATTCTTCTATAAATAATAAATCTTGTCATAGGCAGAGAAAATGGCAAAATCCTTTTTTTTTTTCTTTCCTTTTTTTTCTTTTTTCTTTTTTTTGTTAAGACCCCTACTGGTATTTCTCATTCGAACTGATTTGTATATATCATCAGCTTTAATGGGGCTTCATTTTTATCTGTCCGGTTTCAACTTATTGCCTTCATTACCAAATCCATACCAATTTAAATTAAAACTGTCTGTTACGACGAGCGCACAAATAGAAACAATAAAAAACGATCATAGAGTAGACAAACCACAAAACAGTAAAAGAAAACATAAGAATTTACGTGAAAAATTTTTACAGAAAAAATCACAGACGAGGGAGGAGAGAACTTTACTATGTAGAAAAGGAAATGCAATGTTTTCTTGGAGACTACAAAATTCTTATTATATCGCCTCTAGGGCAAAACGATGAAAAAAAAAATTTCTTAACGGGTTTCGGATCTGATCCGTACTGCGGGGGGCTCCGCCTCTCGCACCCTATCGTCCCGAACCTTCCGCTACCACTCATCACTGACATCTATTTTTTCTTCACAATTTTGTTTTTCAAAATATATCGCACCGCGAAACTATCGACAAGCAGGGGCCCAAAACTTAAGTCAATAATCAAAAATTTTGAGGCACATCTAACATTGTCATGTTCGGATTTGGATTCGGATTCAGATAACCTGCAGGCTATTCAAATCCATCTATATTCCTAGTTCCCCCACTAAGAGGGAGATTAGAGTAAAGGAAGAGAAACAGGGAGATGAAGGGAAATAATGTTATTGATGTATGGTTCCATGGTATTTAAAAGATGCAGTTACTAATTAATTAATACCCTCAAAATTGATCACCACAGCCAAAAGAAGCCAATAAGTAGTCAAATTACATGAAACCTTTCTTGGGCCCTTATTTTCCCCTCATGTCATGGCAAGATGTGAAAAGCAGTAAATGGTTCCAAGAGTACTTTGGATGGTACACAGGATGGAGACAAGAGAGACAGAGAGAAAAAGAGATAGATAAGGTGAGAGCATACACAACTTATCTGAACTATAAATTATTTTTAATTAATTAATTTTTAAATTTTTTAAAAATTTAATTTTACTATATTATTTTTAAATTTGTTTAATTCATGTCGGTTAACGATACTTTGACTTCAAAATTTGAATACGTCGTTTATCTTTACAAATTTAATCGATATAATTCATGCAGTTCTTGCAACTGTAAATTCACTAAAGTAAAAAAAATTAACTTAAATTTTAAAATCAAAGCGTCGTTGACTGATTCGAATCAAACAAATTGAATGGTTGAGCAGTGAAATCAAATGTTCGAAAGATCTGGTAGTAGATTCAAAATGATCCATTTTTCAACAGTAATGTTTTAAGATATTTGTTCTCATACTTCTCTGCAGCATGAAGTGTGGAGATTTCTGATTAGATATCGTTATTTTTAGTTAAAATATCTAAGAGAGGGAGAGGGAGAGAAAATTGCGGCGTACCAAGCAAGTTGAAGTGGATAGATTCTTGTTTCAAAGGATAATTAGTATTATTATTAGATCCAGCAATAGTCGAGTAGGAGCAATTGTGTATAGGGAGACGTAGGTGTTGCCTAACTTTTTTGTTTCTTTGGTGCATGGATTTGCGTATGAGGAAATAAAATGAAAGAAATTGGAGGAAAGAGTGAGGGCAACATGGCTAAGTGCTGTTTGTTAATTTCCTCTTTCAGAGCCACTGCTCAGAATTTTGTCATCTGACAATGGACAGTAGTGGCAATAATAGCAGGATAGTGTTTGCTTCTTCAGTTAGGAGCAGGGCCCCCCCTCTCTTTTATCTCATATCTATTATCTCTCTCTCTCTCTCTCTCTCTCTCTCTCTCTCTCTCTCTCTCTCTCTCTATCTAGCTATCTCTCTCCTTTTTCCATTGTAGGCGCCCATTATCATCAAGCATTTGTTTGGCCCCATGCTAATATCGATCTTCGCCACCTTAGTTTTCAGAGAAAAATAATTATTTCACGTAGCATCAAACAGTGCGTTCCGAATTCAAGTCATGTTCAGCTGCTACGTACTCGATCTCATCTAGTTTCGTTTTCTTCAAGCTCATGTCGTGCATTAATCATAAAATTTCTCAAGCGCAACCATAAAAGAAGAGTGTTGAAATACTGATTCTCTCTCTTTTTTTCATTGTAGGCGCCTATTATCATCTAGCATTTGTTTGGCCCCATGCTAATATCGATCTTCGCCGTCTTAGTTTTCAGAGAAAAATAATTACTTCACGTAGCATCAAACAGTGCGTTCCGAATTCAAGTCCTGTTCAGCTGCTACGTACTCGATCTCATCTAGTTTCGCTTTCTTCAAGCTCATTCGTGCATTTATCATAAAATTTCTCAAGCGCAACCATAAAAGAAGAGTGTTGAAATACTGATTCTCTCTCCTTTTTTCATTGTAGGCGCCTATTATCATCTAGCATTTGTTTGGCCCCATGCTAATATCGATCTTCGCCGTCCTAGTTTTCAGAAAAAAATAATTATTTCACGTAGCATCAAACAGTGCATTCTGAATTCAAATCATGTTCAGCTGCTACGTACTCGATCTCATCTAGTTTTGTTTTCTTCAGGCCTATGTTGTGCATTATCATAAAATTTCTCAAGTGCAGACATAAAAGAAGAGTATTAAAATACTGATGTATAGTAAGCTAAGATTTAGAAAAAATGATGAATAATACTCTCTCTCTCTCTCTCTCTCTCTGGATAAGAGGTGGGTGGAGAAACATAGGAGGCTATAGGGAAACTGCTCAACTTGGTTCTGTTTGGAATTGGCAATTCCTGTGGAGAATCCAAGTGTATGTAGCAACAAAGAAATATCTTGTTTTTGTTTTTGAGGAAAACAAAGACAAAGCGTTGGACTAAGTCACTGGCTAATAAATGAGTTTCATCTCAATGAGGAAAGGAAGCAAAAAACAAAGAGAGCAAATAGAGATTGGACAACTCAAAAGGTCATTTTAAAAAAAAAGAAAAAAAATCTCAAAGTACAGTGAGAAAGGAATGTTTAAAGTGATGGGAGCATGTACTTTCTAATGGGTGATAAGAAAAGCTTGGATTTAGTGTGTGATGATGGTGTTTCACTGCTCCTCTCTTTCTCTCTTTTCCAAGTTAAGTATGGGGTGAAACAAGAGAATTTTGTACAGCAGAGCAGATTCTCCCCTTTCCAGGGCAAGGTTAAATAACTAACTCAGTTCATTACAACTATTCTCTCAATATTAGTTTTTTTTATTATATTATAAAATTATATATAATATATATATGTATATATATATATATATCATTCAAACATGAAAATGTAAATATGAAGAGAGAGAGAGAGAGAGAGAGAGAGAGAGAAAAACAGAGTCTCATATGTATTATCAAAACCTCAATACACAGAATCATAATAGCAAATTAAAAAGAAAGAAAACAAATAAAAAAAGGAAAAAATAATTGGAGAATCAAACGAAGGCTACATAATCTATCCTCACTCACTGAATAAAAGAAGACCATGCGTAATTCCCCCAGAAAAAAAAAAAAAGAAAAAAAAAAAAACAGAGTCCCACTGCTCAGAGATAAATCAGAGGAGGATCGTTCTCAAAGGGAGCCCTCTTCTCATCCTCCTCCTCATGACCACCACTATGAATGCACACAACAACCTCATCCAACTTCGCCAACTTATAATCACCCTCGTCCTCATGATCAGTACCATTAATCTTAATAATGATCTTCTCATCAGTATGACCATTAATACTAGCATTATTATTATTATTACTACTACTACCATTAGAAGAGGAAGAAGGAGAAGAGGAGGAGGAGGAGGAGGAGGCAGCAGGAGGAGGTTGTGTGAGCTGCTTGGCTTTGTGGACCTCGAGGAGCCAGTCGGTGGTGGCGACGGCGTAGAACATGAAGGCGGCACAGCAGGCCTGGGCGGCGAGGAGGCCGAGCCAGAGGCCGGTGAAGCCCATGCGGGCGACGAAGGCGAGGCCGACGGCGACGGGCATGCCGACGAGGTAGAAGGAGCCCAGGTTGATGTGGGCGCCGGCGGCCGGGCGCGCGCTGCCGCGGAGCACGCCGCAGCCGGCGGTCTGCGGGCAGTTGCCGAGCTCGCACAGCCCGGCGATGGGCAGCGCCGCCGCCGTCAGCCGCAGGATGTCGGCGTCCGACGTGAACATGCGGCCCCACGCGTGGCGCACCGACGCCGCGAACGCCATCGCCGCCAGCCCCGTCGCCCCCGCCAGCGCCAGCGCCACCAGCGCCGCGCGCCGCGCCCGCGCCGGCCGGCCCGCCCCCAGCTCGTTCCCCACGCGCGTCGACGCCCCCAGCCCCAGCGACGACGGGAACACGTAGACCAGCGACGTGGTCTGGATCAGTATCCCCATCGACGCCACCGTCGCCGTCGGGTTGGCCAGCAGGCCGCACAGCACGATCATCAGCTCGTACCTGCCGGGCCACCACCACCCATTAAATTAAAACACCCTTCTGATCTTCTGACGGCTTAAAAAGAAGAAAGAAGAAAGAAAAAAGAAGAAAGTGCTGGAAATTAAGGATGCGTACCACCACCACTCGAGGCAGACGGAGACGCAGGTGGGGACGGCGAGGCGGAGGAGGGCGGACCAGCCGCGGAGGCAGGCGGGGCCGGGGGGCAGCCAGGAGCGGCGCTGCGGGGCGGAGAGGAGGAGGAAGGCGAGGAGGGAGAGGAAGAGGTTGAGGTTGGTGAGGACGGAGGCGAGCGCCACGCCGGCGATCCCCATCCCGAGGCGGCGGACCAGCAGGTAGTTGAGCGGGCCGTGGAGCAGCACCGACGCCGCCGAGCAGGCCGCGACGGGCGCCGTCACGCCCTGCGCGCGCAGGTAGATGCGCAGGGGGTGGAGGAAGGACAGCAGGACGAGGTCGGGCACGGAGCAGGCGATGAAGGCCCTGGCGGCGGCGGCGATGGCGGGGTCCTGGCCGGAGAGGAGGAGGATGCGGTGCGTGAGGAAGAGCCAGAGGAGGGCGATGGGGAGGGAGGCGAGGAGGAGGAGGAGGACGGCGCGGTGGAGGGTGAGGGCGAGGAGGTCCGGGCGCCGGGCGCCGAAGGCCTGCCCGCAGATGGGCTCCATCCCCATGGCCAGGCCCGACAGCACCGAGTAGCCCGTGATGTTCGCGAAGCCGATCGCCAGCGAACCCCCCGCCAGCGCCAGCTCCCCCAGCCGCCCCAGGAACAGCATCGACATCATCCCCCGCGAGTACAGCACCAGCCCCGTCACCGCCGTCGGCACCGATATCCGCCCTATCGCCCGCACCTCCTCCACCACCTAACATGTAATATTTATTACATGCATATGCATGCACATCGATATTCATAAATTAGTTATACTTAATTAGTGATCGATCTACATATATATATATATATATATATATATATATATATATATGTATGTATGTATGTAGACTGCTGCTGTGCTATACTACCTCAGAGAGAGTGGGGAGGCGGTGGAGGTGTTCGTGAGAGGTTTTGTCGTCGTCGTCGTCGCCGCCGTCGTCGTCGTCCATGGGTTTAATGGGGTTTAAGAGGTGGTGGGAGGTGGAGAGGGGGGAGGAGGTGGTGTTGCACATAGTATCAGTATAGTACTAGTAATGTAAGTGTGGGGTTAATGTGGATGTGTTTATATAGTTAGGCTTAACTCTGTTTGCGTACTCTCTCTCTCTCTCTCTCTCTCTCTCTCTCTCTCTCTCTCTCTCTCTTTCTTTCTCTGCGGGGATTGTGTGTGTGTGTGTGTGTGTGTGTTAGCTGTTGTTGGTGTTTGAAGAGGGTTTGTTTGTTGGTGTGGGTTTGGAGGGTTTGGCGGGTTTTGGAGGAGAGAGGGGGGGCAGGGGTTGGTTATATAAGGCGGGAGGCCAGTGGTCTTGTGCACTGCAGTAGCACTATATTATTATATTTCAAATCAATCAAAAAGAATTTTTGAAAAAAAATATAATAATTTTTAAAAAAAATATGATAAGATAGATAAATTTTGGAGATAAATTTAATGTACAGAGCGACGGTGCTTTCGATTTTTTAATCATTGGATCAAAAATTGTACAGTTAAAATGATAATGGTCTTCTTTAGAGTTGAGTAGTCCTTCTAGGATTAAGTAATTCTTATTGGATAATGATATTAATTCACTGATTAGAAATGATCAAAAGAGTTAATCTAAGGGTCAAAAAATCAGAAACATCAATTTTTTTATGCTTCCATAGTATAGTAATTGTACTCAAATTTAATTAGTTATAGATACAGATGATGCAGTATCACAACCACATTTAAAAAAAAATTGGCGTTATAAGGCAGGGGACAGAGTGGTGGGTGGGGCATATGTGGACACGTGTCCGCTTGGAACTCAAACAGTGGTTGGCTATTGACTATTGAAGGAGAGACCTGGTCCACCACACCAGCTGTGGACCAATCTCAGTGAACAGTGTAACATATAGAATATATTTTAAATTAAACAATCTCCTTGTTTCATGTGAGACAACAACAATAATAATAATAACAATAAATCCAGCAAAATTAATAATAATTTTATGTTAACATAAAGTTTAAGAGAAAAAAAATTGTTACTGTACTTTTGAGCAGCATGAAGATCTTTGATAAATTGAATAGTATTATGATCTTTCTATATGAAATAACTGTGACAAATTATCATTTAATATCAAATATGTTTCAGTTTTGAAAAGAATCTAACTAAACAATTGGTGGTCTACATATGACATTGTGGACCATGACGAACTAATAATATCTCAATATGAAGAGAGAGAGAGAGAGAGAGAGAGAGAGAGAGAGAGAGAGATCACTCTCACTATCACTCTGACACTCTCACTCTCTCGATCACGTCAGATGGAAGCATTTGAAGGGACAGATATTTTGGTTTGTACACCATTGCCCATAATTTTTACATGATTTTTTTTTTTTTTTTTACTTTGATCCTGATATATACTTTTAAAGGTCAAGTGGTTATTTTAATCTAAATCTTTTTATCAAAACTTTTGTTAATTCAGGTATAGATTACCATGATAAAGTTTGATATTGATGCGACAGGCATAATTTTATTTATTGTCTGACAGAAAAAAAAATTAATTAAATCAAATAAAATATATTAAATATCCAAATGTAAAATTAAAAGATTGGCAACTAAAATAGACGCTCGAGTAAACGTTGGAACCAATGGAGTAATTAATATTAATAATAATTTCTATAATAAGATCTATTAAATTAAATTAGAAGAGCAGTTGTGATACTTTTATATTTGCATGCATATTTATAAAAAAATTTAGAACTCCTTCATCCAGCTAGTATGTTTTATCTAATTATTTAAGAATACTAGTTAAATGAAAAAATATCAAATCCTTATTTTACGAACTTAGAGCTTCCCATGAAATTTTGTCTTATTTGATGGTATAGTACGTATCCAAAAGTGAGAGCAGAACCCTAACCCGTGGTATCAAATAGAAAGTAAGTTGGTGGTTTTCTTTTTTCTTTTTTTTTAAAAAAAAAAGGAATTGATTGCTTTTGAAGTGGTATAGTGTTTATTGATTGAATATCAAAGGCCAAATTAGCAATAAAAAGTAAGTTGATGCTTTTTACGTGCTACTCTGTTTATTGAGGAGGATGAAAGGCCAATTTGGCATAAAGATCTTATAAAAGCATGTATAATGGTTCATTATATTAGTTTTTGGAATATTTAGGAAGACATTGTTAAATGAGTCTTAAGTCAAACTCATATACAAGTGTTTCTGAAAAACATAAAGGTCTCAGTACTACTGTGTTGTTCTAAAGAGATATACTATGATACCAAATTGTTAAGCCGTATTACTTTCTAATACCAAATTATTAACTCGTTGTCTAGAAGCAAAAATGTGACCTATATTCTTCAATTATTCTAGTAAAAAATAAAAATAAAAATGATATGAAAATATTTAGCTTGAGGACTGGTACCATGTAAAGCAATTAGCTATCTCTGAAAGCTTGAGCTAACAGAGAGCAGCGACATAATATTTCACATAAATTTTGTGATGTTCGAGAATGCTTTGACATCCCTTTCGTAATTAACAAAGTAGCTATATACTTAATTAGGAGGTTCTCCTAGAATTTGAAGCAATGCTTCCTAAGCATCTCTTCCTCTCCTTTCCTCCATTCCTCTCAAAGGTGATTCTCATGTTTCCTTCCCACAAGAAGCAAAGCAAAAGCTTTGGTGTGTTTGTTGGAATCTTTAGCACAACCAATTAAGCTTTGAGTTTATCTCCCCCTCCTAATGTTCTCTATAACTTAGTGGGATTTTTATGTGTTTCACCAAAAGGGGTTGGGCCCCCCTTTTAGTGCCCTTTCTTTTTCAAAAAAACTTTTTCTCCTTTTGCTACAACAACCCCTCATATAGTCAAATATTGCATCTGTTCTCTCTCCAACTTGTCCCCCTCCCCTCCCCCATTTATGCTCCCCTAAGTGGCCTCCACCCTGAAAAGCTTCTCTCCATGGAGGTGTCAACAAAGCCCTCACTAGAAATGCTGTATATTTGTGGCCTTCAATATATAGTACAACTCTAGCTTTAGGGTTTCATCAAGTACTCAATGTTTACTTTTCATCCTTTGCCCTTTTCCCTTCTTTTAAAGGTGTATGGATATGGATTGTCCTAGTACTATCTCCATATTGTTAAGTTGGTCCTCATACTTTTTGCTTGAGCACAGTTTCTAAACTTTCGCATGTATTACACTTAACTAATTACCTGTTGAAAAAAACTGAAACTTAACGTACTTCGCTATAAGGCAACTCTTTGAACCCTTCTTCAACTCTGTTTGGTCTTGTTATAAAGTGTAATATTTTTTGATAAAGTGTTGTCTTATTAACATGCAATAGCTTCTTTTCGTATAGCAAAATCAAAAGTACCAAATTTTAAATTTTACTTTTATGACTCGAAATCTCATTTCCACCTTTTATTACAGCAGGAGTCCCAAATTTTCATTACTGTCAAATAATCTATAAAGACTGCTATTGAAAGCAAAAGTAGAATTAAACAACTCAAAACAAGCCCTCAGTCAATCATTATTTTAAAAAAAGGGCATAAATTAAGTTGCAATTTTATGTAGAAGTTCAAGTGGAAAAGCACATACATCAAGTCCCAACTTGGGGATAATATGAAGTGGAGGGACTGTTCATATATTGTACCCTTTTTTTTATAGAGAGAGAGAGAGAGAGAGGGGAGAAGGTAATGTAGGAGGATACCATGGTAACTCAAGGGGTGGTAAATGGTAGAGGAGTAAGGAAGCAGTTGGATGGTAGGGAACAAAAAAGAGGAGAGAGAGAGAGAGAGAGAGAGAGAGAGAGAGAGAGAGAGAGAGAGAGAGAGAGAGAGAGAGAGAATTTAGGGAAACATGAATATGATACGTGCACCAATAGAGTCCACTTGTTTGCTTGCACCCCTTTCTACAGCATGTTGAGAGTCAGCTGCCTCTGACCTGCGCATAGCAGCATTAAGGTAGGGCATGCCCCCACTCACAACACAACACAACACAACATAACATCTTCTCTCTCTCTCTCTCTCTCTCTCTCTCTCTCTCTCTCTCTCTCTCTCTTCCCACTCTTGGTGCGCCACGTCGCCCAATAATCTGCTCTAGCTACAGTCCCATGCTATACAGCTTTCTTCACAATTTTCTCTTAATGACTGCTGATATTTGCATAATAAGTTTTATTACAGACAAAGCGCAAATCCATTAACTATTCTGACTGTAAAGTAATTAACGCGACAAGCAGAATTAGATAGTGACTCGGTTTCTTTAACAAAACTAGTTCTGTCGGGATTTAAAGAATGAAACGGAACAGAGTATAGATCAGTAGGCGATGCAACGATAGCTGTCAATGATAGGCACCTTTTTTTTTCTCCTCATGAAGAGGGGGATTTGGCACTAACAAAACTAGATCTGTCGAGATTCAAAACATAAACCGGGATAGAGAATAGATCGGTGGCCAATGCACGATCGGCATGGTACCAGATGCAACGACAAATTAAATAGTAAATAATTTACTTTCTGCGGATAAAGCAGTCAATAATAGATCCTCTTTATTTTTTTTAACCTCATGACGAACAGAATTCGACACAAACAAAACCAGCACTGCTGAGATTCAAAACATGAAATAGGACAGAGGACAGATCAGTGGGCGATGCACGACTGACATGGCACACCAGATGCAACAATACATAGTCAGCCCCCCACCCCCTGCAAGCCTCTCTCTCTCTCTCTCTCTCTCTCTGTATGTGTGTATGTGTGTATGTGTGTGTGTGTGTCTCTCTCACTCTGAAGTGGGGTAAGGAGCTGCTGCAGAAGAGGGGATCAGCATTGGTGAAAACCATAAACATGTCAGGGTGCACATGTATCTCCAGCTGGGGCTGCAGGAGGGGAGGGGTGGTGGCACCGGGACTCTTCTAAAAGGGAGCAGGCAGAGGGAGACGTGTGCACAGTATTTGCATGGACCTTCAAGGGAAGTAATCAACTTCAATTTCACGCATCCATGGTTCCTCACTCCTCAATGTCTATGACTCTATGTGGGTGTAAAAAGAGAGAGAGTGAGAGTGAGAGTGAGAGTGAGAGCAGCTTTCATCCCCCATCTTATCTTATCGGATTTTATTCACTAATACAAATATATCATTTATTCTATTAATTTAATTTGATGCAGCAGATGAAAAGAAGTATGAGATATTGTGAACGAGACATATTTTATATACTACTTTGATATTAATAAAAATTTCCACTGCATCTCCGCACGTGAACATAGGCTCCTGGCTGAACCGCATAATGTTTGTATGCTTTAATTTCCTTCTCTTTTTCTTAATTTTTTTTTGGTATTTTCGTACCGGACGAACTAGATCTTTTCTATTTTTGTCGTACCAAATTTGGTATCAAGAGTAAGTCACGGATCCATAACAGCGCTAATAATACTTGCAAATATGAAAATAATTCGAATGGCTCGTAAAGTTTGCTGAGCTTGGTGAAACTGAGCTCTCTCCCCCTTCTTAAAGAACAGTAAACATGTTGGGTATGTTACGACAAATTTCGATGAATCCGGACCACTTGGTGCTGCCAGGGTCCCCTTCCAAAGGCCTAGCGCGGTCCAGGAAATCAGATGACCCAAACCTAGGCTATCCAATAAATCAAAAAAGCCTGCGAAATCGACCGACTTAGGGTTTTTCAAGGCTTTGTCTATGCTGATCTACAGAATCCTAAATTCCTAAAAAACCAAACAAAACCAGCGGTAGAATATCAATTGGACAAAGCTTAATGTGTGCAGGTAGAGTTGTCACCTACAATCAGACCCAATCGAGCTTCTATTCCGATTAACAGTAGTACAGTTCATGATCGTGAATGCCGGTCGTATCCAATCCAAACCACAACTACTTCTAGGATTAGTATTTGAGCTGTTGAAATCTCCGTCAAAAGACTTGTCAATGTTATTCTCCAAACAAAATCTCACAATAACCTTGAAGATCAGCACTGTTCATTGTGTTCTGCAGCATTTACTGTACTAATGAACTTTTGGTCATGCATTCAATGTATCAGCAAAGGAAGGAAATTTACACTTCGAATTGTCAAAATTTCACTACTGTTTTTTTCTGTAAGAGCTTCTAATTGGATGAGTCGCTACATGGACCTCTAAATTGAAAATCTTGTAACATATTAGCTAGTGCCGTGCCGTCGTTTCGACGGCTGACCAATTGATGAGAACCTCAAAATAGCATGCACTTTTCATCTTCGGACAGCATTAATTTCATAAATTGATATCAACAGAACAGATATATAGATAATTTAAAAAATGACTTTGCCTCCGAAGATCTTTCTCAAGAGATAAAACATTTGATGCGTGCTTATACCATGGCAACGGAACAAAATATGACCTGCTAGGCTGCTAGAAGAAGAGGAAAGGGAATGGAACCCACAAAATATCTCTTGCCAGAACCAATCCTTCCGAAAATAGCAAAAGCTTCAACAGTATGTGCAGCGCACAATTAATACAGTTCACAGGATAAATGTGCTTCTGATACCTCCCACTGTTTCTACAGCTACTATCAGGAGAGGGTGGGCCACACAATTCAGAATGGGTGCTCCAGAAACCTGGCTACAGTGACCACCATGATCCAAAACCCACTCACTGATCATATAGCTGTCATTTTGCAACTATAGATTGTGTGAAAGCTCATTTCTCCATCATACAAGACTACAATAAAAGATCATGGAGTAATGTTCCACCCGCAAATTTTTTCCATACATGTCAAATAAGAGACCAATCAAAATTCACGGGTAGGTGAGATTCGTAAGTCGCGACAGAGTCCGCACTACCATTTTTAACCAATCACGCCCCCAACAGGTTTGACATGCATGTCAAAGATTGTGGATAAAATTTTACTCAGTATTTACAAGATTTGCTACGTATTAGATCAATGCGAATTAATGAAGTTAACTTATAGTTTGATGCAGCTTAAGTGGCATAGCAACGATCCCTGTTGTTGATAAAGGGTAGAATTCTTGTAATTGTACTGTAGTAGAAGCAACAGTAGTGAAGGCAATAGTGATAGCTTGGTAGTGGTGGTGATGGTGGTGGTGGCAACAGTTGAGAGGATAGGAGGCCTGCTACTTCAACCCAGAACATTTAAGGCACCGTGGAAGAGCATTCAAAGCAATAAAACGTTTTCAGGACCTTATGATGGCTCCCCAAAAGCTATGTGAGAATTCATTCCAGGGTGATGATATTCGTGCATCCTAAAAATTCCCTCGAGTACTATTCATGAGCCAGCTTTTCCATACAGCAGCTGACAAGTCTAATAGTTGAGCTGGTAACTAATTGACCTATTGGAATGCTAACTCATCAACAATATTTGAAAGAATCTTCTGAAGGACAACTAGCAATACTCCTCTTTCCGAGATTGCCAATGAAAAAATATTTAATGACAGTCCCCCGAACAAAAAGAAAAATAAAAGTTCATGTCTATTGATGCACCATCAGCATATCCATCTTTGTTTGCCACTAAAATTTTTAAACCCAGACATCCACAGAAAGTATAATAATAGTTTAGATTCTGTTAATTATGTCCAGTGTTTTATATAGCAGCCGCTATGCCCGCCATAGCGGCCGCTATAGCGGATTTTATGTGCTACCGCTACGCTATAATACATAAAGCGGTATATAGCGGATTGGGTTCATAGCGGCCGCTTTAGCGGCATAGGGCCCGCTAAAGCGGCCGCTATAAAGCGGTTGGAAAGCGGACGCTGTGTGCCCAAATCTTTAAAAAGTGCAAGCGGGTTAAAGTAGCTTATCGTGTCGGATTCTAAATGAAATATAAAGATCAAATCCTGTTTCTAAGGATTTGGAAGATAATTATTTACGTAAGATATATTTTTTGACATCCATTTACAAATTGTTTAGATTGTTAATAGATTATAGATTTTCAAGTTTTATGTCTTTTTGGTTTGCTAAATATTTTAAAGTTAATCTTAGATTCTTAATATATAATGACATTAAATAGATATAGGCTTGCAATACTAAAAAAAAGAATGATTAGTTGTCTTTTCTTCAAAATTATATGTATTTTTTATAAGAAATATAAACATATTAAATTTGCTTTTATGAAATCCGCTATGAGTTCATAGCGCCCGCTATGACGCCCGCTATCCGCTTTCCGCTATGAGACTTTCCAAACGCTATGTACCCGCTATCCGCTATTTACAATCTTGATTATGTCCCATCTTCAGGACAGAATACGACTCATCATTAGGTGGCTCAGAAACCAAGAGTTCATACGTGGGATGATCTGATCCAATGGATAGAAGACATTTAAAGTTCATAATGTGGAAGGATCTAATCCAATGGATCGAAGTTATTTAATACCTCTTTAGCCTAGTTTCTAGAATATATTTTTTTGTCTCCGGAAAGCAGCAGCTACCGTTGTTGGCACATAGAAGTACCTAGAGCTTCGGTTATAGCAAGAAGCAGAAATGGAGTCCTTAAAGCTTCTGCTTCAACTTCTTTTTCATGAAGATGCCAACATATCTTAGGTTCCGGGGATTTCATATTCCATCTAGAAGGTGATTTATCATATCCTAAGGAAATTGGGATTCCATCTACCACACAAGTCTAGTTTACGGGAGTTCTTCTACAGCGTGAACCTTTTCAATCTTTTCAGCTAAGACTCAATTTATCCATCGGACATTGGATAAGATAACACAGCGGCCAAACTATCCTCAAGTGTCCCACCAAGAAAAGAACATACCTATAATCGCTTTTATGAATACAGTACCTTCAAAATATTCCCTGTCTATTGTAGTCTAACTTGATTTCGTCCTCTAGCATCTATGTTGACACTTTACTGCATGAACTAATTAGAAATATACTCAAGGCAAAAGTTGAGTACATGCACTGTGCCATTTTATTTTCCAATACAATGACACTCATTTATTTATGACTAGGTTCAATACGCTATCATTACTATGTAATACTTTAGCAGGAAGAGTCTCGCAACTTGGCCAACACTTTATCCTTGCATACTTGGAATGAACTGTCTATAAAGCATAGCATTTTGCTAGGATTTATCCCGGAGGATAGAACAAAATAAAAAGCTACCACAGAGACAGTAAAAGATAGGCAATAAAATATTCTTAACAGATGAGAGCAATAAAAATCGAGTAACCCTACAAAAACCAATAAAATTTACAAGTATTTTTTTTCCTGGTTGATCGTACTAGTTATTATATAACAACATGTATGAGAAGAATTACGAATGATTAAAAATAAATAGAACACTTATCTGTGACCCCTTGCCCTTGTGATATGAGATCGAGGGATGCCGACAATTGCCACAAGACCACTGAGAAAAGCTGCAGCTGTTGCTACAGCGAAGGCTGGCAAATTTCCACCTCCAAATAATTGATCCCACGGACCACTCCCCAACGACACAATTACCTGGTCTTGCACAACATTTCCATCAGCAACAGTTTGAAGACGGTATATCTAATTAAAACTTTAAAAGTAATACAGGAAATCTACATGGACCAACTTTTAATAGCCGGATAAAATCTCAGGTTTATAAGTGACATGAACATCTCCACGACAAGTAAGTTTAGGCATAACTAAACAAATGTTAGCAAGCAACATCACAGAGGAAGGCGTAGTCCTTGGACAGCGATAATACTGCATAGCACATGCAGTAGGCAGGTACATATGAGGTTTACATAAGGTATAATAAAATAAAATATCATAGAAGGATTAGGATATGAAATAGAGAGATAAAAAAAACACAGAGGAATTAATAAGAACAAAAGAAGTGTAGGTTTTTAATGACCTACTTAAATATATTGCAGGATTTCGGCATTACACATGTCAAAGCTACAAGTAACGAACAAAGTAATGAAAGTTGGATCCTCAAGGTTCAAGTAGCTAACCATAAAGACGCCATGCTAAACCTACTTATATCTGCTAATATAAATGACAGGAGACAGTTAATATCTGCATTCGTTATGCAATGCCTATACAACATGCAAATGCACTTTATGCACCGCAGGGCAACCAAGAAACTGCATCGCATATGCAGGTGCATGCAACACTTATTGAACACTTCTAAAAATAAGAGTGTGTTTAGCATTTAGTATAGATTGTATCATGAGATCTTGTTATTCAATGTGTTTCAAAAGATCAACAATATATTTCCTTGTGCAACCTCATAATAACCAATTAGCAACGGAAGAGAAGCTAAGATTATTTAATATTTTTCCTTTTGCAGCCTCAAAATAACCAACTAGCAAGGTGGACAAATAAGATTTAGGCCTTGTTTGATGTCGGAAGTAGTTATCCAATGATAACTTGCATGGTATGAGAATTTTCTTTTGCGATTAGAAACTAGAGTTTGATTTTAGCTCCTTGAAAGGCCTTTGCACCATAATTTCGCAGGACAACATATTTCACCTATGAGTAAATGACTTATCTTATTTCAAGAAAATGATTTGAACGGCAAATATGATATGCTACACTTGACATTCGTCACACTCCTCATCAACCAAACACTATAATCTTCTTGAGTAAATTAAAGAGATACTAAACAAGATGTTCATGCAACCAAAGAAAGCCTCACTTGATTCGCTAGAAATCCTAAAACTAAATTATGCGGTAGAAATGCAGAAAGCCATTCAGAAATTAGTTTCTATCTTGACTCAACAATGATGCAGCACTCAACAATTTTAGTTCCAAATATCAGTATCAAATGATAAACATATTCTCTGAATAATCAATAATGCAAGAGAAAAGAGGAGAACTAGCACGGGAATTTTCTTTTCCAAATGAAATATTAGATCTCCAAAAAGTAAGCCTTCAATCTTTCATTCTACAAACATGAAATGTCTTTCAGTAGATAGATGTTATAAGGGTATTCATCAACAGAATACAGCCAAGTTTTAAACTTAACCATAACCATGCAAATTGATTAATACTCGTGTGAATTTTTTAATTAACTTTAGTAGATTAGAAGCATCTGAACGAAGTCGACTTTTGTTTTATTTTCCAGCAACTTGAAGACAAGTCTTATCCATCACATAATATGACAAAACTATTAAGAAATTACAAAGAAGCACTGTAGTTGAAAAGCTAAATAACAGACATCAAATATAGAAGGGCAATAATAACATTGCTTACCCTTTCTATATGTCTTGTTATGTAGGCACCTCCTTATCACCAATATATTTTCTTGCTCATTATGTAATGCAATTAAAGCCCTATTTCACAACTTTTTTTTTTTTTCTAACGGGCTTCCTTACAACTAAACCTTTTTAGACACCATTTTCAAGCTCCAGCGTTGTATTATCATGATATAAAAGCTAAGTTCAAACTTTTAACCACCTTATCCCCTAAGGTGAGGACGTCAAAAACAACATGGAGACCCATCTCTCTTTATTGAAGGTATTGCATACCATAGTGAAATGTTATCGTGGTTTCAATGTAGATAAAATGCCGTAGTAATTATTAATACTTAGTACATGCTTCTCTTAAGCAATTATATAATTCCCTAATTGTTCATACTTAGCACATGCCTCTCTTAAACAATTATATAATTTCCCAAAAAGTACTTGATGCCCAAAAACTGTATACTTCCATGGCCAGGATTACTGTAAAGATTTATGGCAGAGTTTTGCCATATTCAATATTCTGTTTACATAAATAATTGCAGATAAATCAGAAAAAGCTGATGTTTTAAAATGAGACGAAAAGTAGAAAAATTGCAAGAGGATGTCTACCTGCGGAACGACAATCGCTAAGTTTAAAATGCCCATTGCCAATCCTGTAAAGAATAGATTGATCATATTTTGGAGTTAAAAAAAAAAAAAAAAAAAAAAAAAAAAAAAAAAAAAAAAAAAAGAAGAAGAAGAAGAAGAAGAAGAAGAAGAAGAAGAAAAGGAGAGATGAGAGAACACAAGCACCAAAGCCTAGCACTTGCCTTGGCCAAGTCTTAAGGGCTCTACGCGAGTAGTGACCATCGCATAGGGAATGCTATAGGTGATCTGCATATATGACAGTAGTAATTTAGATAGATAATTGGACAGTGGAACGAAGTGAACACTGCAGAAAACATTGCCTACACCCAATGCACCACTTGAGCCATGCACCGCCTTCCAGATGCCGACCATCCCATACGATACTTACAATTTGAATATAAAATAACTTGGATATGAAGAAAAGGCTGCAACTGACTGGATGGTGCAGATTGAAGTAGGGATGAGATGGACAGCATTTGTGGATGGTAGTGCACAACTAGCATGCCGCACTAGGTGTGGATAACAAGACTCTTGCACACAGTGAGGCTGATGAAGAAACAACATTTTACTCACCGCCAAAGGCGCTCCAAGAATTGCAAAAACTATTAGTGCAGAAACAACAATGCCATCTGGCGGAAGCCCACTAGGTTGGTAATCTATACTTTTCGCCACGAGAGAAATTACAAGCATTGCTAGAAAGCACAGAGACATGAGGATGTTCGCGACCCCCCACACAAGGCCAGATCCCCACTTCTTGCATAGCCTTTCTAACATGACTGAAGTAAATCCGAGAACAACTGAGTTCAGCATCAAACCAAAAGCCCCCATTCTTACCCCACTGTGATAATTTTGCCCCTCGTCAGGCTTTCCTCGATATATCTCTCGGCCCATCCAATCAGTGTCAAACAGAAAGAACGGGAACCATCCTACCCATGTGAGTGCAGTAACAATGAGAACTATCCAAACCGGCCATGTCAAATACCTAAAAGCGCCCATTAATTCCCAAAGAAAAGCCTCCTCGGTATGATTTTGCTGTTCTTCTTCTTCGGGTAGAGGAACTCCTTGTACTGAGGAAATGCTAATGTAAGTAGTTATAGCAAGGATGATTATGTGCAAGAGAAAAGCTGACTTGAGATTGGCGCAATTTATGGTACAAGCCGAGGTCACTGTGAAGGGGAATATAGTGAACCAGCCACTGTATGATCCGGTAGCAAAGCCTAGAACATTCCCCAGTGCCATGAAGAGTGAAAAATAGGCATTAGCTATTCGATTTCGCCTTTGATCCTTTCCTGGATGAAAGAAAAAAAAAAAAAAAAAAAAAAAGAGGAAGGAAAATGATGAAGTAACAGTAATAAGATAACATTAATAATATAAGTAGAGCGGCCAATATTAATTGATGATTCGAGTACTACCTGGAACCACTAGTTCACCTCTTTTAAACTATATACAGAAAGAGAAACAAAAAATTAGAATAAATTTTTGGACAAGAGGAGCTAGTAGTCCTTTCATTGGACGTTTGAAAAACTTGCCTGAATAAGAGTATATAAAGTTCTACAGTGACTGGAAAACTGAGCCAAGGCTTACAGTTTGCAGCATATGAAGGAATAGTTATAGTAAGGTTCAAACACGCCAAAGAATTCCTTTCTGGAATGATTTGAGATCAAGGTTGCAGATGGAAAAGGAAAAATTAAGGTAAAGTGAGTGAGGAAAGGCAACCCACATAATACAGTTTCCAGCCTAGGGTTAAACTTTTTCCACCATTAAACCGCCCTAAAACAACACTTCCACATATGGTTTTTTCCTTTCCTTTTTTTTTTTTCTCTCTTTCGGTTTTCTAACTTTGTGTGTTAGTGATGTGTCTATACTTGGCGTACATGTACAATATTTACTTGATAGTTTAAGCACCTTAAATGCTTCATTCCGCAAAGTAGTAGTCAAATATCTTTCCATAGTAATCAGCTAATATAAAAATCCTTTCTATGCAGAATCCCATGTGAAAGCTAGTGAGGAAAGAAACTTCAGCAGTCCAATTCTTATTTTTTAGTCATGTACCTACAAGGCTATAAATACCTATAACTACCTAGTGGCTTAAAATCGCAATTAAATCAATCAAATAACATCTTTCTTCCTCTTTCTCTCTTATCAAAGGTCGGTTTCCTTAAGGTAACTTAACAAGGAAGTTTCAAATCATTTTGTACAAGTACCTCACTATCCAATAATCCAATTCTCGCAACTCTCAGCCCATCTCTTACATCACTTCATTTGCTCTAACCTCCAATATTATCCCTCAGATGCAATCATTTACAAGTTGGATGACTAGAGAAAGCATCAGATGCAATTGTTTACAACAGAGCCATCTACTTGAGCTTTAGAGCCCTTCTTTTACATTTCAGGTCTCTTGGGTCTACCTAAATTATTTATTGTTTGAAACTCATCCTTCTTTTTGTTGGTCAAGTTACTGTTACTATTGTTCCATAACCATTTCATTGTTCCAGCAAATAAATCGTTCTAGTTACTTCTTCCACTCCTCTCTGTTTTTCTCTAATTAGAAAAGGCTAAGTCCCCCTCGAAGCTAACTAGCTAGAAAGGTCAATTCCCTCAAACTGATCAGTTATGCTCTTCCGATGGTATGATTCTGATTTTCTAGCTCATTAATCTTGCTTCTACCAAGTATAAATGCCTAGTAACATAAATTTCAATACGACGCAGCAACACCTACTCCACACATCATGACTGCATGTTAGCAAGGAAAAGAAAGGGCAAAAGAACAGCTAAAAAACAGGGTCCTACAAAGGAGTAAAGCCGCGACCTGTAGCAGTTTTCATAAAATGGCGGCTCACCTAGTTGAGACATCAAGAAGTAGGCCGTCTCAGAACTATGTATAGAAGCGACTACAGAAACTACTACATGGTATTTGGATGTAATATGACGAAACGTCGCAGGCCATTATCGCAACTGCAAAAGAGGGGGGGGAAGAAAGGACGACAAGAAACATAGGTGTAGATTACACCCACTGTCCTCAAGATATTGTGTTGGATTGCACTTTAGTCCTAAACTTAAATTGTCACACTTCATCGTCAAAATATCAGGCAGGTTGCGGTCAATTTTTACATTCTGAAGCTCAGGCCTGACGGACGGATACATGAATCATATCCTCATCACCATTCCAATTTCTCACACTTAACAGGAAAACATGACCCAGCATCCTCGTCCTCAACACCAGGGCGGTGGATGCCGGATGTGGGGAAAAAACATTACATCAAGACATCTTCATACCTTTCCGGTCCCTTGTGCTTATATTATTTTAAGAAAAACGAAAAACAGAGAGACTTAGATAGCGACCTCGTCGAACCTGTTCGACAGTACGAGCACTGAAGTGTAACATCTAGTTTGAGCATGATTCATTGGTGTAATTTAACATCAAAATTGTTCTCTGTTGCAGTAATTTAGAATGAGACCTTGCATATGCTACTATCAATGGACAACCAGCAGAAGAGTGAATTGCAAGCAATCCGAGCAGGGGGGGAGAGAGAGACCTGTGAGATCGGCGAGGAGGGCCCTGGTGGGGCCCTGGGTGGCGTTGTTGCCGACGTCGAGGAGCCAGAAGCCGACCACGTAGACGGCGACGGCGCGGGGGCGGGGGGCGCCGGCGGCGGCGGGGGGGTCGCCGAGGGCGAGGCCGACGTCGGAGGAGAAGGCGACGGTGATCACGGCGAGGGCTATGGCGCCGGCGCCCCCGGCGATGAAGGGGCGGCGGCGGCGGCCGAGGCGGTCGCTGAGGTGGCCGACGAGGGGCTGCACCACGAGCCCCGAGAGCGGCCCGCACAGCCACACCAGGCTCGCCCACGCGTGCGCCACCCCCAGCTCCTGCACGTACGGCGTCAGCAGCGACAGCTGCAGCGCCCACCCGAACTGCACCCCGCACGCCACCGCCGCCGCCCGCGCCACCCGCCTCAGCGGAACCCTAACCCTAGCCCCCGCCCCGGCCGCCGCCGCGCCTCGCCGCGGCCCCGCCCCCGCCGCCGCGCCTCGCCGCGGCCCCGCCCCCGCCGCCGCGGCCCCGCCCCGCGATCCCTGCGGCCCCGGCACCGTCATCGATCTCTATCTCTCTCTCTCTCTCTCTCTCTCTCTCTCTCTAGAGATAGAGGAGAGTGAGGAGCGAGAGAGGTGGTGGAATTGCGTCGCCACTCTCTAGAATGCTGTTTTAGAGAGAGAAGGGGTGGTGGGGGTGTGAAATGGAGGAGGTGTCCTTTTAGGATAATTTAAAATTAAAGAAAAAAAAAGGCGTAACAATAGTGCTTTCGACAACAACTACTCCAAAGTGTTTTTGGGACCGAGAGCAACCGCGATGTTTACGCATGCTAGATTCTTTCGCACAGCGAACATAAGTGCTTATTTGGATAGTTATTATGATAAAAATTTGTGTAGAAATAAGCATGATAGTTAAAAAATAAAGAACTAAAAAGTCTGAAAAAAAAAAAGTAAAGTTACAGTACAGCGAGGAGGCGGAGTGAAAGCCTACGGCTCTGGAAGAATATAGTTTTTTGGTGGATTTGGTTCACCACTTTATTCATAGGCCGCAGGTCCTTAAAAAGTACAAAACTATATATAGTATGTAAATTTTATTCATTAATATATCAAATGGTAGATTATCCCTAATGTATAAGAAACAAATATATTATTTTATCAAAATGGTGGTAAGTTTATTTTTTATTTAAATTATTTTTAAGTTATTTTAGTTGGAACTATAGTTAATCTAAGCGTAATTCTAATTGAGTTTTTTTCAAGCATGTTCAATTACGATAATTAAATTTAACCGCACCACAATGATCACACCAATTATAACTTAATTATAGTACGTACAACTGAATAGTCTTTTGTATTATTTATTTCTATCGTTGGTTGTGAAATGAAGAGCGATTAGTTAGTTTCTAATAATAACTTTTTTATATATTTTAATAATATATTTAACTTTTTAAACACCTCATATGATTCATTTACACCTCTCTAATATTATAGATGCCTATGCATTAATCATATAACAGAAAAACTACAGTAGAAAATTCAAAGCATTTCTCGTGGCCAAGACATAGACATTGTGAACCGGTCCAGGCAAAATAATTTATCAATACGCGGCGCGCATCTCAAGGCGCGCGCCACGTGCCAGCGCGGCGCAACCGTAGGATGCGACGCTGTGAAGAATTCCTTACAATCACCTGCCGTGACTCCGAGTCCACCGGGCCACGAATAAAATAGGAAAAAATAGGGAGAAATTTTTTACTGCACCCGGTGCATCAACGCATGCCAAAACACTGTACCTAAAGGTCCATTAAACTCTTGTATAAAGAGTGATTTACTCTCAAGGTATATCATCTCAAATTTATAATTTCTATATGTAAACATTTGCTAAATTAGGGCTATCAAAGAGTAGCACAAAAGAAAAAAATACATCTAGTGTTTGGCTAGTTTATTGACGACTCGAATACAAACTGGCTCACGAACAATAAGTTAAATTGTTAGCTCTACTGCTTAGTAAGAAATCGAAAAAAAAAACTTAGAAAAAAATAGAATCTTAATGTAATAATTGAAACTCACACAATATAGATATTTTTATATTTGAATTGGCCTAAAATTTATATTGTAAAAATTAATTTATATATATAGAATTGAGGTCCTAAGTTATTAAAAAATACCAAGTCATTGGTGCTTGTAGGCTTTCGGCCCCTGAATTAAAGTTGTGTGGTTAGAATGATAGTGGTCTCCTATGGTTGAGTGGATGGTTAGTTAAATAATATTGATCTAACGGATGGAAATGATCAAAGAGATAGATCTAACAACATAAAACTTACGACCACCAAATACTTTGTGCTTTTGAAAGCACCATATATAGTCCGACTCTGTATATATATGCAAACACAAGTTATATCAAGCTGATCCTAACTCGCATTCGGCTCATTCAGATTTGAAAATACCTGCTCGTGTCTGACTCATTTATGAAACGAGCGATCGATCTCAAGCTTACTACGAGGTAGACACGAGTTGACTCATGAATAGCGAGCTAAATTGCCAATCTTATTCTAAACGTTAGTAAGCGAATACATTAGAATTTTATAAATGTGGTGCACGAGATGTGCTCACACACCCGGTTCACGAAAGGATTCCCCTTGAGCAAGGGAATTTAGTTTGCCGAGGCTTGGCACTCGAAGGAATTTACGAATGGTGCCATTGACAGGGAAAGATATATTTTTATGCGCATTTGGTAGGGCAAGGTCGGCGTATTTAGACTTACGTGTAACCGACAACGAACAACAGTTTGACGTTACATGCTCAACTGCAGCACACTGTACCGCAGAAGTTGCCACCTTGATCGGACGCTCCTGATAAAATTCAACGGACCGTTTTAATTATTTGGTGCGGGACCCACGGGAGTTGGAGTGGAATTATTCCCTGAACCGGGTGCATCCGTTTGCCTTATACTCCGCACATAAACCTTTCTCAATTAATTCAGGATTTTTTTTTTAACATTGTAAAATATACTTGGGTTAATTGCATACAGGTCCCCGCAAACATAGTGAATTACAGATATATTCCTGCAAAGTTCAACTTTCATAAGTTATCCCTGCAAAAGTCCTAATATTTTCAGATATGTCCTTGCCGTTAGAATCCGTTAGAGAAATTTAGTTAACCGTATGTTAAATACTTAACCTTGGTTAGTTTTTGACATTTTTACCCCTCTTATATTATATTGGTATGGCTTTTGGAGGGACATATTTGTGATGGCAAAATTGAAAATATAAACAGTTCTCTAACGATTCTCTAACGGTAACAAACCATAGGAATATATCTGAAAATATTAGGACTTTTGTAGGAATAACTTATGAAAGTTGAACTTTGCAGGGATATGTCTGCAATTCACTATGTTTGCGGAGACCTGTATGCAATTAACCCAATATACTTATATTTTGATTTTGTTGCATTTGAGGAGCGCGGTGTATGAGGTAAAGTTATACACCGGGTTCGCTCGACAATTTCCGCAAACGCCGAAAGAGACGACGCACTTGGTGGCGTGGGCATATGGAAGAAAATGGCAGGTTGAAGTCTACTTCCCGGGAATAGTAGCACTCCTTGGAAGTGTTGAAACCGATAGAAAAATATTCGATCGTATATGTATTCAATTTTAATTTTAGTTACTTTAAAATAATAATTTTGGATTCGGTCGGATCTGAATACAGATGTAATTTTATAGAATGAAATATCTCTACTGTTTCAAAATTTTGAATTTGGATTTAGATATCCGAATATTAATATGTGCTATTAATTTGCAACATTACGTTTTCGAATAATTTTCAAAATTTTGTTTTGTTATCTAATATTTTAAAATGCTAATTTTAGTACTACTCTCGTTATTCTACATATCTGTAGAAAATAAGTGCACTATGCATTATTTGATTCTGTTTCGTCTCATAGTTCTGATCAAATAATTCAAGTTTTACAAAAAAATTGCAATGAGCTAGCCGCGATAGATATTGAAATATGAATGTATGAATCTACGGAGTTGTAAGCAATAACTTTCAAGTAAAGTTTAGATATTTATTTACAAACCACTTATAGTTTTTGAAACTTTTTATACTTTTACTTTTTTAAAATATTTGATAAATATAAATTCGAATTTTTAATTTTTAAGCCTAGTTGATTCACTCTTAGCTCTTCTCAATATGTACCTCAAAGGCTCAAACTTCATGAGTTGCCACAAACGGTTTTATTCGAGTCCACACACCTAGCCTGTGCTCTCTTATCCCTAATTTAAGGCTCAACTCTGTTGAGTGCATAATAATATATATCATGTGACGTTATCATGATCATCTTTTATAGGCTCGTCATTTTCATAGTAGTCACAAAAGTCGATAGCAACACACTACTTAAAATAGATCATATCACAAGATTTTTTTTCAAATTACTGATTCTGATATCAATTAGGGCTTATTTGGTTCAAGAGTGGAATTGAAATGGATACTGAAATGAGAATGAATTGGAATGACAATTGGATTAGCTCACTCCATCAAGACGTTTGGTTCATTCCTGAATTAGAAATTGGAATGAATTATTCTCATTCTACTGTTTGATTCATACAAACTAAAAAATAATATAATAACATAATCCTAATTTTACTTTCAAATATAATTCTATAAAACTATCTAAAATTTACAACAACAAAAAATTAATACTATTCTCAAGTTAGGGCTATGCCAAAAAAAATTTTAAATTTATTTTAAAAAAATTTATGCAAGAAATTACAAAAAAAGGCATAAATTTTTTGGAATAAAATTATAATAAAAAATAATATATCAGCTTTTTTTTAATGATGAGAAAAGAGGGGAGAGATCCATATAGGGAGAGAAAAAATTCTAAAATGTAACGGGTGTATTTGCTGACGTGGCGTCCCAAACCAATCAAATATCTCCTTTTAGATATATATGTCCCATCATGATTATAAAAAAATATTTTTATTGTATTTTTTTTGAAAAGAAGAGATGTGATTGGCTTGTTATTGATGACGTGGTGCAAGCGTGACACAGTAGACTTCCTCGGAGGGAGAGAGAGGATGGATGAAATGGAGAAGGTCGGTGTGGGCTGGGCCTCAGGAAGAGGTGAGTATAGGCTTGAAAATGAAACTTCAATCCGGACTTGGAGACCGAAATCAATTTGCAAGTTACTGGACCATTCCCATTCCAGTCCGGAATGAGAGTTTCAAACCGATTCCTGTGAACCAAACAAAATTAGTCGGATTTGATCAAACCGATTCCATTCCGGATCCAAAATGCACGAACCAAACATGCCCTTAATGTTAACGCAACGCTGATTTAAGCTACATTCACGCGAGCCTAATAAGGTGACGTATAGCTTAAACATATAAGTCGGAACCATTAATCTATATAAATTCTTTTAACTCTTATTTATTATTTTATATTAGGATTTATTCTCACATATAAATATCCAATCATAAATCCTCCGACAATGTGGACGTGCTTTGGCTTTTATTTTTCGGATTAAATAGATTTGAGCATCTATAATAATTGGCTAATTGATCCCCAAAAAAAAAAAACCAATACCATTTCCGTAGAAGAGACACATTGAAAGTCCCTGGTGTACCAAATAGAGATCATTAATTAATTTCTGTTAAGTTCCTCTAGCCAAAAGTTAAATAGAAATTAATGGGTGGGCCGGGCATGGCTTTTAAAAGCCCAACCCGTGACGCGAACAGGTCGGGTTAGGATCTAGATTATAAAAGTCCGCCCGGCCAGCCCGGATTATTGATATGTAAGGAAATATACGAATGAATTTAAAATTGACTTTGATACTATACATTAAGCGCAGTTGTATATCATCCAAAACTCTAATATATCATCCAAAACTCTAATGTGAAACTATATAATGAAAAAAATTGTGAGTATACAAAAAGTAATTGCATGTATTGAAATATTATTTACAGAATATAAAGGGGGACAAAAAGTGGAACATAAATTATCTTACGAGATAGGGGACCAATTTCTATTATGCTTTGTCTTTTTGTATCAACTTTGTTTTTAAAGAGCAATAATGCTATGTACACATCTTGATTTGGTGTAAATCTTATATTTTTTAGATTCGAAGATCACTGTTTTCTACTTATTTTACTAGACTTTTTTATTACTAAAAGCCTAATTTGGGCTTTGTGAACTCCAAAATTGAAGAGATGTAAGATTTACACCTTTAAATACGTGTATAAGTAATATTTTTAAAAAAAAATATGAATTCACCTACCTCCATTCCAAAAAAATAAAATAAAACAAAGGTTAATTGCACTAATGGTTTCCAACCTGCATCCGATTTATAAATGTTGTCCAAACTGTTTTTTTTTTTTAAAGCAATTAACTCCTTAACCTTTATAAGTAATTGCACCACTTGTCCCTAACCTTTATCCATTTTTTCACTTTCGTCCTTAACCTCTTCTTTTATACGTGCACTTATCGCGTCAAATCCACTCTTGCTATCCTTAATATTTTTTTCTACTATCAACAACTATCTAGACCTTCCACTCAAAGTTTACTATGATATTATCTCTTTCAAAAAATACAGCGCCATTAGTTTTCAGTTGAGCATGTTACTAAATTCTTTCAAAAACTTTAAAAATTAATTTTAAAATTGATTGGGGACTACAACATCATTGTCATAATCTATATGAGTTGGCAAGACTTTATTAGAGTTTATATGATCTGTTCTACCAAAAATATATATATATATAAAAGCTAATTACTACCTAACTAAAGTTGAACAAAATTAATAAAATTTAGATAATTAGTACCTAACTAAATTTTTAAAAATACGCAAAGGTTGGGACCAATAGTAGATGCAATTAGCCCAAAGAATTATTTTATGGTTTTCGCCATAATTAAAAGAAGTATTAGAACTAATTAATAGTTTATCTACCGCAGAGGATACTTGGGTACATGTGGTGTAATCGGAGCCGTCCAATGCGCGCAGTGTCGATCGCTGAGATGGGTTTTGGACCGCTGGATCAACTGGGCACCGTACGCTTATCCGTACAGAAGCACACTGGTCGTCGTCATCGTCCTCCTCATCAGCGACGATAAAACCTCGAAACTCGTAAACCTCGCGGAGAAGAGGAGGAGGAGGAGGAGGAGGAGCTTCTCTTAACACGGCCATGGCGATGGAGCGGCGCGAGCTCGGGAACACGGGGCTGAGGCTCAGCTGCGTCGGCTTCGGCGCCTCCCCTCTCGGCAACGTCTTCGGCCGCGTCTCCCCCGCCGCCGCCGTCGCCACCGTGCGCCGCGCTCTCGATCTCGGGATCAACTTCTTCGACACCTCCCCGTCCGTATCCCTAACCCTAGCCCTAGATCTCCTTCTTTGTACGATCTTCGAGCTTCGATCTCGATGCGTGGCAGGTACTACGGGGGGACGGTGTCGGAGGCGGTGCTCGGCGAGTGCCTCAGGGAGATCGGGGCGCCGCGCGAGGAGATCGTCGTCTCCACCAAGTGCGGACGCTACGCCGACGGGTTCGACTTCAGCGCCGAGCGCGTGTCGCGCAGCGTCGACGAGAGCCTCTCCCGCCTCAAGCTCGACTACGTCGACATCCTCCATTGCCACGACATCGAGTTCGCCCCTTCCCTCGATCAGGTCCCGTTCCTCCTCCTCAACCACCTCTTCTTTTTTTTTTCTTTTTTCTTTTTGTATTTTCTTTTTTCCTTTTGGTATCAAGTTATCATAGAATTGGATTGTTTTGTGATTCTCTCTCTTTCTGTGTGCATGTGTAGATTGTTTTGCAATTCAGTGTATTTGAATGTTCGTGTGTGCGTGCACACGCGCAGGTGTGTGGAAAGAGTGGGGTTGGATTGGACTCTGCTTTTGCTGTGTTATCGTTAGTCTCATGGCACATAAGTGAATTAAGAAGAGTATATTTCGATACGCAGCGAACGCATTCTGATTTGCAATTTCACCCAAATCACGAATTTGGAGGATTCCGAGCAAGGTGTAATCCTCTTGTCCGAGAACTTATCAGTCCATGATTTGTAATAATCTTCACTACGAACTCTTTGAGGTTGGTTTGCCATCAATTGAGTTTCACAACCATATGAAAATTCGTTTGTTAGAATAATAGTATCTTCTGATTGCCAGTAGATGTGACTGAGGGCAAAATTGAAAAGTAAACAATGGAGTTCATTCCAAGCAATGGATTTGACCCCTAATTGAATTGCTTTATTCTCTGATTGCAAATCAATTAAGTTTTACCTTGTTTTGGTACTCTTAGCTTTGGGTAGCTCCTTAGCTTCTTCTCTATATGCAAGTTCTTGAACAATGATTTTGTCAAACAGATCGTGAACGAGACAATTCCTGCGCTTCAGAAGATAAAGGAGAAAGGGAAGGCGCGATTCATTGGGATTACGGGCCTTCCGTTGCAGATCTTTACTTATGTGCTCGATCGAGTGCCACCTGGATCAGTTGATGTGATTCTTTCTTATTGCCACTACGGAATCAATGATTTGACACTTGCAGATATGCTTCCCTACTTGAAGAGCAAGGGCATCGGGGTGATCAGTGCCTCTCCACTCGCCATGGGTCTTCTCACAGAGAATGGTCCGCCGGAATGGCATCCTGCCTCTGAAGAACTCAAGGTAAATTTGTTTCTCCGTTGTTTGTTGCTTTTTACTTTCTTCAGGGTGCTTCTTCGGGTCCTGGTTAACGTTGTAGAGACGACATATTTTGTGTGAGACATGACGATCTTTTCTGATAAGGCAAGATGAACCTAATACTAATTGTTTAATTAGTCTAAATGCTTATTTCGGCTTCCTACTACATCTAGAAGCTTTAATCTTTAGTTGTCCTATGCCTAGCTTCTACTTGTCGATTGGAGAAACTGTTGTAGAAGCCAAGCCACGCAGTAAGTAAATCATTACATTTCATGAGACCAGTATCTAAGTTGGAATTGTAGATGAACATATATCAAAAGTAGTCAAGAAGTGGGTATGCATCTGTCTCATAATAAAATTCACGAGGATTTAGATGCTTTGACACGCGTAATCTATTTGTGTATGACAAATGCACATGGCATCAAGTACCTATCAGAGGCCTTTGTACATCTTTAGAAGACACATTAATCATTATAGCTAATCCATTTATATTATCATCTTTTTTACTGATATTAGGGAGACCAAATTATACTTGCCAAAACCATACGGTATACATCTTGTTTTCTTAGCATGATATATTAATCTCTGTGTGAGAATTCTGTCCCTTCTTTTTCTATGATTTCTGTCTCCCAAACTTGTACAAATGTACCAGTGTAATCTTCAGTGGCTTAATACTGCCATAGTGTAGGCTACTCTCATAATGAATATTTCAACTTTTCATTTTAAGTACAGAATAATTGCTTGGTATTGGGGTGAGCAAGAAATTATCAACCTATTAGTAACACCGGCTCGTCACTTTAGAAATCTGGCATTATGCTATTGTTTGTTATTTGGTACTCAACAATTTTTAGGAACTCAAGCTATTTATTTGCTTTCAGTCTGCATGCAGAGCTGCAGCAGCTCATTGTAAGAAAACGGGGAAAAACATTACGAAGGTAGCTCTTCAGTACAGCTTGATGAATAAAGAGATTTCGACCGTGCTTGTCGGAATGAACTCACCGGAACAGGTTTGTGATCCTTATAGACATTCTCATTTTATCACCAAGAAATGCACTTACTCATAGCAACTTATGTCTCCAGAGTTCGTTGTGCAATGCCATCTTCCCGTTAATTTGTCTACAACCTTCATGATTGTTATTTTGGTCTAATAGACAGCAGTCTAATAGACAGCCTACTACATATTATGCCAAGGTAACAAGAAAGGCATACTAATCAACACATAAGTTGTGAGCGACACAGTAGCCAGGTTTACCAGCTCTTGTATCTTGTATACTCTTCTTCTCCACACTTTCTATGCATAATCACTTTTTACCAATTCTTTTCTTAGCAATTTTATTTCTTTCAATTTTTTTCATACTTCTCAGTGTTTACTGCCTAAATTTATAACATATTCTTACACTGCTAATGAAGTACTGGATTGTGTGATGGTAAGCTGTGCATGATGTTAAGTCGGCGTTGAGTTAGAAAATATTGGGTCTTTAGTAACAAGGGTTAGTTCTTTGGTATGGGTTGGGACAAAAATTATATGAGATACCATTCTTAGGTGTTTAGATGAGGATGTCCTCGTAGGTTGCCACCTGTCCTTAACTTGCAATCTCCACCGCTCCTATTTAAAATACTTTTAGATGAACAAATCGAGCTCCAACTGAGTTCAATTTTGAACACCTTTTAATGTTCAAACTTGGGCAAATTTTAACGCCACGTCAAAGCTCAATCGAGCACAAGCTGTTCGCGAACAAGTTCGTTCAATCGCACTTCCTAAGACGAGACATGATATTGGTCTTATGCCATTTCTTGCAGGTAGAGGAGAATGTGGCTGCCGCTCTGGAACTATCGAATGTAGGAATAGATGAAGAACTTGTGCGTGAAATCGAAGAAATACTAGAGCCAGTTAAGAACCAGACGTGGCCCAGCGGCATCCAGGAGAGGTAATGCTTAAAGATTTAAGCCTAGTTTATTTACGGAAGTTTATTTATGCCTTGATTTAAAAATGTTTGGGTACCAATTATTTGATGTAATCTGGTTTGAAGCATAGAAATGTGTAGGAGCAAATTACTTTGCTCCGAAATGTTGTAGTTCTATACATCTATGAGAGCGACAAAGAGACGAAGTTGTTCTTGGTTTAATTGATTTGATTTAAGAAGATGATACTATCTTTATCTTTGCAATCGAAAAATGTCAGCAGGCGCTTTTACTTGTTTTTATTTTTGAAAAGTACGGCTTTCATTTGAGGAAAGTTAAGTATGGTTTTTATGAATGGTCAAATTGATTTTCAAGAAGCCCTTATAATATACTTTGTACGAGGATAATCTGAATTTTTCTCAAGTCCTTAACAAGGAAAAGAAAAATGAGGCGAAATTATAAAAGCCTTCCTAGCACTGTGTTGCTGCCCTTGATATGGAGTCCCCGTGACTACTGCTGGATGCTGCAAAATAGCATCAGCTCTGATGCTTTCCAGGATGCAAAAAATTCTGAGTGTTTTAGAGATTTTCTTCCCCCAATTCTTTTGACATACGATGATGGTAGCTGCAGCTAAGGAGCATGCTGCATTAAGGCTTCTTCAGGAACAGCACCTCCACCACCATTTTGGTGGCGAACAAGGAAACTGTAAAGCTCTTTCACACTTTACTTGCCCTTCAAAGCATCGAAAGGGATGCTTCTAGCTCTGGGCATTAGTTACCTGTTTGTTTGGGTGGAAGTGGAGAGGAAAAAGTCGTCGTAAATGATTATTTTCGTTGTTTGATTTTTCGTATAAAAGTTACGGTCGAAACTCGAGTTACCTGAAACGGCGTAATTGACTTCGTGGGCCGAAGTCAATTACGGTGAAGGGAGGTGAAGAAAAATTAATAAAATAATATACTAAGTAAAGATAATTATATTTAAATATATTTAATTATGGTACTAATTATTTTTTTATTCGGTTTGCATATTTAAAATATGATAAAAATTAATTAGTTAAGTTTTAATATTTTCTTCATTTAGTGTTTGTACAATTAAAATATAATAAAAATTAATTAATTAAGTATTAATATTTTTTATACTTTATAATTTTCTTGTTGTATTACTATAATTTATTAATAAAAAAATAATTTAATTATTTTAATTTTAAATTTTAATTATATAAAAATATAAAAATATTATTTTTATTTATTAAATTATTTATTATTTATATATAAATTATAGTTTTATATTATACACTTCCTACCAAACAAACAGCAGAACTAATGAAACTTTACTTTCATAACTACGCAACAAACAACGAAAAATGAATAATTTTTACCGAACTCCACTTCAACCCAAAATCTAATTTCGGTAAAACAAACGTGCCCTCGAGGTATCATCTAATGCCTCCATACAGTAAACCTAAGAATTACATACAGCTCGGGCTTGTGAAATATTTAATTGAAAAACAGAAAGATGTGACTAGCGCCAACAAATACTTATTCCTTATATTTTCATCCTCCAGTCAATAGTCACAAAAAAAAAAAGAAAAAAGAAAAAAAAAAAGAGAGGAAAAAGAAACGGAAACAATTCCATGTTTCTAAAGTCCTGTGTTTCAAGTTCTCGTGTTGCCGCGATCAAGAGAACAGAAAAAATTTCAAACTCTTTCAAAATGGCCTTCCTGCGCAAAGTTCTTTGCAAGAAGTCCTTATTTTCTTAAAAATCTAAAAATATGATGGAAGTAGCATAAATCGGATGACTTATCCTTGACTTTTCTCTCACTGTACACCAATAAATATAGATACAAATTGTAACTAGTAAACAGTAAAAATCCTGACTTGTCCAGCATATGCTGTAAAAATTTCTAAACTTCTTCAGTCCTAAAAGAGGGCAGTGAAATCTGATGTAAATAATATAACTCAAATTTGATACTGTGAAAAGGATTGGTCCATGATAGAAACCTCTGGAACGTCCACTAGATCACCAATATTGGAAATATGTATAGCCCTCCATGCACCACTTTTCCAGTAATATGAGGAAAGGAGCTCGCTCAACTGTAATAAGTAATGGATGGAAACATGGCATATAATTTCATCGTACTACTTGATGAAGTGACGGCCAAGCGATTTCTTCATCGTTTGTATAGCCGTTAACCCAAAAATCCGTACAATTCCTACAGCAGCCACGGTTGTAAGGATTCCGGAAGCGCCCCTCTGGTCCTCTAAGATAAGAATAGCGAGCAGAATTCGCCAGCTCGTTAGTTGTGATGTTCCTCGCAATCTGCATATAGGTCAGCAGAAGCATTGGATGAAGAGGTGCTCTCAAGAAAATAAGAACTCAGTAGACAAAAAAAGCATAACAATTGTTCCCATTCTTCACGCTTTTTAAGCCTTTAAACTCATGCTTGGCCTGACTTTTTGATTTCTACTTTGAGAAGGAGAAGTTAAAGGGTTTGACAAATAAAAATCTGAAGTGTTTTGGTGGCAGGAAATTGAAATGAGTTTCTGAGTCTGAAGAGTGAAGCTCCGATTTGAAGGTTTTGTTTCTACTGCAAAGAAAGGCTTTCACGGGGATTTCCAGAGAAAATCTCTTCGTTTTTCTTCAAACAACTTTATTCCAACAACACTTCTGCAAAAGATTCAGATAGGCCAAATAGACTGATAGTACACCAGTTTCAGCTTAGAGGTTCAAGAACAACTTCCTACTTTGACATTGTATCAATTTGAACTTATAGCTTTTGAAAAGGGTACATAACACAGTGGGAGTTTAGCAATCTCGTCTAACAGTGGGTGGAAATGGGCCGATCTTACCTAGTGCTAACACATTTACAAGATAAAAGTCTTTGCATCATAACTGTAGTTTAGGAAAAATACATGAAGGGATAGGCTCACGAATAACCCACACAACATACAATATGAGATGAGGAAAAGGAAAATTTCACTTTGTAATGAGAATGATAACTATTAACCAGAGTATGATTACTCTTCCTAGGACTTTCGGCATCACAATAATGATAGCATGTTCACATGACTGATGACATTATAATAAATGGCAAACATCTAGCTGATTTATGCTTTGTTGCATTTTAAGAAGCCTATATATTTCTTTGGAGCCAGACCAAAGTTGATATGCAATGCTTTAGACTGATAGTATCTGCTATCGACAGTTTATGTGCCTTGGAATTATTACCTGTGAAGCCTGTGCGCCCATCAGAATAGAAGCTCCAGATAGTAAGAAAACGTCCAAAAATAGAAATAAAACAGCCCCAGGATGTTTGGTCACCATGTAATGGATCCATGTCTCGGAAGGCGGAATTATTACTGGTTCTGTCCAAATCCCTGTTTTTGAAGTACAAAACATTAATCTTTGTTAATGAGCCCAATTCAACATGAAGAAAAGAGCTCTTTTGATTTAGTCCATAATCTGTATCTAAAGCACTCACTGTGAAAAGCAGTAATAGCACCAATAATTGTTGTCGAAGTTCCCATGCAAACAAATATGAAAAAGTCCCATTTATTTCTCTGCAAGTTGGAATCATGTGCATAATTAGAATGACACTTGCAAGTCACAACTAATGTTACGAATATAAATGTTTCAACTGAAGTAAAATATAAGTCAGAGAAATTTATTGCTCACTTTTTCAGTCACTGTACTTAAAAGAGCCCAAAATCACATATTCCGTAGAATTAAAACATATGTCAGTTTACGAGTTCTGACCTTTCCAACACAATTAGAGATCCAGGGGCAATGATGGTCAAATTGCTCCACACAGTGCTTGCAGGTAGGACAGTGTTTGGACCGCACAGGTCGGATTATCTGACAAGAAAGTAATGATAGAAACATTTTTTCAATAAATCTTTCTTTCCTTGTATCCACAGAAAAGTACAATAATATATAAATGTCCACAACATCACCGTAAGATGAGGAGAACAGTAGATCTACATTCCAGTGATAATAAAATAAAGGGTAAACTGCACTAGCCCCTGAATTTCTAGACATATTTGACTAATTTCTATCCGCTACAAGTACTGATTTTCTTAAGACAAGTTGCGAGTACCTTGCAGGTGGGGCAAAGCTGAGACCAATTGCCTGTCCAAACAGAAGAATTGTTGAGATCGATGTCCAATAGAGGATCCTGCTTAATTAAATGCAGAACAATGAGCCAATTGCAGAGGAAAAAGGTCCTAAAGAACTGAACTAAATGAAAAGCATGAAATGAATTTTCTTTTTCAGATACAAAAGGTGAGCAAAGAGATAAATACAACTGCCAAAATTTAATTAATCAAAGAGAATATCAGTAGTTCAATAGATGATACATTATAGGACAATTCCAAGACATGTAATTCAAGTTTCAAACATATTACAGAGATGGTGAGTTAAAGATTGTTCACACTGATGAATTCTCTTCCAAGTCAAAAAAGAATTTCGCAAACAAATTATGTTCCAAATTTTACCTCCAGAAACCATGGACTTGACTTTGTTGTGGCCTATTTAGTAATTATCATAATTGACAAAAGATTTTCATTTTTGTCTATCGACTATCATAAGGCTTTCAATATTCAAATTTATCATATTAATATACAAACATATTCTTGTAATTTCAAAATAATTATCATACAACTTTCATATGTATGAAATAAACCCTTACTAGAGACAGAAAAGCTTTTTAAACATTGCTTCTAGAAATGCCACTAAAATCTGCTAATAGCAATATAAGAAAGATGCTCCATACCTTTCCACCCACTAGCCTAGTAGATTCTCCACTTCTTGGTTTGATATAACCAGGATCCTTGCTGCAATAAAACCAAAATAAGAATGCAACTGGAAATTTTAAGAAAAGAAAAAAGAGTACATGAATGAATAACATGCTAAACAATACTTTATTGTATAAGAATTCTAACTTAATTTTATCGCAACTGTTTAACCTAAGCTTCAATTGTTTCAATTATTTAGTTCTAATAAAAGAAAATCTGAGGATAGGACAAGCTCTTTTTCCCCCACGTATCCTACACAGATCAACATCGCTTATCTCTGAGACATCAAATTTTTCCTATAGTTTTGTATAGAATCCTAATTTCTTTTGTTTACAAAATTTTGAATATATCTACAGTTTTTCACTTTTTGTAACTTGAATGGCACAAAACCAAAGTAATCTATTAGGTATAAAGTAGAATTTCAAGTATTAGTAACGCCAATGAAACAACAAGAGGAAACTTGTTCCCATATTCATTAGCTTATATACGTAGTGCAAGAGTTACCTGCTACATCTGTAGAACATTATTAATGAACCAAAAGCAAGAGAAACACCAGTCCACCCCCAGAGTCCGACAACAGCAGTAATCTGAGTAAAATTGGGAGCTAGAACGAGAAGCAATATAATTAAATTAAGTGATCTTAACAAATTAACTTACTGTCAACAATTAATAAAGAGATACTGTGACACCCACCTAGAATAATGGAATTTACAAAAAGGACCACAAGGATAATAAGCAGAGACAATAGAATAGGAGCATAACCAATTTGTCCGAGCCTTCCAGCACAATATTTATCTTCACAGCTCACCTTTGCTGCATTGGACTAGACAACAAATGGAAAGAAACTTCATATCAGTAGGTTCAAAAGGCTTCAAAATATTAGGATGATATTCAGGTTGCACTAATCTGTAATTTTGCTCCCTGTTTATATAACAGTCATCTCCAAAATATGCAAACCTCCATATGATTCTGAAAAGAGAAAAGTTGGCAGTCTTTGCAAGTTTAGATATCTCCAATATTTTGAAAAATACTGTTCATGAATTCAGAAAGATTGTTTCCAACATGAAAAATAAAAAAAAAACATAGCAATCGTGTCATAGGTGTTGCGTATAATAATTAGAATCTATTGGTTCTATACCAATTGATAGCAGAAAAAACTGGCTTAAGGCTCAAAAAGTCGCCTATTTTCAGGATTACTTCATCTAAATTCACATGCAGAAAAGCTATAACAGTACTTTATCTCCAATAGATATAAATTCAAATCATCTAACTGCAACTACATGCTCTCATCTGATATACTCCTAACTGCAACTACACATCTCAAGTTTCATCTGACATACTATTACAAACATCAAGTTTAAGTTCATAAAAAGCTAATGAGTAGTAAAGGTTCCCAAGAACTACATACAAGGATATAAGAAACATGCCGGTGACCTTTATCAGATGCGAGCTCACTAGGAGTTAATCCATTACTATCCTTCAGCATAAGTTCTGCTTTAGTTCCCGCATGTACAAGAACCGTACAAACCTCCATACTGCCTCTTATCGCAGCCCAGTGTAATGGGGTGCATCCTACACCAAAGTACTAAAGTAATTTCATCATAAATATCTAAAAAATATGTAGTTGCTTTTTTCAAATTTATTAAAATCAACAGCTATACGCATGATACATACTAAGGGAATAATTACAAAGATTCCCTCATTTACTATTTTCTGATTACGAAGGATATGTAGCTAAACAAGCAGATCTTCAAGAGCATATAATCATGCAAAATCAAAAACTCTATCCTAGACTATTTTCCGGCAACATTTATTCTTAAAGTTACACTCTCTTTTGCTTTAGATTTATACATATGATCATAAGTAGTTAAGAATTTGTTTGCAAACAATTACTCTAACCAGCATTAGATGTGCTTCCATAGTTCCATTAATAGCTCAATACAACGACGTTCAAGGATTGAATATCTATTATACCAACTTATGAGATCATTAGTGATCTATTTAAAGTATGCATTTAGTAAGGTGCAAAGCAAGCAAGTACCAAGAAGAATCTAACATCGAAAACCCTACAGGAATCTCATATAGTGAGACAAAAAAATTTTCTTTTCTTTTTTTTTTATATTTACCGTTGCTAAATGAATGAATCAGTAAGTATCATTAAAAACAAAGCGGACCACTCAACCGTTAACTTTTTGTCATTTTGAGAGTAATTGAACTTATAAATGTCAAATTGGGAATGTAAATAAGAAGCGCAAGCTCTCGAAGTCATGATGGATGTGAAATCAAGAAAACAAATGATCCGTTTCTCCAACAAAACAACATGGAACATTATACAGCAAGGAGCAGAAAGAACAAGAAGCCAAAGAAAAGTTCTAAAAAAGATACCATTTTTGTCTTGCCTCCCTTGACACGCATCCCTAAACAACAGTAGCCTAACAGTATCTGCATATCCCTTATACGCAGCCCTGAGAATAGTACCAATGATCAGAGTGTCAGAGAATAGTGTAGATGAGAGATAAGACAAAAAATTGTATTCTAGCTTGACGAGAAGACATAGAAAATTTAAAAAGTTCATGAAAATAATTTGAAAAGCCGGTAAAAATATGTCACATATAATTCATAACGGTTCTTAGAATCTTTCAAATTGGCTAAACCAAACAGTTCAGATTTTACTGTATTGTGAACCATAAGTCCCATATGATTTTTCATACTAGGTTACTAACTTTAAAAGGTATAAAATTAGAAGCAAACACAACAGATCAAGTCTAAAGTTGGTAAATTCAAGAGCTCATAAAATAGATAGTTTGCAATGCAATGTGAAAGAGACCAGTGAGAAAAAGGATAGTAGAAATCAAATATAGCAATTTTGTAATACCAGTGAAGTGCACTCCTGCCATCATTATCTGAAGCATCAAAGTCTGCACCATACTTTGAAATGATGTGATTTAAGAATGATGTTTGTCCATACTGTGCTGCAACATGAACTGCCTGGTGCAAATGAGTGCATAAATTATAACATAAGCATTGTAGTTTGTTAACATAACCGAGTAACCCACAGATGCATACATCCATGACATCAGGCATATATAATGCTTTTATATAAATATGAAGGTTGATACGAGAAAAAGAGATCAGGTTGACAGTATAATGCAGAAGAGAAAAAGGAGAAAAAGGACGAAAAATAATTTTCATGAATAACAGCAAGTGATGTACCATTCGACATGTCAACAAATACTAGAAAATCATTTATTAGTAAATAATTTGGCTGCTATATCTGGCTAGTCCGCATTCTTCTTTATGCACTGCAAAGTGCGACTCCATAAACAATAATTAAATAAATTTGAAGGCTACATGTTTTCCACGCCAAGCAAAATTGAAGAGTTCTATCTACATAGGAAGGAGTAAGCGCACACCTAATATTTCATCCTATCCAACTATTATGCCATCTTTCGAAAAGAAAAGAAGAAGCAATAGAAATAAAAAGCATTTACTTCAAAAGTTAAGCTTTTATGCAAAAGAAAAGCCTACTAACTTATCGACAATACTATTATTTACCCGATACCCATTAAGGTCGGCAGCCTCAACCCGGGCCCCATTCTGCAGCAACACATCGGCCACCGCCACTGCGCCCCGAACCGCCACCCAATGAAGTGCCGTCTGCTGCCCCAGGTCCGCCGCATTCACATCGCCACCATGCTATCAAAAACCAAAAACATCGTCAATCACACAAACAGCGAAAATCAACCACAAAGCACCAATTTGGCCCTGCTGTAAGGCGTACTAATTGTTCAATGAAGTGCTGTTTAAGTAGTGCTAAGGGCCAATTTGGGCGTGCTAGTATGTTTGATAAACTACAGCACAACACACCCAACAGCTTATTTCTATAGCAGATTCAGAATCATCAAACCAAAGCTTCTACTTTTAAGGCTCAGAATACCATGTAGAATAGGCTCCAAATTTTTCCTATTTTCCAAAGGCGTTGCTAAGATTGTTGTTGCCGAAAGCAAAAGTAGGACCAAACAGTCCCTAGATCTCCTCAACATCTTTTCTGTACATAGAGAACCTGACGCCCCAAAATCCAAGCTTCCACTCTTTCGGGGCCCAAAATCTCATTTTAGCTTCCGATCGCAGCAAAAGTTTCAGACTTTTCAGTTTGCGCAAAACGAGTACCAAGTTGCAACTAAGGAATCGAGCGAATACCTCGATTATGTAGTGGGCGATGTCGGGGTAGTTGTTGAGCGCGGCCCACTGCAGGGCGTAGTAGCCGTTGCCATCGGGCTTGGAGAGGGAGTGCCCGTCCCTCTCCACGAACCCTCGCAGCTTCTCGAAATCGCCGTAGGCCGCGGCGGAGCACACGTCGACGACGACGTCGACGCTCGGATCGGGGCTGGGGTTAGGGTTTGAGGTCCCGTTCTGGTTGTGCTTGTGGTCGGAGACGATCTCGATCTCAGTATCGCCAGGCGCCATGGAGGCGGAGGCTTCGAGAATTCGGGTAGAAGCGGGCGAGGAGAGGGAGAGAAGATCTACTACAGGGTTAGGGTTAGGGTTAGGGTTAGGTGAAGTCGATCGACAACGAACGACGGAGTGATCGACCCTTTTAGCTGTAGAAGACGACGGGTCGCCGCCGCGGTGTGGTTTAGGTGGGAATAGATATTATTGCCTGGACCACGTCCACCACATCAGCAATAAAAAACCTTATCTTTCCACTAGATTTGCACCATTGGGCCCTGAGCATTAAATTTGACATCTACAACCTAAATTTAATAACTACAAATCAACAAAGTCCTTTATGCATTATCCTTGCTTTGTGTTAAAAAAAAAAAAAAAAAAAAAAAAAAAAATTATATACCACACTTGGTGCATCTTTACATTCGTTAATCATGCATAGTCGTCCATCAATTCGCGATCCTACTTAATACTTTGATTTCATTATTCATTGAGTTTCAATCTTTTTTTTACTTAAAATTTTGACAACTAAATTAAAAGCAAGAGATTAATTGAGAGGTAAAAAAATTTAATAGCTATTTTAACTTTGATTATATTTACACTTTATAGAACCTTTGATTACCGTCAAGTAATACTCAAACTGTAAAAATTAAGCCGAACAATCCGGTCTTAGATATAAAATTATTTAAAAATATTTACTGTATGACAATAATTATTGTTTATTATAAAATATTAAGCTTTAAATATTTTACATCACATCTAACAAGGTTGCTTTTGGAGACCGCGGTCTATACACCAAGGTCCACGGAATACTTTCGACAATTAAGGAAGCTACAACTGCGCACCGACTAATATGGGGGATTAGCGTACTATCCGTGGGAGACGTTACTGCGTCCACCGCGTGTTTAAGTGCAAATCATACACCACACTGTGAAAACCCTATGATAGTTATCTTAATATTAGGTGTTTGGTTCGCTCTTTTTCACCTTGGAATTGGAATTGGAATTGGAATCAGAATCGAAATCGAAATGGACGAATCCGATTATTGGTGTTTGGTATGCGAAATTTTCATTTTCATTCCGATTTCTGGGTGAATGGAAATTTTCGATTACCCATTTTTTCAATCCGATCTAGGAGGCAAATTGAAAATTGAATTCGGGCGGAATAGATTTGTTCGGATTAATTTAATTTTTTTAAGCTTATTTTTTAATTAAAATATAAGTTTAAGTTTAAAAATTATATTTATAAATTTTAATTTTAATTTGAACTTAAATTGAAAATTAAAATTCAATCAAGCATTTGAAATCTAATTTATAAATTTTAATTTTAATTTAATTTAAATCTAATGTTTTATTTAAATTTATTTAAAGTTTAAATTAAATTTATGGATTCAAATTGAAATTGAAATTATAATTTTAAGTTTGAATTGAATAAATCAAAATTTAGTTTTATGTTTTGAATTATTCTTTCAATTTCAAATTTTATTTTTTTAAAAAAATATATTTAAAATTTTGACATAAATTTTTAATATTTAATTTTCAGTTTGAATTTAAACTAATATATTATAAAGATAAAATTGGTATATTAATTTGATTACGTTTCTGATATCTATTTGAACCAAACACCGACAATGAGAATGATTCATTCCGATTACGATTCCGATTCAGGTGGCGAACCAAACAGAATGAGATAATGAACCATTCCGATTTCGTTTCCAGCTTATTCTCTTTCAGATTCCGATATCGATTTCGACTTCGAACCAAACACACCCTAGGAGTTATCGCATGCATGCGTCCTATGACATCAAGGATCCGATTTGAGATTGCCGAGGAAATGTGTTAATGCATAGTAAAAAAAATTATAATGTTCCACATAATTTCTTAAAAAATATTGTATTTTGTAAATCACAACGATTATGATATAATTTTTTAATCTTATCGGCCAAAGAAGTATATATTTATATACTCTCTCTTTTTTCTAATTCATTTTAATAGAATAGTGCTTGATAGTTCTCGATATCAGACGTGCTTGAAAAAAAATATACATATTGAACATTTTAAATTTCAAATTTTAAATGTCATTGATTTAATCCGTAAATTAGTTTTTTTAAAATTTCATTGATTTAATCCGCATTTTGTAAATCACAACGATTATTATATAATTTTCTAATTCATTTTAATACAATAGTGGTCGATACTCGATAATTCTCGATGTCAGACCTGTTTGAAAAAAATCTACATATTGAACGTTTTAAATTTCAAATTTTAAATATCATTGATTTAATCAGCAAATAAGTTTTTTTGAAATAATATAAAGATGAATAGTAATAATAATAATAATAATTTTCTGATGGGTTGATTGCTAACTTGTTTGATTTAAGGGATAACTTCAAATATCATTCATGTGGTTTCATTCTTTCTCACTTTTACCCTGTGGTTTGGTTATTCTCTTTTTTGGTTATCTTTTCGTTAATTTTTTTGTTAAATTATACAGAAAAACTTTAAATATCCCACCTATGATTTATCGAATATTCACTTTACTATCATGTAATTTTAACTTTTTTATTAATTTAACGAAAAAATTAACGAAAAGATAACAAAAAAAAAATAACTAAATCACAGGATACTAAGTGATACGTTTTAAACCACATGATATTAAAGTGAGAAAGCACGAAACTACATGGGTGATATTTGAAGTTATCCGTTGATTTAATGATTGAAAATCCATTGGTCTAGCCAACAGACAAAAGGCAAAACCACTAACCCACTTTTACGAAACCTGTGGGTATCTACGATAACCAGGGATGTGAACGGGTTGAATTGGAGACGGTTTTTCGAAAAACCTGAAGAAGAATCCGTCCATCAAACTGGAAATCTGAATCCGAAATAATTATTTTTTTATTATATTTTAAAAGTATATATTATTAAATTTAAAATTTTTAAATATAAATTCAAATATAATATTAAATATTTATATATATATATATATATTGTATAATATAAAATTAATTTAGGTTCGGATGGCTAACAGATAAAATTCATACCCGAATCTAAATTCGCTGAGTTTTTTTTATTTATATTCATATTCGAAACTATATCCGTTTAGTATTAAATCAATCTGTCCCATTCGAATTTAAATTTGAATAAAATTTTAAGTATCCGTACCATTGACATCCCTAACAAAAACTAGTGTGAAGATGCTAATGCCCCCAATAAGTATCAGTGCTAAAAAAATTAAATAAAAAAATATCACCAATCACACCACACTTTGAAATTCGGTACAGCACGTTTTTCAAAACAAACATTATGTACATCTTACATGGTGTTACATATTATACTAATGATTTACACAATCATCTTATCTCAAATCCTAAAATCTTCAAATTTTACAGGATAATATTTTAATACTTTATATTTTTATAAAAAACTACTACAAATTGACCTTCCATCCCCTCTCTCTCTCTTATGACCAGCAGCTGAATTGAAGGGACTCCTCAAACTTATCTTCTAAGGATGGAGTGCATGTCGACGCGACGCGATCCGTAACTTCTCCGGTCGTCGTTCCCAACTCCGATCGCCGCGAGAAAAGACGGGAAACTCCACCTTTCGACGCTTTCGAACGAAAAAAAGAAGTGATCGCAGCAGATGTGGCGGCAGTAGCAGTAGCGACAGCGGTAGCAGTAGTACTAAAATCAGTAGTACATGTTATCAGAGTGTTAGGATTGGGATAATGAGTAGTGGGGGTGGTTTTGCAATGGTGGTAGCCAAGGAAGAGCATTGCAGCAGTAGGAGCCATAGAAAGAATATATATATATTTTTTAAAAAAAAAGTGGACTAAATTGGGAGTGAGTAAATAAAATAGGGAGAAAGCTCCTCACAACTCCTCTCTATTTATAGAGAAGAGTAATGAGGTTTATTATTTATTTAATTTTTAATTATATTAATCAATGATTGAGGTTTGGATGTGCTCTAATAAGGGTTGGATGAGAGAATCTGTGGGTGGGTGCAGCTGAGTTGTCCAAACCAATGGGTTGCGTTGTTTCACGTGACAACTTAGAAAAGCCCCTAGTACCATGGGATTTAATAATTCTATTAATATTAATTTATCACTTAAGATTTTTTTTTTAATATCACTCTTATCTTTTCTTATTTTTAATACTAATTTTTTTTAAAAAAAATTTAAATCCTAGAGGAGCAAGGTACAAATTTTGAATTTAGAGTTGTAATCCTACTGTGCTCTTTGAGTTATAGACTTAGGATCCGACTGAAATTGCTGAGATATTGCAAGTTTAATGAAAAAGTAATCAATAGCGTTAGATGAATTTCAATACGAAATAAGTTTTTAGCATTTTTCATAGTTTAAAATAAAAAACATATATTTACAAACCTCTTGAACTTTAGCACTTTTATAAATAGATTTCTAAATATTTTAATTTTAGTAATTAAATTTCTAACTTTTATCAAATCTTCAATAAACTATTCTCCTAAGTTGAAATTGCTAATTATGCCGCCTTTTTAGTTGTATGTATTATGTAATCTTATAAAATTTTAAATAAAAATAAATTTACTTCTTTTAGAAAAGAATATTGTATCTCCGACCATATTTAAGTACTGTAGAAATTATTAGGAGGATTGAATATTTAAAACCAATCGTATTTCCAGTCACGTTTATTTAAAAAAAATAAAAGAAACAGATTGAAAATAATTATCTAAAATAAAAAAAAGATTAATTTCATACATGTCCCCGCAAACATGATGAATTACAGATATATTTCTGCAAAATTCAACTTCCATTAGTTATTCCTGCAAAAGTCCTAATGTATTCAGATATGTCCCTGCCGTTAGTATCCGTTAGAGAAATTTAATTGACCACGGTTAAAATACTTAACCATGGTTAATTAATAAGTTGAATTGACAATTTTGTCCCTCTCCATCTTCCTCATCGCCTCCGCCTTCTTCTTCTTCTTCTTCGTATCCTTCTTTTCCTCCTTTTTTTCTCCTCCTTCTTCTTCTTTGTCGTCGTCGTCGATGATCCGATCGTCGTGCCCGCGTGGGCCGTCGTCACAAGCGCTTCTGACGGCATCGACCGCACCTTCGCCTTCCGCCTCGCCACTGCGGGCCTCAGCCTCATCCTTGTCGGCCGCAACTCCGACAAGCTCCGCGACGTCGCCGCCGCCGTCTGCTCCCGCAGCAAGAAAAGGAAGAGGGAGAGGAAGAGGAAGAGGGCAAGGGCAAAAATGTAATTTCATAACTTTACTGTTAAAAAATTAACTGTTCTCTAACGGATCCAAACTAGAGGGATATATCTGAATACATTAGGACTTTTACAGGAATAATTAATAGAAATTAAACTTTGCAGGAATATATCTGTAATTCATCATGTTTGCAGGGACTTGTATGTAATTAATCCATAAAAAAATCATATTGGTATTTTTTTTAAAAATTTCCCAAGTGATTGGAAAAGCGCGTGCATATACGGTGCAAACACGTGCCGAACTAAGAGAGTAACGTGCCGAGCTCACGCCACGCGTGCGATCGTGCGGAGACAAAAGAGTTGGGAATCTTTTTGATCTAATAAAAAGGACTTGGATGATGACACAAATTGAAAGGTGTAATTCCAAATTAACGAGATTTGATGGGATTAGGGTATTACACATGTATATTGTAATCATTTTCTTTTACAGGAATATTTCAAAAAGTAGATATTATCTGAGTTCACGCTAAATTCCACGTTCCATTCTCAAATTATGACCGATTTACTTTCGATGATAGAATTTCTAAATTATCGATCAGTATCGTTGAACATTATTTGGATCAATTAAATCATCTAGAAATTAAATTTCATCCGATATTATACTCTTATATATAAAATAGATACAAAATAAATGACTAAAAATAAATATTTTTTAAAAAATAATGATATAATTTTTGTATTCAAATATAGAGTATAAATTTTATTTTAAATAGTGTAAAAAAGAATTTAGCAAAATTTTAGCTGATTTGAATTTTTTTATACTATTAAATGAGCAAAAGCACCGTACCGGCGATTAAAATTACAAATTTTGTGACCCTTTGATTGTTTGATTAGTGATGCCGAAAAAAATATAAAATTTAATTTCTAAATAGTTTAAATATTTTAAATTATATTTAACAGTGTCAATAGTCGATTTGAAAGTTCTATCGTCGAAAATAAATCGGCAGTAAATCGAGCCGTTTATTACCGAGAGTAGTTTAGTAAAACTCAGAATTTGATCTTAAAATTTTAATTTATTATACTAATTTAAACTTTTAGATATATACAAAAGTTCGAATTTTTAACCAAATGACTGATATCTGCAATACCTACCATCTGCGCTACACGGTAATAACTCATACATCGAATCCAAATAGGATGGGTAAAATTTTCTAACCGAACCGAAGTGTATATTATTCGGATTCGTTTTGGTTCATGCCCGCTTCGGTTCGATTTCCGCAAAACCCTATCAATCCAAACCGAACCCGACCCAATCCCTATCCCTCCTTCCTATTTTCCGGGAACTCATCTCTCTCTCTCTCTCTCTTTCTCGCTCTAAGAAAAAGCCATGGATTCGCATCCTCCCCCTCCTACCTCGTTCAAGGTTCGACACTCTTTTTTTTTTTTTTTCCGCTTTTCGATTCTAGTTGTTTCTACTGTTCACATGTAGTTTTTCATGCCCATTATTATTATTATTTTTTAAAATTGGTTTCGATCTCTAAGTTTCTACTATTCTCTATGAAAAGTAGGATTTTTGTGAAGTAAAAATGTACGGAGACCCCCTAAAATACAGGCCATTTTCAAGAATCCTTGAACTTTGTTTCTTATTATCATCGGCACACCTCGATTTCATTAATAATTGATGCCCAATAAGTAATCAAACCACTACAAATCCTAAATTCAATGGGCTAATATAGCTTAAATAAATATAAATAAAAGTTAAGGGCGTCAATCAAGAGAAATAAAGTTCAGGGGCCCTATTTCAAAATGTAATGTAGTTGAGGGGATATTGAAATATTTGGAACATTTACAAAATACTCCTTGTTTTAGCAGTTAATTTTGGGATCGTCCTCGGTGGCGCGGAAGCACATTTTGGCTGAGATGGGATATGAATTCCAAGTCATGGTTTGTTAGTTAATAATTCGTTTGTTTTTAATCATTTTTATGCTTAATTTTAATCATTTAGGGCTAATTTTAGTTGTGGTTTTAGTCCGCAGATATTGATGAGAAAGGCATTAGGAGGGAAAATCCCGACGAGTTAGTAATAGTCCTTGCTGAGGCTAAGGTAGTATTTTTTTTTTTTTTTCTCTCACTATATTGGGAATTTAGAACCAAATTTAGAATCTCACTTATTTATTAGTTATTGATGGTAATGTAGCTTTGCTCATTTTCAATTTTAACAATTTAGTCCTTGAAGTTTGTTCTGCGTAACAGTTAACCTTTCAGTAGTCTATCATGTAGTACATTGGTACCATCATCAGACTTTTCCCCTGTGAAAATCAAAACTTTGGGGACGAAGGAAAATATTGAAACCGAAATCATAATTTAGTACCAAATCGAAAATTCTGAGGATGATTTTGAAATTAGGGTCAAACTTCAAGGGCTAAACTGTTCCAATTGATGATGGAATTGTAATTCTTGTCAAATTTCAACAACAAAATGTTAGTTAACTAAGTATTCTGATATACATATATACCCATATTAAACATGTATGCGGCTTATTCTTCAACCTTAATCTGAAATGTTTTCATTTCTATCATTCTCTTGTTGCATATATATGTTGAGGTTCAGGAATTAACTGTTGCAAGTAAAAGGACTGTATTTTTCTTATGCAGTCCTTTTCTGTGGGTTAGAAAACAAAATTGATAAAAGGATAGTGTTGAATTCAAACTTGTCTCGCCATTCCAAATCAATATTCCTAGAATGCTAAAACCGGTGAGACGAATGCTCAGAGGAAGTTGAGGATTATGAAAGTGTATTGGCTATATGGGAAGCAAATATAACGATAACAGCGGCAACAAAAAATAAGCCATTTGTCCCAATTATTCAAGTTGATTATAGAGAATCCGTTCTTAAATTCAGCTAGGTTTTATATAAGATTCTTTGCCAATTTAGGTTTTACCTTATCTGTTGTCTACTTGATATAATGACGATCATTTCTTATGAAACTTTGACCTTACTAATGTTTGGAATGGAATTTTTTATTTTATTTTTTATTTTTTTATCTCAGGCCGATGCTATCATATCGAGGATGAACATTTCAGATTACAGAAAAGAAGATGCTGAACCTACGCTTCTAATTACTTCTGATATAGTACGTCTCTGTTTCTTAGTCATGTATTTTCTTAAGCAAGTATATAAGCAATTATCTTTTCTTTTTTGCCTTTTCCGTATGTAGTATCTGATATGCTTACTTAACCTCCGCATGCCAGTGATTTGATGTTGGCATGATATATAGACATCAATCTATTTTCAGTATAACGTCCATCAGAAAATTCATACATATCCATGCTAGGATTAAAATTAGATTTTGATCTGGTATTAAATATGAACTTTCTTTCACTGGTTTACTCTTCTTATGCTGCAATCACCATGACTACATATTCCATCTTAATTAAAGTGATATATATGGCTTAGCCCCTAGTTGGCCTGCTGGATCTCTGCAGTGCAGCTCTTTGAGTAGAGCACTTCAATTGTAACTTTTTCATTAAAATCAACCCCAACTACTTCAATCAGCAGTAGAAGCAGCGAGCAGCAATCAGACCATTTTCTTTTTGTTTCTGAAGCTTATTACAGCTTCCTGCAATAGCAAAGGCTCTAGATTATTTATGTGCCGAACCTTGGTTGCTGCTTCTCGAAGTAGAAAATATGTTCCAGGTGCCAGGCCAAAAGTGCACTTAATGGTGCTTTCCCAAGTTTGCAATTTGTGGGAACCATCTTAATTAAAATTACACAGAAGTATGTGCATTTTTAGCCATGGTTGAGCATGGTAGGTAACTTAGGTCTAGATAACTTATTTGCAGATTTTGGGAAGCACAAACATAGAATGAGCAGGTAGGGTAACCCGTCCAAATGTTTGATATTCTGGGACTATAAAGTTTGTAGTGGCATTTTAAGTTCTTAAAGCAAAGTTGAGAAAGGATTTGGAATCCCTACAGATCTTCATTCAATTAATGCAGTAAAATGTATTATTTAGCTTCTGAGAATTTGTTGCTATTATATAATCTCTTATTTAGGCCAAACATTATTTCAATAAGTTTCCCTTAGGTTTACATTGCACAAGTATTAGTTTGATCATTTTTAAGTACTGAACTTCTTTAGTTAACTTGGAGGTCGTAGTCCATGAAGGGATAATTAGAGAAAAGCCAAGCAGCAAGGAAGAAGCGCGCCAATTCCTCAAAGGTTTGATAATAGATCTTGCCTTAACTCTTCTTGCTGGTACAGTACCCATATCTTGTGCCATATATTTATATATTACCACTAAAACTGTTCACAGGCTATTCTGGGGGTCATGTATCAACCGTCGGATCTGTGCTCGTCACCAATCTCAAGACGGGCAGGAGATATGGAGGACTGGACAAAGCTGAGGTGAATTTTCCTTTATTATTATTATTTTTAATCAAATGAAGTCTTGAACTTTGTTTTGATTTTGAATGGCTCGATTTGGTGAGATCTTATTTCTCAAGTAAATTGCATCAGGAGTTGGTAAATCTTTCAGCACATTTTCAGTTTGGTCCTCAACCTCTCTGTTGCTACGATTTGGCCCCTGAACTTTGCTAATCCCTTGCAATCTTAGTTTCTGTTTAATACCTCAATCAACATCTGTGGAGCAAAGCAATATTAACCGTTATTATTGAGTACAAAAGTCACATATCTAGCAACTAAGTGAATATTTCTGTCCATTCTAATTGCGAAATTCAACAGAACAGCTATATTGCAATGTAATGCAAATACTAGGGGCTTAATTGCATCTATTGCAAGATAGAAGACTAATCTGAAAGTGCCCTAAAAGTCCAGTTCCTCTGTGCAATCTACCCTCTTTTCTACTAGCAGAAATCCTGACAGATGTATCAACGTATACAAATAATTTCACTAGTTTTCTCCCTAGGCAGTGGTAAATTTCGACAATGACTAAGATTAAAGTAGAAATATATGAAGACCCCAACTATAGGCCATTTTGAAATAGATCTCACAACATATTTTTGGTTGACGCCCTCACTTTTACTCATTTTGATTTTAGTTCTTTTAGTTAATTGAATCGAGAATCCTGCGACAGTTGATGGCTCTTTTAGCTATCACCTGCTGTACCATCAGCTGAAAAGCAATGGGTGCCCTTAATTTAATGGAATCACTATTAAATTTACCAGAATCCCAATTCAACTGATTGAAACAACACAAATTTAACCAAGCAAAAGTTAGGGCGTTAACAATCACGAAAATCAAAGGCTGGCGGAAGGTTTATTCAAAATAGCCAAATAATTTAGGGGGTCTTCGTACATTTTTTATCCCATGATGACTAATCCTGGTGGGAGAATGAAAAAAAGTCTAAGAATTGCTTAGGCATCCGAATCCTCGAATTATGAGTGACATTTCTAGCAATTTTTTGCAGGTATATTTCCATGATATCCCAGATGAGATAATCGAGAACCTGGTATTTTCCCCTCTTGTTCTTATAAGTGATTACTTTAAGATACTTTTCCCTTTTCCTAGTAATTAATGCATGCGTATGTGATTGGCTTAGCATACTAGTTCCAATGATTGTCCAAAATCAGTGCATTAAGGACCAATCAGAGCAACCCTTTTTTTTTTTTTTCTTTCAATTTTCTCTTTGATGTTTACTTACAAGGTGAGAAATAACAAAGTGCTGCACAATTTTAGTGACAACTTTCAATTGATCAGATTGACGAGGGCGTCGTGTTCAATGTGGCGGGTGGCTTGCTGCTAGAACATCCATTAACATTGCCATTTGTTGAAGCAGTCGTTAGTAGCCATCTCATCTCAAAACTCTCGTAAAATGGCAGTTCGTTAGGGTTTTTAGGCAAACAAAGTCCTATCTAATCTGAGATTAGTGGTTTTTGCAGATCGGTGCCAGCGATAGCGTGATGGGACTTCCGAAGGCTCTTACCGAAAAACTGATTCATGAGGCTTTGCTTCCTCAATCTAGTTGATTTGTTGGGTGTAGCTTCATTTCCTTTCCTCTATCTATCTTATTATAGTGCCATAGAATTTCTATTGGCAAATTTATCCCAATGGCATATTGATTGCACGAGTACTGTATTGGCACAGTTGATTAGGGAAAGAAATTCAATTCCCATATTCTGTATTTTGATAAGCATTCGGCTATTTGTGATTTTTTTTCGATTTTACCATTTCTGTATCTTTATACTGTAACACTCTTTAAGTCATTGAAATAACTGACTAAGGAAAATGAATTAAGCTTTTTAGCTTTTCTCGCTTTTACTTTTTATTGTCAATTTATTAGATTGGATATGGAATCTTATCAATTTGGTAACGGGGCAGTGATTCAAGAATAAGAATTTCAACATATTTTTCGTGAATAGGACAAATCTCCTAACAATTTGACCTAGTCCAGAAAAAAGTTCAGAGTACATATTTTTCGACCTTTCAATTGCCCCAGAAAGGTTTTATATTTAGCTATTGGTGATTGGCAGTCCCTTTTTTAACAACAAAAAGAAAAAAAAAGGAAATAAAAACAAAATGATTTCAGATACATGTCAATCTTGTAATCAAATAATAAAACCTTACAAGCTAACACTAATGTAAACTTCAGGTGCCAAACTGTGCATTGAACATCTACATTCATATCAACACTGTTCTATACAGAAAACACATAGAGGTCCCAAAACAGAAGGGTGTCGCAACCATACAAAAGGAAAAAAACATATACACACATTCTCTCTCTCTTTCATACATGAAAATCCACAGATTTCAATACTAACAGGCACATCATCTTTTAACTGCTCTCACCAGAAATAAAAAGATTTCTGCAGTAACCTGCACAAGTCGCTCGATTTCATTTGCTGTCGTTAAGTTCCGGGGGACGTCCGGTCAGCTCTCCTGAACCAGGTCTTGAATGCCGCGATTAGGTGTTGGCAGTCGTCGATGTTGCGGGTGGAGAAGGTCAGGCACTGCTGCAGCAGCTCCTGGGCGTCGGATACAGGAAGAGTGGATATGATCTGGAGGAACGTTTCCTCCAACTCTTGGAACACTGATTTGTGCCCGCTCGGAATCGGGGGTATGATGTCGCGGCAAACGTTTAGCACTGGCAGCCAGTTCTTGACGAGCTTCATCCTCACCTGTTATGAAGGATGATAGGCTTGGATGAGAGCTCTATGATGCTCACTATGGTTTCAAAAACTTAGTTATTATGAAAAACCAAGTTAAATTGCAGAAGTCCCCCACTCTCCACAGGTTAAAGAAAATCACCATCTGAATTTTGCACCCTTGGAATATAAAAAATTAGCATTTCTCCCTCGATGTTTAGAATTTCAGCACTTAACCCCTTCCCATCACATTTTTTCATTAAGTTTTATGGTGAGTTGTCGGTCACCTCAATCTAAATATCTAATAATGGGCTTAATCGCGTAAGAACATCCAGGTGGAAGCATCAGTAAACTAGCCTCAGCTTTACCTTCCAATCACACTTATTTCTTTCCAGAAATAAATCATTTGACTTAGCTGTTCTATCTAACTTTCAAGGACACAGAATTTGGTATTGGAAAAAATTCAAGCAATATAAAAGGACGAGTATCTTATATTTGGACTGGACTGCAGAATTTGGTATGGAAACAAATTTCACATTCAAATAATCTTAACAAAGTTGCAACATTCACTCAAATCTCATTTCACTAGAGACTTCACGCAGTAATACCGAGCACTTAAGTCCTGACTAGTTTGGTCTCAGCTAGATGAAATGATTTTCTTTTAATGCAACGATGATTGGTATAAGAAATAAGGAACTACAAAAATGCCGTACATTACTAACCTCTCATTATTCTTCGGCAATAAAGATTCAGGTAACAAACACTAATAATAGCAAACATACAGGAAAAATCTTCTGAGAGCTTGCAATATGTATGGGCAACTCGGCGACCGTGATGAGAAATAATTGGTCGAGGATGTTGGCTTAAATGGGCCAGCATCCTGCCCTGTGGCGGGAGGCCATGTTGGGCCGAGTCATGTTCGAAATGGCGTGAAGCTGGATGGGCCGAGTCATGTTCGAAGTGGCGTGAGGCTGGTGGGGCCGAGTCACAATCGAGACCCGTAGGCGCTGTATCTGTACGCTTTAAGTGAAGTGAATTGATTGTGTATTTCTAATAGCTCGAGCTTTTGGGATTAATGGTTAGCGCCAACGATCCGACACGGGACACTTAACATAGATACGCTGCCGCATCCTAAACCTCAATTTAGATACATAAATGGCGAAAATAGCATTATTCACATACGAGACCTAAGTTCCCCCAACTAATTTTCACTAAATTTCCCACCTTTAAACAGGGCACTTTTCTAATTCACTCCTTATGATCTACTCTACAGATTAGATGAAAAGTAGGAACGATAGATTGACGACAAGATTTTGGAAAATGTGAGTGTACCTGTCGGGGAGCCAGAGTGGATCCTGAGGCGACGGCATTGGCGAGGCGGAAGGTGCAGCGAGTGACCAGCAACGGCAGTCCGGGGGCGATGTTCTTCCAGGCGTCGTCCCTCAGGGTTTTCTGCAGGTCGGCAGCGAAAGCGAGCTGCTCGCCCCACTCGTCGACCGCGCAGTCGGCCAGGCGCAGCTCGATCATCCTCTCGATCAGCCAATAGAGGTGCTTGGTGTTCAGCACGGCGGCGTGGAGGTTCAGCCTCTGGATCGCCTCCCTCTCGTCGTTGTCGCCCGAGACCCGCAGATCGGGGCTCGCGTACTTCCCCATCAGCTCCTTCACAGTGTCCAGGCTCGCCAGGAACGCCCCGTCCAGAACCCTCCGGACGGAATCTCGGGACGAGTGCTCCCTCAGGAGCTTCGCGACGAAGGCCTTGATGGTGGCGACGCTGGGGTGGCTGTGGATCGCCGAGCTGATGAGGCCGCGGAGCATGTCCTCGGACGCGGGCGCGGGCGCGGGCGCGGAGGCGCGATCGCGGGCCGGGGGGGAGGAGATCCGCGCGAGGAGGTCGCGGGAGTCGTCGGAGGGGAGGAAGGGGGAGACGGAGAGGACCTCCTCCTCCTCCTCCTCGGTCCAGGGCACGGCCTCGAGGAAGCGGACGCAGGCGCGGGCGCACTCGTCGCAGACGAGCTCGAGCGCCACGCGGAGCATCTCGATCGCGTCGGACGCGGAGGGGATGCCCCCGGCGAAGTCCGCCGCGTGGAGGAGGCGGAGCACGGCGACGTAAGCGTCGAAGGGGCGGCGCCGCCGGCGCGCCGCGGCGGCGGCGGCGGAGGGGGAGACTCTGTAGGTCAGGTGGTCGGAGGGGGTCGCCGCCCACCGGCCGGAGAGGAGGGCGTCGAAGTAGCGGGAGCGGCGGAGCGCGGCGGAGTGGAGGTGGAGGTCGAGGGAGAGGGCCGAGTCTCCGTCGCCGGAGAAGGAGTCGGGGTCGGGGTCGAGGAGGAGGCGGAGGAGGACGTCGGCGGTGGCCGGGTCGTTGAAGCCCCCCGGGACAGGGGGAGGGGAAGGGAAGAGATGCTCCGTTAGGGTTCCGTCGGCGCAGCTGAGGCGGCCGCTGCTCCCGACGCGGTGCCGCTTCCGCAGAGACATGCGGGGGGATGGGCTAACGGCGTCCAGTAACGGCGGAGAGAAAGGGGAAGGGGAAGAGTGTAGAGGAGTGGGCGAAAGGTTACACAAGGGAAATGAAGCAGGAAGAAGGGTAGTTTCGTAATTACAGTGCGGGGGACTGTGACGTTCGGAACGGGGTAACGGTGTCGGCGTAGAAAAATTCTACAATGCACCGGTTATATTACTGTCGTGACATCCCAATTAATAAAATTATTTTTTTAGATTCATCCATCCCATCACGATTAATACAAAAATATTTTTATTATAATTTTTTTAAAATAATTAATTTATTATTAATAATATGGTGCAAGTATGATACTGTATATTTTTTCGTCGGATTCCGAACGTTTCGCAATTTCGAACCGCACAAAGGAGACACGTGGAGCTGCGGGGGGCGATGCGTTTGGAAACACACGTCCACATCATCAGTAACAAATCAATCATATTTTTTTATTTAAAAAAAAAGTATAATAAAAATATTTTTTTTATTAACCGTGATGGAACATATCAATCCAAAAAAAATAATCTCATTAATTGAAGACGTCACGTCAGTAATATATTCGGTGCATTCTAAATTTTTTCGTTTAGAAGAGGGTTGTCGAGAAGATTCTGACGAGGAAGGGCGTTGGATCGTGGATGGACGGTGGATGCAACCTAGGGGTAGCTTCGGAAGGTTTTGTTTGCGTGTAGATGAGACGTCGCAATTGGGATAAAGTCTGGGCAATATAGATTTTTCTTATTACAATAGTACAAGTTAATGCCCCCATATGTATATGTATATATTCATCATGCTTAATATTTCCGCTATAAGTTACTATCATCTTTAATTTCTAATTTAAATTGTAATCCACATAAATTTTAAACTTTTTAATTGAAAAATAAATATTCAAATATTTTGTACGTTTTAGGAAAGAGTTGATTAGAATATATAACTTAATTATACTACACTACAATGTATTTTATATTTTTTAATTTTTTTTTTGTCAAAAGCATCATTTTAGGTCTTTTTGCATAAAAAATTCATTAGTTTTGAATTTTTATAAAATTGGGTCGACTTTTTCGATTTTGTAGATTCGATTCAGTTCGAATTTTCAGCTCTCGTTCTTTTTTTTCTCTCTCCGTAGAAGCAGCGGAGGCGGAGGCGGAAACAACCCGCCTCGCCTCTGCCCCGCACGCCCTCGCCCTCGCCCCTACACCCCCCCGCCCTCCTCACCTCCGACCCCGCCACAACCCTCCTTCTCCACTAGGGCACGGCGACGTCTAGGCGCAGGCTCTCCTCCTCCACCGCGCGTCGGAACGCCACGACGTCGTCCCCCCGCGCGCCCCCGCCCCCGGCCGCGCCCCCTTCACGCACCCACCACCGCGCAGCGCGCCCTGCGCCACCGCCACCTCTGACGCCTCCCTCTCCTTCGTCCCCGTCTACCTCTTCGACCCCCGCGACTACGGCCGCTCCTCCTCCGGCTTCGACCGCACCGGCCCAATTTTTTTTTTGGAGCGTGAGGAGAGAGAGAGAGTTGTGCGGCCCAATTTTTTTTTGGGAGCGTGAGGAGAGAGAGAGAGAGAGAGAGAGAGAGAGAGAGAGATGAGGATGGAGAGCGGAGGAAGAAGGAAGAAGAAGAGGAAGAGAAAGAAATAGTACAAAATTTTCCTAAATAGTGCAACGTTGCGTAAAGAGTGTAAATTCCATCCCAAAAGAGTAATTTTTTTTTAAATAGTGCAACATTTATTAAAACAGTGTAATTTTATTTTAACAGTGTAATTTCATCTTCTTCATTTTTCTCTATTTTTTGTTCTTTCCTTTAGAAAAAAATATTTTTTATTTTTATTTTTTTGTTATTCTTATTTTATATATATATATATATATATATATATATATATATATATATATATATATATATATATATATATATATATATATATATATATATATATATATATATTGTTACGATCTCTCCCTTGCCCTTTATCGCAACCACCGCGACTTCGTCGGAGGCGAGCTCGCCACCTCCGACGACGTCGCGGCGTTTCGACGCGCGGTGGAGAAGAAGAGCCTGCGCCTAGACGTCGCCGCTTCGAAGAGAGAAAAAAAAGAGAGAAAGAAAAAGGAGAGAGAAAACGTAAGAGGGTATTTTAGTCCGTTTACTGAAAATCCGGACCGAATCTGTAAAATTGAAAAAATCGACCCAATTATCCAAAAGCCCAAAACTAATAGATTTTTTTATGCAAAAAGACCATTTTTTTTAATCTCTACACTATAAGCAATAATTTATAATTTATAATTTTATATAAAAATTATTAAATTATATTGGTGAAAAATGACATAGTACATATTCAACTTATGTTAATATAAAAAATAATAGAAATCTTGAAAGAAGCTTTTAACTTATCTATCATAAAATTTATTTCATATTTTTTTAACAATTTAACTAGTGCTTCTCAATTAAGTTTTTAAATTTTGTTTTAAATAATAAATTTATTAACAATACTGTAGAAATTTGTGAGAAATTTTTTTTATAATATCTACGGTAAAAAAATAATATAATATAAATACAATGCAAAAATTAATAAAATATAATAATACAATAATATTCTTAAAATAAAAAATAATATAATGTAGCAGCTAAAAATAAAACAGTATAATATAATTTAGCTTTAGAACAATGATGCCCTGCACCATTTCTAAGAACAAAGATAATTACTTTATGGTGCATAGTAATTTAGATCTCAAATTTAAAATTCAGCGTCCAAAGTTTAATCTGACACAAAGAAGGACCTTGGCGGATTCGAACCACCAACCTCCCGAGAATGAGATCCCGGGCGCTCTTGCCAATTTTGAGCTTAAAGATCCACAGGTAACACAATTAGACCCTCATTTGTCTCATTTATATGAAGTACACATCAAACAGGTTGCCCGATGCGACGGACTCGTCAAAAGACACCCACGTCCCCAAAAATTTGATCATTTATTCCCCTATTGTTGATTAATTCACTATATTACCCTACTTAATTTAATCTTGCTGTTTAATGTTTTATAATATATATAATATTTATTCTTAAAAGAGAGACGATAAACAGGAGGATTGCCCACCACGACGGCCGTGGGCCTTCCTACAACATCCACGTAAGGGCATATTGAAGGATATCATTTTTTTTAAAATCCCAAAAAATTTGCATCTAGACATTCGATTTGAGCAATTGAATAACTTCCCTTTATTCTTCTCTCTAAAATCCTCTTTCTCTAAAATCCGATAGATATAGCAAACTTATCAACAAGTAACCTCCCTCACCGTATAATAGTTATACTTCCAACAAAAATTAGAGGAAAATTTTTTGACGATAGAGAGAAACTAATTAGTAATTATGCCAATCGCTCCTGTACCTGTGGAGATTACTAATTGATAGCACAAAAGGTTTTAGAAAACAGTGAACAAGCCAAGATAAAATTTTGAACACCAACCACAAAGGTAACAAATGAAATGAATGACAAACTCAACTACAAGCAGCTCTGCCAGAGAGCCTGGCAATGGCAACAACTAGGCACATCCGGCTTTACCTGCAAAGAACGGATAACTAAACAAAGTGCATTTATGATAAACAAATTTCAAAATGGACAAGATGGGGCAACCAATGAAAAAAGTCCTAATACACCAGACAAATCTTACCTATAGAAACACACAAATCATGCCACAAACAAAGACTTCAAAAGAATGAAAAGAGGGACCCAAATGCACGATTAAATAGGTAAAAAAAGGGCCACGTTACCAATGAGAAAACAGTTTCATATCTACATTAATTAAATTAATGAGCTAAGAAATACCTCAATTTTCAATTCTTGAAAGTGAAGATCTTCCGCAAGGTGTTAAAAGTTGTCAGTCAACACCCACAGGGAGAGGTGAAGGCTAGCATATACTAAATTATAGCGAGAAAGAGGTGAAGGCTAGAGTATACTAAATTATAGCGATAATTTTCAAAACAGGATTTCAACTGAATCAAAGCACACAAAAGAGGAAATTTGTTCTGGTTTGGTGATTTGCCTCATAGGCGCGTCCAACTAGTCTACCAAATCCAAAACCAGTAACAAATCTTCTTACCCCTTGTAAAATCCCACCTTTAATCTACATCACAAAAAAACCGCATTCAAATGATGGCATCCTCACCGCATGACCAATTTCCAATTCTCTTAACTAATCGAGCAAGAGACGGCAGGTGTAGATCTACCAATAAACAATGAGCTTACAACTTCATGATCCACATCCAATATCCATAGTTTTAGAAACGAAGCATGCACAAATAACCTTGGAAGTTATAGCCACCTCCATCTACGGAGAGGAGCATAAGATGATTATCTGGAGACAAAAAATCTCTGATCTGTCACAAAAAATAAATCACAAAAAATAAATCAATACGTAAAAAAATGAATAACTAGCAATATCAAAAGATGATAATGATAAGAGACATGAGACAAAGTAATCAGTACATACGAAGATTGCAGCAAACCACCAGCTATGACAAAGATGACCTCATGTCTTTATGATCCACCTCAATAGAATTGGACCACATAGGATGCAAGGGCCTCGATCAACAATTTCTTGGATAAGAAAGTTTGAACTCATGCAATACCCATATAGCTGTCTCTAACATTGAACTATGATCGTAGTAATTCCATCCATCCGGCGCACCCCAATAACCTGCAATAACAACTAGCCCAAGGCAAAAGGAACATAGATGAGAAAAAATCACTTTAGCATGGAAAATTGGAATAAATATTCAAAGAACTAAAGTAACAGGATAATATAAAAATATACCAACAAGTCTTACAGTATAATCTTTCATCCACAGTGTTCCACTTGTGCAATACCACCTTGGACTAATCAATCCTGTTTATAATTATCAGGTACATGGAGCGAATTTATTTTACAGCAACAAGCATAATTCTGCATCAAGACTGCCGCTGAAAAGCTCCTTCTCCCTCACTTATTGTTGATTCTACCAAGCTGATGTGAGACTAAAAAGTACAAAACACATAGTCCAGCCGACTGTACTGAGCTCAACAATCGATACAGACTACAATATAAAAGTCACTACAAAAACTCACAATACAATTGATAATAACAAAGACTATACAAGTAAAATAAGGCAGAGATGCACATTCACAGAGTATGTTAGATGTAAGAAGAAAATGAGCCATACGATATGAAAGGAACAAAAGCAGAAATGACAGTTCCAAGGTCAAGCGGCTGCTCGACCATGATAGCTTTTTCAACACTGCAATATCTTAAGTAGAGTTATTGATAGCTTTTGCACAAGAGTTGCATGAGTAGAAGTTTTTTTTCCTGAGTTATAACAACCTTTTAAATAGAATCCTCTCAACAGTATCATTCTCAGGTTAAATATGGTGAGACATTCTAAGGTTATATATGGTGAGATTTAAATGTCAAAAACCTTTGTGAATGTCCCTTTGGGAGTAAAATGACTGGACTGTGGAAGTAAAGTTCCAAACCATGAGAAAAGATCCGTCTTAAGTTCAGGCAGTTCAGAACTCGGGTCCTAAGAAACATACTTCACACTTCATACATTCCCATCAACCAAACACCCTGTAAAGTGAAAGATATAAGCTCCAAATTAGATTAATTGCTTTTCTGCGAGCCAAAAGCCCAATTTAGCCTCAAATTAGATTAGTTGCTTTTTCTATGAGCCAAAAGCCCAATTTAGCCAAATGCTCCAGAAACTTTTGTCGCCAAACACATGGCTTCTCAAATAAAGAAAATAGGGATAATCAGACAGACCCTTTTCACCTACGCTGTGTATATTTTGAGACCAGCGGATCTATACTACCCACAGTGTAAGGAACTTAAACAGATGACTTCCAAATGGTGTTACCAAAATTCTTCCGAATGGCATTGCTTGATGACTGTCCATTATTTACTGCACAGGAGAAGAGATAGGCTTTTGTTTGCATTCCCATGAAAAACTTTCACATGTGGACATAACATTAGGCAACTTTTACATCAAAATAAGTCTCTTCAGGTGATATAAGGGCAAGATCAGCATAATCATTAAAGACACCGAATATGATATACCATGCCCATAGACACTTTTAAGTTGAATATGAGGTTCAAATAATACTAAAGATAATATACCATGTTCTGCAAGTGAAAAAAATTCAGAAAATGCCAGATTTGGCAAGGACCGTTTGCATAAATCAGTTTTGTATAGGCTATTAAGAAAATTTGGGAAATAAGCAAGCTAATCACACTAGATCATTATTCACATGGAATAGGAGTGGTACTAAGTCAAATTAATTAATTGCAGAATAATAGAGACAAAACAATAAAGCCATAGAAGTTAACGTTAACGGTGTGTTTGTTTCACCAAAAGTGGAGAGGGGTGAAATAGTTTCCGGCCATAAATACCCACTTCCATTGTTTGGTTCCCCGTAACTTCACATTCGGTCAAAGCTCAAAATTCCCAAAATAGCATAATTGACTTCCGCCCACCCGAGGCCAAAGTCAATTACGGAAAAGACTTGGGAACAGAATAATAAAACATTAACTCATATCTCACACCTCCTCCAGCTTTTATGTCATTTACTTCCTACCAAATAAACACCAGAACTGAAAAACTTCAGTTCCACAGCTATACAAGCAAATAAAAGTAAATTTCACCTGAACTCTAGTTCACCCAAAAATCTATTCACCTTTGGTGAAACAAGGGCCCCGGAGGAAAAAATCGTGCTGCTCTTGTGCACTAAGTAAGACCCCTCAACTATATGCCATTTTAGAATAAACCCAACTAATTTCCTCTTAATCAACAGTTTGATTTTTTTGGGGGGTCCTTTTAATCCAAGTTATTTCTATAAAATATCTCAGGGATTTTGACAATCTAACATTCTTTTAATTCTTAACAGCTGATAGATGAAGGGACTTAATTTTAACAAATCTCTAATTAAAAAATCTCTAATTAAAATCTAGGGCAAAAAACTCAAATTAAAAGCCTGTTCCAAAATGGCCTATAATTGAGGACGGATCTCTATGCGTTTTTACAAGTAAAAATCGATTGTACCTCGCGTCACAACCTGTATTTAGAGGAGCTCCTCGTGCTGCAGATGTAAAAACTGTAAAGAGCCATCAAGAGAAAAGGAAAAGGAAAAAAAAAAAAAAAAGGAAAAAGAAGAAGGCACCAACAAAGGGGAGGAACCTGGGTTTTAAAATAACCCACCCATACGATCCTCCCCAAAACACACGCAAAAAAGAAAATTTTATTAGGGTTTCGGTGACCTGCCATGCGAGCGCACCCAACATGGCAAAGGTCGGTAGTAGAACAAAGGAAACCAAGTACAACAAAGAAAAAAAGAGGAAAAAGACACAAATAAATACCATTGTAATACCGATATTTACCTCGCCCTCGATGAAACCCTACTAACCCCTTCTCTCTACATAATAGGAGAATTTTATACTTAATAATCAAATCATGCGACAAAGCTTACAATTCACAGCATCGTCCACATCCAGGAGCGTCCGCGTAGAAAACTATTAAACGAATCACCGCATATAGACCTTGTAGTGCTCCCCAATTCCCGTAGATCTAGCCCTTTCATCTCGGATCCGCGTCCCTACGGCGAGACCAATCGCAGAATCGATTGTCCACAATGCCAAAAAACTTTGGATCTGTCATAAATCAAAGAAAAAACGTAACAAAAATGGCAAAAGAAATTAGGTTTTCTGTTTTTTAACTCGCTACATGATTAGAACGAGATTTTGATAGGGATTTCACGAACTAGGGCAAAAGGAACATAGAGAGATCGGAAAATTCGAAGATACGAAGAGGATCGAAGCAATTAAAGAGATACAACGAAATTAATAGAAAAAATCGACGAAAAATCAAAAAAATACCTGTAGGGTATCTTCAAACATAGCAGATCCGTCCAAATTTAAACGAAAATAAGATAAATTTTGGGTATAATTCCTCCTTAAAAAAAGATAATTAGAGGAGGCAAGGAAAAAGGACGAGGAAAAGGTGAAAGAGTCGGGGGAGAGAGAAAACCCTAGACACGGCAACGCGGATGAGATGATAAGGGCTCCTATTTATAGCCCTATTTATTTAATGCGTAGGGAGAATCAACGGCTACCGTAAGTCGGTGGTTGTTTGCGATCCTTCTAGATGTGCCCACGTGTAACAATACGATTGGCTTCCAAGGAAGGCCTCAAATGGCCGTAATGGGCCGTGATGGGTCGTTATGGTTCAAGCCCAGGTCGGCCCAAAAACCGTTAGTTTATCCAAGATCCGACGTTTCCGTTACTCTTCCACCCCGCCCTTAACCTCCATTTTTAGTTAGAGAAAGAAGAGAGAGAGAGAGAGAGAGAGAGAGAGAGAGAGAGAGAGAGAGAGAGAGAGAGAGAGAGAGGAGTGTGTGGATAATGGCGGGGAGAGAGAGGGATCGAGATAGGGAGCTCCTGATCCCCGTCGGTAACGGGGCGCTCGATATCGACGGAGAGGACGTGGCGTTGGTGTCGGCGGCGGCGGCGGCGCCGATCATCGCCCCTCCGACGTCCTCCGCCCGCCACCTCCACCACACCACCGGCATCGAGGTCTCCCCTTTCTCTCTCTTTTAAATGCAGTGATAATAGTCATACTACATCAGCTATAACCAGCCAATTAAATACTTGTTTTTGAGAAAAAAAAAACACAACAAAAATATCTTTTTATAAATCATGATGAGATGGGTAAATCTCAGTGGGGCATTGTGATTGGTTAGGTCGCGCTACGTGGGATATGTGACTCGCACATGTTCGACTTTTTCTAAGGAACGGAAATTTCATATAATTGGACCGCTAGTTCAATATGATATGACTAAAACATGAGATAGAACAGAAAGACATTTTTTCAGACACGTTCTTATTTGTTGTTATTTATCATTGAATTTCACTCCGCATGAATATTACAGTAGTGTGCTGCTGATAAAATCTAACGATAGAAAAGACGTGCACCGTAAAATTACTGATCGGATTTTTTCTGTTTTTTTGGTGATATATGGAAGTACCAAATGGAGGCACTCAGTTCTGATTGGTTGGAACTAGTCCACTAGACCTGATAAATTAGGGGGAAAAATTAAAGTTGTCTAGAAAAATAGAATGATTTTTTTTGTCATGTGAAAAAAAAAAAATTCAAGGTGCAGCTGATTAGTGTTAATTTTGAGTAGAATCTTATTCAGTTTACAAAAAAAAAAATTCAGTGTTCTTCGAGTATGTCGGTAAAATTTACTGCATTTCTGCAGGCATTTTCGAAATTTATTCGGAGCTGGGCCTCCAAGAAATTCATGACTGGATGGTAAGTTTTTTGTTTTGTTTTTTTGTTCTTTTTTGGATTATTGAGCATTCATTAATCATGAAGTTTTTTTTTTGAGACGTTCATTAATCATGAAGTTGCAGGAAATTTTAGTTGGTTATTTGTGCTCAAAACAATCTCTTTTGATTCCTATGTGTTTCATCATGGAAATTTTTTTATGATGTCATTAGTAAGGAAATTAAGGAATTCATGATTTAACTCGAAAGCAAATTCCAAACTTAACATAATCTTTTCCTGAGGCAGTTTAGCATTTCATATACTTATTCTTCGGTAAACCGTCACCAAATACTCGCTCAAATAAAAAGATACTATTTCTTCAGTAACATTGCGAGCTTAATTATAATAACTATTTTTAGATATTTATACTACATTTTGGAGGAAATATATGTTGCTGAATGAAGGCATGATTTTTACTCTCGTAATTAAGCGGAAATGTTATATCTTACTCTTTTTCAATCTAAAATTTGTTGCTTAGAAGTTATTAATGCTGATGTACAATGCAGGAGGTTTAAAACACAATCTTATTCATTAAATTTCTCGATTTCTTTTGCAGTGTGATTTTGTTTCCAATAGCTATGACATTCTACATTACCTGGTGGTTCTTCCGATTCGTCGACGGATTCTTTTCGCCAATTTATACTCATCTCGGGATCAATGTTTTTGGTAACTATGCATATTTCTCTCCTGTAGATTCTATAGACCACCATTTACAACATCATCTAGCCTTTTAAAATTTATTCTTTCTATTTCTTATTATTCGCTGCTAATCTTCATTGCTTGAATCCCTTTTTTCAGTAAAAATCATACATGCACTGTGTAAACTACGGCGCATTTTTTAGTTATCAGTGTTTCCGAAACAATCACTAATATCTGCTAGAGCTAAATATAGATGTTGTGAAATCGAAGACGATTATAAGTACTAAAATCAAAACTTTTATAGTTCAGATACGGCTTCGAAATGCGGTTTATGTCATGTAATGTTGTATGTTTTACCTTTTTCTGTTTTTTTAGCACTTTTGAAGCTTAACTGAATTTGCTTTGTGGGTTTTAAAGGACTAGGTTTTATCACTTCAATCACCTTCATACTTATGGTGGGTGTGTTCATGTCCTCATGGTTGGGGGCTTCTGTTCTCGGCCTCGGCGAGTGGTTCATTAAGAAAATGCCGCTCGTGCGCCATATTTACTCCGCCTCGAAGCAGATAAGCGCAGCCATATCACCAGGTGAAACAAATACAGCCTTTTCACTTCCGAATAGAAAGAAAAAGAAATTGACTTGCGCGTGCGCGCGCACACACACAACATGATCTTCTACTTTCGGAAAAGCGAAAAAAAGAAACAACCATGTAACAAAGTGAGATCAATTGAGTGCTTAGTCCCTCTGCTTTTTTTATGCTACCAATTTGGCACCAATCTCTTTCCAAATTTGATCCATGAGTTCAACATATATATCAATGACATTTATGTTACAATTCTCTCTAGTTTTTTTTTGTTTATTTATATGTCAGCAAAATTGTTACAAGCTGTGTCTAGAAACCATACTTGTATGTCTTACAGATCAGAGCTCTCGAGCCTTCAAGGAAGTGATCATCTTACGCCACCCGCGTATCGGCGAATACGCGATCGGTTTCATCACTTCGACAGTGGTTCTTCGCAGTAGCGCAGGTGATGAGGAGCTTTCGTGCGTCTACGTGCCGACCAACCACCTCTACCTCGGAGATATGTTTCTCATGAGCAAAAATGACGTGATCAGGCCGAACTTATCCGTGCGAGAAGCAATCGGTGAGGCCCAATTTTCATCTCCTGTTCAGCACATCCTAAGCTTTCATAAGAGTAAAGCTGTTTAGAGAAGCACTAATAATTATTTTCATTCAAAATTGGCAAAATTGCGGATCATCATTTGAAAACATTATGATTTGCACCTTTTATCCTTTGATGTTTAAAAGTCATAGACACCCAAGATTCACAAAATCTATTGATCTTGATTGTTGAAAGAGAGTGAAGTATAAACCATCTCGTATCCTTAAAATCTTCTCTACAGCTTCTCGTGGTAGTAACAATAGAAACTTGAAATAGGAGCTTCTGCTTTCGGGGCGTAAAATCTCATCTTAACCTCCTACCACAGCAAAAACTTCAATGTTGAAAGCTTCTACTTTCAGAAGTAGAGAAGCTGTGTGAAGAGCAAAAGCAAATGTTGCCCGTATCGCTTACTTTTTTTTTATCATTAACCAACTTAGGACTAAATTGTTATTTTGGGTTTCTGTTGCCCTTTCTTTTTGTGCAGAGATTGTTTTATCTGGTGGAATGTCAATTCCACAGATCATATCTACAGTGGAGGGGATTACTGTTCTTGGTGACAATGTGAGAATAGGGAAAAGCCCTTAAAATTACCAAACACTTTGTGAGAAAATAGAAATATTTCTATCACTTGGATGGATCATCATATACTACTCTATCTCTTCACACTGGGTAACATATTACAGTTGCCTATTTGCACCCTTTCTTGTTTTTTTTTTTTTTTTTTCTTTTTCCCCTTAATTTTCATTTTACTGCAACTAATTGGGTTGGGATTTTCACACTGAAAAAGATTTAGTTGTTTATGTAGCTATAACCTCTTCTTGTTCTCCATTCACAAGTGCAGGAGCAGAGGCTTTTTTTTTTTTTTTTTTTTTTTTTTTTTTTTTTTTCTCCATTGCATGGCAAAGATTTTTGTATTGATTTTGGTTGTAACTAGAAGTTGTGAAATTGCTATCTTTTTATGGCCTATGATGCTTTAGTATTTGTGCCCTCATTCTAGGTTTCTCTCCAATATGTGCCCTACTAAAGGATTTTTTTTTTCTTTTTTATTTGTATAAACTTCAAACCAATCTATAAGCTTGGTCTCAATTCAACACTGGCATACTCATCAGGATAGAAGCATTTTTTTTTCTTAATCCAATAATTAAGATAAATTGATGCAAAAAATTGATTTTTCATATAATATTATGTTGGTTTCGTTATTTATGCTCATTCTTATGTTTCTTAGTTTAATTGAGTTGAACACGATGAGTTGAATTAAAATGCTTAGGACTTGTTTTGTATCACACTAAAAAAAAGTTGGAAGTAAAGCATTTAGAGATTAGCTATATCATAGAAATTATATCTTAATCAAATCAGCATAATTTATGTTACGTGCGGGGCTACTAATAAAAATCAAATAGAAGAGGAGTAAGGGAAGGGCGTATTATATCCTTTATTACTTGACTGAGAATCAAAACAATAATAAATCCATTGTCGTCTAGTCCGGTTAGGATACCTGGCTTTCACCCAGGCGACCCGGGTTCAAATCCCGGCAATGGAATGGTTTTTTTTTTCCACACCCCAAAATTTATCAAAAAAAAAAAATCCAAAAATTTATCCAAATCCGAACAAGAATTTATCTCACTAATGGATATGTTTTCTCTGATCTGAACAGAAATTTATCTCCTTAATGAATATATTTTTGAATGGCAGTGGTTTCCAAATGTGGGTGTAAACAATAAAAATCCGACGGATTGTAGATTAAGATATGAAATTTATCTGTACCAAATCCAAACTCGAGTTGAATTTAAATTGATTTTATATTACATAATATATATAAACATTTGATAAATTTATATTTTAAAATATAGTATAAAAAATAATTGTTTCGGTTTCAGATCGTCGGGTTTCGAGTTTTTGGTCGGATTCGATGTTGAATACAGATTTTCTTTTCTTTTTTTCTTTTTGAGAGAAAGGTAGCACGCTACCGGCTTCGTTTATGTTTTTTAGAAATAAACTTAGCTGAAAATGTGAATCAACTAGGATTCAAACTCGGAACCTCGGATACCAACCACTAAGCCCTTTGCCACTTGCGCTAGGGACAGTTGGTTTGAATACAGATTTTCAAAACCCGTCCGGTTCGGATTGGTGTTCGGGTATGGTTTTCGGGGTCCAGATTCAGGTTTTTAAAAACCTAGCTCCAAATCGGACCTGTGGACATCCCTAAGTAATAGATAGTAGATCAATTAATTTTAACAAATCTCTCAAAACAAAGGGGACCCAACAAAGTTCGCCCTTCGTATTTTTGGCGTAGGGATGTAGAATGTCCCTCGTAAAAAGAGAAAATGAAGCTCCAACAAGCTTTAGCTATTGAGACCAGGATGCTCATTTCAACTTCCCAGTAGAGCTTTAACTATTTGAGTTCAAATTCCCAGTAAAGCAAAAGTTTCGGAGTGTTTACTTAAATAATGCTCGATTGCTGCTTCTGGAAGCAGCCAAAAAAACCAGAGACACACACACAACTTCACAATAATCATGCATTTTGAAATCAAGATGCATGGTAACTACTCATTCAGCATGAAAAATAATATATCATCAAGAAAAAAAATAATAATAAAATCGCACTAATGATTGTGCTCTCCAATCTAAAACAAAACATGATAGATTTTATTTCACTCCTGCTTTTTATGTATTATTATATGACAGCTAGTTCCTCACAAAAGCTTGAGCCCAAAAATATGGCTTAGGATGCAGTGAATGTCGAAGCAAAGATTACCAAATAAAATTTCCAAACTAGAAAAATTTATCTCATTAAGGAAGAACAAAAACAAGACAACAATCTATATCACTCGCAATTTCCTTTCTACAATCCGAAAAAAAATATAGCACAAATTGGAAAGAGCAATCAAGGAAAACTTACTAAAAACTTCACGAGCAATTATTTCCGCCATTTACCGAATACGAATGCTCGCACTTTCACAGCCGAAGTAGAGAGAGCAGGCATAGTTTTGAAGTACTCTAGAAAAAGGAAAATGTAGCCCCATTTCTAGAAGAAAACAATCTGTATTCTTCCACATTTGTCTCTTCTTTTGAGCAACTATGAGCTTTCGTTATAGGCGACTGAGAGACTAATCCTCCAGATATCTCTTCTTTAGATGATAGCGGGTTCAACACCAATCCCGCTGAGAGACCCGCCATAGGGCCGCCAAAGTGAAACAAAGAGAAGGACGGGCTGTCGCTGTGCAGTTCAGAAGCACTCTCCAGAGAAGCACTTCCCAAGCCGCCACTTTGTTCCGCCAAATGTGGTCTCGGAGGGATCTGTCTCTTTGGAAATGAACTTTCAAGAGGGCGCCTAGTGCCGATGGGCTCGGCTATAGGGCTAACAACCTGTTGACTTCCACACGAGTCGGCGTATTTGTATTGTTCCTTCAAGGTTGCAAGATTGAAGTTTGCAGGAGTTACTTTACTGCCGTTGTGGTATACGGGATATTGGGTGCCACCAAAGGGAGGAGCTGCTGAGGGTTGTAGACTGTTGTAGTGAATGGAGAAACCTGGATACCCAACCGGAGTAGGGATAGCAAAGTGGTCGGGCTGGGCAAAAGGCAAAAGCCCATTTGTTGCCCAAGGAGCCGCAGGTTTACTATAATACCCTACATGTGGAGAAGGGAAAATGGGCATATGCACATTTTGGTTCCGCATCGGTGGCATGTTTTGCTGGGTTGGGGACATATCCGAACCGAGACGACCATTATTTGAACAGTGAAGAGCTTTTGTTGAATTTTCTGGTGGAGACCTACCTTTATCAACGCTATTTCTTTCTAGGGTTTCATCTGGGAATTTAGAAAAACCAATGCTAAAGCATGCCGACGTGTCTCTCCCATCAGACTGTTGGCTAGCATCCTCTGAATCTGAAGTTGAAGATGATTCATTATTTTGAGCACTTGATGAGCTTGTGCTGCTCGGATCAGATATATTATCCAAAGGAAAATTGGACTTGATTGTGAAAGAGTCAATTTCCTTCTCCACACCATCCTTTAAATAGCAATCTGATTTTGTTACCACAACAAGCCCACTCTGGTAAGCATTGTCCTCAAGAACTAGGTCATTGTTCAAAGCATCCAAATTCTCAGAATTTCTAGAATGTTCTTCCTCCGATCCATTACAACCCTTAGTATCTCCAACTTCCCCGGACTGATCATTTTTGGCACAAGTCTCCGAAGCAACATCTGTACTTTTTCTAGAACACTTCTCCCACACCTGCTTCGTGTGAAAAATTTTGCTAGGTGAGCTACCAACATAGCTTCCTTTGTCCGGTGGATAACAACCATTATTGCTGTATTTTATACTGCGGTAGAACGGCCTCTGTGCATCCAATGCACATACTGTTTTATTCGCAGCCTTTATTCTGTAGTCTCCCTGATTATTGCAGTTACATGAATGGAAGTCTTGGTATCGATCTCGCATTCTGCTGTTTGAGCAGTGAAACTTGTCACTAAACTTCATTGTGTTACAATTTCTGGTGTTGTTCCTTAAAACTCTCTCTCTCGACAGCTTGTACATACCACTCATGCTTCTAGAAGACGCACTTGTTCGTGCGCTCAGTTCGGATTCATTGTCCTGAATGACCTTGTCGTACCAATTGGAAGTTTGATCTTGCATTGACTCTTTCCTGAATCTCAGTTTTCGCCTTGACGATTTTGATTGCTCAACAATAAAAGAGCTGTTTCCATCTCTAGCAGCAGTAAATTCCCGTTCAATGGAATATTGGTGATTCAAAGAGTCCTTCTTTGGGTTCCTTTCTGGTGATTGTTCATCCATAATGTAATTTATAGCATCACCATGTTCACTAACTGAATCTGTGGAGTCGGGAGTGTTAGGTGAATCATCATGTGTACTGGTGGGTGACTCATTAAAAGATGTTGGGCACACGCCATTAGATGATTTCGAATCGGTAAGCTTTAGTTCTCTCTCCTTCTCCTTTTCTTTCAGCCTCTCTTTTCTTCTAAGCTTCTTTTCTCTCTCCTTCATCCTCCTCCTCTCCTTGCGCTCTTCTTCTTCACGCTTTTCTTTCTCTTCTTCCTCGAGGAGCTTGGTCTGCGAGTTGATTTGAGGTTATAGATATTTGAAATGGATGTGATAAAGCTAACACTTCATTTGCTTGATGTTATTCATCTTATTTATTAGAATGAGTTACAAAAACTACCGTTGTCCTCTTGCCTCTTTTTCAATTGTAAGTTGTTTTCTTGTATTTACTCTTGACTCAAATAGGTAGAAAAATTCGAGATAACTATTTAATTCAGATGTAAGATTTCACGGAGGTGAGTTAGCATATAACGTGGGTTCTGTATTTGAACATATACCTATGCCACGATATATATAATAGATCTGAACCAATAAAGAAATTAAAAGGCCCTACTCATTTATTAGGGCTACCTAAATTAGCAGTTTATCAAGCACCTTCAATTTCTGTAATTTTTTAACAAGCCAATGCTATCAGCCAGCTGGTTTATGCAACTTTTCACATCCGATTTCAATAATCATTTCAAAGTTTGGACCTATTTGAGACAAGAGTAAGATGGCAAGGTTAAAAAGTGCAGTGATAATTTTTGTAAGTTGGCCTTTATGTTAATATATTGCACTTTTATTTTCCAGCAGGTAAGAGAAAGGAAGAGCTAGTCTCCTATACTATCTATAGTACCGGGGCTCCGGTACTATAGTCGCTTTTTCGATCTTAGGGTGTTCAAATCAACGATCCACACCGTTAAAACTGATCTAGGATATTTGAAGTTCTTAGGAATAAAATTTTATAATTTTTCGACGTAGTTTACTTTGTGATCAAACCGTTTCAAAATTATCAAATTTCAATGGTTATTATGGCGAGTTTGTAGTTTAACGGTGGAGAAGAATCTAAATCTATTCAAATTTTGATAGAAAATACTTTAAACTATATAGATGAAGATCAACATCCTTGATCTTGAATTCGAAACTCCTATACTCAAATTTTAAGGATTATTCAATTTCCACCGTTCATTTTGACATGATTTATTTACTAAGTAAACGATATCGAAAAAAACTAAAATTTTATTCCTAAGAACTTCACATACCCTAGATCAGTTTCAACGGTGTGGATCGTTGATTTGAACACCCTAAGATCGAAAAAGCAACTATAGTACCGGAGCCCCGGTACTATAGATAGTATAGTAGCCTCATTCGAGAAAGGAAAATATAAATATCTAATATACCTGTTTTTCTAATGTGATAATTTCTTTGCACGCGACATGTACACGGTCTTCCAGCAACTGTAAGGCCAGTGAAACAAATATACAGTGTGCATTTTGTCGAGCTGTTCCTTCTCTGAAGGCCTTTTCTACCTGGAAAAAGCTCATAATTAACTTAAGAGAATAGTTGAAATAAAACTGATATCATACTTGTTATTGTTCTACTTTAGTCTGAGTTACTAGCTAGTGCTTAATGTTTTCGGCATAATCAGCAAAGTTAAAACCTAAAATTTCAATCAGGTATACCAAAAAGTAACAAATGCTCCTAAGATGAAGATTGTCCAGAACTAATTTAAGCATATCAACAGAATCAGTCTAACGATAAAAGAAATAAGAATATGAGTATTATGGCCCCCTAAATAGCATTCGAGTTGGTCGCAATTCGCAAATATAAAAATGTCTTTAGACCGCTTAAAGTATCTTGCAATATGGTTAGTTCATAGTCCAAGTGTTGTCCCATTAATATTGGGTCAGCTATAGATCTCTATGCTACATTAAGATAGCTCCATAGCAGTATTTAGCTTTAGCATTTGTTTCTTCAACTAGCTATTTACTATGGTCAAGGCAAGTGAGGATCAAACTCGGATAGCATATTCCAAGCATCTCTAACCTTCAGCCATATTCTCAAGGAAATGGATAATGACTAGAAAAACAATATATGCTTTTTGGATCCTTCGGTTCCGTGCATACTCTCATTGCAGATTAGGTTTCTCGGGCAGAAATTGTACATATTTTAACCCAACAAGCCAAGTAGTATTAGTAACTTTTGGGTCTAAGCCACTGGCTCAAAATGTTAAAGCCTACATTACTTCTAGAGTGTTGGTTCTATATACCCATGCATAGTCCCTAATCTATCCAATATAGGAGTCTGGGGATGAGACACAGAATATCCTTGCAGGTTTGAATATTATTTTTGGCCCTCCGGAAAATGCATGCTCAAATTAATCGATTGACAGTGGTGACAATTTTCAGGCATCAAAGCATTGCAGGTTTAAGTTTTACGAGTTGAAGTTTTTCAGGCAGCATTTGTTCTCCTGACATTAGTATTTGAATTTTAGCCAATAAATATTCGCAAGTCATAATTATTTAAACACAGCCAAACACCGAATGCCCCAATTAGAAGCCAAAAAGTCTATAGAATGACTAAGTTTTTTAAGCTTCACGGGCTTAGAAAGCAACTGGTTTGCTCCATTTCATTGATAATCATCAGACAAAATAGCAGTTAAACAACTCGCCAGTCTATTCCCACATAAAATGTTCAACTTTAAATACCAAAGCGATATCCAGTACTGATGTTAGCAAATGAGAATAATGATTCACAAATCCAACTTCGTGCAATCAGCATGCACCGTAATGGCAATGTAGTCTCTTAATATTGAAGTACCAGCAAACAGATTAACAATTATAGTAGGTGGAGTTAAGTTAGAACTTCGATGACACAAGCATCGAGTAAATGCTTTTAGACGTCTGGTTCATATAAGCCAACTGATTATCATATAAAAGAAGTTGCACAGTCCAACATGAATGACGAAGTTCACTAAAATGAACAAGTTTCAATTTAAGTTAATCCAAAAGGCTAGGAAAGAATAAGATTAACAAGCTAAGCTAAAAGTTCCTACAGCTTAAAACAACTTTCAGAAGTTGCTCATGCAAATAAAATAAGATAAGGCTTTGACCAGATGGAATCCAATATCTATCCCAATTTATGTTGACGACTAGAAATAGTAATTTCTGTAAAAATGAAAGCTAAAAGGCATAGATCAGACATTACAAGTGGCCACCAAAGCATATGCAAAGTAGGATATGGAAATACATGCAAGAATTAAATTTTAGGTACAAAGGTGTGCTGCAGTAATAGCAGACTAGAAGAATTGACAGATGTGAAAGAAATCTGCAGTCGGTGAAAAACAGCAAACTTCTGCAATGAAATTAAAAATATATATGAGGAAATGTGTGAAATATAGATAATCTTTTGTGCTATACGAGTACCTGCTCTTTAAAGATAACTGTTGCAGCATCCAAAAGAAACTCTCTAGCAAGTTCAGGGCTCTTGGCGTGCTTTTGTGGACGGGAACCCTCACCATCAAGATCATTCTCATCTTTGTCCATGGAATCATCATCCTGTGTTTGCCACATCATACTCGTCGTATTACCAATATAATAGAAGTTTGGCAGAAAATGTATGGACCCCTTCCCACTCTCCCAACAAACAGTATGTCATTTGGATATAGGTCAGTCAAACCCAAAAAGAATAAAGTTCAGAGACCTGTTTCCAAATGGCCTATAGTTGGGATTGACTATACATTTTATCCTAGACATTTCTGCCCAAAGAGAATTAATCAGTAGGTTCACATTACACTTACATCTTCTTCCTCAGCTTCTTCAGCATGCTCAAAGAACCTTCTAATACTTTCACCCTTCGTTATTGTCACAAAACCGTCACCTACTATCATCCTACGATGAACACATGGTTGTCCCTTCAATGCATGTGCCTTTACACGAAGCTCAGTGTAACGACCATCGAGCTTCCAAGCTCTCAGTGTGATAAAGCAAGCGCTTAAACCACCTAGATCGAGTCCACTAATTTCGACATCGCCATTCATGCCAACATCTTCGAAGTCCAGAATATCACATTTGCCCTCTGCTGTTCCAATAGCCCATTCGAAATGGTGATATATCCCTACTGTATCGGGAAAGCACTGGTGCCAGTCAGCTCGGACAGTGTCTTCAGATACCTGGAATCATAAACCATAAGTTGCAACTTCTAGTAGATGCATGGATAGTCCTTGTAATATCCCAATATTGTAGCTATGGCCTTAAATTCAATTAAACCCTTTAAGTCCCTGAACTTTCTCATGTATTACAATTCCATCCTTGATTATTTTTTTTTAAAATTCTAAGTTTTTCCTTAAACACAACTTTTTTATTGCTTTTTCAAAATGACTTACTTGTATTAGTATACTTTAAACAAGTTTAGAATAGGTAGTCACATAATTGCGACATATGAGAATATTCAGGGACTAAGGGTTAAGATCAGGGACAAAGTTGCAATATCGAGATAGTACAGGTAGATCCATATGTTTCATAATACAAAATTTCTTATAATTATTTGCTGTAAGTGTAGAAATCACAATGTAATCTCCAGAAAATCTAGAAAAGGCAAACACCTCATATTGGAAAGCCGTATCAGCCACACAGAACCAACTAGTGCAGCGAGGTTCCCGTCGCATGCGCTTTAGTTCCTTCAGCTCCTTGAATTCCCGGATGACATTCCTTCTGCAATCTCTGCAAAATCTCTTGCTGTCAAACCTGTGACATGAGAATTAAATGCAAAACTGTTTAGCTACCTAACTAGTTAGATAGTTAAAGAGACATCATCCGTCCATTTTAAACAATCATAAGAATTTTAATTTTCAGTACTAAATTTTGTCAATGTGATTGGCACTCTCAACTACAATGTTGATATAACTGACATAGCCTACAGATTAAAGCTGTAATTTTCCTATCTGTTTGTTTATTACTAAACACTGCAACCAAGAAGTGGCAACAAAGTGCTCACCTGTACATAAGTCTTTCTATAAAATCCTCCTCCTTCATCTGTAAGAGAGACGATCTAGTTTCTTCACCAAGCGCAGACCAGAAATCCACCAACGTATCACAGGAAAGCCTAGCCGTGTGCAAAGCACAGGTTTCTCGAGTTCCGTGCCCTCTGCCATAATTAGCAATGCCTTGGCTAATCCACCCTCTGCCTCCCCCACCACAGGCATCAGGATAAAGCAACTCCCTTTCGCGTTCCCTCGCTCGTGCATTGTCAAATACCTAGACGGACAATATACAGAATGGAAATGAAATTGTAATTCAAAAAGGACAATTAAAACTAAAAATGCTATGCAAAAAGGTATCGGAACTAAATGCTTGCTTAGCACTGCTTCTATTACTACTTCAGCTATAGCCACCTCTAATAGTGTTTGGCAAACAAACGAGTCTAGAGGAACTGCTAATGCAGGAAGCCAAAATGAAATTCCAAGCACCAAAAGCAAGCACAAATTTGGAGTTTCCACTTTCATTATAGACAGAAGTTTTGAGGATATTTTAATATGGTGCTTCTCCTAATGGCACTAGTCCAATAGCGCTTCACCAAAGTATACGACGCCCTACAAAATGGACCAAACGGGCCCAAATTAAAAAAAAAAAATGGAGATGTTAACAAAAAAGATTCTTAAATAATAGATAAGGCTAAAACTATGAAGAAATAGAAAACCTACAGGTATGTAAGAGAAAGCAGACTTATTTTAAAGTATAAAAACTACTAAACAAATTAAAAACAAGAAAAAGTGAAAAGGTCGAGAATTTTTTGTTATGTTTAGGCTTTTTAAACTAAAAATCTATATCACTGAATGCCATAAAAAGAATAGCGAAGTCCATCCTAGAATCCATTCAATCACAGAGTTTTTGAGTTTTGACTTAAAAAAGAAAAACAAAAAAAGGGAATGGTGACCACATGACGCCAACATGAACATGGTAAACCTCATTCCCTTCTATAGCACTTACATTCTGGAGTGCCCTAAGCGACTTTGCACTTATGAAGCAGTCAAGAAGTGTCAGTATTCCATCCCTAGTTGTTGTCAGCCCTCCCCAGGGATGGACTGACGGGTCCTGCTGCTCCTGCACGTCATCGAGCTCCCCAACCTTTAAATGGCTGTCGGGCATCCCTGTTGTGCCAGGAAGATGCATGCCCAAGCCTTCCTGCTGCAATGACTTCCCATAAAGGACAATCTGTGTGAAGCTCTCCAATAGCAAACCATTGCACCTGGAACAGTATAGATTCTTCCGAGCTTGCTCAAATAGGGTCTGTTTATCTATTCTCAGCAGCTCCTGCCGAGCCTGTACCGGCAACTCGCTCCAAAACTGAATCACATGCATCCACAATCCAAATAAGGTTAGTTTTCGCATATATTCAACCATCCGAATGTATAATGTATAGAAAAACACAATTCTACTCAAATTAATTGTTTAAAAATTCACCATCACAATAATATCCATTTTTATGATCCTATTCAGATACCGCAGCTTGCATTTAATAGTCATTTGAAAAACTAATCTATTCCAAAATGATCTAATTTATACACTATGCTATCAAGTAAATAACACATTTCTACTTGAATTGTATAGAGAAAGGTCCATGATGAAACTAAAATCTATTTCCCTGATCCTATACAGCAAGCACAGTTCACATTTTACAAGTTATTATTGGAAGATTAATCTAATTACCACACAATGCTTTTCAGTGAGTTCTAGTACAAATCTAAACAGAACAAAGAACGCGACAGAGAAGCATCGCCTTACATCAGACAGATGATTGGATCCAAATTTTTACACACTCTAGATACGAATGTATAAACTTAAAGGAAATAGAGAACCGAGCACAAAATTGAAGCTATTTGCAGATTTCTATACTGAAACGATTCGATGACCAATGCAAAGGCGTTTTGATCGCTTCGACATCGAATTCAGGATCGAAGAGCGATAACCGAGCACAAAACAGATCCATCGAGCAAAAGGAAACGAATCCGACGACGGATGGATCGAAATCGGAGGCGGATACCTTCTGGAGCCGATCGAAGGTGATCTCCTCCCGGCTCCGCGACCAGATTCCGCAGGCGGACCCGGATCCGCAGGCGACGGAGGCGGAGGCGGCGGAGTGAGTCGCCGGAGCGCCGCCGAATTGGGCGGTCCTCTGCAAAAGCCCGGGCATCTCGTTCCCTCTCCCCTCCCCTCCGCCACTCCCTCAGCAGCGAATCGGCGATCGCTCCCGTCTCCGGCTCTCCATACACGGCGGCGGGCGATCGGAACCGCTCCGGATCGGCAACGATCGTCGTCGTCGGCGGCGGCGGCGGCGGGGGAGGCGATCCGAGCGGCGATCGGAGGGCCCTCGGATTCGGATCGGAGGGCGAGCGAGAGGGGGATCGGGGCACGATCACCGATATGGGGAGGTGATCGGATTCGCCGATGAGGGAGAGAGAGGGGGGGGGAGGAGGAGGAGGAGGGGGAGGGGAATGGTGGTTTTGTTGATGAGATTTGCTTCTCTCTCTGTCTCTAGCGTCTCCTTGTAGAGAGAGAGAGAACGGATTATTACACGAAGACCGCTATTGTAGATGTGAGCGCAAGGGTTAAGAAGTTACACGGCCCCTCTCTCTCTCTCCTTTGCCTTTTTATTTTTAACTGCTGTTATTTTTTTACAGTAAAAAATGTGCCAAATTTATACGAACTATAATTTATCAACCTGTTTAATATTTAAAAATTTTAATTTTAAAATCTGTCTTTTTAATTTATTTTGATTTACACTATTTAACAGCTCCTTTTCTATTGAATTTGAAATTATTATTTGTTTTAATAGAAATATAATCACGTGAACTACATCGCATATATTCTAATTACTTCTGTTAGGATAAAATAGCATATATAATTTTTGAAGTTTAAGAATTATTAATTTTTAAAATAATTAATTAAAAAATAAGATAACAAAATTAATTTTTTTTTAAAAAAAATAGATAGTCGGATCACAAACAAATGATAGGTTAGGTAATACAGTATTACTTTTTAATTTTCTTGTTTCTGGAAGGTTATTTGATTATCTTCTTAAATTCGTTTTGTATTCTTTCGAAGAGGGCGTTTTCAGAAAATAATTATAGTATCTATACATGTGATGTGGTCATTGTGGTGTAACATGCTCCAATTAATACCAAGCTTACAAATGAATGTCGTAAGTGTGTGTAATTTATGCGCAAAAGTAAAATTTTAAAAAATTTATAGGAATTAAGTTTTTTAGTTATTTTAGGAGGTTACAATTTTGGGTAATTTATATGCTGTATTAGAAATTATTAGGGCATACAAATAATAGAAAATTATGTTGTAAATTATGCATTAATGTAAAATTTGAAGAAAATTTATAAAAATTTAAATTTGTGCAGGTGTACATGTAGAAACAAAATTTTAAAGCATGTTTGAGTAATTAGGGGTGAATATGAAAATATTATCCTTCTTCACCAATAAATAAATAAATAAAATTATAATGGTATGCTTTGCGCGATCATGTGCCTGATCCCTTACACTTTTATCCTGCAGTTTTTATACTTGATTCTCATATCCAAATCTTTCTAAATCAATTTTTGGTTTTATCACTAGGAATTCAGTATTTTGAGAAGTCGAGTATTTTTTCATGAGTAATTTTAGATTTGCTGGTAATATATACATAAAAAGTGGCACAGTAACAGTCTCATATGATAGGATACATAATATACTCGCTCTTAACGACAATAGCACCGCAGACAATTTCTACTTAACCTGTCGAAACTTTACAATTTTCTTTCTCCAATAAATTTTTATGGATTGAATCTAATTTTCCTTTTTCAAGGTAAAAGATTACATAACTAAAAATTACATTGTACAATCCAACCATGAGGAGTGTTATCTTGTCCTCCAAAATATCTCTATCTGCTTTTGTCGTTCCTGTACCTGCTATGAATGTCAATAATTTGATGCAAGTTTTTAGCAAAAAAAAAAAAAAAAAAGGGTTTCAAAAAGGTTTCCAAAAGGTTAAAGAAAAGATTTGGCCTACACCATTTTATGGCCATTTTAAGTATTCAAAATGTATGGCACTAATCAACAATTTCAAAAGCTTAAAGTTGATCAAAAGAACGTAACAAATTTTTTCTCTGCCTGATTTGCTTAAAGTAAAATTACATATTCCTAATTAATAAGTAACAATATAATTCTATTTTACATATTTTGTTCCCATTTTGTCAAAATAAACACTAGAATTTTTAGTTTCTGCGGAAAGTAAAGTTCAATTATCTGCTAAGTTGAAATAATTTGAATTAACTCAACTTTTTTATGCAAAAGTAATTGGAAACACGGGCTGAAGTGCATTTACGGTGTTTTTATTAATTTTAAAGACTTTCTTTGAAATTATGGTGAGAATGCATTCTTTAAAGTGAGAAAGTGCGATAAAAAAATATTCTGCTTATTTTTATAAATTTTTTTATATTATGTAGATTACAATAATACGATTATTATATAATCTCTATAGTTTTATTATCAAAAAGAATAATATTTTTCCCCTCAAACTCTTTTTCTTCTGCCTGACAGCATTTAGTAGCCCTTGATAGAGGAGCTGTTTGGTCCAGCTTTGTGATATTTTGAATATTATATATTTTATTGTAAAAATGGCAAGTTTAGTTACAAATTTATCATTGACTTTGAGTTAGGAGATTATTAAAAATGTACATATTTCTATTAAAATTCTAATCAGACCGAGAAAATGATGATTTCATCGTATCACCAACAACTTTAACAATTTTCTTAACTTAAATTACACAATAATAATTTAAAAGCACTAAATAAAAAAATATAAAAATATTACGAACTCCGAACCAAAAGTGCCCTTAATTTACCCAAAAAAAAAAAAAAAAACGAAGGCACTCCAACTGGTCCACGGTGCAGCCGTGTAGGCCCGCAGCAGGCTGGAAAAATTCTATAATGTACCGGGTATATTGGTGATACGATGTTACCAACTAATTAAATATTTTTTTTGTAATTATATGTTTTATTATAATTATAAAAAAATTATTTTATTTAAAAAATATATATATGATTGGCTTGTTATTGGCGCAAATATGATACAGTAGACTTCCTCCGCAGGCAGGCAGCCCTTCGTTGAAAACAAAGGTAGAAAACCGCAGGGTGGGGGATCGTGTCTCGTCCGTCTGTCGAACGGCGGAGATGGCGGAGAGGAGTACGGCGGAGCTGGCTGCCCCACTGGTGGAGCTCCTCCCTCCCGTCGACTTCTGCTGCGCTTATGGCTCTTCTCTCCTCCCCAACAACCACGACAAAGTAAGAAGCTTCTCGTCTCATCTTCTCCTCCCCCTTTTTTTTTTTTTTTTTCTCTTCCATAAAAGTTTGCCCCATTTTCTTCTTTTTCCTACGAATTATATTCCACGAATTTAGACTTCTATGGTGGACTACATCTTGGGAGTTGCAGATCCCGTCCAATGGCACTCCGAGGTATGAAATTCGCTTTCTCTGGAGCTACACGTTGTTTTACCTTGTTCTTTCTCCTAATCCATTACTTTTTGTAATATCTTTGCTTTTTTTAAAGAATCTGGAGAGGAATAGGAAGCACTACTCCAAGTGGATGGCTCATCTCGGCCCGGAAATGGTTCGTCGTTTCTCTTGATCTCATTTTTGTGTGATTTTGATGTAATTGGGTTGAGCAATTTGTGCGTTTCAGATTACGAGGGTCGCAGATGGTGTCGGCGCCGGAGTGCACTTCAATCCGTTCGTGGAGTGGAGAGATAAGGTATTCATCTAAGATTTGCTGTACATGTATTCTCTTTTGTTATATTTTTTTTTGTGTAATTAGAATTTGTTGCGCTTGTAGATGATAAAGTATGGAGTCGTGCGGATGCATGATTTGGCGATGGACGTATTGACCTGGGACAGGTTCTACCTGACCGGCCGATTGCAGAAACCTGTATGTCATTGCTCGAGGTGTGAGTTTAGTTGTTTCGATCATGCGATTGAGATGTTTATACGATGTGAATATGTCGGTCCTTGAGACTAGGGAGGTTAGCAAAGTAGACACGATAGCACAATTGGTTGTTTAACTGTGCTTCTCGCACGCAACTGCGCTTTCTACACTCCTATGCTATTGTATGTGTCGGATAATGAACTTTATTTCTGTTTATTTCTCTATTCACGTGTAGAAACATTATTTAGCTGTGTAAAATTTTCTTATTAGAAAGCAAGGATTGTCGTGCCAGTCAGCACAGTCTGGTACGCCTGGCACGTACCGCCTGTGCATATAAAATGGGGTGTACCGAGGCGTGCTGGCTTGCTGTGCCGTGCCACTGACACATCAATCCTTGTTTGAAAGTAAGAATGCCGGATAACTCCTCCTAAATTGTGTAGTCATAAAGATGACTTTTCCAGAAGAACGGCTATTTCCACAACCCTAAAACATTTTCTACTCAATTCCTTGAATTAGCACTTCATACGGAGGTGTGGTGTTTCTAATGCTTGTTTATTTGTCTCGTTTGTTCTTTTTCTTGAAGATGCTCTTGACTAATAGTTAACTGGTATACAATGTAATTCTTTTAAATAATCGGTGCAGGTCCATGTTCTTATTGATAACTGGGAGATAAGCAAGGTCAATGTAATTAATTTAAAATCGGCAACATCTGCTTCACTTCTCCTTTTGCCACCTGAATTTACTGAGGTTCGACTAGAAGTTTTATTTTCCTAATCAGGGCACCTATTTTCTTTTGTTTATATATATTTCACTGCTAAATTTATGTTAGAACATCTCTTATGCTGCAGGAAGATCTATATTCGAAAATTTGTGGCCTCTCATACATGGGTGATCTGAGGATGCTGTTTGCCGAAGACAAAAATAAGGTCAGTCTAATAATGTAGTTGTACGTCACCTCCTCTAAATTAACTTGGTCAGACGTTTAGCTGAAGTGGTTAATCTATGCGAAAGCTTTTACTCTTGTAGTGACAGTTTCGTTAATCTAATTCTTATTTTGATGGTCTTTTTCTGCTGAAATAAAACAGGTGAAAAAGATAGTCCAAGGAAGTTTCAATTTATTCCAATCAATGTATCGGCCACTATTACGAGAGTACGCAAGTGATGGGTTACTGAAGATTTCATCTCTGGGTCAGCAGCAAGCATTCAAGCAGGTTCTTCTGATTCTCTCATGCTCAAGTCTTGCTACTCTTTTTGTAAATTTGTACCATATGGAATAATTGAATTCCTCACTGAAAACAGCGAAAATTTAACTCAAATAGGCCTTTCTTTGGGAAAAAGAAAAGAAGAAACATGAGAATTTCTTGAATATGTAGGCCTTCTTTGAAAGGAAAAAAGAAGAAAAATGAGTGCTTCTTTTAATATGCAGAAATGGAATACCTTTCCATTACTGAGGCTTTTGCCCAGTTTGCCACTTTTAGGACCAACTGCCTCTTCACTGCATGACCATGAAGCAGACTTTTGACCTATGGTTGCATAGGTTTGAAGCTGTGCATCCGTGCCCTGTATTGGAGGTTTAGTTTTGTTCTGAAAGTTGAAAAGTGGGCTTAAGTTGCCAAAATTAGATAACAGTATCATGCTTTGAAAATCGTCCTTTTTCTTTGGGTGCAAAAAGGGTCAACTATTAAAACAGTAGAAATTTTTGGAATGATGTTTGGAGTTCACTCAAGGAATACCCATTTTGCTCCCCGGGCCTTCCATGATACTCCTTGTGTTGTAGATAGTGTGTTAGTGATTGCACGGTTTCATTTTCCTTTCTGAAAAAGAGGTCCAATAAGCTTTTTGCAGTTAAAAGCAGATTTTGGTTAGCCAAAACGTACGTCATCAGTTATTGTCGTAGCTTTCAATAAGGTACTAATTGTTTGTCTCCATAATTATTTACATAAAATACCTAAAAGGAGCAGAGAGAAGATATCTTCTACAGGGGTTTTGCTACTTGGACTACTCTTGAAGCAACTTTTTTTGCCTTGTGGATAGTTTCTAAAACTCCTCATGAACAATTCCGAACTGCAAAACTCTTTTATGCGTGTGTAGTCCTCTCTTAACAGATCACCTTGAAAATTTTCATCCCTCTCATTATTAGATGAAATTTGGTTATCTGCTTTTCAATATCACTCTTGTTTTACCTTCTTTAATTCTCCTGTTGCGCTATATGCGGGTTGACAGCTAGCATGTATTAATGAAACATTCACTTTCACTATTATAATTTAGGATGACAATGTATTGTTTTAGTTGATGAAGAATAATATTACTGATATATAATCTGACTCCCCTCCCCTCCTCTCTCTCTCTCTAGATGTTCTCTAATTTACTATTAATTAATTAATTGACAGGAATGTGGTTCATCTGCGACGAACTACCTCGTTTCTATGCTTCCAGCAACAATCCAAAGACAGATTGGAGGAAAGTGTAAAGTAGATGAAACAGGTAGCAATCTCCCTATCGGTGCTGATAAATTCTTCAACCATTGGAAATTCAGATTCCTAACCATACGATCATATTCATTTAATAAAAAATTATGGAGGCGTCCTCAACTACAAAACAATTCGCAACAGAACCCCCAGCTTTATTTTTTTTATCTATTTATTGATTGATTCATTGACAAGCCTCAGCTTTTAACTCATTTTGATGAGAGTTATTTCAATCAAACGAATTCGGGATCCAATTAAAAATATCAACAGTTCCGTAAGCTATTGGCCATCGATTGTTGCCCGAATTCGCAGTTTTGTAAGCTAAAAGGTGAGCAGACTCGTTAAGTTTACGGAATGGAATCATTGCCAAATTTGACAATCCCAATTCAATTAATGGAATAGACTAAAATCAAAACTTGCAAACGTTGAAAGGCTGTCAGTTGAAAAAGAAAAGCTCGGGGAGTCTATTTCAAAATGGTCTGTAGTTGGGTAGGTCTTGACGCATGCTAACCTATTTACTGTTGTAGGAATAGTAACACCCCAGATCATCGTGTCTTCGAAAGAGGAGGCCGCTAACTGTGTCCGTAAAGCTCTGAGACGGATTGTTATGGTCTCGAGTGTGAGGCAGGCGGTATCCGGAGTACTTGCCGCAGGCGGGGTAAATGCTGCTCGATATCTCGGGAAAAAGATATCCAAGGCGTGGACGTCTAGAACATCGTGATTTGTAACCTGAAGATGCATTCTCAAGTGCGTTCGGTTTGGTTCGGGCACGAATTCTGAAGCGATGACCTCTCATTTTTCTTTTTCTTTTCGTTTTTCTCATTCTCGGGTTGACCTGCGACCGTGGGATGGACAAACGAGAGCACAGCCAATTCTGTGTTTGGTTTTACATTGCATGAAGCATACTACTAATGGCAGTAAACGAAATGGCGGACAGATTTTCAGATTACTGGGAAACTAGGTTAAATTGGGGGATAGTGTACTACTCTGATTGAGGGTTTACTGAGACATCCATTGACGGGTTATTGTTATCGATGATCCGGTTATGTTTAGCTGAATATTGGTAATAACCTGAGTGCTCCTCTTCTTTCGCGCCCAACCAATTAGTCCTATACTGTTGTTTTAATATCAAGTTTGATTTTCGGTGCTCGACTATAGTTTGAGTTGCTCATTAGTTGTAAAATAAAGTCCAGGAGAATAGCATGATTCTGTAATGTTTGTCCTTTGTTGCGACAAGATGTGTACCAAGCTACGAGCTGAAACATTGTGCATCGCATCATCCTGTTGTGAAATGGTAAAATTGCTTTGTTTGTTACATGGTTATAACATTGTAAGTACTTGGTGTGTAAAATAATGTGTAATAATACTCAATAATGTTTAGTACTCAAAAAAGGAACCAGAGTTTTTAGTTAAAAACTTAAAATTTTTGCGAAGTACTTGGTATTGAACTGGTGTATAATTGAGGGGGTTTCAGTTAAAAGTGAAAATGGTCGAATATGTGAACATATTTTAATTTTGCATGCGGATATGAATAGTAAATAGATGTCAAATTTCGCAATCATATTTGATTAAAATGAAATCTACATATAAATCGAAGTGGTGGATTATGTGTGTTTGTTTAGAAGAGGAAGTATTCGAATTCAAAAATTTTAGTGAATATCTGACCGAGTCCAAATTTGAATCTTGAGTGAGAATACTAATCATCGGAATTTCACTCACTGATCGAATTCATATTCGAATTCGATCGCATAATATGGCATCTATTTCACCCATAGTCTTAATACATTTTTACCTTTAAAACATTGTAGTTAAAAAAAAAAAAAAATTCGAGGACTCGTTTCAAAAGCGTCGATACTCGAGGGGGTCCGTTTACACTTATACAGTTATACCTCATAGTTTCAAATCCCTTTTCCCGCTCCAAACTCTCTCTCTCTCTCTCTCTTGCCCCCCTAATCGATGAATAAGAACCCGACCCAGTCCCATGTCTCCCACCTCTCCAAAACCCTAACCCTAACCCCTCCTCTTCCTCCTCCCCCTTCACCCCCCTCCTTCTACCTCCACCCCCATCCCACCCCCCTCATCGGCCGCCTCCTCCTCCTCCTCCGCCACCGACGCCGCCGCCCCGGCGACGTCCTCTCCGCCGCGCGCCACCTCCTCTCCGCCGCCTCCGCCGCCTCCCTCCCCGTCGACACCCTCCTCGCCAACCGCCTCATCGACCTCTTCGCCAAGCTCGGCGCCCTCTCCGACGCCCGCCGCCTCTTCGACGAATTGCCCCACCGGGATCTCTGCTCCTACAACACCCTCATCTCCGCGTACTCCAACAATGGCGACCTCCCCTCCGCCCGCCGCCTGTTCGACGAAATGCCCGATCGGGACCACTTCTCCTGGAGCTCCATTATCTCCGCCTACACCCGCCACGGCCGCCCAACCGAAGCTCTCCGCCTTTACCGGCAAATGCAGAGCCAAAGCAATGGCGGGTGTCGTCGCAGCAACGTCGACAACAAGTTCACTGCTTCCTCCGCCCTAGCCGCCGCCACGGCGGTTCCGTGCCTTAACTACGGAAAAGAGATTCACTGCCACATATTTCGCGCAGGTTTCGATTCGGATATCGTCGTGTGGGGCGCCCTCTCTGATATGTATGCCAAGTGCGGGAGCATTGAGTCCGCACGCCGCGTGTTCGATGAAAGTCCGGAGAAGGACGTGGTTTCGTGGACGGCGATGATCGAGAGATACTTTGATGTTGGGAGGAGAGAAGAGGGGCTTTGGCTTTTTTATGAGATGTTGAGAGTCGGGGTTCGGCCGAATGAGTTCACCTTCGCAGGGGTTTTGAATGCTTTCGCAGAGATGGCATTGGAAGGTAAGGGTAAGGAGGTTCACGGGCAATTGATGAGGATCGGATACGACTCGTCTTCATTTGCAGGTAGTGCGCTCGTTCACATGTATTCAAAGTGTGGGAGCATCGAGAAAGCAAGGAAAGTGTTTGACGGGATGCCGAAGCCGGACTTGGTTTCGTGGACCTCAATAATTTGCGGGTATTCTCAGAACGGCCATCCCGAGGAGGCTTTGAGATACTTTGATCTTTTGCTAAGGTCGGGGACGAAGCCCGATCATGTAACATTCGTTGGAGTTCTTTCTGCGTGTGCCCATTCCGGGTTAGTCGATAGAGGGCGTGAAATTTTTCATTCAATCAAAGAAGAGTACGGCGTTGAGTATACTTCTGACCACTATTCTTGCGTGATCGACCTTCTCAGTCGATCGGGTCGGTTCGAAGAAGCTGAAGAGCTTATCGACAAGATGCCGATGAAGCCCAATAAGTTCTTGTGGGCTTCCTTGCTTGGTGGTTGCAGGATTCATAAGAATATTAGGTTGGCTAAAAGGGCCGCGGAAGGCCTATTTCAAATAGAGCCCGAGAATGCCGCGACATACGTAACTTTAGCTAATATTTATGCCTCTGCCGGTTTATGGGATGAGGTGGAGAAGATCAGAAAGAAAATGGACAACGTAGGGGCTGTGAAGACGCCCGGTTCTAGTTGGATCGAAATTAAGCAGAAACTTCATGTGTTTTTAGTTGGTGACAAGTCGCACCCACGAGCTAAAGAGATTTACGAGCTACTGAGGAAGATGAACGCAAAAATGAAGGAAGAAGGGTACGTGCCGGATACCGATTTTGTGCTTCATGATGTGGAGGACGAGCAGAAGGAAGGCGATCTCGCGTATCACAGCGAGAGGCTCGCGGTTGCCTTCGGGATCATTGCCTCCCCAGAAGGTACACCGATCAAGGTTTTCAAGAACCTGAGGATTTGCGGAGATTGCCACACCGCTATCAAGTTCATCTCGCGGATTATGTGTCGGGTCATCGTCGTGAGGGATTCAAATAGGTTTCATCACTTCAAGGGTGGAAGCTGTTCATGTGGAGATTATTGGTGATACTTCAAGAGGATAATTTGATAAGATGTGGAATTGAGATTCCTTATACTGTTATACATGATTTAGTTTTCGTGCTTACTCTTGCTTTACTAAGAGGATGAGAACTGCAGTAAAGAGAATGAAGAAACGGATCGGGTCCTACCGGAGTTTTCCGATGAGCATCCGCATGAACAAAGCATGCAGGAGCAGTCAAAAAGATAGAAGAACAAAAATCATATGAAAGTGTTATGGCGGCGTCGAAGTCATCAGTTCGAAAAAATTTGACAGCAGCGTGTTTGGTCTGACGTTCCAAGTCGACAAAACCACTTTACAGTCTGCATGGGGCCTGAGAGAGTTCCCATACAGCTCCCGTTCTCAGCTTTGCGCTCGAAAGTTGGGTTCGTGCAACTCACGAGATCTCCATGGACTTAAAGCTACGGCTATTTAAGCACCCCGAAAGTCCCAAAAATATTTGCAAAAAATACCGTATTTATTTCTGTACATAATTTCATGTCATGCATATTGTGATAAGTTGTAATGTGCAGTTTCTCTGAAAAGTTCAGAAATATATTCTGCCCCACCTACATGCTTATTTCGTTTTACCTGATAGCATTAGATAGCCCGTTAATACGGCTCTTAATGCGCATTTTTTGGCTTGGTGTGTGAGAGAGTGAGAGAGAGAGAGTTTTCTAAAAATAGAACAGACAATTAATCCTAGAGGAAATGTTAAAAAGTTACCATTCATTTATTCGTAAATTTTCAAACTTTCAACGAGCTTACAATATCTTACAACAGAATAAAATTCAATTTGGTTTATTTAAATCCACAAATATAACACATTCAAAAAGCCATCATTTGAGCAAGACGATTGCAAACTAGATATTACAGAAAAAAAAAATGGTAGTGATCGCAGAGACGATATGATAATTAATGATTTCTCAGGTACAACAACATGGAAGGTGAGGTAATTCCACTATACATATCTTAAACAACTGTTGGTTCTTTTATGTCTAATGTATGAAGCAGTTTGTGGTGTCAGCCTCTTCCATTTTATCTGAAAAAAATATCGACCAGTTACTTTTTCTGGTTAATTAGCATCTTTTTTTCTTTTTTTTTCTCCTTTACTGGCGACTAAGTTCGATCATTCTCAGATCACAGTTTCACGCAATATCATCTTATTCCCCCTTCAATACTTGCTTGATGCAAGAAGAAATTTTTGTAGAGAAATTTCATGAATTCATGCACCAGTCTCTTCAACCTTTTGACAAGCATGTTTCGCAGATCGTTCGCTTGAGAAAGAAATGCCAAAAATTCTGCAAAAATAATTGGAAGTAGATATGAATCTTTTAATCCAATTGGATGCGCCGAAATAGGGAGAGAAAAAGAAATGAAGGGCATGAAAAGCTTACCAATAAGTACTCTCAACTGAAGATAGCTCATGTTTGTCTTGATTGCCGAGACCACATGCTTCATTGGACCTACACATAACAACATGATTACCAATAAGAGATTCTCGAATATTTTGCCAGAGCTTTTCCTGAAAAGTTCTTTTGAAAAAGTGCTTTGGAGCTTCTGCTTCAAGCAGAGACTGTTCCAGCAGCCAGTTTTTTTTTTTTTTTTTTTTTTTTTAAATGAAGTGCCTTTTGAAAGAATTCCCTATTTCAAGCAGCAGCAGTTGAGCATTTGGCGGAAAAAAAAAGAAAGATTTTTTGCTGTAGAAGAATGCTAAAGTAAGCTTAGGCTCCTAATGCAGAAGCTTGCGTCTTTTACAGCCTCTGCTTCTGGTTCGGTTTGAAGCTGTTAGGAGAAATTTAATGAAGTCTGAATAGCTCTACTCGGCAGCACACAACAAGAAGATCTAACCAAGTCAAATCGGACCAACAAGTAACAATGGAACCTACCCGACTCTGAGCTTGACCGCTTGTCGAGGCCGTATATGGCATATTTTGCATATGCAAGGAGACGTACATGGCGTGGTGCACCAAGCTTGCCGACTATGGATCTCAACAATCCGCTGAAATTAGATCAATATAAGTCTCCAAACAAGAAAAAAATAATATATATCTACATATATATACCCCCACAAAATCATCAGTTTGCATTTGTATACTAGAAGAATCTGCAGTGTCTTATAGCCCTTTAATTTTCCTCCTCACACATAAATCGTTGTACTTAATTTTTTTTTAAAAAAAAATCTTCTTAAGGAACTTTTCTAAGATGAGAAAACCAACTTCTCATCTCAAGATAATAGTATTTTTGTAGGTAACAGTACTTTTGAGCAGCATATACGAAAATTCAGATTCTACAATGGCATAAATATGTAAAGAGTTGATCCCACAGGAGTATAAGTGTAAAAGCATGCATTCATACTCTGTGCGTAGTATTGAAAGGAAGTCCGGAGGTAAGGATTCCATGAATGACGATATGTCGTCCATCCTTAGAGACCGCAGATCGTGCTTTAGACGCGTTTTCTCTTCACTAGACATTTGAGCTCCAAGGACCGATTTGCTGAGAGGTAGTATAAAACAAACACTTGTGTGAATACCTCACCACGAGGCCCAACCGCTACATGAATTTAGAAAAGAAAGGGAAAATTGAAAAGAATGATTGAGGGCTCAAAACATCAACATTTGTATTTCTTTGGCTCTAAATTAGGAGTAGTAGTCCTCCAATGCAACAAGATTTCCCAAGTTTTCTTTTCTACTGTGCTTACTAGATGCTCTACGATTAAACAACTGCAAAAGAACCTCGTGTTCCCAATTGATTGGGGTCAACCACATTGTAACATGAAGGGTATTGCATCAAAAAAAAAAAAAAAAAAAAATTGACCTTTCTAAATAGAAAATGTAAATAAATCTGACCGTTCTATACCACTACCACTAACTGCTGTCCAGGATTTGGAGGTTTTCTAATATAGCTGTCTCGTGGTTTTAAAGAAAACTTGATAATTACTTGTAAAAAGAGAGTGATTCTATAGCAGTCTAGCCTTTGTTAGAGATTCTTATTGTTTTTAATGAAAACAATGAGTGAACAATGCCTTCTACAATCAAAGATCAATAATCATTTTAATCACTATTTCTACTTGCATTACCAAAGAGTGAAGAGAAGGTTTAAAATGTAATGTTCCACTCATAAAAACACCTCAAACTTACCTCTCTATAGTTCTTCCAGTAAAGATAACAGGAAAGTATTTTGCGTACTTTCCGACACCAAACTCTTCACCCAATCGCAGTATTTTCTGTGAATCCAACAGAATCAGTGCCTTCCACAACTCGCAATATTTCAATCTGAACATCTCATCCAACTCTCTATATATTCCATGATCCAATAGAACTGTATTATAGAAAATATATATAGTTAAAACAGAAAGAAAAAAAAACTAATAGTTAAAAGAAGAGATAAGGAGAAATTCTTCTCAATTTAGTAAAACAAGGAAACAAGGGACATACCTAGTGAGAATCCACCACGACCTTCTGGAGAAACCAATATGTTACCAGGGTGAGGATCTCCATGAAGAAAGCCATGGACAAATATCATTTCAGCAAACAGTTCCATTAATGCTTCAGCTACCTGAAATATCGATCATATAATAGTAAGAAAGTCTATTTGACAAGGGGCAAAACCTACAGACAACATGTAAAAGAAAACCAATGATAGGGAAATTAAGAGAGAGCAATGAGAGATGAAATAAGCAGTAGTAAAAAGGGACACAGAAAATTTAAAAATTAAAATAATGAGAATGCTACCAAAATATACATATAAGGATGCTATCAAGATAACCTAAATTTAAGTTAATCTGTTAAGGATGTTATATATATGATGGCCAACAAATTAGATATGGTTGATTGGGTTTACTCTTTCAGAGAATGCTACATCAGTTTCCTGGTTAAACAAAACCTCCAGGAGATCACCTAAAATGGAATGAGCATACTTCTGTGATTGGCTTTAAACTGGCATACAACTAAGCGAGGTGGTTAAGAACTACATTGGATCATACTAATAAGTTTAAACGAACCTTTTTAGGATTTATACCTGCATCCCGCAGAAAATCCAAATCATCAACCTACACATAAAAGTAACCCTCGTGAATTTGAGACCAAGGTCTCATAAACATAGAGTACAACACAACGTAGGCAATACGTATTACGTAATCTAATATGCCAACTAATGTTACTGGCCTTGTAGACTTACTTTCATTTGTTTTTATCTTTTGTCATTTGATTCTCCATAAAAACATTTTTTGCTGAATAATTTTACGAAATAACTCGATAATATTATTATCATGTAAGACACACATCAGTTAAATAAGACCAGAAACCATCTCAAAAAAGAAGTCATACAGTTTGAAATATATTAGCATGTATGGAATAATAAAAAAGGTGACCAAGATGAACTACAATTGCGGCACTAAATGCCCCTTTAGCCTCACTTCTTTTGTTATGGAAGGAAATTTAGCAAGGTAATTCTTCTACAAGCAATTCTACTTGAACAACAATTCTACAGATGCTTCAATTGGGTAAAAAACCCCTAAACGAGCACCTAGATGAAGATTAATACTTAAGAAAATTCTTTGCAAATGAGTTCTCGAATACCTTGTGTCCATGACAAAACTGCATTGTTAAAACTTGTCTAGTTGTTAGATCCTGAAAAGAGCATTAAACATTGTCACAATCAGCAAAATTACTTACTTTCTCAGGTATCTGCTAGTGTAAACAGTATGCAATATAACTGAATTATAAAAGAAAAAAAGGGTCACTTCTTTATACATTCTTTGCAAATGATAGAAGCAAGTATAAATGAGGATTCATACTCGAAACACATGAGGAATCTTGACGATTTTATTTTTACTGAAAAGTCTGGCTGCTCTCTCAGAATTCTTCGCCTCTTGAAGAAAATCTGCACAGAACTTGTTTAATCACTTCAAGCTTAAATTGTGGCATTATAGCAACTAATTACCCAAAAAAAAAAATCCTACTATAATTATAAAACCTGAAATTAATCTAAAAAGAAGTAAATGGCTCTAGTCTTGAGATTTATTGGCAAGCTTCTGGGACGGAACAAGGATAAAAGTGGTGAGGGAGGGGTGAGCTACATTGAAAGTCAAAGTGATTCAGTTTTTACTTTTTAAAAAAATTAAAAGAACCTATTTATAAACAACAACAACAACAAAAAAAACTCATCATTAATTTAATAAATGATATTAACTTGATGTTCTTCAATATTACGTAACATATTAAATCGTTGCTTCCTGTCTCAACAATTTCTTTTTCAAGATTAAGCCAACGTCATCATCCATTTTATTTCAAAGACTTGTTCTCCCAATATTAATAGCTATGAATACTCATCCACAGAAACTGGAAACGTCAAATTAGCGGATTAAGCTATCTCCAAAAGAAAACATTTCTGACTTTCTATAAGTCGCTAATCCTTCACAAAGCTTGACAACTGTTGTAGCCTTTTGTAAGACAAGGTGATGAGACTCAACAATTGTTACGTGGGCAGCTATCATGTTAAATATTTTAAGGGGTATACAAAATTTTAGGGGTTTTGAGGGGTTTGGTACACAGAAAATTACCTCTTGTACATAATACTATTAAACATAAACACGCAAAAAAGAGGATGAATATTGCGAAAACAAAGCAGAAAAGCAATCCTGCTCTAGAAAAACTATCAAGGTAACAATGAGTGAAAATTTGTCAAACATCCTAAGAAGCATTTTTCTAGCACTCACCAAGTTCCAACGACATGGCCCTTTCAAATTCAGACAATATCCGCTCAAACCTATAATCAGGAAAAATCTGTAGAAATAAAACAGTGTGACTTCAACCATGAACCCGTCGAAATAAGGTTTCAATACATAACATAAATAAATTCACATGCTTATTTTTACTTTTCGTCTACATTCAAAAATCAAAATCACTTGAAGTCACCTAGACTTTAATTCAGTCAAATATGTGATGCTTTATATTGCAGGTATTAGCTGTAAAGAATTTCAAAACAAACAATAGTGCAGAACTACTTGATTTTGGTCATAGTCACCCATATGCTAGTAGTGCGGTCACCAAAATGAACTGCAAACTATCTCAAGCTTTCCGAATTTGTCTTGGCTACTGTCTTGACTACCTTAATAAAGAAATCATCTCTGCTGGCCTAAAATTAATTGATGAAGGTCAGGTGGAGGGATGTTCACAAAGCAGTTTATGAACCTGCATAAGTGGCCACAAATGCTGATTCAGTATGTTGACACCCAAATAGTCAGCATCTTCCTATGATATATTAAATTATATGGAGCATACAGCGACAAGGATAACAAACTGTAGATGACACACTTAAACATCAGTTCTATCCATTGATCTTAATAGTCTTAGTTAGTGCATATTTTATAGCCAGAAAAACTTTCCTGCATTAGATTACATAGAACTTCAGCATGATTTCTATTAAGATACAATTTTCTACAGAAGAATTCAGGAGGTCTACAAATTCAATAGGTTTCTTTTCCAGTCACTTGATTCTTTTGTGCAGTATGCTACTCTTTACACTCGTTAAGATTCCTTTATTTTTAATATAATATAACAGTACTTTACATAAGACTGCCTAGGCACCAGCCAAACACCAGCATATGCACCTCCTCAGTATACATCTAACTACAAACACAGTCCACATACTGTTGGATCATTAATCACTGCACAAAATATTTTTTTTGAAGTTGTTATTTGGTTTTCACTGTTCCAAGAAGAGAAAAAAATCATGTAATAGTGGTGAGATTTAGGATATAATTCGAATAACTTGTACACGCACATAAATGTGTGTAAAATATTCATATCCGATGTCTAGAAATTCTATAAAATATCACATTTATCTCAAATTCTTAGTTTACGATGTTCGATAATGCAACTACAATACATGGTCTACTTTGTCTGAGAATCTTGGATATTCAAAAATAAATAAAATTAGCACAAACTTTCCACTCAGTTTAACAGTGATACTTGAGTAAGTTGGATCGGTTAAGAGTTGAGTGTTTACAAGTGAATTTTGCTCTGCCTCTACAACTATGAAAAAGTCCAGGCCTTTCTATCTGCCTATATAAGACCAAGTCTTGGTTTATGAACACCACCCAGAGGGTGACTGAATATAATATGTACATTACTTATAATCGAGATAAAGCAAATGTAGATTGAATTAACAATCAGAAGAGTGTTAACTTTCACTGTTCAAGTACTGTCAGGAAAATATGAAACTAATTCCATACTTAATAAAAAACGTGGATGCACATAATCAGTATTTTCCATACCCAAGAAACTGACTTTGATAGGATAGTCATAGTCAAAATATCTATCTTCATCTGCTGCTCCAGCCCAGGATACTGCACCTACATGCCATAAAATTTTTATAATCAGCTAAGTATGATTTGATACTGTACATTAACTTTTACAAGCTTATATGATGATATGCTAAAGCCATACCTTCTATGACCAGACCCAAAAAAAAAAAAACCAAGATCCTGAGCATAGTTGGCACTTGGCAGTAAAGCACAGTAAAATGGGCTTTTTATTTGACACAGTGTAACTGTGATTCTGTGAGCATCTTCATTTCATCTCTTGCTCTAGGTCACCTACTGTTATATTGAAATGAGGCTGAAGGAAGGCCCACCCCACAGCAACTCTTATTTGCTATCACAATTATTTTAGATGGTGGCCTGTGGTTATTTCCAGCTTTCTGTTAATCAATTGTTTCAGTGACTCTATAATATTTGTGATATTTTTCCTCTTTTCTATGCAGCGGTAATTTAAGATCAGGAACCTTTTTTCATAATTTGAAAAAATAAAGAAAGAAAGAAAGGCGTTCAAGAAGTCTATAAAGGATCAAATTGTACAAAAGCTATCTCATATAACTATAATGCATGATTTACATTTTCTCATGCATAAACTTAAAGGTCACTTATGTTTCATTTCTTCCTCTCAATTTTAGAACACATCTACTCATCCGTCATCCGTAAATAGGAAGAAATCAACAAAACAGAAAACTAGTTCCCAAAAAAAAAAAAAAAAAAATCTCAAATCTAAAGATGGTTGAGCTCCTTAAACTCTTCAATAATCTCATAGTTAACTCTTTCTAGTAGAGCTGACAATTCAAGGTGCTTTTAACATATATCCCACAAAACGTTAGATTACAATTATGACAGCAGATTACATTTCCTTCCGTATCATCAAAAAACCAGGGCATGCATGCATTTTTCCAACTTCTGTAAAGTATTTGTCCAAGTTATAGACTGTTAAATGGATTTAATTTAAAAAAAACAATGATTTTGAAAAGCATATGTTACTTTTAGTGTTGAAAGGTAATGCGGATCAAGGTGTACAACTGTACATATCAAAAACAAATTAAATTATAACTAAATAATCAAATTAATTTACTCGAATAAGGATTCTGCATTACAGCAAGTAATGACTCTCAATTAATCAAGTCATTTTCCATGAAACGTTTCAGAAATAGACCCAGAGCACATTTGGACACAAAAATAAAATAAAATAAAATAAAAATACAAGAAGTGACAAAATCTCATTGTCAAGCTTCCGGTTTTTCCTTATCAAGTTCCTAACATCACAAAATCAAACAAAAAATTTATATATATGATGTCACGAAATGTCATAGAAAATAACACAGCTACCATGTTGGTCAACAATGTCTACCTTGATCGCTACTTCTTGGTTATCCTTCAACAGCCCTCTATGCACCTGAGCAATTGATGCAGCAGCAATTGGTTTTTCATCAAATACCAAGAATCTGACAAAAGCATATAGAAGAAAAAGTATTTCTCATGCATTATTGTTCTTTGATAAGATGAATATCAATAAAAGCAGGTAAGTAAATAAAGGGTACAGGCGGTGGCCATATAATTGCTCAACAGGCTCTGCCAATCTGTCCATCTTGCATAAAGATGATAAAATGCTCTTATGCAAGATAGCAACACTCATTATAGCTACAGAATGGAAGCAGGTGAGACTCGCGACAACGTAATGACAGCCACAAGAGTACATCAAGTATCTCAAGTAATGCTCAAGAGTGTTTTGATAATAACATATCAGGAATAATTGCTTACACATCTGATAATTCCTTGCCCAAGTTTCGTTCGATAACTCCTTTTATTCCTTTGAAGTGATAAGGAGTTGCCTGAATCATTGAGAATGGAAATAGCAGCAGAATCATGAATAGCAGCTAGTACAAACGGCACAAAAGAAACACATGGTAATAGATAATGTAGCTTAACAAACCTGATCTTGCAAAGATGAGAGAGTTGAGGAGTACTCCTTTGGTACTTGTCTCAACGCTGAAACAAACTGACCGGCTTTCACATAGAATCCTCTATTGGCTTCACACAGTTTAAGTAATTTCTTGGCCGAGCGAAAATGAACCTAAACCTCAACGAAACTAAGATATGATCATCGATCATTAAACCAATTTTCTGCCATCATCTGTTACCAACTAAAGCTAGTATATCTTGTCTACAAAGTCCAATTCATCCAGCAAACAAATTAGATATCCTAAAAATTTCAAACATGCCAAAACGTACCTCCGACAGCTTAACCCGGTACTCGCTCGAATCGGGAGGCAAGCTGCGCAACGAGTACTTGTAATCAACCGTGATAAAAGCAATCTGACGAGAAGAAGAACAAATCATGACAAGTAATCCAGCAACGGAAAAAAAAACTTAGACAGATGAAAAGAGAGGGGTAAATTGCACTAGTCCCTGAACTTCAATTCAAGTTTCATTTTGGTCCTCGAACTTTTACATTTGACGTTCATTTTTAGTCATTACCTTAGATTAAAAATGGTTGCTTGCACTTACTTCATCTGTATATTCATACACCACGAATCTCACAAATCGATCGGTCGTTCATACATCTCATACATTTGTTCTCTAATAGTAAATATGCACAAAAACCTAAAAAACGTAAATCGTCTCGTATGTCGAATTCGAAAGTTCGAAAATGCAAAAACGAAACTTGGTTGAGAATCAAGTAAAACAATGAGTAGCGATACGATTTTTCGAAGAGAAAGAGAGGGATCGTACGGTGTAGATGGCCCTCGAGGACCGAACGACGCCATCGACGGCGATCCTGAGGTTCTCGCCGGGATCCGCCGCGATGAGCTCGGGATCCGCCGCGGTGGCGGCGGCGGCGGCGGCGGCGATTCCGGCGGCGACGGTGGCGGCGGCGGCGAGGCGAAGAGGAGCCCGCCCTTTGGCGGGAAGGTTGGGTCGCCAACGGTCACTCCCCATGGCGATTTCTAGGGTTTGAGCGACGCGAAGGAGCGGAGAGAGTGAGAGGAAATAGGACGAGAAATGACAGTGAAAATTAAGAAGCTACTGATTCGCCACCGAGCTCCTAGAATGCAGAATAGGGTTTATTTTGCATTTTAATCCCTCACGTTTCGCTATCGCAGGTTTTTGTGTGGGTGGCCACTAGTCCCTGAACTTTAAGCCGGGCATCATTTTGGTCCTCAAACTTTTAATTTTGACAGTTGTAGTCCCTGAACTCTTAAAAGAGTCTCACTTTAAATTTATAATATATATTTACTATTAGAGGATAATTTATTGCCTATGCCCAAGGCATTTGTAGATCTATACACCATACATTTATTGATTATTTTTTGTATCACATATTTTTTAATATAAAAATTAAATCTCTTAATTGAAAACAGAAGATGGACAAAGAAACGATAAATTCATGGTGTACAAATAAACAGATGAGCTAGGTGCAAGCAATAGTTTTTAATCCAAATTAAGGAGATACTACATTAAAACCTTATTCATCGTTGTATCGCATGTCAAAATCAGAAGTTTGAGGACCAAACTAAAACAAGCCTCAAAGTATGGGGACTAGCCGTGTAATTTATCTTCTCTTTTCATTGAGTTCATTTTAGATAAATGCTACTTGTACACTCCAAACACACCTACTTTTAGCTATATGAGTAGAATGTTATCTTTATAGGAGTAGGTCTTGTGCGCTATTAGGAGCACGGGCACTTCCGTGCTCCTAAGCCGTTTTCGATGATGGGACTTTCGAATCGACGATCGGCTCTGTTAGACTTGATCCAGCGTATTTGAATTATTTAAAAAATAAATTTTGTGATTTTTCGATATCATTTACCAAGTGATCGAAATGATTCAAAATCAACGGTTGAAAAGAAAAATCTCACAAAAAATTATGATGTAGCATTAAAATTTTCGATCAGAAATATTGCTCTTGTTGTAGATAGTATAAAAAATTTTCTATCAAAATTTCATCTGATTTGAATACTTTTACACCGTTAAACTTGCAAACGACATACATCAACCATTAAAAATTATTAATTTTGAATCATTTTAATCACTAGGTAAATGATATCGAAAATTCGTAAAAAATATTTTCTAAATACTTCAAATATACTAGATCAAGTCTAACGGACCCGATCGTCGATTCAAAAGTCTCATCATCGAAAACGGCTTAGCACACAAGACCTACTCTCTTTATAAATTATTAATATATTTGTTGCATAATATTAAAAAAAATTAATTAATTCAAATAGATGAGCAGGGCTACTGTGCTATTAAGAGTACAGTAGTTTTTGTGCTCCTAACTTCCTAGCCATCCATCAATTTTGATGGGTAGTTAGGATGAGAGAAAGAAGAGAAATTGGGGAGAAATTGGGTGTCTCGATTTCTCTCCTCTTTGAATTTCTCCTTAATTTCTCTTCTCTCTCTCATCCTAATTATCCATCAAAATTGATGAGTGGTTAGAAAGTTAGGAGAACACGAAATACTGTGCTCCTAATAGCACAGTAATCTATTCCAAATAGATAATCTACCGGTACTATCATATATGTTTACTAATACATAAACAACAGATGACCACTCTCTTTACTATACTAATAGTTTAATCTCTGAACATTTTTAGTAACCTCTAGTTAATTTAGTTGCTGTTACACCTGCAAACTCAGAGCGTTCCTTTGAATAACAAGGCTTATCCACGGACGTCTTGAATTATAAAATAGTATAACCATTCATTCTCCCTAAATAGTAGTTTCTACATTTACACCGATCGTTTCTAGCGCAAGTGGCAAAGGGCTTGGTGGTTGGTATCCGAGGTCCCGAGTTCGAATCCTAGTTGATTCACATTTTCAGCTAAGTTTATTTCTAAAAGAAATAAACGAAGCGGGTAACGTGCTACCTTTCTCTCTCAAAAAAGAAAAAAAAAAAAAAATAGTTTCTACATTTACAAATCTCCTTTTCTCTATCCTTGTGATGTTAGGTGAATCATGCACTTTCCATATCAAAACATAAAAGCTGGTGCTTTAACAAAGTGATCATTGACCCTCCCTATCGTAAGTGGCAAAGTTCGAAGTCTAGTTGCTTTACATTTTCAGCTAAGTATCTTTCTAAAAGAAATAAATAAAGCAGGTAGCATGCTATCTTTCTCCTTTCTTGAAAAAAAGAAAAGAAAACAGAGTAATCACATTGTTTCATTAGATTTCACCATCCCATAGCTCCTCAAGGGATTTGTAGGGACCATGGTGAGGTGAGATGAACTCCAATCCAGGGAACCCTTTTCTCTGGGGGATCTCACTGATGCTTTGCCTCTCCTCTTCACTCAGCTCCCAGTCCAATATGTCCAGGTTTTCCTCAAGCCTCTCTTGGTTGAAGCTCTTCACCAAAACACAGTCCCCTTGCTCATACACCCACCTTATGCAGATCTGTTTATGTACAGCAAAATCAAATTACTATAGCAATTAATAACAATAACAGTAACCAGTACTAACAATGATAAAGTGTTTATTGCAAAATTTTGAGCCTATTTGATGTAAGTGTAAAAGGAAGGTCGATACTGCTGTAAGATATAGATTGAGGTATACTCAAACAAAAGTGACACACTCAAATTTTGTAATAAAGAACTATCAAATAGCACGAATCAAAGGAATTGAAAAGTTAGGTAGCAAAATTAGAATTTTAAATATTGTTCAATACTCGTCTCAAAGTAAGTCATAACTTAAGTCACTTTCAGGTGTTCTGTTCGTATGTAAAATAAAAAACTTTCAAAAGTCCCTCGGAGTAGTACATTTATAATTTATTCTTATGGTTCAAAGTATAACCCTTTATTTTTTTTTTAATATGATTTCTGTTTTAACTTCTTATAGAAACTACCATCAACAAAGAGAAAATTACTGCATATTATAAACCACATGGTGGTAAAATGCAAACACTAGGTTTTCTAAAATACAACATTATGCTACTAGCTAGTTTTTTATACAATAAATCAGAGGACATATAATAAGCTGTAAATGCACAGTACTTGCAAGAACTTTTTGCGAATTTTTTCCTAAAATAAATTTTATATTGTTAAATATAAAAAATAAATAAAAATATTATTTTCTACCGGCTTAAGTTTTTATAGTACAAAGATTATTTCATATTATTTAACATAGTATTAGAGTAGGAGGTCGCGAGTTCGAGTCACGTCGGGCTCCTTCTATAATAAATTTTTTCTCATTTAATTCAAGTCAACGTTATTAGCTTATCAAAAATTTCAAGCCCAGATCTATATGGAGGAGTGTTAAATCTAAAAGTATAAAAATATTATTTTATGTCCGTTTAAATTTTTAGAGTACAATAATTTTTTCGTATTATTTATCATGTATGCATTATATACCTGAGCCAGAGTTTTCCCCTTGGCTTGAGCAATCTCCCTGAGACTCTCACACTCCATAACCCAATCCTTACCCCAAAGAGTCCCTCTCGCTCCCAAAGGTGAGTAAGCACACAGCTGAACACCCTTGCTTGCACAGTACTCCCTCAGCTTCTTCTGTTGCCACAGAGGGTTCACTTCAACCTTTCACCACCCAAAAAAAAAAAGGGGCATAAATATATGGTTAGTGATAGTCTTATTCTTGCCCAGTTCATCTAATTGCATGGCATATTTTATAATTTGTACTAAACACTTCATCGCACGTCTAAGTTCAGAACTTTTTAATAGGTTCAAGATCGTGCAGAGGTTTGTTTAATTGGGTAAATTGTACTGATAGATGTCTACAAATTATTGGGCGGGTTGCATTTTCAGTCATTAAATTTTAGTTGTCGGAGAAGAAAGCCTTAATTCTATAAACATTGCAATCAGGCTCTGACATGTTAGTTGTGTAGAATCTGTGTTACTGTCACGTCATTGCCACTTTAGCTCCCAATAAATTGGAGGGAGAGAGAGGAAAAGAAAATATTATAGGCGACACTAGGTGCACTGTTTCATTTATGCACTCCAAGCGAAAATTTGTTTAGTATATTTCTGAATCTTTTTTTATTTTATTCATTTTTTTTGATAATATAGTATCAGCGCCAATTCTTGATTTCTGCATTAAGAATTGATCATGATAGTTGTGATACAGAAGCTAAAATTCGATGCTTATTGAGGAAATGGCCAAATCCTAATAATTTGGTACCGGCCAATTAACCTGGTTGACGGCGGGGGGTACTTCCGCAAAGGAGAGCAAGTCCTGCATCTTCTTGCAGGAGAAGTTGCTGACGCCGATCGCCTTGGCCAGCCCGAGCCTGTAACACTCCTCCATCTCCGCCCATACCCCCTTCATGTCGAACGACGGTAGGAGCTCCTCCTTCGGAAACGGCAGCTCGTACCTCCCCGGCTTCATGCTTACAGGCCAGTGTATTAGATAGAGATCCACATACTCCATCTGAAGGTTCCTATATATATATATATGTATCACAAGAATCAATTGAGAGGTACTATAGCATCATAATTATCATAAACAAATCAGAACTCGTAGATTATATTGTTTGTCGAACACTACTGACTCATTTGACCCCCTTTGGTGCCTTTGTAGAAGTGATATTTGAGTAAAGGATTAATCTTTTTGTAAAAATATATCCGTCTATATATCCTAAATAACAGTGCATTACGAAATGAGTACCTAAGCTTCACAAATTTTAACTTTACTACTCTTGCATTGTTTTTAAATAGATAGCTCACATAATAGAATACTCCGCCATGTAATAACATTCTGTACAATAATTAAACAAATAAATTTAGATTGTAAAATCAAGATTCTTTATGTAACTATACAACAAATGCACTAAAGTTTAGCTAAGATCTATACATCTTTACCCAATTATTCAAATCTCACCCAATGGCTTGTCCCCCGTAAACCCCACCAAGAAAAAAAAGTCTTCGATATCATTGGAGGTTCTATTCCCGCAATTCAAAATTTCATTATCTCATTTCGGCTTTTTGCCACAGCAGAAGCTACAGTCTTTTTTGTTCGTTAAGAAAACAAAAACAAAAAAAAAACTATCGCTTTTGAACATACGCGAGTGTAGTTCGGAGGGCGGGGAGGACGCGGCCGGGGCAGGCGTCGCAGCACCACAGCTTGGAGGTGACGAAGAGGTCGGCGCGGGAGGCGACGAGGCCGGACGACACGGCCTCGGCGACGGCCTCCCCGAGGGGCTGCTCGGACCGGTAGATGGCGGCTGTGTCGAAGTGGCGGTAGCCGAGCTCGACGGCGCGCAGCATGGCTGCGCGCATCGTGGCCGACGCCGCGAACGGGTACACGGCGGTGCCCAGCCCGATAAGCGGCATCGGTTTCGACGAGCGAGAAGAGGAGATGAGAAGCACTTCAGGGATGCTGCTGCTGCTTCCTCCTTTTCCTCTTGTTTCCTCCATTGTTGTGATGTTAGTAGCAGGAGATGAGTGTTATTTGGTAGTGTAGATAAAATATGTATGTTTATGTTTATCTTGGCTATAAGATGTAGTGTTTTTATTTTATTATATATATGTATATATATATATATATATTTTGAACCACACGTTTGTTAGATACTTTGGAGTTTGTAGGATTGTGATAAATGTATAGCTTCTTAATTATTTGGAGAAATTCGAGCACGTGGGTTGTCTCAGGTAGTTATGTTAAAGTTTGCGTGACAGTTGGAACGAGGGACCAAATTTTACCTGTACTGGTCATACTCTTTGCTACATAAAATTGTTTCTTATATATAGTTAATGTGTAGATAAATAAATTTACATAATGTCTGAATTACCGACTGTCCTTAGCGCAAGTGGCAAAGGGCTTGGTGGTTGGTACCCGAGGTTCCGAGTTCGAATCCTAGTTGATTCACATTTCCAGCTAAGTTTATTTCTAAAAGAAATAAACGAAGCGGGTAGCGTGCTACCTTTCTCTCAAAAAAAAAAAAAAGTCTGAATTGTCGTGTGTGAACAAGTGCTTTTATATCATGTATTTTAATGTTTCATCGATATGCAAGGGCAACATTATTGAAGATCGTAAATATATTGTAGCCATTAATTTGTTCGCAATTTCTTTAATTTTAAGCCTTGCTTGGACGCTAATGATATGAGAATTTTCTTGTGTGGTATAGAGGGGTAATGTGAGTTCCTCTTAGAACAATTTCAACAGTAGGGCGCTTAAATTGAAGTCTATGGATGTCATCAAGTTGCAAAAGATGGGCAACTCCAGAAATGGAATGATTGAAGATATGTTATCTATGGAGAGGATGTTTAGGAGAAAAGTAATTTTTCTATCATTTCTCCACATATATGGCAAAAACCAATGAAAATTCAAAAAAAAAAAGCTAAATTAAAGAAAACCTCTTTATAAATATCTGTTTTTTTTATTTTTCATTTCTAACTTTCAAAAATCTATATTTTACCTCCTCAACATTTCAAATTGTTGCATTTAACCCCCCTCCATCAGGCTTCCATCACTATTCCGTCCATTTTTTATAATTTATACCGAAAATGCTCTTTAATATGACAGAAATATAATTCTTATAGAAAAGTAAAGGTAATTTGGTTATTTTGTCCTCTCCATTAACACCATACCTCCTTGAAAATATTTCTGAAATTTTAAGAGGACAAAATATAGGTTTTTTAAAAGTCAAGAAGGAAAAGTAAAAATACGAGTATTTACAAGGAGGTTTTCTGTATTTTAGCCAGAAAAAAACCAATAAAGATCTAATTGGCCAATAGAGAAGAAACACTTAAAAACTAGAAAAACAAAAGAGTCAAGTTCGGAAAATGACCTCTCAAATAGTGCAAAAATCAGAAGAACAAAACCCAATAATCTTGGAGTAGGAGATGAAATTAATGAATTAGCATGCTCATTCTTCTGTTGATGTTAAGTTAATTTCATTGATTGTATTATGTCGACCAATCTCAAGTTTATGATTTTAATCCCCAAAGAATCAGTCGATCAAACAATGATGATCTCAAGTTATGTAGTCTTAATTGGCAGTAGAAATTCGAAAGGCAATTTAACTTACTGAGATTTTGTTAGGGTATGTGTAGTCTACCTCTTTAAAATTTGTGAAAAAATTGCTAGGGTTCTCGAGTCGAAAGTCCTCGATAGATGAGGAATTGCTCGAAGTTCTTCGAGATCTAAGAAACATTGTTCTGTAAATACCAAGTTCACACCCCCACATTGTTCTCATCCTCTTGTATTCATTCCAGTAAACAAACAAGTCTTATACCTCAGAAACAAAGATTAGGTGACAAAGCCTTTGACATTAATTCCAAAGCACATCAATAGATTCCATCATATCCCTTTCCGGATTTTGAATATAGTAATGCAACCAATTTGTCATTAGCTGTATGCGAACAATAGGCCTGCAACAATGCAGCATAAAAACCATAGAGAGATCGAGGAAGAGATGCAGTTACAACACAGCAAGGTATCGAAACATGGCCTCCTCGAAGAAGAGTGTGCCAATCGCAATACTAATCCTTAGGATTCTTATGTTCATCCTCCTCCTAATCTCTCTCGTCGTCCTCGCGACAATCAAATATACTATACCAGCTGATATTAGTCTAACAGGCCAGGACACCGATGTTCGGTTCAAGGATATTTACGCCTATAGGTAATCGACTTATCCTTTTAGTTCATTAGAAACTAAAATGAATGATATGCTTTGCGATCATGCATCTTTTCGTGTTCTTCTTGATTTGTAGGTACCTGCTCTCGGTGGAAGTGATCGGATGCGCTTACATGCTGCTGCAAATTCCATTTGCAGCTGTCAGTGTAGCCTCAGGAAACAAGATCGGAGGGAGCGAACTCGTCTCGCAGTTTCTCATTTTCACCGACATCGTAAGTATCCAACTGGAAGAGTTTTTCTTTTCGTTTTCAGTTCTTCGATAGTCTTGTTAAATCTGTATTATGTAGTGTGTTCTTGGTAAGAAATGGGCATCATGATGCACATAAATATTATGGATTTTTCAAGGAATTGACGGAGAAAGAAACCCTAACAAATACGATGCATTTGATGAGCAGATAGTTTCGCTGCTATTCGCCTCCGGTGTCGGCGCGGGATTTGGGTTTACGGTCGATGAAAAACACTACGTAGACACCGATCTGTTCGAAGGCCTAGGAGATGATCCAGAACTATCGAAACTTCACAATGACATGGACAAATACCTCGACATGGCGCAGATTTCGACCGGTTTCCTTCTGATGGCCACCGTTTGCATGACGATCGTGACAATCGTTTCCGTATATTCGAAGAAATAAGTCCTAAGAGAGTTTATTTTTCTCGTGATTGTTAACTCGCGATATGTTATTGTGTAGCTAAAATGATTGTAATAAGCAATTCTTTGCAGTCCTCTCATAAGCTCAGCGTTACGGATTAAACTGTATTTATATTGGTCACAATTTGTTTAATATGCATGAGATTATAAGTAAGCTCCTCAGTGCGTTTTAAATTAGGCATACAAATATTTTTCAACATGGACATCTGTGTAAACTGCATATGTATTACAGTAGATTGAATTAATTAATCACAGATGATCTTGGAAACTATTTGCTCCATATTTTTCCACACCTCTCAACTTCCTAGGAGCATTTACCAAAGAAATACACACAATAATAGTTCTATTTTTAAAGTTCTATCTCTGTATTCCATTCTACAAATTTAATTCTAGACACTGATACAATACAATTCAAGAAAAAGAAGATGGCAATAAGGACAGCAAATGTAAACTGGGACTTCTTGATGAATGTCTCATTTCCGAGAAATAAAAAATATTCAATACATTTTATTCTCTCTTGCCAGCGAAAAACTGCCAAGATATGTTAAAACATGCCTATAACAAAAATCATTCATACAAAAGAAGTATAATTCCCCTCTCTTTCATCCAACACTCTAACAACAGCTACATGATGTGTAATAATCTTAGCGTCTGTGTTACCCACTATCAGGGAACAACCTAATGACCGCCAACCTCCTTTATCGCAATTTACGTAGCAAAGCGCACTTTGAACCTTGTTTGATTAAGAAATGTCAAATGACCTCAAGAAATAATTATTTCTATGATATGTCCAAAAATAAATGCAGTCGGAAATTCTACCAAGTGATTCACCGTTGAACCCTTGAGAGAAGTTCAAGATGCAGGTTGGTGGGTGAAAAGATGGATGGCTGTGACTTAATCCTCGTTAACTTTAAAAAACGTGTAAGAGAGGATGAGATTGTTGATGCCGTCCATCTTAGGATCTGTCTCGAATTCCGGATCAATATAGAAGAAAACCTGTACACGGACCCACAGATTGTTATTATGATTAATCGAGATAGGAAAGAGAGTAGTAGTGACTGCAGTGAGTGAGAGCAGAGCAGATCACCGGCATATCAATTTGCTCCCCCGGGAGAAGTTTCTGCTCCTCAAAGCAGAAGCACTGTATTTTGTTGAAGTAAATTGCAGCCTGTAATTAAAAGCCATCTAATTAGTTAAACTTGTTTTCTATTAGAAATCCTGAATGCTTAGCCTACATACAGATTGCGATGCTAGTGGTATAAATATGCATGGTGGCAATTTAAGTTGAGTAAAAAATCATGCTTCATATATATCATCAGAATATATATCATCAGACGGTGGATTAAAGTTCAAAAGGCTTGGAAAAATACAAGCTTGCCTTGCAAGAGGTGTTAATCCATATGAATTTGAGAATAAATGCAACAAACAAGTCTCCCAAAATATGAGAGCAACATTAGAATTATACAGCATAGAGTAGCTAATAACCTGAAAACTTGATGTAAGACCTCCTGCCAATCAACAAATTATACCAAGCATAAGCTGTTGTAAATTTGTTCATATGCCAGATATGATGCCATAGTTTCAGGGTTATCCAAAATCTATATATAGGCATCTAGATGATATGTGATTCTTCTATTTCCACCTTCCATATAATTCTAGTTATGGAGATAAAACATGATAAAATAAAAGATCAATTTCAATGATCAGCAAGAATTCCGGGCCACTATTTTCTTTCTTTTCTACAAAAGGATTTAGCATTGAGTTTGTGGTTAAAACTTATACATGAATATCTACACCCATAAATACATCCATCTATGTCCAAATGTTGTATGCGTACACGGAAAGAGAACTGTATTTTGGAACAAACAAGGACTTAAACTACTAAGGCAATTTTCAATTTTCAAAAGATAAAATCTGCTGATCATTGATGATGGGCTGTAAAAGCCCAACAAACTACAGTACATGAATAATGACAAGGAAGTTGAATCCATGCTTCATTAAAAATTAAATCAAATGATGTTATCAAGAATAACAAGCATATCATCATTAATTTTCCAAAATAAGAATGATATTTTACCTTCATTGGTGTAACATTGTATGTGGAAACACCAGTAATCGGAGTCGAGCTGAAATTTTCGGCAGTATAAAATGCAAGAGCACTTTCACCTGGTTTAACCCGGACCTATCAATTCCAACAATAACATAATAGTTAGAAGTTCAGGGAATATAGTGCTAGCAAAATTACCATATTGCATTAAAATACCTCTCTTTGTGTAGGAACAAACTTCCATGGCATTCCATCAGCAACATCAGCATTGAACTGAACAACAAGCTCTCTGCGCACATTAAAGGAACGTTACTATTTAGAATATAACAGAGTCATAAACTAATATCCAGAGTACAGGCTTGGAAACCATTCCATCAAACAATAGCCGCTAGTTAAGGTGCAACCATAAGTTTTTGTGTCAGCTCAGCAGCAATTGTGGAAAGGAAAAACATAAGGAACATAATTTGATGACATTTTTGTAGTGATACAGTGGTGCTTTAGACTACTATAACATTACCACATAATGGATGCTAACTTTCAAGTCAACAAACATAAAGAGGGATATGGAGGAAAGAGTTCATGAAATGAATTCATAAATCATGTTTCTCTCAATTCTACACAATGCATGTATATTTTTATTAAATAAAATGAGTAGGTATGCACTTGAGACTACACAGGCTGTGTAATTGTGCGTTATTAATTTTTTTGTTCATGCTTTTTCTTTCCTCCTTAAACGGTAAGCATTGTATTTATTCAAGAAACTTCATGAACATTCTTTAGTATACACATTTGTGTGTGATCTATTTCCATGTTATTCATATGCTGGGTAACTCGTAACTTCCTAAGTTATGAAAATCCTTCCCAAACCACAAAAGAAAAACGCTGGTGGAAACTAGTAAAACAATAGGAACTGAAACACTCGAGTGCCCTCATTCACAACAAGAGAAAACGCAACTCACAGAGACATGCTTCGAACTGAAATATTTGATTGGTGGAAGCTAGCGTAAATAAGGGCCAAATTGCCAACAGTATTCAACTACAAATTATTAACTGTAATGACTCAATTCTTCAATTAAAGTGGCTGTTGCTTGTAACAGTATGCTGGGTATCATTTGACTGTTTAAGATCATGGAATGTTGAGGAACACCCAATATCATGTTGTTCAACCATGTTTAACACCATTATTAATTGATCCAACTTAGAGAACTCATGCGAAATCAAGATTCCAAGGAAAGACACAAATCATTCAAAATCATGGAACAGTTGCTGCTATTCACACTTCAGGAATCGAACTAACAAGTAGTACAAGCTATATAGACAATACCAAATAGTACAAATTCATAAAGCGAGAGAAACTACAAAACAACATAAACATAAAACCCTAACCTCGACGTCGCCGTCCCATCTCGGGCGTGGCGCGCGATCTTCTCCTCCACACTCTGCAGATACCCATTCCTTTTCGTCACAAGCCATGAACAAACCCATCCATCAACTCCTCCACCCAATAGAGAGAGAGAAAAAAAACCCATTTTTGAACTAAAAATAGCGCTAAATTCGTACTCCCCACGACGAAATCGTAAACCCTAATTCGCGGAGTCGATTTACCTCGCGGCGGCGAACGGTGCCGCCGTAGCCGGTGGCCTGGCAAAAGCGGCGGTAGAGGGGGACGGCAGCGTAGGAGGCGCCGACCATGGCCGCCGCCACGGCGAGGAGGTAAGCTAGGGTTTTCTTCGAGCTCCGATCACGAGAAGCCGCTGCGGAGGCGGCGGAGGAGGAGGAGGCGTAGCAGCACCGAGGGGTGAGCGCACCGTGGGGTGGCCATGGGGATCTCGGAGAGGGGCGAGGTGGGTGCGATGGGAAAGGGAGAGGAGGAGGAGGAGGGGCGAGGGCGAAGGAGCGGCGGAGGAGGTGGACGAAGTGGGAGGGGGAGGGGTGTTTTGGGAACGGGGGCATTTTGGGCAGGGAACAACAAAGGATCTCTCTGTACCTCTCTGTTTTTATATTGATTTTATTTTATGTGAGTGAGTATTTGGGCAAATTAAGCCCGACTCGCCCGGCCCAACCCGGCCGGCCCAGGTTTTTTAAACAATTCAGAAGAGATCCGGCCCGGTTCGTTGGGCTGGGCTCGGATTATCTATTTTTCCCCACGCCTTTTTTTTAATCTATTTTGTTTGGATAATAAGAAGGTTGAGAGAAAGGCTCGGATTATCTATTTTTCCCCACGCCTTTTTTTTAATCTATTTTGTTTGGATAATAAGAAGGTTGAGAGAAAGGTAGCATGCTACCCGCTTTGTTTATTTTTTTTAGAAATAAACTTAGCTGCAAATGTGAATCAAATAGGATTCGAACTTGGAACCTCGGGTACCAACCACCAAGCCCTTTGCCACTTGCGCTAGGGACGATCGGTTCACCGAGATATTGTTGAAATAATTTGGTTAGTTACATGACTCACTAATTGTCCGAGTTTTAATGATCTGATCCAATTAAGAAGTTTTAATGGTTTTTTTATTCAATATTTTTTTCAAAACCTGAGAGTGCAGGACTGAGATAGAACGAAAAAGAGAAAGATTAACGACTTAAGGATCTCATAGTGTTTCGCTTTGGTATACTTGATGAATAATATTGATTAAGAAACTTTTGATTACTGTGAATAATCAAACAACTTGTAAGCTATTGTCGTAAATATGCGTAATCAACAACACACTCGGGTGTACAGCTATAGTATTGTGTACTTTAAGGTCTTGTGTGGATGTAGAAAAAAAGTCCCGTAGCGGTCGTGTATGAGTGCAAGATGGCAGTTTTACTTTTAACTCCTTCAAAAAGTCTTCGCATATATAATTTAATTAATAGAATAGTGTATTTTACTTATAAAATAATTTATCTTATTTTGAGGTAACAACTTGAAATCCAAATATGATGTGCCTTTCTAAATATTTAATGTACTTAGCAAATAAAAAAGATAAAAATTAAGTTTATTTTTTAAAAAAAAAATTTGAACGAAGTGCGCATCTTACTATCTTCCTCTCTCAGAAGTAAGCAAAAAATTTAAAAGATTCTGAACGAGATGAGCACGTAATGGTAACGTACTTCTATGAAAGATGATCTACTATACTGTTTTTGGGTAAATTGCATGTTGAGACTGGTGGGTGATATTTTGGTTCCCAAATTTTATTTATTATAATTTTTGACTCGTATTTTTAAAATTATTATAATCAAGTTCTACCAACTTATTTAGCAGACTAAATGTTGACGCATCGCTGATATAAAAATAAAATATATTCTAATTATTGACCAATTATTAATTACAAATTATCATATTATTATTGAATTATAAAACTTATTTATAATAATTTTAAAAATTTAACAAAAAAATTATGATAAATTAAAATTTGAGCGTCAAAATATTATCCACCTTATAGTTTGAGGAACAATATGTAATTTATTTTTATTTTTTTATAATTTAATGGGCACGATAAAGGAAGTCTGCCAAATTGAAAACAACAGACGGGCAGTAGGGCAGTAGGGCCGCGGCGTGGCGGATGACGTCACGTGCAGCTGGCGGCAATTAACAGTCAGAGAATATTCTAATGCCGCGCCCAAATTATCCCCCAAAATATCCCCCGAATATTCGCACGCGGGATAAACACTCCCCCGCTATTCCCACGTACGCCGTAACCACCCCACGGACACTTATTCCCCGGGATAAGACCCGGCGGAGGCAACCACCAATGCGTACGCGCCACGTCATCCCGGTGCTATCTGTTTCACCGGCTACTCCCGGTATCCCCACCGTCGACCCAATGACAGCGGCCCAAATCGGTTGACCGGCGATGGGCGGTAGACAAACCCGGTAACCAATACAGTTACCCTACCCGGCTAGATTATTTCACAGCGTCGTCCTTACTCTATTGCGAAATAACATTTTAGTCCAAAACTTTCGCAAGTACAACTTTTTGTGCATATGTTTTTTTTACTTTTAGTACATATGTTTTTTTTAATAAAAACGGATAGAAGTTATATAAACTATGGACCATCGAAAGTGCTATTAACTGATTTATATTAAATAAATTGAAAGATTGAATAGTAAAGAAGGGAAAAAAAATTTAGTTGAAAAGTAAAATAATTAAGTCTCAAACTTAAAAACTCGGATACCAAATATCAAACTCTTTGTCACTTGCGCTGGAAATGGTCGGCCATGTACACCTTTAAGTCATTGAACTTTTTTGCATGTCACATTAAGTCCTTAATATTTCAACATGCTTTTTAGGACCTATTTCATTGAGAAATGCTAGGTCTACAGTCAAAAATATTGTAATTCCTACAAACTGTCGTCCAAGAGTTGTAGGGTTTACTAACTCTTTAGGTGTTTTAGTAAAATTAGGTCAATTAATTAACGGTAACTAATAAAATTATTAAGTTTAATTAATTTTGTGAAATTAATAACATTAATCATATTTTAGCAAATAAAGTTGGACTTATTTAACAATTAATATCTAACAAAGTTATTAAATTTGATTAAATTTTCTAAATAACCAAGTATACAAATTCAATTCCAAAAAAAATAATTTGAGGGGTCTTTTCAAAACTTCTTAAAGTTCAAGGTTCTCCGTAAAAAAAGCAGTATTTTCTATACATCCTATTTGGAGTGTATATCTTATCCCTTTCAAATTCAAGTTCAAATTGCGAGATTTTTTTTTTTAATACTGAAAATTTTAAATTCTAGAATAAAGGGGTAAGATATATATTATTTTTTAGGGGCAATTGCTTATATACCTCTGAAAAGTTCCAGACTTTCTGATTTATCACTCTTACGAGGCTAATATTGAAAACATCCTTTTTACGTTCCAACATATTTCCAATATACTTTTAGAGTTAAATTATGTTAGTGAACTGTTAGGTTATCTCTGTAAAATTACTATTTTGCCCTTTTAAATATACCCTCCTATCATAACAAATTTTTCTTATTTGCCCTCAAGTCAGAAGCAAAAGAAGGATTTTAATTTTTGGTCTTTTCAAATATACCCTTCTACCATTACCAACTTCTCTTGTTTGTCCTTAAGTTAAGGACAAAAGAGATATTTTAATTTTTTTAACTCGGGTAGACATTTAACTCACGTTTAACCCAAGTTAACTTAACGGGTGGTAACTATAAGGGTATTTTGAATAACGGAGGAATGTATGAGGGGTATATTGGAAAAAAGAAAAAAAAGTAGGGGTAAATAAGATATTTTCTAAGTTTTGAGGGGTATATGGGTAATTATCCCTATTTTTTAAGTAGACAGGTGGGCTTTTCTGATTTGCTGATTTTATTTTTAGGGTCGTAGAATTTCTATGCATCCAGGAGTGTAGACAATTTGCTCCCGTACGCAATTCCCCACTATATAAAGTGATGGTCCCCTGTTTCTCTTCCCTCCAATTGGATACTCCTACCTCTTCTTCCGCTTGGTGGCCTTCGTACGACATACAAAACTTCTTCCTCTTCATATATATATATATATATTTTTTTTTGCTTCTTCTGTTTCATCTTCTTCTTCCTCGGAGAGATCGGGAGCCATGGCGAGATCGCCGGGCCCGATCATCGGGCTGATGTTTATTATTCTCACGGCGGCGGCAGCGGCGGCGGCGACATCGGCGGAGCTCGCACGGCTCGAACACGATTTGAAGAATGACGGATCGCTCAGAATCCTTGTGGTTGGAGATTGGGGGAGGAAAGGAACGTACAATCAATCGGAAGTCGCAGCGCAGGTTTTTATTTTTATTTCTATTTTTTGTGCATTTTATTTTGATAAAATGTATAAAATTTATCTGAGGACTTTTTTTCTTTCAAATAATCATAAAAATATTATAATTGGCTAAATAATCCCACTAAAAAAATATTTGGCGAAATAACTTTTCTTTTGTCAAGTCAGCGCGTGGATGAATTTTTTTTTTAAAAGCGATGAATCGTTCACCGTCTTCATAATTTACTACTGAAGCAGTGAATCATTCACCGTCTTCTTAAAGATTATCTGTTAGTATTTTTTAGGTTGCTAAGATTATATATGATTTGTTGAAATTTTTTATATAATTGTTAGGATTATATATATGAAATAGAAAAATGTGAGGACGTTAGATTTGTATGTAAATTATTAAAATTTTTGTTTGATTGTGAGGATTATATGGATAGATTATTGATTTTTTAAAGTTATTCAAGATTATATACGATTTGTTGAAATTTTTATGTATTTGTTAGAATTATATATGAGAAATAGAAAAAAAAACAGACGTATGTTAATGATAGATTTATCGCTTTTGTGAAAAAACTAGAAGACGGTGAATCATTAACCGCCTTCATGATTCACCGTCTTTAAGAAATTTTTTTATCGTAGCTCCTATATGACAAAAGAAGGATTAGTTTGCCAAATTTTTTTTCATAAAGCTATTTACTCAATTATAAAATTTTATAGAATCATTTCGAGAAAAAGTCCTTTATCAGAACTGTAGCTTATTATGGGGGGCTATTACCGGTTGGTATTACCGATTTTGGCTAGTTTTGTGTCAATCATTGGATGGTTTTTTTATGCCCGTTTGATTTGATAGGAGATAATAACGGGAATCGTGTGACATATTCTAATTTGTTGTGTTATGACAAAAATACGTGTCAATTTTTTTTTTTTTTTTATGAAAGAGTCATCAAATTGATTAAATTATAAACGTTCCGAGGTTGAACAATGTTATTAACTAGTTTTTAAATTTTTAGATGGGAGAATATAAGATTTACATTTCAAAACGAGCCGTATTTTTCTTTTCAAAAATTTAGTATTTGTTTGGTTTGCTCTTTCACAATTAGTGAGGTGTATTACCCACTTATTTGTTTTTGCAAATTCAAAATTTGTGACCTAAATTTAAGTAATTGCATCAAAGAAAACTTACCAACATATTATTGTTATGGATAAAAAGTTGGTAGATTTTTTTTTTGAAAATCAAAATAAAGTTAGGGAGTGAAAGCAAAATTAGCAAAAAATTGGTTGCCTTTTTTGGTTTCAATCCTTTTTTTTTTTTTTTCTCTCTGATATTTAATTCCTTTTTATGTCATTTCTTATAATCAATAAGGTTTATTTATCCAACAAATAATGTTCTTCACCACCTTTGAATTGTATATGCCTTCCTTCTACAAGTAAGTAACAAGGAATGGGGTTTAAGCATGTGGAGATACCTTTTTTGGGTCATGGGGAACATAATTTTTTGTTTTCTTTTTTCTTTGATCACAAGAAACACAAATGTAGGTGAAAAGTTTTCTTATTGAAGTTCTTTTTTCTTTTTTTTGAAGTTAATGTATGTAAAGTGTTGGTTTCTTCTCTGTTTCCATTTTTTTATGGCACAGTAGCTCTTTGCCTTCATTTTGGAAACTATGCAATCCTTTCAAACACTCTGCATCAATCTTTTTTGTGGAAAGATTCCTCTATTAGTTTGTAATCTTCCTCATAATTATTATTTGAACTCTTTGATCTATAAATAACTATAGATCAGTGACTTGCAAAAGAAACTAACAAAGCTTTTGGTTTTGATTTGGTTCATAGATGGGAAAGATTGGGGAGGAACTTGACATAGATTTTGTAATATCTGCTGGTGATAATTTCTACGAGGACGGCCTAACCGGCGTCGACGACAAAGCATTTGAGGAGTCATTTTCCAATATATACACTGCAAAGAGTTTGCAGAAGCCATGGTACCTTGGTAATGTTCTGAACTTAATCATAAGCTGTTTCAAAATGTATTTCTACAAACAATTTTATACTCTTTTTTTTTTTTGTCTCCTTAAAAATTTTCTTTTATTCTTCTTTTCTGGGAGCAGTTCTTGGGAATCACGACTACAGGGGAGATGTGCTGGCACAATTAAATCCCGTTCTTCAAAAGATTGATAGCAGGTTTATTTGCATGAGATCTTTTATAGTCAATACAGGTAAAGGAGTTTTCATTATTATTTTTTTCTTTTTGCATTTTTCGCCCTGATTGTGTATCACTTTAGGAACTAAACCTTGAATAACTAGTCTCCATCTTTTGTGTGTGTGTGTGTGTAGATATTGCGGATTTCTTTTTCGTGGACACAACTCCATTCCAACTGAAGTATTGGACCGATCCAGAAGATGATCACTACGACTGGAGGGGAGTCGCACCGCGCGAAACTTACATCTCTAATCTCTTGAAGGTGAACTCTATTTTTTTGGATTGACACTCAACTTTCGCATAGTTTGAACTTTACCTTTTTTCCGATCAACGCTGAACTTTTCCGTAGTTTTAGTTCAAGTCATTTCAGTTAAGGAGGTCTCTAACACATTTTGTACCCTGTTCTTTTAAAGTTGGCTAGTAAAAGAGGGGGATTCTATTGTGCTAAACCTTTCTCATGGCTTGATTAGGATTTGGATTCTGCTCTGAAAGCATCAACAGCAACATGGAAGATTGTGGTGGGGCACCACACAATGAGGAGTGTAAGTGAGCATGGCGACACCGACGAGCTTCTGCAGTTACTTCTTCCCATCCTCAAGGTAGTGAAGTTTCATTTTTCTTTGTTTTTTAGATCAATTAGAAAGAAATTAATTTGCCACAGTAATTAATCTTGCTTCTTTCAATTTGTGTAGGCAAATGGCGTGGACATGTATATCAATGGGCATGATCATTGCCTTGAGCACATTAGCAGCAATGACAGGTAAATTGTGTGCTATTATCCTCATACTGTAGCGGATTAAAGTAAATTGAGCACAAGGCTTGTTCTAGCTAAGATTTCGTTTTGGTGGGAAAATGCACTTTTTTTTCTTTTCTTCAGTTAAGCTCTATCCTACTCCTACTGCGTAGGCAATGATTGTGAAACAACTGTTGTACTCTAAAAGCTTAAGTTGTTAGAGAACGGTGTTTATATATTTTTATATTTAACACTCTCCCTAACGTCATGGGCCTCGAGCCTTTTTACAAGGCCTATGATGTGAATTTAAATTAAATGGGAGAAAATTATAATGTTAGGAGTCTGGCGTGACTCGAACTCAGAACCTCCTGCTCTGATACCATGTGAAACAACCGTTGTATTCTAAAAACTTAAGCCGTTAGAAAACGGTGTTTATAAATTTTTATATTTAACAGTGATTAGTTGTCATGGCCTCTAAAATAGCTTGTCTACTCCTTGTTTTGGTTGGCTTCCAGAGTAGTTTATCTACTCCGCAAAGCAATGACTAGACATTAAGCAAATAATAAGTCTAGATAGTTGCTGCAGAAGGAAGCTGATATGTGCTTCTGTGGTCCGCAAGGAAGACTTTCATTTTGAATCTTTTGTTTCTTAGAACAGCTGAACTCAAACAGTACTTCTGTTGAAATTCTATGCAAGCCAGACAGCTTTCATAATTTGGCGTAAGGGTTTATTCTATATTTCATCTCGCTCCAGTCAAACATGCTTTAAGAATAACTTCGAGCTCAAAAAACTTACATTTTTTTCATTCTAAATTTACGAATTGCTTTAAATAACAGTCCGATCCAATACTTTACGAGCGGAGGGGGTTCAAAGGCCTGGAGGGGCACGTTCACGCCGAACTCCGACACGCTGCGATTCTTCTACGACGGGCAAGGGTTCATGTCCCTTCAACTGACCAAGGCCGAGGCCGACATCGTATTCTACGACGTATTTGGAGGCGTATTGTACCAATGGAGTATGACCAAAGTTAGCAATCAGATTCAGCAACTTTCAATGTAGGAAAAAGAGAGTAAAAGAGACATACTAGTGTGGTGGCACCAGCAGTTCATGTAAATATCATGATAGCAATTTAGAATTGTAGCAGGATTTAAACTTGGTGATGCATTATATAGAGAGTGTGACACCCAGAGTGTTGTTAATTTGTGGAGTGATTGCTATATTCGCATTCAAAAACAAGGAGGAAATGGGGGTCATGTATACCATGGATTAGTCCTATTTATGCTTATGAAATGAAATGAATGGTCTTGTACTAGACTTAGTGATCCATGTTCTTCAGCAGTTCACCATTTAATTGCATTTCCATTTTAGTTGTTGTTGATGTGACAAATGAATATGTCTGTTTGCCGCACATTCTCTGCCAATGATTCATCAAACTAATTAAGCTGCTCGGATGTGCACAAACAGTGTGTAGTAATTAGTAGCTTCTTATTGGAAGATCATTTGAAAAGGAGATGGTATAATCTCCACCATCCAATTAATTATATTCCCTTGCTGATTTGAAATTATTTTCTTTTTTTAAAGATGATTGGATGTCGAATGCCAAAAGTTTGTAATGACTAACAAGAATGCCTAATTATTGTTAAATAATGCAAAATAATTTTATAATATATATATCTATATATATATTTAATATTCTCTTTCACATTGGACACTAAAAATTGAGGATCTCAGACTATAACAGTATGTATAATAATATCGTTCTCAAACAATTTAATCTTTAAGAGATAAACTATCGTCTTATATTATTTTATATAATATCACCACACCAGGCTTTTAAATTTCTTTTTTTTTTCCCCTCCTCACTCTCTGAAAAAAAAAAAAGGAAAAAAAAAAAATCTCTTATAAAAATAGCGTTTGATCGCCACGCCCTGATCGAATTTCCCGCTGGTTGTCACACTTCACCTACGCTTCCGTGGTTCTGAGAATTACACGTACTCTCTCTCTCTCTCTCTCTCTCTCTCTCTCTCTCTTCCTCCATTGTGAAACGGATTAGAGCTCGATCTCATACACCATCTCGTTGTTGCTTTTGTTAATTCTCTTCAAGGATCTTGAAAATGGAGGTGAGTTTATAGTTATCTAAGTTTTATTATCAATTTTCGCTTCCGTTTTCCTCTAAAATCTTCTCAATTTTTTTGGAAGAGTGATGATGATGACGATGTTGGGATTCGTGAGATTTATTTTGTTACATTTGCAAGATCCATTTGGATAAAATTTTGGGAGATTCCAAAGAAAAAAAAAATTATATTATAAAAATATCGTTCTCTAGCACGCAACATTAGCTTTTGGACAAAGACGGTTATCTTGCTTAATATGGTCGCCCATACAATTCTAAGCCTCTTCAGTTTTAAAAAGTCTTTGGCTCAATTCACCGCATCCATCGTTGAATGGGCTACATTCCCATATATACTTTACTTGTTCTGTCGTCTTTTTTATTAGTGGCGTAGCATAATTCATTTGATCTCTGACGTGCATGTAGATAGAAGGTATTTAAGACTATTACCAAATCAATCCTTACAAGATTGACCTTTTGAGCAACCAGAGGACATCTGAATCTGAAAATTAAAAAACAAAAAAAAAGAGGGCCCCACCTTCTTGTCCCTCATTTAATGCCATGTGCATGCCATGCCCCACCAGTTTTATTGAGTCCAAATCCCACCCAAGTCACTGAAAACACTGGATTTTTAGGCATTGTTTAGTTTTTTGGAAAAGTATAAAAAAAAAAATTTGAGAAATTTTTTTTTCAGTTTTCCGCCTGTTTGGTTAAAAAAAAAAAATTAGCTTTTTTGAAAACTTTTTTCAGATTTTATAGAAAACTAGTATTTTCGTTTTCCAAAAAACAGAAATGAAATACCAGTTTTCCATAAAAGATGAGAGAAGTTTTCCAAAAAAGTTAATATTTTTTTGCAACCAAACAGAGAGTTGGATTTAAATAAATTTGCTTTAGATTGTTTTCTTTGTTTCTTCCCTTTCTTAATTTCCGTGTGAAGCCTCTAATGGAAAAAATGAACTATACTGCAGGTCCCAGCTGTGGACCAGAACAATCTGAAGAAGGGAGGAGAGGATCCTCCTCTATCTACTGTTACACCCAATTGGACTATTGATGTTTCAGATGTGAGATATTTACTATGATTCTATAATGTGGTGTTAGTGATATATACTATCCACAACATATCTTCATTTACATCTCTCATATCTTTTCTGAAATGGAATTGATAACTGTCGAAACAGTTTCCGCTGTTGTCAGAACAAAAAAGTTCAAATTACATGTTCTGATAATATCGAAACTCGCTTTGAAATGTTCATGAGTTTGTAGCTCCTTTTATTTTTTTAAATTTTCTTTCCATTTGATACCATTTAGTCCAACTTCATTATGTGTAATTCACACAAAAGTTAACTGGGTAAATTGGTGGAGTCATGTGCTCTTATCCTGTATCTTGGTGCAGGTGAGAACTGTAAAAGTGAGCAATGTATCCTTGGTTGCGTCAGAAATTGATATCAGGGAGTTCTTTTCCTTCTCCGGCGATGTCGAATACGTCGAAATGCGAAGGTTACTTCCCTTTCTGCTCATTAGATTATTGTATCTTTTGTCTGAAATGCGCTTCAGTGCGCGAAATCTCTCCAAAAATGTCACATTTTTCACATTAAATCCCGTAAAAATTCTGAAGCCTAAATTTACCTCATTGATCTACGAGAAAAGAGATCGGTATCGCGTGTACTGTAATATGCACTATCTAATTAACTTCTTCTTTTCCTTCAGAATTGAATCTGAAAGGTCGCAGATTGCTTACGTGACTTTCAAGGACTCACAGGGAGCAGATACAGCTTTGCTTCTTTCGGTGAGTTCGAGTTTTAAGCATCGCGATATCGCTCGATTTTATGAGTTTGTTTCCACTTCTGAATCTGATAACTTTTTGATGTATGAACTTCGTTTGCTTTTGAATGCAGGGAGCGACGATAGCCGATCTTTCGATCTCTATAACACCCTGCGAGAATTATCAGCTACCTCCCGAAGCTTACGCACAAATAACGGTAACTCGCGATCTTTAGCTGTTGTATTCATAAATGATGTTAGTATGAATCCATGTCTACATACATAATACGTACATACATACATAAATGGGCAGAGTAAAATGGACTAATACTCCCCGAACTTACAATAGAGTTTTAGTTTGATTTTAAAGGCCTTACACAAATAAAATAAAGGTAAAGACGTACAGAACTTGTCCGAACTATAGACCATTTCGAGTTGGTTACTTAGTCTTTCAAAATTTTAATTTTACTATCTAATTTTTTTTAATTTTAAAGTTAAAAGTATTGTTGACGGACTAAAATCAAACAAATTAAAACGCTGGATAGTAAAATAAATTGTTTGAAAAGTTAGGTAACAGATTCAAAATGGTTCATACTATAGATAAGTTATTTATGTTTTTACCTAAAATAAAATAAGATAAAAGAATCCTGAGTTTTTCTCGTGTTGAAATTGGTTTCTCACCCTTTTTAAGTGTTAAAAAATTGGTCCCTTCCAACAAAATTCCTCTGTTGAAATGGATGCAGATGTATGAATAAGCACAAGCATGATCTCCCAAAAAATAAGAGCTTGTTTGATTATATTTCTACTTCATATTTTGCCTGAGCTTTTGGTGATGGAAAAAGTAAATTAAATCCTCTGTTACAAAGGAAAGTAGAAACGAGATTCTGAGCCCTCAAAAATAGAAACTTCGATATTGCGTCGATCACGATATAAATTCAACAGTAATATAAAATAGAATTGGGCTGGAATACTATTAATAGTATTTTGGCTATTTTGCTATCGAATTTTTAATCATTGGATGAAAAATTGTAAGGTTAGGATGATAGTGGTCCTCTAGGGTTGAGTGGGTGGTTGGTTGAATAGTATGATCTAAAGAGTGGAATTGATTAAAGTGTAGATCTAACGGCTAAAAACTCGATAGTAAAAAAGATCAAATAGTATTAATAGTATTTCAGCTCAACTCATATAAGATATACCATTTTGACCGCCAAAATTTAAATTTTTAGTAGCCAAGTGCAATTACCAAATGTAGCCTAAACTCTATCAAAATGTTGGCTCAACTCAGTAAAACTCTCTGATGCATGTGTGGTCTAGCAAAAAGAAGGGAAGCTCTCGGCAACCGCGGAGGTGGTGAGCACGATGCTGGCGAAGGGCTTCGTCGTCGGCAAGGACGCGCTCCGGCACGCCCGCTCCTTCGACGAGCGCCACCGCCTCCTCTCCGGCGCGTCCGCCACCGCCGCCTCCCTCGACCGCCGCATGGGCCTGAGCGACAAGCTCAGCACGGGCACGGCCGTCGTCGGCAGCAAGGTCAGGGAGGTGGACGGCCACCTCGGGGTGTCGGAGAAGGCGCGGTCGGCGATCGCGGCGGCCGAGCAGAAGGCCGCGGCGGTCATGGGCAGCCGGTACGTGTCGGCGGGAACGGCGTGGGTGTCCGGCGCGATCGGCGCGGTGGCGAGGACGGCGGGGGAGGTCGGATCGATGACTAGGGAGAAGGTGGAGAAAGCGGAGGTGGAGAGGAGGGAAACATGATTTCAAATTTCTTTCTTCAAAAAAAAAGAAAAATCTACGAAACCAAATTTAAATTACGCTTTAAAAAATGTAGACGAAGCTAAATTTCGATTTAGAATTCAAGGACCAAATTCATTCAACTTTTTATTTTATGATTGTTATGTTACATTTCCATTGTCTAGATTAATTGTTCGTGTAGAATAATAAATTATAAAATGGATTATGCAAAATTTGCGCATCCGGGGAATCGAACCCCGGTCAGTACCGTGGGAGGGTACTATGATACCACTACACCAGATGCGCTATTGACGTGATTTTTAAACTTAACTATTTTGTATATTTAATCTAAGAATTAACTAGATCTACTAGAAAACCAAGCATCTTAAAGTGAGTTGTTTTTATCTTTTTCCGTCTTTGATGAATCTAGCTACTACAGTTGGACATCTGATAGAGTGGTCGCTTGAAGATAAATATAGTAAGTCGAGCGGCGTGAGCAGAAGAATATACTAAGCTTTTGATACTTGCACGTCATTTTCGACGATAGACCATCTGAATCAAGGATCGACACTGTCATGTACACATTACCTAAGAAGATGAAGAGCAATGCAAGAAAAAACGACAATGGATAATGGTTTTGCAACTTGAGCTAGCAAGGATGCATATGAACTTGTTACATATATTTATGTTGAACTTATCACACTTGGAGAAGTAAACCAACAACTATATATTACCATAGATATAAGAATCACAACAACCTTATAAGATTTATTCAATACAATAAACTCAGAATCATAATAATATATAATAATTTTAGAGTAATTGTTGCATTGATTTGCCCCGCTTGGTTGGTAATTAGTTCTTTGTGGGCCAATGACTTAGCTTCACATCTTGAATTGGTGTAAGCTTAGCTAAACCACCATAATCCTCTGGAAGTGCTTCCTCCCCAATTTCTTTAATCATCTCTTTTTTTTGTGCGTCATTGTTCACAATGACAACCTACAAAGAAAAGATTATGTGAGAAATTAGAATTGCTTTTAAACTATAGAAGATTTTTTATTTTATTTATAAGTATAGAAATAATTCTCTCTATATAGACGCGCATGAGCGCACTGTCGGATCGTTGGCGCTAACCATTAATCCCAAAAGCTCGAGCTGTTAGAAATACGTAACCAATTCACTTAAAGCGTACAGATACAGCGCCCACGGGTCTCGATTGTGACTCGGCCCCACCAGCCTCACGCCACTTCGAACATGACTCGGCCCACCCAGCCTCACGCCATTTCGAACATGACTCGGCCCAACATGGTCTCTCGCCAAAGTTCAGGATGCTGGCCCATTTAAGCCAACACACACGAGCGCACAAACACACGCAGAGAGAGAGAGAGAGAGAGAGAGAGAGAAAAAGAGAGAGTACTTTTTCCAAAATGGCCTTCTCGAGGAATGCGGAGATCATCTTCCAAATTCCTACGAAGATCCAAGGCATGCTTAAGATGTACAACTTCTCCAATTGTTCCGGATAGTACGACTGCATCGAACATCATGAATTTGAAAAATAAGAAAGCAGGACAGCATTTGTGCAGAGTCTCCATATGAATATTAAATTTCGTGATACCAAATTATTTTTGTTAAGAATATTCTTCAGAAAATGCAGGATCTAGCTAAGATGAGTGAGCTATGATGATAGTTACAAAGTATTAAAATTATAGTAGGGATATATATACCTGTAAATATTGGAAGCCTATGAGAAAACCATTAGCATCCAAGTTCTTCAATCCAAGGTTTTGCAGGTCAATAATAACAACCATTTTCTCACTTCCACTCCCTTCATCTTTAGCACCACTACAAGGCATAATACAATGACTTCAACTTACACAATTATCTATCTAACAAAATATTAACATGAGCTTAACATCATGCACTATGTCACTTTGGTAATCACTCACAATTGAAGAGCTTAAAATGAGGCAAATAAGAAATAAGTGAACTGCTTCAAACAATAAAGTCATTTGCAAACCTCACAATTAATTACTTTGAACCAAGTTGGTGTTGGTGTTAGGCTCAAATACCAATTACTTCAATGCATAATTATTTCTCTCAATCCACAAAGAGAAGAGAATATAATGTGTTACAGAGCAAAAATTGAACCACAACTATGATATATTAAAATGCAAAATTTTATAATAGTTTCTAAACTCTTTCAATGTTAATTTGCATAATTGTTCTTGAAAGCATCTTTATCTTTACACATATCTCAATCCTTCTACTAAATGGTTTGAATGAAAGGTAGCTATATTTAGTATTTATAGATCAATTTTTTTTGCACTGCTAACATGGTTTTAATTTAAGAGATGTGTTTGTAGAACTACATGTCAAAAAAAAAAAAACAATAATTAAAATTGCCATTTGATGTTTTACCTTGCTATTGTCTTGTCCAACATATAGGCCACAAACTCTGCCAAAGGAAGAGCAAACAAAAAACCAATAAAATTAATAATTACTTAAGAACAACAACAACAAAAAGTAGAAAATACATAAATATATATCTTTTGAGTTAGTTTAGTGCTAACTTGAACAACTAGACATGATTTCAACTACTTAATCTTTCACCTTTTCTTTTTTCCTTTGATAAATGTAGGGTGTGAATAGAGCAATATTGAGAAGAAAACATAGTATAAAGAAATGTTGGAATGGTTTAGTTTCTACCAAGCAGAGGACCAATTGTTTAACTTGACTTGAACCCACTAGGAAGAAACCAATATGGTTTTGTTTAGTTCTCATTTGCCACACCGGATAGGTCTACCACGTGCAAACACCGTGTGTTTAAAGCATTATTCCCATATTGATTATGTATAAAAATTCTGATCTGTATATAATATGAAAGAGTTACTTCATTTATCAGCTTAAGCTTTTGAATTGGACCAAGTCCGGTATCGGAAGTCAAAAGTTTGCAAGTAGAGAATAGTACACTAAAGAGGACAAATCAAGCATCCAACTCCAATGTTCTTATAAAAGGGAGAATCTGACTAAATAAGCACTTCTTTAGTAAGCTAGTGGAAAGTAATGTGGGCCTCTTTCAAAGTCAACAGCACATTAGAAGAAATTTATACAAGCATATTTATACCATAAACTGATCATTTGATTCTTATCTATATATCTAGGCTAAATTACAGAAAATTTCTCTGTCAATACCCATTTTTTCACTTTCCCTCATGTCATTCAAAAACTTACATTTTGTCCCCTTAAAAATAAAAAATATTCACAGGGGATACGGTGTGACAAAATGACCAAAATATTCTCATCTTCTTCATCTCCTCCTCCTCAATCTTGCTCATCCCGCATCCCGCACCTCGCCCACGCCTCCCTTGACCCCAACTCCGACTTCGTGCCAGGGCGAGGCGGCAGAGGGCGAGGCAGCGGCCGAGAGCATATGTGTGGATATGAATGAAGGTTTCAGAGATATTTTTAGTATAAAAAATAAGATATAAACGGAACCCTAACGGAACACTGATGGCGGGGGACGAAGTGAATATTTTTCATTTTTTAAGAGGACAAAGTGTAGGTTTTTGAATGACAGGGAGGGAAGTGAAAAAGCGGGTATTGACAGAAAGATTTTCTGTAATTTAGCTATATATCTAATATATTTTCAGCATGTGTGTAACAATATTCTTCAGTTTAAATTGACCATTTTTTTCCCCTCATTTTTTTTTCTCTACTGAAAAGGACTTGGTGAGTTTTACTTCCAGAAAACAGACAAAAAAGGAGTCATTAACTCGACTCCTGGTCTTACTAAAGTAGCAGTTGTTTTCATAGATGATGTCAATATACCATGTGGTTGCAGCCTCTGTGTCTACAAGAGCATATATAAGGTTGCTTATAATATTTGACCCACCTAGAATCAAGAATTTAAGTGTCGTGCCACGAAATCGTGTTGATAATTTACTGGCACGATTAGACACGGTGTGCTTTGGGTCATATAATTGATATGCACTAGTTACAAAAAAATATGTATACCAATATACTATAGCATAAAATATTTATTTTTTTAGTATTAATATATTCTAATTATTTATTATATATCTGTATCAATTTTTTTTTGTACTTTATTAAAATAATTATTGACTAATTTCAAAGAGAAGATAATATTAAGCCGTGCCACTAGTGCAGGAATTATATAGTACTGATATCCTGTCGGTATGGTATGGCAAGGTAGATATGATCCGTACTGGTTAGCACTTAAAATCTTCCTTAGAATTATAGTAATTAACATCTGATGAACTAAGCTTGTAGAAATGTTTTATATATAATATTGAAGACCAATACTATTTTAACTAGAACCTTAATTTGCCTCAAGAGTTCAGAATACTATTATGTCGACTGGATCATCACCGAATTAATAAAATCTCTAATTTTTTGGACAAAGAATTATTCAATTCAATAAAAAAAAATGAAAAAAAAGTTGAGTGATTTTAAAATGAATTGAGGGACCTTTCAAAAAGAATTTACTGAGGAAACAATAGAGATATTACTCTTGTACTGGAGCTGGTCCTTGGGGCCGAAATGCTTGCAGGCCTGGAGGATAACAAGAGGGTGGCCATCTCTGGTGGGGTGCTGCAGGAAGGCCTTCCGGGCCTCCAACTCGGCGGCGATCTCCGCCTCGTCGACGCTCCCCGACGGCGCGATCTCGCCCCGCCATTTCTCCCACTCCGCGAACATTTTCGCCGCCTTCTCCGGGCTCATGGACTTGGCCCTCAAGAATCTCAGGAGAGTCTCGTCATCTCCGTAGTAAGAGCTCTGCATTACATACATGCAAATTATTACTCTTTTTTAAGGCGGTAAAAAACGTACGAAACTTATCTGAACTATGACGTATATATCTCTTTATATCACCGCCTACCTAATCTTCCATGTTCAGGTTTTGCTACTTAATTTTTTGAATTCATTTTATGACTCTCTTTTCCTTCAGAATTAGAGTTTCGCATAGTTGATCTTAGACTATAGTTTTATCTGAAGTGAATCATGCATCTTTGTAACAGAAAAAAATAAAAAATAAAAAATAAAAAATCATCAACTAAAGGAATCAAGCGGCGTCGGATTCCGAAATTAAAACTTTCAAAGATTAAGTTACCGGATAATACTCGAAAAGATGCATGCTAAAGAGGTAAATAAAAAATGGCACGAATCTTAAAGCTCGCAGTGAAGACCTGGGATGATGAGCCCATGCTCTGCAGCAAATCCCGCATCTGTGCTAATGCCATCTCGGCCTCGTTCTCCATGAATTATGAGTGAGAAAGAGAGAGATTAATTAAAGTGCTATGATTACATAGCTTTGTAATTCTAATTGCTTATATATATATATATAAACATTAATTTGGACAACGTGTTGGACCGTGCATTGTAGCTTGGGCATTCAAAATTTCTCTCCATTTTCAATAATCACAAGTTTTTCCTTTTTTTTATTTGTATATTTTATGAACCTGGTCCACCAGCTAATAAAGCGGTGTACGTAGTCCTCTCATATCTCCACTTTCAATTCCCACTAAAAATTAATCAACCTAGATCTTGCATAGAAAATGAAATGATAGATCTCGCTCGGCGAGGACTATGCGATTGAAAATAGAGATCCTGAGATGGAGCACATTGTTTTTTTGAGAAAAAGGTAGCACGCTACCCGCTTCATTCATTGGATAGATGAACTAAGCTACAGAGGTGAGACAATCAGAACCTCAGAGGACGACAAGTAAAAAAAAAAAACTATTTTATTGAACATAATAAATATTATAAATAATTATTTTATTTCTTTAATATAGTATCTAAGCAGAAAGTCCACGTTTTGAATCTATCAAAAAATTTCGAGTCGAAAGTGAAGAAGAGCACACAATATCAATATTAAAAATATTATTTTCTGATAGTTTAAATTTTAAGATAAAGTATTATTTCATATTCTTTAACACGCCTTTTGTCAAAAAAAAATTATTTATTCTATTAGATCGGTTTTTTGAAATATATGTCTCTCCTCAATTGTTGGATTTTACTTTGCGGGTGCTTTAAAATTCACAGCGAAATGGCAAAAATTTATATGCTTGAGATAGACTAGTTATTTAAAATTATCAAATGACTCCATCTTATCACAATATTATTATTTTAAAATAATATTACTGAATTCCAAGGGTAATATGGAATGCTCTAAATATGACAATACATCAGTATTTTCGATGGAATTTTCCAACAAAGTTATCAATTTTCGTGCTAAAAAAAATATTTTTGGCATCCGCATTAGCAACGTCATCAATTGAGCCAGGATAATTATAGAAATTATTATCCCAGCGGTCGTTTATAGAGACCGTGGATGGTGCAGAGAAATGGGTTAGGGGGAAGGATGTTGGCAAAATACATTTCTAAATTTTTTAGTAAAATATTTTTTTAAATAATTTTAAATAAAAAATAATTAAACTTTAGTTTTTGAAAATCGCAAGCAAGAGTTTAATAGCACTATAGAGATGTAGAGAATAGATGAGGTCTGTGAGTGGAGGCGTGCGAGATCACTGTCCTAGAAGCGAGATTGCCCCTCCACGTGCGAGGCTTCCGGCAATCACTCCTAGCGATACAACGACCATCGTCCACCCCGTCGGCACGTCTTCAGGGTGGCGCAACACGAACCCAGATAGCTCTCAGAGATCCAGGAAAAGAAAAGCTCGGTGTAAAGTGTAGAAAACTATAAGAGGAGAGGAAGCTCAGTGTAGAAGTAGAGGAGGAAGAGGATGAAGTCTCAGCTCGATTTTTCAGGTTACCCTGCTCCTGCACCCTCTCCCCTCTTATACAGGTAAGGTCCAACGGTAGAATCCAACGGCTCTATCTCGGGCAAGCCGTTGGTCCTTACCGAGGTTGGACCAAATCTGGACAAGATCCAGATTAGCCCCTTACCAATGTAAGGTAATCATTAGGTTTAAATAATAAATTCTAAAACTAAAATAAAAGAAAAAGTGTAAGTGAACCGGGCTCACTTACGACCCGGCCCAGCTCGTACTCGTGCTTAGTCGAGAGAATAACTCTCATTTTCTCCCAAATAAATAACTAGGAAGTAAAGAGGTATATATATAGGAATAACAAGTCTTTGATTTTCAATATAAGACTAAACCTCACATGTGGAAATCTCAGCACGGGCTCTCAGGCAAGGCCCATAAAAAGTGGGCTGCCCAGAAAGCCCATGAACTGAAATTGAAGTTTAAATCACTGTTTTAAATATTAATACTAATAAAGAATCCGAATACCACTCGGATATACAGGTACGGTTTGTGACAATATTTTTTTTCAGACCAATGGTAGGACTGTAGGTGGTTAATTATAAATATTAACTAAGGCGTTCGAATTATCGTTGTAGGTCAGAGATTTGAGTTTCTATTCAAATAATTCTCTTTAAGGATTTATCGCCTCCGCTTTGGATTAAAAAGTAGAAATTTTTGAAGTGTTTCTCAGTGCATGAGATTTACTTACAGACAATTTTGATAAAAAAACAAAAGAACGAGCGAAGATATTGAAAAGGTGTTAGTATTGGATGCGCTTCATGGTATTTCTAGTGATGCCTTTTATAGTTCGAACTAAGAGGGTGTTAGATTTTTTGAAATATTAAAAAAAATTATTGTTTAGAAAAAAATTCCTAAAATTTTTTCTTTTTATAAAATTTTTTTCAGATAAAAAATTTGAAATATAAAAAGAATCCTAACGAATTTTTTAAAAAATTTATTTTTTCTAGGAACGAAATATACTTTTTCACTGTGAAAAGTATTTTCTAGAATATTTTTTGAAAAAAAAACACCCCCTAATTATCTATCAAATTAACAAGTGCTATCCTACTTTTTTTATTTAAAAAACTAGTGGAATACCGGCGCGATGCTGTGGATATAAAATATTTTAATAATAAATTTTAGTTTATATTTTATATATTTTATATTGTTTTATTAGTCTAATTATTAATTAAATAAAATTATGTAAAAATAATTTAATAATTAAATTTATCTAAATAAAAATAAGTAAAATTTGTATATGTGCAATGCAAATTTATATAACAGCTTATTAGTAATTAAATTATTTTATAAATATTTATGTGAAAAAAATTTAGAATAAATCTATTAAAATAATTTAAATAAATCAATAAATAATAAAAATAAAATAGTAGGAAGAAATTGTTTAATAAAATTAATTAATTATATATATATACACCAATTTTTCTAAAATCCTATTATAGAAATTTAAATTTTGTACTTTTTTATACATCAGTATTTTATGTAATTTAAATCGCATTTATCGGATTAGATTTATTATACAATTTATTACGTATATTATTAATAAAATTTATTATATATATATAATTAACTATATATATATATATAGAAGTGAAATTAATAATATATATGTATAGAGAGAGAGAGAGTCCGGTGCTTTTAAAATTACCAAGCACTTGGTACTTTTAAATATTTCACAATTAGATCTACTACTTTGACTATTTCTATCTGTTAGATTATATACTATTTAACCAACCACCCATTCAACTATAGAGTCCATTATCTTCCTAACTGCACATCGCTTAATCCAAGCGTCGAAAACCTACAAACATTAATAAATTTAGTATTTTTAAAAATATAGAAATTTAATTATATAGATATTATGTAATACATAATTTGAGAGAACCATCACAACCTCTCATGAGGCCACGTAGCCCATGAAGGTCTTAACCAATGGGGTAATGCCACGTATTCATAAATTTTTTTGGATATGCCGGGTTTATGGTAGACCAACAGCCAATAAAAACTTGCCACTTGCCTCATAGCAATGTTGGACGCACCTGGTGCACCGTACACCAACTAAGTAATATGTATAAAAAAATAAATTTTTACAGTATAATAAATTATTTAAATACATATATAGTATATTTTATTTTATTTTATCATATTAATTATTATTTATATTATTAATTATTTAATATATCTTACGGTGTATGAAATATTATTGTACACCGGGTGCAAACAAAATAATACACTATATAATTTGACACTCTTCCCCCCCTCACCCGATCCTCTCTCTCTCTCTTTCTCTCTCTTCTTTCTCTCTCTACCTTTCTTTACCTCTTGACTCTTCCCCTTCCCAAAGGTCATTTTTTTCCTATTTGCCTCTTCATTTCCCGAGGGCTCTCTCTCTTAGCATCTCTCTCTTCTCTCTCTAAACTTCTCTCTCTTTCTCTTCCAATTAAAATAGAAAAAAAAAATCTTGCACAAAATCTTGCACAAAATCTTGCACAATCATTACAAAGATTGTATAGATTTCTTGCTTTGCTCTATAAATAGCTTAAGAGGAGCTCGGAAGGGGGTCACAGAGGCTGTTGGGCAAAGAGAGAGAGAAAAAGAAGTTAGAAGAAAGAAAGAAGAGTAGAAGAGAAATTAAAAAAGTTAATTAAAAATAATGATAAATAAATTTTTTTTTTTTAAAGAGAGAGAAGAACTGTGCTCCCCCTCCCTTCTTCTGTCCGTTGCTGCCGTACTCGCGGCCGAGGCCGTTGTACCCACCGCCGCTGCCGCCGCCGCACCTGCTGACGCCGTCCAAAGCCGTCGAGGCCGCCGTTCCATTGGCGCCGCCGACGCCGACTGAAGCAGCCGACGCCGCTCAACACCGCTGCGTCGTCGCCGCTCAAGCCAAAGACTCAACCCACCAACTAATTTTGTTGGTTGCTCCGGGAGTAAAAAAAGAACAAAACAAGAGAAGGGGCAGAGTATTTTATTTTTTTTACTTATTCCAAAGTGTACCCCATTTATTTATTATGATATTTTATGTCAAATTTTTTTAAAAAAGAAAGATGCTGCGATTCATCTGCAATTTTTTTTTTGATAAAAATATATTCTGTAATATTATCGCTTTACCTTCACTTCATCGCAAGAGTTTAAAATTTCTGCATAAATTAATTTTTTTTTTGTATTTTTAAAAATTATTGTTTAAAAGTCTTTACATAAAATAGTGGCAAACTATTTAGCCACAGCGAACAATTTTAAAAGTCTTTACGTAAATTAGTCGCAAACTATTTAACCGCAGCGAAGCGCGGGTAGTTACCTAGTATATATAAGTGGAGGGTTTGGGAGACGCGTGTCACTGTTATGTTCTCCCAATTTTTTTTTAATATAATAAAAAGAGGGTCGGGAGGATACGTGTTACTGTAACGTTTCCGGATCCTTCTTTAATGTAATAAAAAGAAAAAAAAAAATAGAAGAATGGATATTAAAATGATGATTAAAATTGAAGGTTACCCAGTAATGTAATTTAATAGTGGCATCTGGAAACTTCCAAGAGCACCTTCTAGAAGAAACGGATAAAAATCCAGCATTGTTTATAACACAAGATCATGAGTTGATACCTAAACACTACGTGGCAATATACTATTGGTTTCGCGGCCCAGAAGATATTTATGTGCCGGTGACGCGGACAGGCACGTGCCCGTTGCCCGTGTCAGTAGATATTTTCCGCCTTACCGGCTTTGCCCTTGTAGAATCGTACATTTACAAAAATGACACCAACATACTCTTAAAAAGAAAAAAGAAAATTAGTTATTATATGGTAAAAACTAATCCAAAAAAAAGAGTGTATATTCTTCTATGATGCCACTCATTTTACACTCAAATTGAAAAGAAGTGCTTTACTTTTTTAGACTGTACGTCAGTGCGTTACAATATATTATTTCATAATTTGTATAATTTCTTAAAATAATATAATATTCATCATACAAATTCTATTTCATCTATTCTTTTAAATATTTAGATCCTATTTCAATACATAAATATTTTATTTAATATATTTTTTAATTTATTTAAAAAATTACATACTTATTAAATTAGATTGTGATTAAATATTACTCCTTACAATCACATTAGAAAATTTTTATACTGAATAAGTTGCCCTTAGATAATTTATTTTAACGTCCCAACAGGATCTTAGTTAAATTATTCATTATGAGACAATTCTCACGTGTGATTTTCTTACGTAATTTTTTTCAATAATTTCTCTTACAGCAAAATAGATATACCATATATTCGAGTTTTTATGTTTACGTTGAATAGATACTATATATTAGAGTTTGTATGTTTATACGTTATTCGTAATCACATTTCTACCTACTATCATAAACGAAACATTAAATTTCTTATTTGGCAAATACTCCATTAGACATGATTATAACTATAACCAGAAGCCCAAACAAAGCGACGTAGACCTAAAAATGAAGCGGGATCTAACTTTTATATATATTGATTTATCAAGCACTTAATATAATCTTTTAGAAGCTAGTCAAATAATCTTATAGCCTTAATAAGAGTTGATACTTGAAAGCAAGTTTCATAAACACTAAACCAACATAACCATGTGAACTGTTTTACAGTAGTGATTGTAAAAATTTGATTTTCCCAGGTTTGCTCGCTTTTTTGAAACTTTCTATTACAGGACACACTGGTATTTACCTTCAATGCCAAAAATCAAAGCCACGCAAAAACATATTGGTGGTTGGTTTAGATTGGTAATTTGGAGGAATTGATTTGGTTAAGAACTTTGGAAGGGCTTTTATAAAATTTTTATTTGAATTTAAGTGAACCTATTTGTAGAAAAAATAATATCTTTCGCATCATAATCGCACAAGCTGTTACAAAAAGAAAAAAAGATTTATGGTCTTTTTTCTAAACGGTTGTTCTTACAGACTATTAATATAGTGGCAAACATGATATAGAGATTTTTGATTTGCTTATGCACGCAGTTCAAAAATGCTAGCTGCATATTATATTTGTAAATCAACAAATTATGAGAACGGTACTACGGTGAACAGAATTTTTTTTTTTTTTTTACTTGTCAAATTTGTAACTACTATTTTTTTGTTGCAGAGCAGCTATCACGCTTGATCTAATTATAATTTTCTTTCATACAATTTAACAAATTGCCACTTTAGTGTAACACATCACTTTCACTCAATAGTAAAGTAAAGTTGAGTCACAAAGCAATTATTTTGATAAAATATCTCGCAATATCTACCGAAAGTCTAAGTACTTCTTAAAAAAAGGTAAAAGAAACGGTTTTTTCTCTCCTAAAAGATAATCTAGAGAAAACCAACATTTTACCCACAAAAAAACAAAAGCTAAAATGTATATCCCAAAAAGAAAAAGTATGATATACACTTCATTATACTAGGATTCACAAAATATTTTAAATTTTTAATATAAAAAAAAGGACAAAACTAAAGTCCTTAGACAAAGGAGTGCATAATATACAGGGATAACTTCAAATACCATTCATGTGGTTTCGTGCTTTCTCATTTTAGTACCATGTGGTTTAAAACGTATCACTTTAGTACCCTGTGGTTTGGTTATTTTTTTTTTTGTTATCTTTTCGTTAATTTTTTCGTTAAATTAATAAAAAAATTAAAACTACAGGATAGTAAAGTGAATATTCGATAAATCATAGGTAGGATATTTAAAGGTTTTTCTGTATAATTTAACGAAAAAAGTAACGAAAAGATAATAAAAAAAAGAATAACTAAACCACATGATACTAAAATGATACGTTTTAAACCACAGGGCACTAAAGTGAGAAAGCACGAAATTACAGGGGTGGTATTTAAAGTTATCCCTCTTATTGGAGTGTCCTGTGTACATGTACTATTGCTCTTAAAAAAAAAAACCCAACAACCCATCACTCGCGCATTCCCATGATCTATCCATCTATCATGCCCAAGCACAAGCATATAGCATAATCTTCCTTTTTCTGTGGCTATCCTTGTATCACAAGTACATCACCCCCCAACCCCTGTGTCTAGATATTTATGCCCAGGCAAGGGCGTTTTCGTAATTTCTCCAAAATATCAGCTCCCTTATTTTACACCCCTCCTCCATTTTTAGTCACGCTCCTCGTCCCCAACCCAATCACAACCTCCCAACACAGAGAGAGAGAGAGAGAGAGAGAGAGAGAATGAGCGGAGGAAGAGGAGGCGGTGAGCGTACCTCAGCGAAGCGGCTAAGGTGGTCGGATGAGGCGGCGACGGGACCGCTGGGGAATGGAGTAGGAGGAGGAGACGAAGAAGAAGAGGAAGAAGAAGAGGAGGAGGAAATGGAGAGGGGAATTGGAGGAGGAGGAGAATTGGGAGGGTTTTGTTATTATCCGGCGAATCCGACGTCGTTCGTGGTGTCGGATGCGATGGAGCCCGACTTTCCGATCATCTACGTCAACTCCGTCTTCGAGGCCGCCACCGGTTACCGCGCCGACGAGGTGCTCGGCCGCAACTGGTATATTAAATTCGATTCTTTCTTCTTAATTCTAAGAGATCCTGAGCTCAAATTCTCTTTGTCTCTGTCCGTGGTATAGTCCACCTGATATCGGTTAAATTCGGTACTCTCTGGTGTCATGTTATTCAAAAGATTGATCTGGGCCTAGGAATCAACTTTATATAGATTGATTATATTGTGGTTATTTATGGTCGATTCAACATCAATTTTTGTTAACAATTTGGCTTGATCGTTAATGATCTTTTTAGCTCTGTGCCCATATGATTGTCAATTGCTCTTGAGAGTGTGCTCTGCATTTTTATTTGACCGTTTCACTTATTATTTTCCTCTACTCTGGGATAATTTGGTTTAACACTAACTCATAAGCAAGATGGTTCTTAGATTTGAATTATAAAGCACATGAGAAATAGTAGATCAGGGAAAATTTACAACACCACCAAACACTGTCTGAGAGTTGAGAGGATTAAGTTGAGTATCAAATGGTGATGAAAGAAGTGAACACATTGTCTAATTTTCAGCTCGAGTTCCTTACAGTTGATCCGCGCTTGCTGTCCATAGAGAGTTCTTTATCATTTGCAGGATTCGATTGAGAACATTCGCTTATTTAGCAGATCTGTCTAAATGATCTGTACTAGATTCTGATTACAGCTATCAGTTTGGTGCTAACTCATATTTTTTCTTTTTTTTTGTGCTGTTGTTGTTGTTGTTGTTGTTGCTGCTGCTGCAGTCGATTCCTGCAATTCCGCGATCCGCGGGCACAAAGGCGGCACCCGCTGGTGGACCCCATGGTCGTCTCCGAAATCCGCCGCTGCCTGGAGGAAGGGGCCGAATTCCAAGGCGAGCTCCTCAACTTCCGCAAGGACGGCACCCCCTTGATCAACCACCTGAAGCTCTCCCCCATCCACGGCGACGACGGCGTCGTCACCCACGTCATCGGCATCCAGCTCTTCTCCGAAGCCCACGTCGATCTCAGCCGCCTGTCCTATCCGGTCTTCAAGCAGATCAGCAAGTCCTCCTGCCGCAAGGAATCCGCCGGATACTCCGACGACGACGACGACGACGACGCGAATTTCGCCGTCTGCGAGCCGACGAAGCCCGACGGGAGCAGCAGCGCCGAATTCTGCGGCATTCTCCAGCTGTCGGACGAAGTGCTGGCGCACAACATCCTGTCGCGGCTGACCCCGCGGGACGTGGCGTCGGTCGGATCGGCGTGCACGCGGATGCAGCAGCTGACGAAGAACGAGCATCTGAGGAGGGTGGTCTGCCAGAATGCGTGGGGGCGGGAGGTGACGGTGAATTTGGAGCTGAGCACGGGGAGGCTGGGGTGGGGCCGGCTGGCGCGGGAGCTGACGACGCTGGAGGCGGCGGCGTGGAAGAAGTTCACGGTGGGCGGGCGGGTGGAGCCGTCGCGGTGCAACTTCAGCGCGTGCGCGGTGGGGAACCGGCTGGTGCTGTTCGGGGGCGAGGGGGTCGGCATGCAGCCCATGGACGACACGTTCGTGCTCGACCTCGACTCGGCGAGCCCCGAGTGGCGGCGCGTGAAGGTGGGCGCGTCGCCGCCGGGGCGGTGGGGCCACACGCTGTCCTGCCTGAACGAGTCGTGGCTGGTGGTCTTCGGGGGGTGCGGGCGGGAGGGCCTGCTGAACGACGTGTTCGTGCTGGACCTGGACGCGCAGCAGCCGGCCTGGAAGGAGGTGGTGGGCGCGCCGGCGGCACCCCGCCCGCGCCCGCGCTCCTGGCACAGCTCCTGCACCGTCGACGGCACGAAGCTGGTCGTGTCGGGGGGGTGCACCGACGCGGGGGTCCTCCTCAGCGACACGTTCCTGCTCGACCTGACGAAGGCGAAGCCGGCGTGGAGGGAGATATCGCCGTCGTCGTCGTCGTCGTGGGCGCCGCCTTCGAGGCTGGGCCACACGCTGTCGGTGTATGAGAGGACGAAGATCCTGATGTTCGGCGGACTAGCGAAGAGCGGCTCGCTGCGGCTGCGGTCGTGCGACGCGTACACGATCGACGTGGAGGAGGAGGAGCCGCAGTGGCGGCAGGTGGGGACGAGCGGGCTCCCCGGGGCGGGGCCGCCGCCGAGGCTCGACCACGTGGCGGTGAGCCTGCCGTGCGGGAGGATCATCGTATTCGGAGGGTCCGTCGCGGGGCTGCACTCGCCGTCGCAGCTGTTCCTGCTCGACCCGGCGGAGGAGAAGCCGGCGTGGCGGACCCTCGGCGTGCCCGGGCAGCCGCCGAAGTTCGCGTGGGGGCATAGCACGTGCGTGGTGGGGGGCACGAGAGTGCTCGTCTTGGGTGGGCACACGGGGGAGGAGTGGATTCTGAACGAGCTGCACGAATTGTGTCTGGCGAGTCGGCCGGACGCCGATCAGTAATACCCACCTTCATTTCGTCGAGCACCTGGCGGCCGTTACGGTTTCGGCCTTTCATCTTTTGCTTTGGTGCTAATTTTAGATTAGTTCTTAGTGTGGGTGGAACTCTGTTTTCTCTTATACTTTTCCATCGTCAATGTCTATAATAATATGTTCTGTATTATCAAATCGGCTTTACATATGGTACTCTTTAAATTTAATTGATGAAGTTTTGTTTATTTAAAGAATTGTAATTCAGTTACTAGTTTATGGTTTCAGATTCGAGTTTTGGTTGATAGATTAAATTTTGATTTTCTTTAAAGACCCAAGTGAACCCACCCTACCATGATCTCAAAGTTATATCTCCTACTACTATCATCTAGTTAAAGAGCATTTACGAAGAAAAAAGAGAGAAAATAAAAAATGAGAGAAAAAGGCTTCACAAAATTCAACAGGAAAATACAAGTTCGGTGTGATAGAGCTCGAGTTAGAGGCAAATCAAAAGCTAATTACCACCTCAAGATTGAGAAAGACACTTCCATTCATCCGTAACGGCAATCATACATTGAACTTTTGACTAACCATACAAATCTACAAAAGAGGGGGAAAAAGTTTCTCGCAGTTTCGGCACAGCCAAGTTACAAATCCTTGCTTCCACTGTCATAACACCAAAAAGAAAAAAAAGAGAGTATATCTCAGGCACAATTACAACAAATTAATCGGTACTAATGCACATGTGATACATAGTTTGGCCACAGTAAACACAGCTTCGAATGCAGGATAACAGGTATTCTATAAATCACGTGCTCAAAAGCACAATAAAATGGCTAATAAGAAGATGGCGACAATAGCCTTTCTTCGAGTTCACGGAAGCCCCGATAAACAGGTTCAGTTTGGTTTTGCGGGAGGGCCAGACGTCGAACCTCGGTCATATACCTGAAATAAGGAACCATACATGAGAAAAGTTGTTCGTCTAGCAGGATGAGGAAAGTTAGAATGCAAGATTAACTGCAGGATTATGTGGAACCATTCATTTTACATTCTGTTATGTTCCATTTTTGCCAAATAATCTCTCGTCTTCATGTTGTATTCACTACATTAACCAAAATCTCTCGTCTTCATGTTACTGGAAAATCACTTTGATTTATACTGGCTAAAGAGGGGAGGGGTTCATGGACTGTCAAAGCTTTTACGAAATAAACTTTCTTATGTAGTTAGTTATGTGATGCTTAAATGTTAGAAGAAATCCATAATGCGCAAAGAAAAATTACCTGTTTACCAAACTCAAGATTTTATCTCTTATCCCCTGATTAAGAACAGCCGTCCGATCAAGTGAAAACGCACCACCGCCAAGAACGAAGGAAGCCCCAGCTGCTGTAGTGCCCAATTTATTTGCAAGTACAGACATGCCCCAGTCTCGAAGGATCGCAAGGGCTGATCGTAAGAGGCGCAATCTCAGGTTCGAAGAGGTCAAAATGGCTCCGCTTGATAAAAACTGATCATAGACGCCTAGTACAGTCTCATAAGCACTTTTACAGGCCGCAAGAAGAGCTCTCGCAATATCCTCGTCCCCAACTAACTCAGCTCCCGAAGTTAATCTCTCCTGCGAAATGTCTCAAAATTATCAACCGATGGAAGACCCAAAAAAAAAAGAATAAATGGTAGGATGTGCATCACTTGATTAAGATAAATCTACCGGACCAAACCCATTATACTACGTTTTGTTTGCTTCAATTTTATTAAGTAGTTTGTTCTGTTTGATTTAGAAATCCCCCCAAAAATACAGTTTTTGTTTTTTGGTTCTTGTTTTCTTGAAACAATAAAAACAACTAACTGAACAAACCAATATAGCATACATCGTAATTTAACTTATACAGCATACTGAATGTTACCATATCGAAAAACAGATAAAAAGATAATGAGCTGTCAATACTGATATAAATGGCTGCATTCTTAACATTTATAACCATAAGAGAAAAAAATTAAGGAATAAGATTCAATTATACGTAGACACAAAATCTCAAAACACAATAGGTAAATCAAACCAAACGAGCTTTCTTTGCTTCCAATGCAATTTATTCAGTTCCTATTGTTATTGGTTGGTTTGATTTCATGAAATATAGTTTGATCAGTCCAGCTTTCCCCAGAAAACTATGGAACTGACCAAATGTAGTATCGAAAGTAAACTTCAAGAAAGTAAAATAGCTCTGGAGATATTAAAGAAAGGTTACCAGTGCAGCCTTCTCCAGATGGAGGCAAATTATATCTAGAGGTAAGCAAGCCCCATCTCCAGGGTAGAGATTTGAGCCCACTCTCTTCAGTACGGAACAGGCTTCTGCAAGGCCGCCTCGTGAAAGAGCTTGATCAAGAAGCCGAATCCAGATTTCTCGAACGATTTTACTGTCGGCCTCTCCAGAATAGTTTGCAAAGTTGAGCATTTCCAGGCACATCTAGGAACCATATTACATGTCAGACGAAACTTGGTCCAAAAGTTGATCAACAAGTGTATTTGAAAAAGGAGGAAATATAAGGACCGCAATACAATAAGTAGTGCATTTTACCACCAATTCTCGAGTTTCACTAGTGCATTTGGCAGCTAAAGAAATAATATAATGCACAGGCAACAACCTAAGAAAGATTTATTAGGCAGGGATTCATTTTTGTTTTTTTTTTTTTTTGGTAGGCAAAATACATATGCTGGTTGCCTAACTCAGCCCTCATTTGTCCGAAATTCTTGGTGCTGACTGTTCGAAGATAAAACACTAAGAATACAATAGCAACGTTTCGAACAAAATTAAAAGGATCCTTACAATATTTTACACAAGAAAACAGACATACTTATAAAAGAAATTGGAAATGCATACCTCCCAAAGCTTAAATGGAACAGCATAATCATTGTACAGCTGGGTAATGCTCTTCAGGTTCAGAGATAACTCTTTTGCCTTGTCTCTTGCTGCCTTAGCAGTTTCGACATCAGCTACTAGGTTATCCTGTGGAAAAGGGTCATTTGGAACTTGTCTACTACTATCAGGCAAATCTTCTAATCTTGATGCCATAGATTCCAACTCCACTTTGATTTTCATTTGGAATCGAAGCACTACAAGTTTAGCTTCGAGCATATCAAGCAAACCATCATCAATACTATTTTTGCTAGAGCCAATGCTACCGCTTGCACTTTTAGCCTGCAGAACCGCATTACTCAAATACTGATACCTGGTTTTCCACCGGAAAAAAAAAAGGTTAAAGCAAGTCAAGCATAAGGGCCACAATAATTTCAAAGACAAAAGAATATATATAGAGCAAATGAGCATGCACCTCTGCTCCAGAGTAGGAGCCTCCTCCGCATTAGAGCATTGCCTCTCTGCCAATCTATACAGGACATGAGCAGCAAGTAAATGTTGCCCCTTCAGTACATAATACCTCGCAAGAAGGTCGAGATACTTTGTGTGGCCTGAAGGGATAGCTCCCTCTGCATCATGCAACCCAGAAGCCGGCGATGTAGCCGGAGAAACAGCCTGCATTGTTACGAAAAAACACTGAAGATGAAAAGAAACACAAATGTAGGGAATGAGAAACATGCTGCAAACTCAATTGGTATTTCTCCAGTGGAGAAAGGGTAAACTGGTTAAACAATGTAGTCCTCAAGCGTGATTCCCATCTTAGTTACATCCTCAGAATTTCAATGTTAACAATTCAGTCTCTGAAGTTTGTTTTGTGCAACAATTAAGTCCTTTCAAAAGTGTACCTTCTGAAAAAAGAGGACACCACGTTAGCCTCGTATTTAGAGTTCACTACTAGGATCAACCTCGAAAACCCTGTTAGTAAAACCCAAAAGCTTTTGCTGGCATGGCACATTTTTCCAGAGAGCAGACTAAAGGGAGGACTTAATTTTATATGCAAAGTTGAAGAACTAAATTGTCAATTTGGAACTCTGAGGATGAAATGGAAATCGGAGTCGAACTTCGAGCACTATATTTGCAAGTAGTTCTTAGAAAAAATTTATGTGCTCAGTTATATGCTGACTTCCACTGAATTTTGTGACTGGAGTAGCATAAATAAATTTTGCACATGGTTTCCATCTACAAACAACTTAGGCTCCACAATAAAGGCAAGGTAGGTCGGTCACTAACTTGACCAAACCGCAAAACAGGTAACCTACTTAAACCCATGTTGAATAAATGAGGCAGGTCGGCGAACTTGACAATCTTATCAGGAGCCAAATGGCCAGAGTGGTCAAATCGTGGCAGTAAATAACTAAAAGTTCGACTTTTGGACATGATTGGGTTATGTGGGATGCTCCGAGATAAAAAGTAAGATATGCTGGTTAGTGCAATTTCAGTTTAGCGCTAGGCATCTATAAGAAGAAAACCAACATTTTATGTGGATTTCTTTTAGAGCAACTTGGTTGCCTAAAACATCCTAACCCAACTGTAACAACTGAAAGGTTCAGATCAAAGTGAAAATGCCCACTCCTACATCAATTACTACGTATAGAAAATGCAAATGATGCAAATAATCTTCAGAATTATTAAACATCAATCAGGGTATACCTCTTGTAGAGGTTTACGACCCGCACTCTGTAGAAATGAGACCAAATCCGACCCTCCATACTCCAACAGTTCAGTTTCAAGGCCCAGCTCAATCAATGTCCTGTATAAATACTCGTGAAAAGCTGTGTCAGGCCACTGGACACTGAGCTGAATGATCTGCCTAATGTACTTGTTGCGAGACGCCTGATCCAAGTCAGATCCTGAAGCAGACAACCTGCTAGGAGTCCCAAATTCTCGCTGGGCCCCACTAGGACCAACACCCTTCAGAGAACGGAGGGCATTCATTATTATTTCATAGCACTGTTCCCGCTGAGCAATTACAGCATCCCGGTGCCTCGGATCAAATTTGGCATTGACAGCATCACCCTTTTGATCAATAGCTTGAGCTTTCTGCAGAGGTAGCCGTACTACAGCTTCGTAAAATCTGGAAAAGCACAATTGGGTTGGTTAAAATGCAGTGTAGAAACAAATAAAGGAGGTTTTGCTTTCGCATATATATATATCCCTGCAAAATCATGTACTTAGAGACCCCTGTAAAATTTGAATTTTCAAATATATACCTGCAAAATCATGTACAAAAAGGTTCTCTTATAAGGGAGATACTTATAACCACCAGGGAATATGTGTGAGAAAAAGAAAATAGCTAATTTTGCAGGGGTTATAAATGTACATATCATGATAGATAAATAATAAAAAAAGTCAGGGGTTTGAGATGATAACATTATAGCACATTCAAACCTTAAGTTCTCAAATCGTTTGCATATAGAGCTCAATTCCGCAGACTCTGGGATTCTTGTTAAGAGGTTGAAAGCATCTCTAGCAAGAGTTTCCCTCTCATCAGTACTGCTAGTGATGGAGGCTCTCTCAAGACATTCTACTGCCAGGTAATATTTGTAGTCTGACTCATTGAAATAACTTGGACATCCATCCCTCAGTTTAGCACTGATCTCATCTACTGTGCCCCTCCCATCTGGACCAATATAGTACTGCAACATAGTATAGAAATTAGTCGTCGTCTCAATCTATCAGAAGTAAGATTTTCAGTATGTAACTAGCCTAATACGCATGCAATAAACGAAATACTGATTGATGTTTAGTATTCACTGTTTAAATCTATAAAATAAAAAAAGATAGCATAAACAGTTAACATTCAATTTTAGATAAATCAAGATATTAAATTATATCGTACAAGAAGAAGAAACACTAAGAATTCAGATTTCAGATAGACCAGAATATTCAAATTTAATATTAGTTCTTCATAGGATAATGAAAATTCAATTTACTTACAAATTGAAACAAGATTTCTGATAAGTGTAAATATTAGAGTACAATCTAATTGGAGGGTTATAAGGAAGTTTCTAAATCTAGTGCACTTAAATAGTTGAGATAAGAATCACACTAACAATGGATAGGTAAACAAATTCTCATATTCAAAGAGATATATCAAGATATATCCTATTCAAAGATCACAAAACTACATTCTTTTTAAGTTTTAAAAGCAGCAAACAACTAAAGCATAGACTTTAGAATAAACCAGTACCTCCATAAGCGCAGAAATAAGTCGCATAGCAAGCTGGTCACCCTCCTCAGAACAAACCAACTGATGGAATGTTAATTGAACTAATTTCTGGCATGAAGTATTGTCTAAAGCTTGAACCAAGCGAGTAACATTATGATGGGAAATAAGCTGAAGCAAGAAAAGTGCTTCACTAGTTCTTCGAAGCAACCGCCTAAGACATTCCATTGCTCTCACCTGTATAACAATTATAGTTCAATAAATCATACTAAATAGAAGGTAAAATGTGCAGATTGAACCTGAGCTACAGTGCATTTTGAAATGAGTACCTAATCTCAAAATTTTTATTTCATTATGTAATGTTATAGTTGTTTTAATTTCAATACTTCTCTTACACTTATTTAGATTTAAATACTTCACTGTCAAGACATAATGTACTTTAACTTCTTTGACAGAATATACTGTCACCCGATGGAATTTCTGTTAACTAAATAAACTTTTTTCACAAAAACCATAAGTTTTGGGGAAAAAAAAATTCCCCTAAAATCAATCTAACTGCAAGGCTAACTAGTAAATTTAGAACTAAAAGTTCAGGCACACATTACAAAGTATGCTATAGTTCAGGTAAGGTCTATACTTCTTTATAAAGAAAAAAAACTATATTGTTACTAATTTACCTCCATGGCAGCTAGTTCAGCTGGAGTATAAAGAACCCGTTGCCTTTTATTCAATGCTGTGCGGTCTGCTGAGTCGACATCTCGAGTTTGTGGGGCGAAAGAGCTTTTAGTAGTACTACGACTACCAACTCCTCCATAGAGAATAGAACCAGAATAATCTCCTAGACCAGCAACATAACCATAAAGCCCCCTTCTCTTGTTCCTTCTGGACCTTAGGAAATTTTCTAAAGATCGAATCTTGCTCTCTAGAATCTTCATTGCCTCAGAAGAGAGCCTGCAAATGACTACTCCTTCGCGAGCATTGGGACCACCTTGCCCTCGAACAATCACAATAGGGAACTCCCAAACAGGAAATAGTAACCTTGACGAGCACAAACAGAGCCCTTGATGTGCGCCAGAGAATAAAGGTTCCGCCTCTTGAACGACCTGCCCCATGCTGAAACCCCCAGCTTGAGTTTGGGTGTTTGAAAAAGCATTCACACCATCCATTTGTGGCATTCCAACAAGCCCTGAATCCTCAAATGCTTCAGCTGCTCTCTCAGCAACTGTATTGCTTATGAGATTCTCTTCAGCAAAAACTAATTTTGCAGCTAACAATAAGCACATAGCTGCAGCCTCTCCTGCACCGAAGCGATTGAAGAAATCTTCGATCTGCGATCTCGGTGCACTGAGCTCGAATAATCTTCTCAGAATGTCCACAGGTCTGTTAAGAACAACTTCCATCAAGCCTATAGTACTAAAGACAATGATCCTTCTCCTGGGCAAAACATGTTGCGTAGGAAGATCACCTCTAGCCCACAGTTTCCCACATGCCTTTTCACAAGATTCGGTTAAACCTGCTAGGGCTTCCGCATCGGAATACAAAGAGTGCACAATAATTGCTACATCTGGCGAGGGTAATACGTCAGCTGCACAAAGCATTCGACCCTCAATAGGTAAAGACGATACTAATTCCCTTAAGGCACGAGAGCTTCTTGCAGCAGCCATTCCATAATTACTCGGAATTGATGACTGAATAGTTGAATCTTTGTGCACGATCAGAAGAGAGGACATAGTTGCGGCCGACGAATCAGAGAGCACGAGGGTTCCCACAGAATAAAAGGCTGATTCCACTTTTAACACAAGATCCTCAGGCTGAGCTCTATTAGCTATAGAGATAGCACCAAACGTAAGCCCACCACCAACCCCTAAAGGAGGAGAAGGCCTCATTGAAACAACTTTTAAACAAGTTGGCCTTTGGGAAGAATCAGTACGTCCACCTGGCGAAGAAGTAGAAAGGTACATTCTCCTACCATCTGATAAAACGGCCGTTACATTAAGCCGTCTTGATTCAATAAGAGATAAAGGCGAAATATGTATTATTGACGGTTTTGACACACGTGTAGCTGATCTTGGGCCTGCGGGCCTTCGACCCCCATATTGTGTTTCGCGTGGATCGGTCAAGTTCTTTTCTTCAGCGATTTTTGTAAGTGGGCCATTACCATTTACACCAAGATCATAGACTTGCAACTTATTACCTTCCGTTCGTGCATAAATAATATGCCTTTCATCGTCGACGACCATGTCAACGACAGGATCCACAGCTCCGAATTTCAGGGCATTTGGCAAGACCCATCTGAATATTTTATTTATCAAAAATACAGTTATTAAGCATTCCACAGTGATATTGAAATATGTAATTACGAGGATTAAAGTGTAGATTGCTAATTTTCATATAGGCTTTTAGTGTATATAACCGTAAAAATAAAAGTACTTGCACATATACCGCTCTAAAGTCTAAATTAGCACCTATATTAACCATTGATATAGGCATATATCTCATATTTATGTATATGCCCTTCAATTGAACTTTCCATCACAAAAAGCTAGAAACTTTAAGGTTACTCAAAATACTGACCATAACCATGTATCCATTTGCACCAATACCCTTTACATGTTGACAGAAGCTTTGGCACCTACATGTTGATATCTAATTTATAAGGCGTATTGTCAAGGCCATGATTAGAATTATTCTGTTCACATCATACGTACAGTGGGACATATACACAGTATGACAGCTTTTTTAGGGCATAGTGCAAATACAAATTTAGATTAGTGTACATGCACATATGTGTATCTTGAGGGGTATATAACTACATATGCAAAAATCCCCTTATAAATACGTACCTCGAAAGAAGACTGCCCAGACCGCCAGTAAGGCAAACCTTTCTACAACGCTTATGCCAGCCTGAGCCAGTTGTGTACTCTATTTCATATATGTGCCCATCGCGCCCAGCCAGGAAAATATGGCCATTATTGGTACAAGCAATGCATGTCATCGTGACACCATCAGATGGTACAGTATAGTCAGGTAAAGGTTGTAATGAAATCTCAGCATATGGATCAGTTCCATCTCCACTAGCAGTGCAGCAAACTCCAGTAAGAATCAACTAGAATCGATACAAATTATGTGTAAAACACCGACATGGATAAGAAGTACAAAAAAAGGGGAAAGAAAGAAATAAAAACAAAACAATAAGAAAATTCTTGTTTCTAAGCATGAAGCAAGGATGTGAATTCTGGAGTGAATAATTATTCATAACATAAATTATCCTGGATGGCATAACGAGATCTGAGGATCAACTCGATAAGGTAGAAGAAATTTACAGAGATGTGCTTAACTGCATATACAATACAGAAAAATATATACAAGCACACAGTGAATATATAGTAATATATAAAAAGTATACATGAATTTGTATATATTATCTCTAGCCATAATTGGTCCAACAGACCAACAGTACATCACAGTATTTAGATAGCAAGTACTAAGGTTATTCCTATGTGTCTTTTTACAAGAAGGCATAGAACTATAAGGCCATAGATAGACATAAATCTGATGTGGACAAAGTAATAAAACAAAAAATGAGTACCTGGATTATACATGACACGTGATGTTTAAAAGAAAATTACTTGGATTATACATGACGTGTGATGTTTAAAAGAAAATTTAAGAGGAAACAAGCAGGGAAATTACAAAGTCAATCTTTTCATGATGTTAAAAAAAAAAATATATCCACTTTGACTTGTTCAGTTGGCAACTCAGTTACAGTAATTTAGTCAAAAAAAACTCAAATGACAGTATGCCTACCTCAACGGGAGTTGCTAAAACTAAAAGGTATTGAATGGCTTCAACAAAAATTCCAGGCTTTGTTCTAGCAAGCCCAACAGCACAAATTGCTTGCTCCTCTCCGTTATATTCTTGGCATTGTCCATCCCTAACAACAGATAGCACAATTGATACATTACATGCCTGACAATGACATATAGGAATGAGAGTATAAACAAAAGGATACAAAATTTATTAGATAAGAAAAAGGACAAAAACAGAAACAGTTTAAAGTGTTGGCTGAAACTCTGAAACCAAAATGTTTTGCTAGTAGTAAAGTGCCGCACCTATCAACAATGAGAACTTTATGTTTCAATCAGGGTGACTCTAAAGAAGGATTAGCTTTAGAACATTGGCCTAAATGGACTGAAGCTACCTTATGGAGCCTAACATGATTCATCTATGAATCATATCAATTGTTTTTTTTAACCACACTCCAGCTTTCACAACGAATGGCAAAATACAATAAAGCTCTGTTTTCTACAAAGTAAAATAAAATATCTCTTTTAACACATCAAAGTTTCATGAAATCAAGTTTTCCCATGACGATCAAATACCGTAATCCGAATATTATTTTAAATTTGAGAAGTTTGTAGACATAAATGGCTGAAAATGCTGAAATTAAAACTATAGGATCCTAGACCAAGATCTAAATCAAAAGTTCAAGCCCCTAAATAATTTTTTTTCATTGGTTTAAACCTAACCTTTAAAAAACATACGAAAATTGGCGTAATCGAAAGTAGACCATAATCTGTTTTGCCTTACTATAATTGCAGTACAGCATAACATGGTTTAAACTACTCATATGTAGCTACAAAAATTTTATACCAAATCTGCAAATCTTTCCTATGCATATACGTTCTGATATACAAGAAGTCTGATAAACTTCCATGAAGCAAATGGATATAAAGTAGTTGATGCTTGATGAGGACTGATGTAAAAGGTGCCGTCCAATAACCAAGAAGAAATCAAGCATCAAATGCAGATAACTCAAAAAACATCTATTCTATTGTAAAGAACAGAACATGTAACAGTAAGCCGGCTGTGAAGCATTTTAGGTACTAAAAGATGTATGCCAAGCATTCTAGAAGACAATGCAGCTTTTTCTAGAGTGTGCAAACTTTCTTAGCATGGAGAGTTTGACATTGACAAAGAGATGCCCTGTTTGGAAAAACAGTTAAGTGTAAGATCTTCAAGCATACCACTTGTCAAAGCGCCAAAGAAACAAAGAATTGTCAACTGATGCCCAAGCTCGACGTATCTCAGAAAATATTCCACAAAGGGCTGTTCCTTCACCTCCAGATTCATTATATCTTTCTATCAACGTAGGAGGTAATTCCCGAGTTTCCACCACTTCAACCAGAGAAGGCCACTGCAGAATAACTTATGGTTGTTAGAATAACAAGAGACTAAGTATCTTAAGAATGAAAAAGCAGGAATTGAGAAGAGTATGTTGCAAATGAAGAAATTTGAGACGGAAAGGCTAACAACACAAATATAGATAGGAACATAAAGCAACACATGAATCTCAAAACCACCAGAAAACAGAAAGAAAGATTTATTGCTACAGACAACAGTTGTTATGGTTAATGTTTCTAAAGTCCACCTTTTGTAATGCCTGCAGCAGCCCTATGTTTATGCATCTTAAACCTTTTTGTTTTTCTGTTTTGCTTCTCTATCCTTCTTTTATTTTCAGTCAAAGAGGTAGATAACCTCATGCAGGGAAATGTATAGGAGAAAGCATGATCTATTACTCCTCAAGCTAGAATATCAAATCTTACAATCCATTTTCAAAGACAGTCCCCTCTGATGCCTTTCTCTTGACCCGAGCACAGCTCTGACTCATCTAATTTCAATATCTTGGCGTAGGACCAACATGGCCCTGAAAGCATACATTAGTTGTAAAAAGTTTTTCTGCGAGTAATACAGCTATAAGTTATATGGAGATCCCTGACTTTTTAGAAATTTTAAAAGTCTCTTTCTGCATTAATCCATTTTCTGTGTAATCACTAATCTATTAAATATATCATACAATCCGAGAAAGAGGAAAACAATACTGACAAAATTTCGGTGATAAGATCACATTTAGAATAAATATCACTCATAATTCCACAAAGGTCAAACCATCTTATAGAATATTCACTGTAGCAAAACAAGTAAACCAAACCTCCATATAAAGTAAAGTGTTAAATACATATTAGACAGAATATTCACCATGAGCCTAGACATGGAACGCACTGAGAAGTCACTAGGTTTCAAGACAGAGCTGTTCAAGAAGCAATAGCAAAAATATCCCCTTAACGGCTTCCGATTACAGCTAGAAGCAGAAGCTTCAGGTTCAAGCTTTGCTCATGGGCCCAAAATCTCAACTGAGCTTCTCACCACAACCAGATATGCCAGATTCTCTATTTACCAAATAAGGTGACTTCGACTTCTCGACTAGAGCAGCTGCTCTAAAAGCTAGAAGCACTTAGCCAGCTACCAAGTCCAAGTAAATTTAAAAGCAAAAATCAATTAACTACTGAAAAAATCAGTAAAGGCAGTGCAAAGTACCATCTTGGAACCTCAGTATCTAAGAACACTACTTGGTCACAGGATGAGCTTCTAACCTATAAAGCCCTCCAAAGGAACCACCTTTTCTCTTCAATCAGTGTAACGCTCAACGGATCACATCAAAGATGCCATTTTTTCTAGCTTAAAACGGAAAGTACAAAGAGAGAAGCTCAAGAAAAGCTCCATTACGCCTAATTCTACACCAAAAGCTCTCAAGCAGCACAAATCAAACAACAAATCGAAGCAATTCGATCCCAATACAGAGTAAAACACTTTAGGTTCTGTCATCTAACCATATTTGGGGTTGGGGGAGAGGATTGGTACCTCTTTGGGGAGGGAGGAGTAGGGGTGGCTCGCGTACCGAGAGGCCTCGAGGGCCTCCTCGAGGTCGAGGCGCGCGGCGACCTCCCTGCCGATGCGCTCGCTGACGTGGAGGCCGGCGGAGGCGACGTCCGGGCCGATGATCTCGTCGTCCCACGCCATGGGAGGCGCCCCTGCCCACCGGAGGAAACCCTAGAAATCGACGAGGAGGGAGACGACGCGGGATTTTGTTCCCGCGGCGGGAGAAAAAGGGTTTTGGGTTTTGGAGAGAGAGAGAGAGAGAGAGAAGCGGGGAAGAGGTGATTTTTGGGCTACTAAGCCCACATCACTTTTTCTAAATTACAAAAATTCACATTCCAAATATTTATTTGTAAAATAAGACATAAACGAGTAGATAATTTATTATTTTATAATAATAATAATAAATTATTTATCACTTTCATCTAATTTTATATTATCTACATTCAAACTCCATGTTTGGTGGGATAACGAAGATAACTTTCGTTATTCCTGCTTTATCCCCAAACCACACAGAACTTAAAGAATGGATAGTATTAAGCACTAAAAATAAACTTAAAAAACGATCAATTATTTGTCGCATTTAAAAAATAATAATTTATTTATTTATAAAAATCTAGTTTTGTAAATAATATTTTAATAACTATTTTTATAATTATAATATTTTTAAAGCCATTAATAAAAATAATAATTTATTTATTTATTAAAATCTAGTTTTGTAAATAATATTTTAATAACTATTTTTATAATTATAATATTTTTAAAGCCATTAATAAAAAAAATTCCATAAAAAGAAAGAGGGTGTCGACTTTGGAAACAAATGTTTTGTTTTTGAGAGAAAGGTAGCACGCTACCCGCTTCGTTTATTTTTTTTAGAAATAAACTTAGCTAGAAATATGAATCAACTAGGATTCGAACTCGGGACCTCGGGTACCAACCACCAAACTCTTTGCCATTTGCGCTAGGGACGGTCAGTAAACAAATGTTTTGTTATATATATATATATATATATATATATATAGCTTGACGCAGACTTGGGCGTCTAGGACAGAGTATCTCATAGGGAGGGACACGCCGTTCACTTCTGATTGCTCTTCAGCCAATGCTTTGATGGAACATGCCTCTTTTGGATACAGTTGAAATCCGACCCAGAGTCCAGCAAGGCATTGAGTTTGCGCTGCTGTCCTTGAATCTATCCTACAACTCACACCACCCATTTCAGGGATTGCCTGGGGGTAGAGCTGGTATGGTGGCTATCGAACCAAAGAAAGCACTGGCTTGACTGCATTGACTTATTGGATTGCCCCCTTTTTTTTTACAGAAAGCTTCGGCAAAGAACTTTTCTGAGTTTTGTCACATCAAACAAAAGTAAAAGTGCATTTCAAAGGCGGAAAATCGAAGAAACCAAGCTTGCGCAATATATATATATATATATGCTATCTCCTATACTTTTCGGTTGACTTTAGACTCATCATACTGAGACAACCAGGCTTCGAAAATTTAAAAAAATAAAATATATATATATATATAATTATAAAAATAACTACAGATTTTCCACCCCAAACTCCAACATTAGGCTTCTTTTCAAATTGCTGCGTTGAATATGTTTGTTACTTTTTCTTTTAATTATCTACTAAAATTTCTAATTTATGGCCATTCTTATGCTTGCTGAGAAATAATTGCAGCAACAATTAGCCAATAATCAAATCATTTGTTTTGGAAAATGTATACAACATTCTCAAGCCACAAATTGTATTTTTAACAATAAACATTTTTCGCTACACTATATTTATAATCACATCGAACTAAATAACCAAAACAAGTTTATAGATGAAATTTATAATAGAATGTATTTGTTGTAAAATTAAGGAGAAAATATAAGAAATACGTCCAAAGAAGAATCCTTTTCTCTGAAAAAGGCACACAAAAAAAAAAGGTTTTTAATTGTATTGTTATTAAAGTGCTTGGAGAATCTCAGGATATTGATGCTTCTGTTGCTATATTCCATAATCCATCAAAGTTGTGGAGTGCTAAAGCTTCAAACTTACTTAAAAAAGAAGAAGAAGAAGAAATTAATAACTAAAAAAGAGCATTGCTACAACTAGTCTTTCATTAGATCAACCGAAAAATACAACCTCTCCTGCATCCATTTTTCCTTTTAATTATAGTCACTAAGGAGAGGATATTTCCCTAGAATTATATACACAATCAATTCCTGCTCGAGTTCTCGAGCCTTCGAACTAATCTCTCTAACGCTTCTCTCATCCACATGTGCTCGCATTTCTCTCTCGCTTCCGCCACCGTGACCTGTTCCATCAAAAATCAACAAAGAAATAAGAAAATACTCAAAAAATACTCTTACTATTCTTTTTTTCAGTTATGTCATCATAACTCCTTGCTTAACTATTTGAGTTATGTAATAAGACACTTCATTTGCAGTAAGAGACTCGAATCCTCTCTGATTTGAAAATAAGAGTTATTAAGGGTGAAACTAAACGAAAAGCTCAGAAACTACCAATACAATTTACACGACGTATATAAGCTATAATTTAAAAATCATACAAAGCGCGGAATTGTCGACTTACCCATCTTCTTTCTCTCACATCCATCTCGGGCCATTGAACTAATTCCTCGGTCACATTCATAGGAAACATTATACCCTCATGAAGGGAGTCATGCCTCCTACTCTTGTACTTCCATTTGCCTAACCTTCTCTGTTAATAACATGACATGATCTCCTTTTATCAACATTGCGACAAACACGAGTAATCATATACTTTAAGAAGCAAGAATCATTAGTTAAACAAGGGTTCGAGAACTCGCCTCGACATTTCCCTGCACGCCGGCCTCCTCCAATGCCTCTCGCAAGGCCGCCTGTTTCTTTGTCTCGTCAGTCTCCCATCCTCCCTGACAAACAAAACAAAATTCCGACGTTCTTAAAATCGATGATGAATGAGTACATCGGAGTTTCAGATATATTGAGGATCAAATGCTCAGTGTTGAAAACTTACAATAGCGATTCTGGTCAAATCGGATAATTCTCGAAAAATACAAAAACTACTATTTCACGGAAAACCAAGAATAGCCCCAAACTATATAGGTTTGCGAGTTTCACATGTCACGTAATAATATTGTAGTCTAACACCCTATTTGGTTGGGAAACAAGGGTGGGGATAAGGGGATATCCCTCACTTGTTTTTCATTTTTCATCCAAACGTAAAATTTAATATCTGTTTAGAGGATCTGCAGTGAAAATTTTAAATTACCTTTGGGAACATCACGCCATCTCCTTTCTGAGAACTAATGACTAGTACTTCCACTGCACTATTTAGATCATCTGAGCATGTACTATTTGTGCTCAACTTATAAGGGATGCATCTGTATTGTTTAAAGAGAAAAAATATATATATATTAAATATTGGTAAAATTGAGGAAAAAACCTACAATGGTAAAGGAAAAAAATAAAAAACTAAATTACAAAAAATTCCTCTTGAAGAACAGTTCACATCATTTCAACCTTGTTGAATTTGTCCGAAAAATTTCACGCAAATGAGTTGGCATATGTATCATTTTTATTTTTGACAGAGTAGAATAGAACGAATTAATTAAGTAATTATTCAATAAACAGCCAATTTTGATAATTTGAGTAAACAAATAGATTTTAAATGTAAAATTGGCGCAACCTACTAACTAATTTCAATAAAGTGTTGCATATATTCGATTGATGCAATTTTTAAATCAGTGTGATTGGGACATAGACTAAAGTGCAAATAAAGAATATTTACAATTTATCCTAAAAAAATTGTTTTTAAATCACCCAAAAAAAAACCCATAGAATTCAAGCCAAAATTTCAACTTTCCACCAAAATCACCCTCCAAAAATTTTTAAAAATTTTTTTAAAAAAAACCCAACTCATCAAAACCTTCAAATCACTCAAACTTATTAAAAGGACGAAGATCGAACCCCTCGTGAGAAAGAAAATGAGAAAGAGAGAGGAGAGAGAGAGAGAGGGGTATTATGGGAAAACTCACCCCACAACAAGCCTACGCCCATTACGGCTATAACGCTGTAGTTTCCTCCCTTGCCTCGATACCAAAGACGCCATTTTTTTTCTTTTTTTTTGCTCTTCGCCTTCGCCTTTCTCCTTCCCGCAATACCCCTCTTTCCTTATACTCTTCTCTCTCTAAGATGCCCAAAATGCCCCTCCCACGAATAAACTAGTTACTAAGAACTGTTTCTTTAGAATTTTCACGGAGAGAGAGAGAGAGAGAGAGAGAGAGAGAGAGTGGGTAGCGTTGCGACACGAAGAGGGGGCTATAAATAGAAAGAGTTAGAGAGAGAAATACGGGGATAGAGAGAGAAACGCTGGGTATTTTTTGCAAGCGCATGCTATGTGGACCCAGGAATTGTACCCCAAATTACATGGAATAATAATTTATTAGGTTATTACTTGAATATTTATGAACTTTTTTTTTAGTAGTAATTCTTTTTTTAAAGTGAATTCAATAGCTCTCGAGAAAATAATCTGGTTAAAACTTTTTCCAAAATCACGAATTAAAACATAATCGATTAATTTCAGATGATAGAATCCACTAATTTGATATACTTATACAAATTTTAAAAATATTAATTTTATTTTTTTAAAAAATAAAATTTAAAAACAATTTTTACAAATTTTCAGACGATTGCACTGGAGAATTTTTTAAAAAAATTATATAAATACAAATTAGATGTACTTAATCTAATTTAAACTGCTCTTCTAGATTATCAGTACTTCAACCATTTCGAAAACAATTTAATTTAATAGCATGAATTCGACAGCCGACCTTACGTAAAAAATTTTGCTGACATTTCGAGCAGCAATTTATAATATCATTTTTATTAATATGGTAGATGCTTTTCAATACCACCAATTTCAAACTAAATTTGTAAAGAGTTAGACTACATAGGCCGATTCGGCCAATCTATTTGGATAGATTCAATGCTCACATCTAACAGAACCTGCTGATTCGGCGAACTTATCCGGCTTGCCCGACCAGAAAAAAAAAAAAAAAATCTATCTACATATAGTTATTTATCATAGACTAAAATATATTTATAAATTCTTATATAGATTTCCTTCCTTTTCTTTTAATTTCTTTCAAAAAGGAGATTAAATAAATTATTTGAAATTTGAATTGGGTACACTTGGGGGTACATCCGAGGGTTCGCGAAGCACGTGGAGAGGAGGACGTGGTGCGCATGTGTGTGGGGGAGGCGTTCGCGGCGCGATTCGCTCGCTGGCTTCGGCGTTGGTTCGCCACGTGGCACGTTCGTAAGTAAAATGTGGCGGTTGGGGTCGTTGGGATTATTAATGATGATCTTTTGTAGAAATTATTATCTACACCTACCATACCACATCTAGTATTAAATATATTATTAATATTAATGCCTTCAAATTAATTTTTTCTTAATAAAAAAAAAAAATAACTTCAAGTACCACCTCTGTGATTTCGTGCTTTCTCACTTTAGTATTCTGTGGTTTAAAACGTATCACTTTAGTACCCTGTGGTTTGGTTATTCTCTTTTTGTTATCTTTTCGTTAATTTTTTCGTTAAATTAATGAGAAAGTTAAAACTACAGAATAGTAAAGTGAATATTCGATAAACCATATGTAGAATATTTGAAGTTTTTCTGTATAATTTAACGAAAAAAATTAAAAAAAAGATTAAAAAAAAGAATAACAAAACCACAGGGTACTAAAGTGAGAAAACACGAAACCACAGAAATGGTGTTCGAAATTATTCCTAAAAAAAAACTTAATTTGATGAATCTGATTTATACTATTGGAAGAAATATGTGTATTAATATGGCGTCAATTAAGTTTTAATTATTAAGTACGTAGAAATAATTATTATTTGATCCGTAAGAAACAGGTCTTTAAACTTTATGAACTTTAATGAAGGGTCTTGGTTTTGAGAAGCGTGCAAAGGTGCCTCGTACTAAATCTGGTCAGCAGAACTCGTGCATGCTACAAATTTTTGAACACTCGTATACGCGCGGTCAACCATTTTTGATGAAATAGATATTGACTTTTCAAATGTGTAAAATTTTTCTGGAAATGAATATGTACTCAATTTCAGTCCAATTTAGAACACGCCGTTATCTATAAATCGTAATGTTATTATTATTGCTTAGAACTGATTATTCACGTGTACGCTACTAGTCTACGACTTTGTTTTCTCTAAAAAAATGCATGTAATTTTTTTTTTTTTTTTTTTTTTTGGGAAAGACAAGTAAGCTAGTTGGACCTTCCTGATCATTCCCATCACACCAGACTAGTAAAAGTCTTGATTTGGTTTTATTTCATGTAAGATTATTCTTGCATTTGAATTCATAAGAAAATATTCTCTAATAAACACAAAAATGGCAACTTCAAAAAATTTTAAAAAAACTATAATTTTTCATCTTAGAAACTGATTAATTAAGTAGAATATAGAATATATATATATATTTTATAGAATGATCTGTTGTATCGTGCATCGCATCATCTTTCGCCTAAGATCTTGTTTAGATTCATGCAGGTGTTAAGAACGGTTAGCTGTATGTGATGGACAATGTGAATGTTGTATGTGTGATGAATGAATGGTGGTTGACAGGAGAGATTCTGTCCGTGTAAACAGAGAGACCTATATTTATGACGGATTTGTACGTGGCGCGGACTAAGCTTTTCAAATATATATATATAGAATGAGGCTACTATACTATCTATAGTACCGGGGCTCCGGTACTATAGTTGCTTTTTCGATTTTAGGGTGTTCAAATCAACGATCCACACCGTTGAAACTGATCTAGGGTATGTGAAGTTCTTAGAAATAAAATTTTAGTTTTTTTCGATATCGTTTACTTAGTAAATAAATCATATCAAAATGAACGGTGGAAATTGAATAATCCTTAAAATTTGAGTATAGGAGTTTCGAATTCAAGATCAAGGATGTTAATCTTCATCTATGTAGTTTAAAGTATTTTCTATCAAAATTTGAATAGATTTAGATTCTTCTCCACCGTTAAACTACAAACTCGCCATAATAACCATTGAAATTTGACAATTTTGAAACGGTTTGATCACAAAGTAAACTACGTCGAAAAATTATAAAATTTTATTCCTAAGAACTTCAAATATCCTAGATCAGTTTTAACGGTGTGGATCGTTGATTTGAACACCCTAAGATCGAAAAAGCGACTATAGTACCGGAGCCCCGATACTATAGATAGTATAGGAGACTAGCTCTATATATATATATATATATGCATGATATAGGCTACTATATATACAATCGATACCTACAATCAAATATTTAAAGATGATAAGATTCTTATTGCACTATGAATGATCTACAATGAGCCAAGTAACATTGGTAGTGGTAATTTCTAACTTACTAAATGTGCATACCTTTTCTTTTTGAATGAAGTTGTAAAGGGAAATGGATAACACATAGGTTCGGATTCCCGTGGGCATCTGATGCTTTTTGCTTCGCATCTTAGTTGGTTTTTATCTTTTTAATATGAATTATTGTGACGTGACATGTATAATGGTCAAATAAATATATATGGGCCTACGACCAATACATTCTTAAAAAAATAATAATAAAAAAAGAAAGAAAAGGATGTTGGTATTGCTACAATATGTCATTAAGGGCGCGTTTGGTACAAGTTATATAATTTTACAGATTATTTTGACATAACTAAATATTTGAATTTTTTGAATTAGATTACTACTGATGTTTTATTACCACGTTTGATTTAATACAGTGATATAATACTGAATTACAGTGGATACTGAATTATTATGTTTGGTTCAGTTTATAAAATTTAGGATTAATTGCATACAGGTCCCCGCAAACATAATGAATTGCAGATATATCCCTGCAAAGTTCAACTTTCATTAGTTATCCCTACAAAAATCGTAATGTATGCAAATATGTCCCTGTCGTCAGGGGCTGTTAGAAAAATCGAGTTAACCGTAGTTAAAATACTTAACCACGATTAGTTAATAAGGTGAATAGACAGTTTTGCCCCTTCCCTCTTCCTCTTCATCTTCCTCTTCCTTGATCGGGAACGGCTGGGGCCGATGTCCACCGCCCGATTCGTCAGCGGCATCCTTGGCGGCGTGGTAGACGAGGAGGCTCCAGTGGGATCCGCCCTCAGCGAGGGCGACGTCGGGTTGTCGTTTACAGCGAAGAGGGCGAGGTCGCAGTCGCGGAGGCGGAGGGGCTCCACGGTGTTGGCAGCGTCGGCCGTCGGGTGCGTTGGCGATCCAAAAGGCGACGGAGGGCGAGACAAGGAGGAGGCGATCGCCTCCGCCGCCGCCGCCGCCGCCTCCGCCGGGGACATCGCCGGCGCCGGAGAAAGAGGAGGAGAGGTGGGCGAAGAAGAAGTCGATAAGGCGATCGTTGAGGTAGTGGGGGCCGCGGAGGATCCACACAATGAGGGATGCCGCTGCGGGGGGGGGGGGGGGGGGGGGGGGGGCGGGAGCACCGCCGCGCACCGGCGCCGCCGCCTCCTTTTTCTTCTTCTTCCTCGTATCCTTCTTTTAGAGGGACATATTTGTGAGGGCAAAACTGTCATTTCGCATTCCTACTGTTAAAAAATAAACAGATCTCAAACGGCAACAAACCAGAGGGACATATTTGCATATATTACGACTTTTGCAGGGATAACTAATAAAAGTTAAACTTTGCAGGGATATATCTGTAATTCACTATGTTTGCGGGGACCTGTATGCAATTAATCCTAAAATTTAATAATACTGACTAGAAAGTATAGTCTGTTTTAAAATTGCCGTTATGGTCATATTTAATTTTTTTTATTAAATTATAACTTAATATAATTTGCACTTGATTAATTCTATTTAGAAATAGACTTTGAGTCACTGCCATGCCTAGCCGTCATATATAAAGATAAGATCTCTATGTGTGGCATCCGACATCACCTAAAATCTACTTTCTATAAAATGCCGATGTGCTGACGTATATAATTGAAAACTTATAATTATATTTATACACGTAATTAAAAATATTATATAAATTTGTCAATATATTAATAATGCACATAACAAAATTATTATGTAAGTGCATGTCGTTACCTCATTTTTTTTGCATCCAAACTTATAAGTCTCCATCCAACTATTTAATATTAAATGTATCTTTTTGACGGACGAAAAGGCAACACTTATGACTTATGTGGCAGAGATTTAGAAGAAAAGATAAAGTGCGGTGCATGGCTGATGTGGTGCACTTCTTAGGTCATCTATTTTCTCACTTTTTGGTCCATTTCGATGGACCCGGTACACGCCCCAAAGGTTTACTTCCACGGGACACGTCCGTTCCCAACCGTTGCCCACCTCCAACGGTCAATTCCCTTCTCTTAACTGCTCTGTTTTAAATTTCCCTCCCTTCCCCTCGATCCAAAACTTATGCATAACCCTCTGTTAAATCTCTCTCTCTCTCTCTCTCTCTCTCTCTCTCTCTCTTAACCATGTACTCTTCCATGGAGGATGATCACATATTGCAACCCCCGACACCCCCGCCCCCGACGGCGCCACCACCGCCGCCGCCGCCGCCACCACCGCCGCTCATTTTGGCTACTGATGGAGCTCGCGCTTACCACTACCGCCCGCCGCCATTGCCGTCGATGGCGGCTCCTCATGCCCTCCATGTCCTGTCGCAGGTGCCCGCCCCGTGGTCCACCGGGCTCTTCGACTGCTGCGACGACGTCGGCAATTGTATGCTTGTTGGCTAGCTAAATATTCCATCCACCGTAAAATTTCCCTAGCTTTTATGGATGCGTCTAATGCACATTAGTTCATGCCCAAAATATGTGGAAATTCCCCCTCGCTATAATTTGTTTTAAATAACCCCTTAGTTTTACCCTTGAACTGTTGTACCTAGCGCATGCAGTTGACTAAAAACCCGATGATTGGTGCTCAAGATTTCAAATTCGATGCCTATTAGTTTCTTATTTTGATCTAAGTTTGTTTTGAAGAAATGAACAAGATAATAAAGTATAACATTTAACAGGCTGTGTTACTTTTTTCTGCCCCTGCATCACCTTCGGCCGGATCGCAGAGATCGTCGACCGCGGATCCATTCGTACGATATCTACTCTCTCACTCTCTCTCTAAAAGATAATTTCTCTGAAAACCTAAGTTGTTAGAAAACGACCTTTTTCTTTCCATCTCGCATGTAAAGCATGCGGGGCGAGCGGAGCGCTGTACGCACTGATATTCTGCGTGACGGGGTGCAACTGCATGTACTCGTGCTTCTACCGGTCGAAGATGCGGGGGCAGTACCTGCTGGAGGAGAGCCCCTGCGCCGACTGCGCCGTCCACTGCTGCTGCGAGTCCTGCGCCCTCTGCCAGGAGTACAGAGAGCTCAAGACCCGCGGCTTCGACCTCCGCTTAGGTACGTGTGTGCGCGCGCGCGCGCGTGTATACATGTACGTGTGTATATTATTTGATCATATGTATAAACTGCTTACGTATTTGTACGTATATGTTTGATGGTATTTGAGTATGTTGTATACATGCAGGGTGGCGAGGTAATATCGTGAGGAACAAAGCAATGCTGCCACCGAGTGTTGAAGGAGGCATGAACCGCTACTAATTTAAAAAGGACGCATTTTTTTTTTTTTCTCGGATTTTTTTTTGTAATGATAATGGTATTATTTTCCCTTATATCCTTTTTATCGAGCCCCTCAAAAGTACCAAAATTTCTTTCAAACTCCCCTGAAGCAATATTTATACAATATTTTTCTCTCGCACTTTATTACCATGACAAGCAATACACTAATAAATTAAGACTAGAATATATGCTCATAAAACATATTCATTCAATACCTTCAATATCCTTTCTTGGACAGAAGCCCAAATTGTTGACTTTATATGTTGTTTGTAGGGATGTTACAAAAATATTGGACCTCACTTTTATCCACATTCATTCATTATCTTCAATCAAATAAGAAGATAATATATTTTTACAAAAATAATGAACAGAAAGCATATGTAAGTAAGGAATAAAAGTTTATGAATGAAAGTCTGCCATTATACTGGAACTCTGTATGTTGGATCGACCATCTTCAGTATAAACAAATTTCCCTTGTCGCCCCTCGATATCCTGGCAATTTCATTCAGAATCAATAAAAGAGAATTCCTTTACTTATACTACTAACTTTGAGTCGAACATCTGACGACCATACAAGTCATTCGAACTTCGTATTATTCAGGTATATTATCATCTGAGCTAGGTATAGATGTAATAAACTCTTTGACAATTTAAACCTATGCAGCTATAACTTTTATATACAGCAAATGTATCTTCATGTGACAACTAACATGTAACCAGCAAATCAAACTCCTAACCTACTTTTGTATGACGAAGTTGTTTTTTGTTCACCCTCTGTTCTGTTTTTTACAGTACAATTTGCGTTTAGCAGCTGCATGAATTGGGCTCATTGTGTTTCGGGCCCTTCGGCAAAAATTTGCCACTAGAGTCTTGACACGATTTAGCAAGGCAACCAATTAGATACTCACATACATGAGGAAAGACAAGGGTTTAAGCTTACCGAATCTCTTCGTCTAAGTAAGTGATTTCTAGCTCACCACGACCTCCTTCCGGTGCCTTTATAGGTATCTACACATAAAGGACATAAAATAAGAGAATACTATTGCGGAGCTAGTTTTCTTGCTAAATTTCAACATGCAGAATATAATTAAAAAAAATTAATATCCAAAATGAAAATTCAACAAATTTGCAGGTGGCTTGTGCATCAACTATCTCTGGAATTGAGTTTTCAACTTCAGAGAGGCCAAATCACTCCAATAACCATAAAACGCTATCCTAAAATCCACGTATATGGAAGACAACTGCGGGACGGTAAAATTTATGTTGTTCGCTGAATGAGTGAGGAGAAGTTGAAATCAACCACGCTAACAACTGAAAAGAAAAGAAAGACTCACCAAACCAAAAAATTTGAAAGTATCAAATCTGACTGCCACCCTTCTTGCATTGAGAGGAACCAAGTTTGCCGTGACCTGCAAGGACGATCTTTAAAGTTGAACAGAGAGAACTTTAGAGGGGAATTATATGTTGTGCTAGAGAACCTCGAAAAGCATTTTTGTGCTAGAGAAAAATAACTTATCAGAAGAAGCAAGATAAGAGGCAATCAAATTCATTGATACATAAAACAAAATTTGAAGAAAATGCCCTGCAGATCATAAATTCTTTAGTAGTTTATACTAGTAAAATTTTTGGTTGCATTCCATTGCAATTAAATGCATTGCTAACAAATTTTAGAAAATTTAGAAGAAGTTGTGAACAGCAAAAACTTAAGCATGCAGGAGGAAATGCATGAATTACACCGATGAATTACCTGGTTAAAGTAAGGCCAGGTTTCCATATTTTGAGCCCTTAATGTGTCCGTGTTGATGGCCTGGTATATTTTCCCATTCGGTCGTAAAAACTTTGGCCTCTGCCACAGCCAATATTACGTCAATTATCACCAAATTAATAATGTTGATTTGCCATTATCTAAAAGGAAAACAAAAATGAATAGATATGCATTTATATACAAACAAACTTGAGGTGAATGTGCAAGAATTGAAAGAGAATTTACTCAAAAGGGATATTAAAATGAGCTTTTTTCGAAGGGCAACAAATAAAGCAGATGCTTTGGGCGAATAAGAGAAAAAGAAACATTACCTGAGTTTGTAAAATGGACCTAGAAGTTGTATATAGAAGCTCCCATTTTCCATTAAGCAAATCTGACTTGAGTGGCTCCTTAACTGAATTAATTGCCTCAAGTTCACTTGCAATCTGTTGAATTTACAGATTCAGAGAATACTGTTAGAAATTGATGGAATCACACATGATCTTCCAAAATACTTTCACAATCGTTTTTTATCTCTCTCCTTCATCTCTCACACTGCGAACCCTAAACCCTATATCCTTCTAAAAGTCTCAAATTTTATTTTTATAAAAGCATTATAGTTCTAACAGTGAAAAATAACTGACGGTAGTCAATTGACGAGAATATATTTGCAAGTCTTTTGAAATTTAGAGAGATGGAGTTCATAACTAACAACTTTTGAGGGGCAAATGCAGGATACATATCCACTTGCCACTAATAATGAAATACGGAGTTAGGTAGCTGACTAAAAGAAATTGGAAGTTTTTGTAGCTTTTTTTCTTGAACTTCTTAAAGATCAGGTTTTAAAGTGTAAACAGGTCAAAATTTTAATTTTTTTTAAAAAAAAACTAAGCTTGCTCGTAACTGATTTTCAGGTTGAAAATGACTTTCAGTTCAACTACAATTCAGGTAAAGATTATTATTATTATTATTTTTTACCGCCGTTTGTTTGATAACAAGCCAATGACTTTGGAATTATGGTTTTTCCGAATTTTTGTTTTGTTTGTTATACCAAAATATTTCATGCTAGCGAACAAGAGGTGAGAAAATTTATAATAATTAATTTGTTATTATTTTTTCATCTCTTTCTCTCACGTAATAAACTTCACAATTACGGCGTTTCGGAAAAGTGGATTACCGGGCAACTTCAAGTTATGACGAAACAAACAGCGAAAGCGATCATTTACGATAAAAAAAAATGACTTCACGTTCTCGTCACTTTCGGTGAAATAAAATTATAAACATGCCAATTAAACATCAAAATATAAATTGAAGTGATAGAATAGAACAGAAACTAGAGGTGTATACCCGATCGACCCTGTCTTGGTCCTCGGGACCGGCGTCGGCGCCGCGATCGAGGGGGGCGACGGCGGCGAGGAGCTCCTCCTTGAGCTCCTCCCGGCTCTTGCCTCGCTTCTTGATGAAGGAGGGGAAGAAGGAAACCCTAGTCCTCCACTTCGACTCCCGCGGCGCCGCCGACAACGGCGAAACTCGCTCCCTCGTCCCCCACTGAGGGGTTTGCGGGGAAAGGGCGGGGGACGGGGGGGCGCGGGAGATCGCGAGGGGAGTTATTAGGGTTCGGCGGGGGCGGGGAAGAGGAGAGGGGGAGAAAGGAGGAGACGGAGAAGGAGAAGGAGAAGGAGAGGAGGGCGATGACAACGCCATGGGCGCGCGCGGTGGAGAGTGAGAGCGTGGGGAGAGAGATAAGGAAGCGAGAGGGGAAGGCCACGTGTTGTCACGCACCGATTTATCTGTGAACCCTCTAAAATTATTATAAGTAGGGGCAATTTCAAATTCATCCTTCTAAAATTATTATTATTAATATTCATCTAATTATCTAAAATTATTACTAATATTTTTTTAAATATAGAAAACTATCACGGATACTCTTTCAAATCTCAAATTTTGAGCGTAAATTCTATCCTCTTTATATATAACAGCACTAATAATATTTTCTAATTTGGAAGGACATCTATAATATTACACATTTTTAGTGAATGGACGTTAAATATTTATTATTATTATTATTATTTAAATACAATAAATAAATAATATTTTAGATTATGTTCTACTACTAGTAGAATCTCCACTTATTGGGCCCAATATTTTAGATTATGCCATAGCTACTAACAGCGGATTGTTCTCCTGATTCATATATAGCTAATTAATCTTCACCTCAAATTCTTGACTCGTTCATCATCACACAGGCCACATCCCAACACATAATATTCTCGAATCTCGAGTCTCTGCTCGGTACATAGCATATATACACACATGCCTGCATAATCATCATAACATATCCGCACACTACCGACCGTCCCTTCGCAAGTAGTAAAGGGTTTAATGATTGGTTCCAAGTTCCAAATTCAAAGCCTAATTGTTTCACATTTTCAGCTAAATTTATTTTGAAAATAAATAAATAAAACGGATAGCATGCTACCTTTCTCTAGGCTCTCGGCTCCTTAATCGGCTAGAGGCCTGAATACCTTACTACCTTGTAAAGAAGAGAAAGAACCACAATGTTGATAGAAACTAACATAAATGATGAAATTAGGGTTGTTCGGCGGGAGATAAAAGGAGTTAAGATGTTCAGCAGAAGATAAAGGAGTCGATGAGATTTTCTGTCAACAGCTTACTGATCTTAATAGGATTCGATTCGGCAAAAACGGATAAATACCTTGAAATTCTACAACTGAAACTTCTATGGGATTAAAACAGGACTTAGAACTATGGTAGCATCATGACAAAGTCCAAATAACTGCTAATGCAGATGTTTTTGCCTAGTAACCTTAATTACCGAACACAATATTACATGTAGCAACAAGTCTGGCTTTAATTCATGAGTAAAAACTTGTGGGAAAGAGGACAAGATAAAAGTATTGAAGAAAGTTGAGAAATAATTCAGATCAAACATAAGTCAGTACGGCGTTTTCAATACATATATGAGCAATTCAATACATAATTCTCCAGTTCGTAATCATTGTGAAACCAATACACTTCCTAGAAGATGAAAAGAAAGGAGAGTTATTCCTCCAAGGCGAACCATTATTTAGTCTAAACATAAATTTTCATTCCAAACATCTAAACTTGCTAAACAATAATATTTGCAACAAAGAATGAATCTTATAGGCAATGCCCATGCTATGGGTTCACAAGCAACTCTACTAAAAATTCACCAAGTTGCTCCATGAACAGCGATCCATCAAGTAATTAACCCAGAAACTAAAATCAACCGATTGAATAAACTACTATTAATTCACCATCAACAACATGTTAAATTCTGCAGGTGCTTACTTTCATAAGGTAATTGTAGCCCGACGCAAAAGCTCGGTAACTAAATACAGCGAAAGTAAATGTACAAACATTCAAATCACCGAACAGTATCGATCCAAAATTTACTTGGAAATGATAATAATTAGGAGAGCTTATCTAACCCGCCCTCCTAACGAGAAGTCTTCTTCTTGCCGGCGACGGCAACCCTCTTGCCCTTCAATGTCCGGCAATTGTTCTTCGTCCTCTGCCCCCTGCAAGGAAGCCCCATCTCATGCCGAATCCCCCTATAGCATCGAATCTCCTTCAGCCTCTCAATCGCCAGCCTATTGAACCGCTTCTGCAATGCCCAATGAAAGAATATGGTACATATTAAAGACCTTACTTGAACTATAGTGTATCTTGAAGTGCTACATGAATCCTAAAAAAAACAATTAAAACAATTACTGTTAAAACATACAGTGCATTCAATTAAGTAACTTGCGGTCCAAACTCAACGATATTTGTGATGCTCTGTTGAGAGAATATTTTGCATTTATAACCTAACAAAATATTTCGGTACTTTAATATATCTAATAACTTTCTTTTTTCGGACAGAAGCCGATGAATTCTCACAACATTGTTTACCGAACAATAACCCAGAAAGGGTTATAGCATCAAAATCACATTTTGAATCCAGAAACAAGCATAAATCAGCAAAAGAACAAACGGGTAGTGAGCATACAGTGTCTCCTTCGTTCACATACTTATATTCTTATAAAACTACGTAAATGTTATATAGTAAATCGAGGTCTCGCTTGTTATTATAGGCGTTTTTTATTTTTTAAATAGAAATTCTATACCAAATACTGTAGGAGGAGATTGTGGATTGCTTATAATCCCTACGTCCAAGATGTTTGTTTGGTAACAAAAGATAGTAATAATAATTCGAAAATAACTTTTTTTTTTTTACTTGCAATATATTTTAAAAACAAATAGTCATCCATCACCTTACCTGGCCGGAGTGTATTACAAACTAACCAATCGTAACGAGAAGAGAAAAACCTATCCGAATCAAATTATATAGAATTTAATGTTTTTTAAAAAAATAAAAAGGCACTGATTCCAAATGAGGTTGTAGTTTTTTTTTTAAAAAAATTCAGCTGTCCATTTCAAATTGGGCTATGCTATTAACAGAAAATAGTTAAAAAAAAACAGATAATTGAATCAAAATCACATTTTGAACCGGAACCGAGCACGAATAGGCAAAAGAACAAACGGGTAGTGGGCATTACGAGGTCGCCTTCAATCATGTACTTGGAAACCTCGTCTCTGAGTGAGATAAGCTCATCGTCTGAGAGATCCTTAATGACCTTGTTCTCCAAGGTGAGGTCGCACAGGATCTGGCGCGCCCTGTTCCGCCCAATGCCGTGGATGTACTGGAGCGAGAACTCCACCCTCTTGTTGTTGGGGATCTCCACTCCCCCCACGCGAACGCACCGGATGGTGAGTCTCCCGCACTGCGCACGGATCGAAGCGGAGAGGAAGCGGTGAGATTGGGAGGGTGAAATAAGAATGGAGGAGGAGGGAGGAGAGTGGGTTGGTTACCTTAGAAGAGGAAGAGGGGGTGGGGAAGGAGAGAGAGAGTGGAGATGGAGTGGATCCTTTGGGGACGATGGAGAAGGAGGAGGTGAGGGGGAGCGCCGCTAGGGAGAGGGTCGCCATTGTTGGTGTGGGGTTGGAGCTCGGATTGGGGTTTTGTTGTGTGGATAGAGTTATCTCCTTCTTGCTTTTCCCTTTTTTTTGGCTAAAAAATAGTGATGGGTTATGGGTTAAGAGAAAAGGGTTTTGGATTGATCTCAAGTGTGTCTGATTTTAGATCCGTTAAAGCCCGGATCCGAATCTGTTTGCTAGGAGCCGATTTTCTTGACCGTTGACCCGGTCAAAATTTTCTCTCGGAAAACGTGCGAGGAGACGAAATGGCTACATATGATGACTCTCGAAGTTTGCGCCATTCGACAGATCAAGCGATTCAGCTGATAAGGGATCGGATCAGTCTCGTACCTTCTACAGTTAAGTCGGTTCGGCTGGATCAGCCGAGTCAGAAATTGCACATTATTTCTGATTTGGCTGAAGAGTCGAAATGCTTGTATATATATTATTTTGAAGTTGAAACACACGTACAGAAAAAGAGTACGCCGGTGTGGTGTACAAACACAACAAAATATCTAACTTAAAGACTACTCCTAGAAATGACAGTAAATACGAGGAAGAAAGAAAGATTACAAATAGACTACTTATAGAAAACAAAAGAAAAAAAATGCGTAGAATTAAAGTGGTCTTCTGTTCGCAGGAATAAAGACCCCTCTATCAGGCATTTTTTGTTTATTTATAGTCCTGCCTGATGTTATTCAGTTGGACCCATGATCGGCCACCTCTCTGATTTCGCGGGCCACTACCAGCCGATCCTAACCGCATTATTGTCAACCGCTTTCCGATTTCTATCTTCTTTTGCTCTATTCTTAGTGCACCGCGTGTCTGTTTTCTATTGGTTTTATAAGCCATTGCACGGTGTATTGGGGTGTACCATGTGGCATTTTTTTTGTGGTACCAACACTGTTCAAAATGCTTTTCTTTGTTATTATTTTTATTTATTTCACATTATAAGCACGGCAAGTTCCGCATGTACGCGAAACTCTATTTTTGCGCGTGACGAGTGCGAAGTTGTGAGTCACGCTGTATGCAGACTCACTGTCTCATGAAAGTCTTGCACTTGCGGGCCGTGTAGGGCTCCACGAAAGTTGGAGGTCGGGCTTACATCCAAATGACAGGGATCTTTAGTTACACGAACTCTTTGCAAGATTTTCGTCTCTAGTTATACGAACTCGTGAATTCATCGTCTAAGCAAACACACCCTAAAATAACGTGGATTGTGCTTGTTTGACACCATCAATATTCGTTCAACCAAACTCGACGTAGATAGGGATGTAAATGGATCCGGATTGGTGGAACTTCTATCCCAATATGTATTGAGTGAGGGAGTAAGTAGGAAACAAAAATGATGAAAAAAATTAATTCGTCCTAAATCTGTCCTGATTCGCTAAAAAAAGGAAAGAGCATGAGACGAAATACTCATTTCTTCCTATGATTTGTCTCCATCCGCCATAAATACCATCCAACCCCGACTTGCTTCGAGTGGAGTGATAATTGAGGGCAAAAAATAAGATAAACACTAATTCGTTACGAATCTATCATGATCTGCTAAAGAAATAGAGTAGAAAATGAATGACTCATGCCGCCCCCAACTCCACACCGTTTGCATCTCTATTAGTGGAGGAATGTTATCAGGCATGATTTACTAGTTCGATCAGTAGACTGACTACTAGATTGAACAGCTAAGTACAACATAACATAATAAATTATTAAGAACTAATTTTAATTATAATATATATTTGATTATATTAAAAAAAAATTATTCAGAGCAAAGTTTATTATTCCCAGAGCAAAGAGATTTGAATCATGACAATATACATTGTAGCTGCTATAGTATATCAAAAGTCGCACCGGATATATCAAACCGTCATTCTTTTGATCAAATGTGAAAATATAAAATTTGATTTGTAACCCGATCTTATGAAATAATAATAATCCGAACAGTAGGCGGTTTACCAGTTACACCGCTACAAACGGAGCGGTCCAGAATGAATTTTCCCGCGGTCCGCTTTTTGTAAACGAACCGGTCGATCCGAACCGGGCGGTTCGACGCGCATTACGAGGCACCGAGTAAAAGAAGCGGCGTTCCTCGTCTCCTTCGGACCTTCCGCTACGTTCTTGTTACCGCCCATCCGAGGAGGAGATGCGGTACCAAACTCTCCACGCACTTCTCTCCCAGAACGGTGGGATATATACTTTGCCTTTCTCCCTCGCACCGAATGTTTCCATTACTGGACACGCACGCGCACGATAGGGCGTAGGAGAGGGAGAGGGAGAGAGAAAGGGAGAGAAGCGCGATGCTTTTGACGAAGCCGAGAGGAGGAGGAAGAGGAGGAGGAAGAGCCCTACCTCTCTTCTCCATGGCCGTGGCCTCCTTCGCCTCCCTCCGCCTCTTCCCCTCCCCCAACCCTAACCCTAACCCTAACCCTAACCCTAGGTTCGTCCCTTCCCGCGCCCGCTTCCGCGCCCTAGCCGATGGGGGCGGCGGCGGCGGCGGCGGTGGTGCCGGCGGAGGCGGGGGACGGCCGCCGCCGCCGGACGCCGAGAAGAAGTCCTTCGCGGTGGCAACCGGAGAGCTGTTCTTAGGGCTCGCGTCCTTGCTCATCAGGAACAAGGACGGCGCCGCCTCGGCGCCGTCGGGGGAGGCCCCAAATGCGATCGCGGATCGAGGGGAGGCGTACTTTAGCAGGGAGAGGGAGTCGATTGCGGCGGCGGTGTTGGATGCGGCGGATGAGGAGGTGGTTTGGGAGCAGAGGGCGGAGGATGTGGAGGCGGAGATGGAGCGGAGGAAGGTGACGAGCCCCGGGTTTAGCTTCTCGGCCGCGGGGCTCCTCCTCCCTTATCATCTTGGGGTTGCTCAGTTCCTTCTTGAGAAGGGCTACATCAAGGTACTTCCGTTTCGCGGCATCTCGATGATTCTATTACCTGGAGAATAATTATATATTGTAAAATGTTTTATGTTCATGTTAGTACCTTCCTAATTGTTATTCCGTTGTAGCCTCACAGACATGGCTCGCTGAGATCTATCAAAATTTTGAAATGGATAATATATTAGTGCCTTCCTCTGATCTGTACTACTTGGATCACCGCCGACTCCGAGTCAAAGGAGAAAATGTTTAGGAAAAATAAAATCAAGTCACACTCACAAGAGAAGGAATGCAAGAGAAATGGGAAATATTAATTTATAGCCGGATATTTTCTACGGATAGGACTCAGAATACTATTTCAAGCTCTAGTTACATCGGTCTTCGTATTCCCTTATATTATAGCTTTCGATATTGTTATCCATTCCCTAAAATGGTTACTGAGTTAATATACTTCGACCCGCCGACCAAGAGTAACCTAGAGAGTAATTTTGTGTGATTTAAGCATGTTGCTCCATGGCTCCATGCTGAGATTTTGTTAGTAGTTCCTTTATGTTATAGATCTGCATGTGTATTCATTTGGTTTTTTCCCCCCATTTCTTATGCTATTTGGAGCAGATTATATAAGAATTTCTATCAGTCTCATCATAAATTGAATCAACTTAACGATTTAGGAAACCACACCATTAGCTGGCTCATCAGCTGGTGCCATAGTCTGTGCAGTTATTGCTTGTGGAAATAGCATGGAACATGCCCTGCAAATGACCAAGGTTCTGGCGGAGGATTGCCGGGTGAGAGGCACTGCATTTCGGCTTGGGGTATGATTTTTCTTTTTGAAAAACCGTGCATTATGCATAAATATGTATTGCTCGTATTATTTTATACTTTTTAGAGTACGTCACTGTTCGGGGATTTCTCCAAAATTTGTTTCTGATTAAGTGGGTGATGTCAGCATGTCTATTATCCAAGTGTATTCCGTCACTTATGGACTGTGCATGCTATTGTTGCTTACCATTGGGAAAATTCTCTGCACAACAATGATGTCTGTTTGGATATTTACATTGTTTGTTTGGAGTTTGACCCAGCATTTATGTTAATTTATTTATTAATTGCAATCAACTTGACAACTAGCTATATCTTGAGCTAGGAGTGTGAACTAATTAGAGATCTTGCGAGAACTTAAATGATAAGACATAAAAGTCATATAACGTAAAGTAGAAAGATTTTATATTAAAACTTAAATATAAGTGAAGGAAAGAAACTCCTAGACGTACAAAAACTTCTGCTGAACCCATGTTGCCGTGCTGAGGAATGTTACTTATTTGTGGTGCATTATGTTAGAAGCATGCTTCTTTAAGTTCAAAATTCTGATTGTTTAGAAACTGAAAGACTAGAAAGTGTTTTGCATAATTAGATGAAAACAATTTAAATGAGAACAACATCTTGTTACCATTTAATTTTCTTTTTGAAAACTCTGTGACTTCACAAGAACTTTGTAGAGTGAATTTTTATGTGCAGCAGTACTGCATGCAACAGTACGGTCCATAAAATGAATAATGAACAATAACACTGAAATCCTGTCAGCTTTCCGGTACTTCTGGATGATAATGATGTTATCTTTTACAGGCTCTACTTAGAGATGTGCTTAACAGATTTCTTCCTGATGATGCACACATTAGATCTAATGGAAGGGTTCGCGGTAAGCTTTCTATATCTGATACTTTTGAACCAAGTAAAACTATAACGAGTGAACGATAACAGCTTCTTCTTAAAACTAGCATGAACAGCTTATTATACGAACGATTTTTAAGATCATGCAAACCTATTATTTATCATGTATATATTTGTTTGCTTGGGAGTATATTACTGCTTTATGTTGTATCCTTCGGTTTCTCTTTCTGTTGTTTTTGTTTCTTTTAGGGCTTAATTGTTGCACTGTGTAAGGGCCATGATTACCCACTTGAGGGGTGATGCCTCTCCTAACTGTTCTAGCAGTAGAAGACTGTTTAATCTTCATTATTGATATACTAGCTATAATATGTTTTATGTTCGGATTCATTAGACATAACCACACACACTAATAGTAGTTACTATTAATGGGAAGTATTAGGTTCCGACCATTTGTTAATGCATCTATCATTGCAAGGTTTGTTGTGATATTCTTTGTTATGCTTTGTTCGCATCTCCCAAATTGTTTTTGCTGGAGAACTAAAATAACTGATCATTTTTGTTGCCTTAACTGATCTTCTTCTGAGGCAGTTGCAATTACTCAGTTATTTTGGAGGCCAAGGGGTCTACTTGTGGATCAATTCGACTCTAAGGAAGATCTTATTAATGCAGTTTTTACATCATCTTTCATTCCAGGGTATGCTGGGTTTTTTTGTTTAATTTATTATTATTTCGCTCTTGCTTCTTTCAGTAACCATCTTCTTCCTTTGAAATAAACGAAAAAAGGACCTTTTATCTTGGTCTAGATATTTAGCTCCAAGGCCTGCAACAATGTTCCGGAACCGATTGTGCATTGATGGGGGCCTTACGTTGTTTATGCCTCCTACTTCTGCTTCTGAAACAGTAAGATTTGTTTTCTACTTTATATTACTTGGTCAGCATTTTTTTTTTCCGAGCTTAATTGGCTTCGATATTTATATTTCTTCTAATTTTGATTTTTGTTTGGTACTACATTTGCGACTTTACATGACAGCATCTTTCTACCTAGTTTCTGTAGTGCTTCATTATATTCGCGGTTACATTCTTCTAAGTAGACAACACTTTTCTGCTTGCATGTGATTGATCTTTGATGCATATAATCGCAGGTTCGAGTCTGTGCTTTTCCAGCGGGCCGTTTGGGACTACGAGGGATCGGAATAAGCCCAGATTGCAATCCAGAGAACAGAGCCACTCCACGACAGGTTCACTTTGAACACTTTTATTCGCTTAAAACTAATTCTTATTCAATGCACCATCCTTGAGACAGCTGCTAAAGTTTTTCTCCAGCTATTTAACTGGGCACTAGAGCCTGCTGCGGATTATATTCTCGACAAGTTGTATGAGCTTGGGTATCTGGATGCAGCCGTCTGGGCCGAGCAGAATCCTGTGGACTTGATTGTAAAGGATGAAAGTGGCCCTGCACTCGACTAAACACTGCTTCGCCTCCTCTCTGTTCTCTTATGCAGTAGTAGTACAGTGTTCTACACCCTTTTCTTGAGACTTTTTTTTTAAAAAATATTAACAAGAAAACTTAGCAGCTGAAGTATATCTGAGAGTCCTGAACAATGATGTCAAGAAACATAAAAGAAAAATTACAGGAATGTTGGATACAAAGAGGACACCGCAGATGTGAGGCCACAGCAATTTTTTTTTCCTTTCACGTTGTTGTTGTTTTTACTTTATTTTACTTGTATTCTGATATATTCGAATTTGTAAGATATGTGTAAAGAACACTTTTAGTTAGTAACATCCAAAAGAAGTTATTTATAGATTCAGAGCTCATACAAAGAATCCAGAATTATTGTTTCTATCATTCCAAATATGTATGCATTATTTTTCTCAGGATGATTAACTTCGTTTTTTTTTCTGGGTTGTGTGTTTTGTTGTGCTGGACGTTTTGACCCTCTTATCTTCTAATGGATTGTTATAATTTCAAGTGTCTTAACCTAAATTTGCCTGTCAGTGAAAGTGCATGGGCCCTCTCGTCTCAAGTTTGGTATTTATGCTTCATTAAAATATACTTCTGCGTCGGACTTGTATCATAATTGACTTATTATCATATGCAGAATATGATATTATGTAGAACATTGTACTTTCTAAATTGCATGTAAAGCAACTTTGGTTTGGGATGTCAATGGGTATGGATACTCGAAATATTATCCGAATCCGAATCCGAACGTGGTGGGTTTATTCGAACTAAATGGATATGGATTCGGTTATGGGTATAGAAAATAAAAATCCGACGGATATGCGTACGAGTATGAATTTTGTATGTACCCGACCCGAACCCGAATAAATTATATATATATTATTTATTTATTTATATAATATATAAAATGCTTAATAATTTTTATTCATTGGATCTTCATCCAACGGATATTTTGAAATATGGTAAAGAGAAATTATTATTTCGGGTTTGGATTTCGGGTTCGGATTCGGGTTTCAAATTTTTGGTCGGGTCGGATATGGGTATGAATTTTTAAAACCCGCCGGATTCGGATTCGGGTCCGGATCCGGGTTCAGGTTTTAATTTGGTTGTCGGGTTCGGATTTGAAATTTTTGAAAATCCGACCCAAATCCGACCTGTTGACATCCCTAACTTTGGTCAATAATTCTAAACTGAGCTTTTAGTTTGTTTGATACTTTGTTAACATTTGATTTTCTTATAAAACTTATTAATTAAGAAATTGTTAATTTTAACAAAAACAAAGCTAATTTTCATTTAGAAACCGCCTGGGCTACACTCGAAGAGGCCACCTTGCTGACTCTCTGAAGACTTGTTAATGTCGTCCTATATCTTACCCATTTTTTACGAAGAAATTCTTTCACTTAATTACTCGTCCATCCGGATCCGCTGAGAAAATTGACGTACTTAATTATTTTATTTCCCCCCCTCCTCCGTATGTTTTGTTCAAAAAAAAAAAAAAAAAAAGAAAAAAAGAAAAAAAGAAAATCCTTCGTCCTTCTCTTAAAATACTAATCGACCTCACACTAACCACCGAAAAACAACAAGAAGAATCCAGGGGGCCTCCTCGATCCCTAATCTCGGAGTGCTTCCTCCTCCTCTGCTCGATCGATGGAGGGCTCCTCCTCCCCCTCGGCGGCGCCCCTCGCTTGGCACGACTTCTTGGATCGGATGCGGCAGCCCTCCGCCGCCGATCTCGTCAGATCCATCAAGAGGTCAAAAAAAATTAAACCCTAACTCTGTCGCCTCTTTCCCTTCTCTTTTACCTCTCTTCAATCTCTTTTGCTCTCCTCCTTCTCACCAAATCTCGTGTCCTGAGTAATCACCGAATCTTCTGCTATAATTTTCGAATATGAAACTTCAAATCACTGCCGGCTGCCCGCTTAACCTTCTATTGGATGCAAAAAAAAAAAAGAAAAAAAGAAAAAAAAAGGAAGGAAGATCAGACAAGGTGCTGTTCCTTTCTGTCCAGAGAGCAAGAAGAATCATGTGGTAAAACAGTTGAATTAGCTCATTTCGCTGTTCCTGACATAATCTAACCTGTTAATCATAAAGTGCATACGCTGCGTATACGAGTGGATTTACGTGGGATTTTTTTAGATTTTAATCATCTGCTATTCTGACGGCATTTTCTGTCTATGTAATTCTTCTTGCGACATCAATATCTCTAAAATTGATATTGTTTGGGGTGGCAGCTTCGTCGTGTCCTTTTCAAACGAAGCGCCTGATCCGGAAAAAGACAGCGCGGCGGTGCAGGAGTTTCTTGCCAACATGGAAGCTGCTTTTAGGGCCCACACACTTTGGGCTGGTAGTTCGGAAGAAGAGCTAGAAAATGCTGGTGAGGTAAGCTTCTTATATCGATTGCAATTGTAATTTCTGATGTTTTCGTTTCCGCGACAACTAGACTCGCGAAGTTCTGTATTTGCATACTATGCTATTCGTGATCATGGAATATTGTTATTCTTCTATTGACGAGATTGTGACGTTTTCAAACTTTATAATCTTTATGTTTACGATTGACTCTTTGGGCAGGAAAAGAATTTAAGGTGATTAACGAATAAAATCGCACGTTGGTCCTTTTGCCTCCAAGTAGATAAAATAAGTGTCTCTTATATGCATCTTTGTACACAAGCAAAAAGTTCATATCTTGCAATCTTGCGTACTATTATTATTTTGATTATTTTAATTGTTGCGTGAATGGTTATGAGGTTCGTTTTATTGAATCCTCATCCATCATGTGGATACGAAAGTATCCCTACTTGTATGCGTTCTCTGTTCTTTGCTTTTTCTCTAAGTGCTTTATGAACTTCCGACGTAATGTCAAAACTGTTTTTTTTTTTTTGCAGGGTCTTGAGAAATATGTCATGACGAGGTTATATAATCGGGTATTTGCGTCAGTTCCTGAAGATGTGCACAGCGATGACGAGCTTTTCGAGAAGATGGCTCTACTGCAGCAATTTATCAAACCTGAAAATTTGGATATAAAGCCAGAATTTCGAAACGAGACATCATTGTTGGTGAGTGAACCAGGGGAGCTATGAATATTCACCCCGTTGCAATCTCACCAATCCATCTCTAGTGCCATGATTCAGGTTTTACCTTTTTTTATTTTGGGTAGTAATCACATTGCTCTGCATGAAATTATTATAATGTTCGTGGCTCAAACTCTGCAAAATAAATGTCTGGATAAGCACTTTTATGTGGCCCACAAAGTTTTCTAGGGTTACCGAGAATTGACAAGTTAGAAATGGCTTACCAAGCTAAGATTAACCTGTTTGTATTAATGGTGCAACTCGTTTTGCCCGTCTTTATTGATAATTTTATTGGCTGATCTCTCTTCCATATCATTTTCTCTTTCTCCATTATCTGTTATAGAATGTGTTATTAATTGTTTTCATGTGTTATTGTAGTACGTATTGTTGTGAAACTAGTTCAATTGTTACTAGTGTGTTATTTGCTTCTGTTACTACCGACACAGGACTTCTTCTATTGCTTGATAGTTGTTACTGCTAAATCCTGTACTTTGTCTCCACTAGTTTTTGTTTTGATTGTTAGCGTAAAAATCTTACGAAAAGAATGTCTGAGATCTTATCTTATTATCCTTTTGAGGTGTATGTATTGTGTATGCATGCCCTATTTTGTGAAGTGTTTATACTGGCGTGGCTAAAATTTTCTAGTGGTGCACATTTTACGCTTATTATATGTATTGATATATGTAGTCCTACTTCTGAGGTGTATATATTGTGTATTCATGCCCTAGTTTGTGAAGTGTTTATTTGTGTGTTGGTAAAATTTTCTAGTGGTGCACATTTGAGAATTATATGTATTGATGTATGTATTCCTACTTCTCTTATAGCTTGCACAGAAGGTGCTGCAGAAGATTAACACTTACAAGGCTCCTAGGGACAAATTAATCTGCATTCTTAACTGCTGCAAAGTCATCAGCAACTCACTGAGAAATGCTTCTGTTGCATCGAACGAGGGCCCTCCGGGAGCTGATGAATTCTTTCCGGTGCTAGTTTACGTTACTATAAAGGTAAACCCAAGTTCCAAATTCCAATGCATATACATACCAAAAAAAGTTAATAATGGAATAATCATATGATTCTATTTTGTGAAAGTAGCATACTGAACTCTGAAATTGTATATTATAAACATTGACATAGTGATTTTCGTGCTAGTGTCTTTTGCTTTCTGTTTCATACTTTTAAAAGTTACTTTATTACATCAAGTATTTTACTATGGAAATTTATCCTTGGTTGTGTGATATAAACCTGAGAGGATTGATTAATCTCTTTTTTTCATGCAGGCGAACCCTCCACAATTGCATTCAAATCTACTGTACATACAACGTTACAGACGTCAATCACGATTGGTCTCTGAAGTAGCATATTTCTTCACTAACATTCTCTCTGTGGAATCGTTCATTTGGAACATTGATGCACAATCACTTTCCATGGATGAAGTCGAATTCCAAAAGCAAATGGACTCCGCTAAAGATCATTTATTAGTACTCTCAATCAACTCAGAAAATCACAGATCGGAAACATTGGATGCTACCGGGGATTCAGATCTAAAAGATGAAAATTCTGAAGCAAGCAGGGACTTAGAGAATTTGGATGGAAAGGATAAATTAATTACAAGTGGGCCATCGATCGAAGATTTAGAGAAGAAAGGAAGTGCCGAGCTTCTCATGGATGATAATGTGAGCAGATATTTTCAAGAGTACCCTTTTCTATATGCTCAAGCTGGAGATCTAACAGTTGGTGATGTAGAAAACCTCCTCGATATTTACAAACAACTTGTTCTTAGGTACGTTTCTCTATCGAAGGGAGCCGGCATTATAAGTGAAACACCATCAAAAACTGATGAATGTTGAGGATTCTCAATTCTTAAGTATACTGGGATGAATGATAAAATACATGACAGGTCTTGTAGATAAGATGACACATTTCAATAAGAATCTTAAAGCCGGCAAATGGATATTCCTCTTTTATTCTATACTTGGGATGAAGAGAAATTTTCCTCTACTGCTGGAGAGAAGTGTAGAAGTGTAGTAAGTAGCTGTTCAAAATTAGGTCTATCTTGATTTTTATGTTCCAGTAATCAAAAGTTGTCGAGAGTATGAAGAGATCCTTCTGGGGTTCGGCTGGAATTGATCTCAGAAGCATCTTGTCACCCCACATGCTATTCGGAAATGCAGAATGTATAGATGTTCGTTTGTTCATTGTTGTTGTGGTATGATTTTAAACCCTCATTTTAAATTCTGATTCAGGGCATCTGTTTCGAATTATCTTGTACCTTGGCTCGAATTATCTTGTACTTTGGCTTGTAGGTTCAAGTTGGTCCTAGAAACCATGGGCTCCGATTATTCGGAGCATCTATTTTGATACACCAAACCTTAAAAAAAAAGGAGAAAAAAGGGGAAAAAAAAATCCCTCTGTGACAACAAGTATTAGTTATTGAATTTTTAGCTGCCTTACTTTATGTATGTTTAATTTTTTTATTTTGTTTAATGAAGTTGTGTTTATATGCTGATCAACGGTACATGTCAAGAGTAAATCTCCAATGTACTATTACATCTTTGTCGCAACCTGTGATGCGGATCGACTACACTTCAACAGTAAATGTCCAATGTACTACTAGCTCTTTGGCACAACTTGTTATGCGGACTTCACTTATAAATAGTACCTATAGCAATAGAACTAAAGAAACTCAGTTAAATATGGGCTCGCTTATTTAGCTTTTTGATAAACAATTAATTGAATTTTGAGCTTCATCTTGCTTGTATTTGGATTGATTCAGCTCAAATGTAAAAGAGCATTGAATAGAGTATGATAAATGTAGCATTTTTCATCAAAGTTCTTGTTATCTTCTACATCTTTCTGAAACATAGAGTTCTTGTAAACCAAAACTTCAATTATATAGCTTGTCTTTTTAGATGAGCCCTTCTAGGAGATCAAATTTGGCTTGAATCGAGCTTGGTCCGTCAGGTGGGCTAGAGCTCGAGCCAAACTTAGCTTGCGAATGTTCAGTTTGCTTACACCCTATTTAGCGATCAGGTTAAAACAACTAGTAATTAATGATAGACAACTAATAGAACATGAAAAGCTGAGGTTCTCAGAAAGCAGTAGAGTGTCTAGTAATTACTTGCATTGGCTATGAAATGTTTTAGGGGTCTATTTGAAAATGGCTTATAATTGAGGGGTCCCTGCACATTTTTAAGGTAAAAATAAGACAGGGATGTGGAATGTGGCAGACCAACCACATTGTTGCTTAGATAAGGTTTCACCTTCCCTATTAGGAACACAAATATAGTTTGTTTCCTTTTGAGGCCAGAAGTAAAGAGATAGAAGCTTGCTTCTGTCCCTAGTTTTAGACTATATATATATATATATATCACCTCTCACCAGCATTTTCACTCCAAGGCTATATAATTTGTTGGGCATAGATTTGATTCCTACTCCCATTTTATTCTCATCTCCAAATAATGATCTTCATGTGACTTTTGACTCTAAGAAGGTTTTTAGTGGTTTCCACATTGATATGAATAATAGTACTCGGTCATTTTTGTAGCATTTAGTGATTTGTGCTTCCCCTTATCTCTACTTTTAATCTACATTATGTTTAAAGAAAATAAATTTTAAACCTATATAAAGTTGAAACTTAATGGTTGTTGTGATAGATTGATGGAATAGATGGCGGATCAACTTTGCGGTCCATAGATGATGTAGTTGACAAAGTTGGGTAAATAATTTCTTATGATTCTATCTTTATCTGGTGAGAATGGAATAAATGATCATACCATAGCTGTAATCAGATATATATATATATATATATATATATATATATATATATATATATATATATATATATATATATATATATATATATATATATATATTTCTTTAGGAAAGATGTAAAGGTAATCGAATGGACTTGTTATCTGAGTTGTTGCAGTGCTCACTTTATGTGATGCATACATTTAGAAGTGGAAAGCTTATTACTAATTTAGGGCTACATGTAGTGTAAATTCAGGCTTTGAGATTTGGGCATTGGGTGGGAAAGTTATTTGAAACAAACAGTTTGCTGTGAGTTGTTTCTGATCATAGCATAAACGATTCTCTGCTCATGTTTTCTTCACAAAAATTGGATTTTGGCAACTAAACTATCGAAAGATTCTGACTTGATTTAACAGCCAAATGAAATTCTGAAACTCTAAAATGAAGGGTTTAAATTTGAATATTCTGATTCGAACTTTAATTGGAGAGTCCCTTCAATTTGTGAATGAAAACCATTATGGATTATAGACCAGATCTATTCTAGCAGCTTGTCAAAATAGGCTCTTAAGACCTAGTAATCGCGGAGATAAGATTTTTTAAAAGTGTGCTATTTGAGCAAAGTTGTTTAAAATTGTAATAGGTTTACATAAAAAGTCCCCAATAGCTTGTTACTTAAGTTCTAAGTAGATTCCAACTCAGAACTTCTATTCAGGGGCTCAAGATCAACTATACTTGTCTGAAACTCTAGACTCCGCATCTTGAACAAAGAAGTTGTTCATGAAGTTTAGCAAAAAGGCACTTATACCTGATTTTTCGAGCTCCTAAAGTTATTTTTTTTCTTTTTGGGGAAAAATAAAAATCTCCTACCACTTTCTTTTTAGAATAGGCAAAGTACTCTCTAGACCCTCAATTTCCATCACAGTCACTGCAATATCTCCTGCTACATGAGTTTTGCATCTTTAACTCAACTTCTATACATAGAACAATGAAGATAACCTCCCTCTTATCTCAAACCATCCACTACTCACTGCACTTTAAACCACTATCTATCAAAGGTAAGTAAGTGAAACAAAGTTCCACCTCACCCTTCCTTAAACTAAGTCCTTACCAAACCTCTTCTGGGAATGACTTGGTTCAAGTGATAAAATCTCCTTATTTTGGTGTTACATACATGAATTCATCTTCTACTTGGTGGAGGTTGTTTACAGAAAAAGTGGAATCCCTTTCACATACAAACACCAATGGACATAGGTAAACTTGCACTAAGAGGTAGAAACTGATGTGGGCCTCTCATCTATATATAATGTGCAATAGTTGTTAAAAGCTAGTGCACAAGCTCATTCCACAGGGGCTAAGGAGTGGGCTCCATGGAGGGTCCCAATGAGAGAAAAAGACCTTTTGGTGCATGCAGAGAGCTCAAGCCATATATTTTCATGATCTTTGTGCAGTTGGGCTTTGCAGGGATGACCATAGCGGCGAAATTCGCGCTGAATGAAGGAATGAGCCCTTTCACCTTCGTCGTGTATCGGCACATTCTTGCTGCTGTAGTTGTCTCACCTTTTGCTTGGTTCTTTGAAAGGTCCCTCTCTTCAATCCTATTGTACTAATTGCACAACATTGCATTAGCTATTATTTCTCATATTATTAATTTTTTCTTCTTTACTTTTGTGTTGACAGGAAAAAAAGAGCGCAGTTAACATACTCAATAGTTCTAAAGATTATAGCACTGGGACTTCTGGAGTAACCTTTTTACATTTCGACATCTTCTCCTTTCTTTTTTATTCTTTTTTTTCCACATAGTTACTCAACTGTTTTAAGGCTATTCTGCTATGTATAGGCCAGTTTTGGATCAAAACCTCTACTACTTAGGAATGAAGAAGACATCGGCCGCCTTCACCGCAGCCATGTCCAATTTGCTCCCTGCGATAACCTTCGTAATGGCTTGGGTCCTCCGGTAGGCGCGCGACCCCTGGCATAGTCAAATTGTACATTGAGTACTGTTGATGAGAATCATAATGTGGCTTCTTGGTTAATTTTGTTTTGCCTTTAGGCTGGAGAGTGTGAGTTGGAATGAGAAAAGTGGCCTAGCTAAGGTGATCGGAACAACGGTTTCCGTGTCGGGCGCGATGGTGATGACACTATACAAAGGCCCTCTTATTTTGATGGGATCGTCGATCTCAAAGTTAAATCGCGAGGCTGAAACCGGACCTTCCAGTAGGGACTTTGTGAAGGGTTCTCTCTTCCTGATTTTCGCCTGCAGCTCTTGGTCTGGCTTTATGATACTTCAAGTAAGAAGAACCTTAGATTTTTATATGAGAAGTTGTGTTCATCAACTACTAAATTATGATTTTCTGATTGTTATATGTTTCCCTTTTTTTTTTGTGTGTGTGTGAATTATAGGCTATCACATTAAGGGACTATCCTCTAGAGTTCACTGTAACAGCCATGACATGCTTATCTGGCGCAGCATTGGGGGCGGTTGCAGCTCTAGTGAAAGAGCGCAGCGCCGCAGCTTGGAAGATAGGTTGGGATCTAAAGCTCCTCACCGTTGCCTACTCGGTACATATCGACGGTCATTTTGTGTACTCTCTAATACTGCATCTAGTAAAATCATACGCGCATGAAAATTGTTATCGTTTAAATAACAAGTTTCGGTCGACTTCTATGCAATAATAAAATATTCTAGCAACTAATATGCAAAATTTAAGTCCTCTCTTGAGATCGATATTGCAGTTATTGAATTTCGCATGAATGGGTGCAACGCAGGCCGTGATATGCTCAGGGTTAGCATGGTGCTTGCAAGGTTCTGTGATGAAACAAAGGGGGCCGGTTTTCGTCACCGCGTTCAGCCCACTAAGCATGATTGTAGTCGTGATCGTGGGCTTGTTCTTCTTAGCAGAGGATCTGCTTCTCGGCAGGTGACGAAATTCTCTTATTTTCTTTAGAAAATATTGCATCTATGCACCTACAAGAATGCAACAGTTCCATATACTAGAAACCATATTTATTTTCTTCCATGCCCCTGCTTATATCCTTGGGCATTGCTATACATGTAAGCTTTGCAGGAGTATGTATATATAATTCTAAAATCTTGCGGGACTATGTATGCAAAAAAACAGAAAAAATAACTCTTTATTAGAGTTTTACTTTCCTTTTACTATAATCTTCTCCTATTTGATAAATGAAAGATTAAATTCACATTTTGTTTCATGCAGGCTTATTGGGGCAGTTCTCATAATGAGTGGACTCTACATGGTTGTGTGGGGAAAGAGGCAGGATCAGAGAGTGTTGCCTCAGGAAGAGAAGGGAACAGTTGAGTTAACTGCAGGTGGAGTGGATCCTTGAGAGATGTAGGAAAAAGGAAAAGAGTCAATTTTGTATCTCAGTTCACAAAGATACATCATCAATGGACATAAAACTTTGACTTAAAAAGGACCATCTAAAAATTCCTCCCATAATGCCTGTAGTTATTCTTGTTACTTTGAAATTTCAACTTGCTCTGCTTACAAGTTTAGGGTTCGCGAAATTTTTAACTTTTGTTTCAAGCTCAAGCCCAGTACTGTTTGAAAACTCGCTGAGTCGACGCGAAATGGTTGATGAGTTTTTGAGCCAACTTGGGTGTAAATGACTGAGACGAAACTCGCTTGAATAAACTCGATCGACTGACGACGCAATCGAGTCACTTAAATAACTTGGTCGACTTAGGTGTATCTTCTTCGGTGAAAGTTGCCACTATAATTTTATAATATTTTGAAAGAGAAAAAAATTAAAAATACTTTAGATTATTTTCGAACCTTTTTAAAGAATAAAGGTAGGTTTTTTAGCCACTGTACAGTACTAAACTAGGTCTAACTTGTTCGTGTTTAGCTCGATTAAGTAAACAAATACAAAATAGTACCAAGAGATTCAAAATACTAAATTAAATCTATTGTTCCGATAAGAAATTTACTATTCTCTTTGGGTTGAATACGGTGTAACCATCCGAGCCACATCTATTGCAAATAACCACTTAAAATCTTTAAATTTTATATTTTTCATCTAAACTTCCAATGCAAGTGGCGTACCCATAATCTAAAAACACCTACCCCTAAATAAAAAAAGTTTTGGCTAAATTACACTTTTGGTCCTTTAACTTTAATTTTTTATAATTCCTAACTCGAACTTTTTGGACTAGTGCAATTCAATACCGCAAATCATGTTTAGTTGACTAAATATTGATGTATTATAGATTATAGATGTAAAAATAATATAATATTTTTAATTATTGTTACGCCATCAATTATAATACCGCTATAATAATTTCATATTAGCGACACATCAGAAATATTTAGTCCATTAAATTAAATTAGGAGACCTGATTATAATAATTTTATAAATTTAAAATTTGAGAATCAAAAAGTATTATTAACATGCACCTCAGAAATTGAGCACCAGAGGTGTAATTTAGCCTAAAGTTTTGCTCTCGGGTCTTTAGTCGAACCGGTGTAGACCGGCCCGGTTCAGTCACCAAAACCCGCAACTTTTATATATAGCAGATGAAGATGCCAGACAGGCCAACAAAATCGAAATGGAGAGAGTCGGGGGAGCAGTCGGCGGCGCCGCCGCCTCGGGAGGCGTGAAGCAACTGGAAGACTGCTCTGTTTCCAAGTTAGCCTCCCCTCTTCCTCTTCCTCTTCTCTTCTCTTCTCAATTTTTTGGGGTAAAAAAAAAAAAAAAAAAAAAAAAATCAATCAAGCATAGATCATCTTCCAATGGATGCCTCAACTTCTAATCTTTCATTCCTTTCAATTTAAGTATAAGTTACTGGGAAAGTTCTTATGAAATGTACTTAGAATTTTGTGGTTTCGATGGGGTTGATGATAAAAGATAGTTTATCAAATGCATAATAATGTTCTGTTAGATCACACAAGAGTTTCATCTGGAAAGTTTAAAGTAGTACTGTTAATTTCCAATAGGGTCACCAGAAAACATAGTGAAGGAAATCTAGTTTCAGCCCAAATCTGGATTTTTCTTGCTGATATAACTTTATAGATCCAACATGAGACTCCTAGTCTTTCTGATTGGACCACTTTGTTTTCGAAAACATTTCAAACTCTACAACAAGCATAGGCGATTTGAGTTTGATTTCTTTTTCTTTCCTTTTCTTTTTGAAAGAGAGAATTGTAGCCAGCTATCTGCTTTGTTCACTTTTTTTATTTATATAGATGAATTCCAAACTTACAAACTGGAAAGCCAACGTATCCAGAAACCGAAATCGGATCGAGTTGAGAATATATAATTCATCCTTATCCTTAACTTATCAGGATAAATTCTAATCCGCATCTTATATGGATTGGGTTGCATTCGAACCGGCCAATGTAAACACACCACATGGCAACAAGCTAAAAATGTAAAAACTAGGGTTTGAAACTGGGACCTCGGGTATCAACTCTTAAGCCATTAGCCATCGAGTACGAGTTATGTTATGCACATTGGGAGGGTTTAGTTGGAAAATAGATAGACTCAGATAAGCTGATATGATACTCTGATTATGAAGATTCGAATCATTGTAAAAGACTTGAGATTTTGGTTCAAGTTTAGTCAGACATTTTGATCAGACGATGTCTTAATTTCTGGTTCTTAATATGCCAACTCTTTTTCTTCTATTGGGAGTAGTAGTAGTCCGGTTCAGATGCAACTTTTTGGTAAATATGAGCTCTTCCCTATTAAAACTCCCAATGAATTGAAATTTAAAATGTTTATCTCCCGTTCAGCGATCAATTCGCGAAGGATCCTACAAGACTTAACGATTCACTTGTGCACCTTTTCTCCTATTGGTGCTACTTTTCCTGTTGTTTGATTCTGCAAATATCTTTATTTTCTTGCTTGAGCACTGTTCGGTGTTTCTGGTCTAACCTCAGCTTCAGCGAATCTCTATTCTTTGTGTCTCAAAGATGAGTAAGTTTCAGCAATCTGTCAAGAAATAAACGAAAGCTTTGATGGGCTCCGATTTTTTTTTTCTCTTCTGGGTATTGATTTGTTTGATATCAGTTTCAGTTGGTAACTTCAGACTCAATAATTTAGGAGATTCTTATAATTGCTTTTATTATGTAGACCTTTTTGCATCAATCTTGGTACCAAAGCATTGAAATAGCATCCTATTCTTATCATTAATTTCTTCATCAGTATCACAGGATCTGTGGAATAGTAATGGATTATATTAAAACAATGTATTCTGCTGCTGAAACTATTTATTCATGCTTGCTTAATTGATGTTTACTTTTCATTTGCTGATACAGTGATTTTGCAAATTTCATAGGATGTAATAATGAGAAGGGGAGCTAGTTCTTGTTGTTTTCACATTGATAGTGAAAAGCATGTATACCAACTTATATCTTTATGAAAATAGGGTTATACATGAATCATTTTGTTTTTTGTTCGGAAAAAACAATAAATGCAGTGCTCTTGGTACTTGGGTGTTCTCGGTACTCGGGGCTCTGATCGCCATTCCTGTGGGGATACGCAAGAAGTCATTGGCGCCGCTGGTCTTCTTCGGTACCACCGGAACTATGCTCGACATTATTATGGGAATCAGCCAGTGCGAAAGAGAACATGCCGAACGCCAGATGAAGCTCTTGGAAGAGCAGAACCTTGAGGAAAATGCTTCGACGGAGACCGAGAACTAAGTTGGATCTTTTCAATCTGAAGTACTGTAATTTTGTTTTATACTCATTCTATCTATCATGCTTGAATTTAAGTTGTGCACTAATTTCATACTCAGATGGGCTGATGTGGGAAGCATGCAGAATCTTTAACCATCATGTAATGCGTGTTAAGTATTCTGGTTAGTTTCTTATGCTTAAAATAATGCTGCCATATGCTAAGCTGCTGTAAACTTTTTTTTTTTTTTTTTTTTTTTTTTTTTTTTTCATCATGGAAATGACCTTTCCTTGCAAGTTTCTCATCTCATCTGGTGACGATGCAATTAGTAATTTTTTTAAGGGTAAACTTCAAATTGCTCCGTTGCGGCTTAGCTCATTTTCACTTTGCTGCTCTGTAGTTCAAAAAATTTCAATTTGCCCCTTTGTTGTTTAGTTCATTTTTACTTGACCATCTCATAGTTCAAAAAATTACATTTTGCCCTCTCATCATTTATCACATTTTTCACTTTGTCATCCAATGAATTTTATTAAAAATTTTACTTTTCTCTCTACTTCATATAGATTTTTTTTTTGATAATTTAAAAATTAAACCACAGGGAGGATAAAGTAAAATTTTGTGAACCATTCTAGAAAACCCCAGTATTTTAGAAAACCCCCATCCAAGAACATATATTAACCTAGTAATGCGAGTCTCCAATTTAAGCTCATACCTCATAGTTGGCACAATTGCGGAAACAAAGAAAAAACAATTCGAAGGAAACGGAACTTGCTTAGAAGGTAACGATGCATAGAGTTAGGAATAAATGCAACTTTTTGACAAATTACTAATTAACTGAACCTGGATATGCAGATAAAAACACAAGAAACAACATAGGTTCAATTGGTAGGTACAATATATAGGTACGCTGTGCACTTGCCCTTCGTTTTGGATCTTTTGGAACGGCTTCATACATTTCTTTTACCATTCCTTCCTCTGTTAAAACATTAGTACATATGAAAGTCACTGCATTATGCAACCCCTAATGCAGCTTTGCTTATTCTTGTGGGTGTAGTCCCTCTTTGCCGCTATTCACGAGGAATAATACAAGAGAATTATTTTTTTAATACCCAGTTTGGGAAAGAATTGTCCAAACGCAGCCACTCTTATGTTTTAGGAGTCAGCACAAAGCTCCAGTAGGATGCTGCGAAATGCTAAGAAACTGCATTGGGAACCTCCACAAGAGTTGCAATCTGATCAAGGTTCCACCAGCCATTTAGTAGCATTTTATTTAGCATAAAAGCGGTCGAGTTTAGAGAAAGCATTTCCAACTGAGCATAAAATAAGACCCTCAGATGCACGGCTTACATTACATCCTGAACACACCATACTTCGTCTCCTCTGGAGTCGGCTTTACGGAAGCGGAGAGACAGAGACTCAGAACTTTCCGAGTGTCTGCAGGGTCTATGATTCCGTCATCCCACAGCCTCGCCGTGGAGTAGTATGGGCTTCCTTCTCTTTCATAAGCTTCCACTACTCTTCCTTTGAAGCTTTCCTCTTCATCCTTTGTCCACTGTATCAGAAATTAAAGATTTAAAGATTAAACTTTGCTACCACATTTTAAAGAATCAACTTCACTACCACCACTTTATGTTCCATGTATTTGAAAAGCAATACAAATGTGTAATTTGTAATGCATAGATAATTTAATTGTTTTCGTGGTTATGCATACGCCGCAGTTGTGGTACATAGTATTGTGCCAGGCTAACTAATATAACCAAATTTGTTGCAGCAGGGTGCGTGAAATTTGATGCTATTTATTAACTATTTCAATTTTAAAAAATAATGAGGCTAATAGAAGTACCTCAATCCCCTGCCTCTTCTTGTTGTTCCTTTCTATCTGAGCAAGGACACCTGCAGCCTGTGAAGAAAAACTAAATATTAGATGGTGGAGGGGAAAAAGGAAAATTGACTTTGCTTATCTTAAAATGCATCATATGCAACTATGCAAGTTGATCTACGTTTTTACGGAAAACCTAATCTATGGATAATTTTCCTCGAACCTTTTGACTCACTCAGCGCTAATATCATTTCTGGTTAAAAAATCTCAGCAGGACACACAGCAAACAACTTGATTTCCACTATAAACATAATGATGACAATGCCATTGCTCGAAGCGATTTGCAATATCAATAGAAGCATCAAGAAAAGAATGCCAATAGGGAAGAGGTAAGATCCAAAAAACTGCATAGACATTAAGTCAAAGAGGAATCTTTCAAGCTAGTACTTAAGTTGAGCTGCTACCTGATTGCCACCCATTACTGAAATCCTTGCGGTAGGCCAAAGAAACAAGAAATTAGGACTGTACGCACGCCCACACATTCCATAATTTCCAGCACCAAAACTTCCACCCACAATTAATGTTATTTTTGGAACCTGTAGAAAGAAATAACAAGATAACTTTTTATTAACTAGAGAAGTTCACCATGGTCCACTCTAGTACTAACAGACAGAAAGAAGAATTATCCATACCGTATAACTAACAAACTTGTAGGTATGACCGCCATATATTTAACCTATTATTACTATTTTCTAAGCTTGGCATACTTGTTGCAATTCAAAGCAGGTAAACATTTAAATTTGGGTCAATTATGCTTTGTTTCCATCAAGATCATAACCCATATGACTAAGGTACTGTTGTAAGTGTAATGTAAAGGAAACCATTTAGAAGGATTATGGCACATCGATTAAGATGCTTCTTAAGAAATGCAAGAACCCTAGCACTACTGATGACTTCAAGAATTATATAGTTCGGATGCCTTGGATGTTCTTCTGACTTTTCTGAATGAGAAGTCATATACCTATTAAGGGCAAATACTTTCTTTCACCACAGCAATTCTTGTGGTTCTACTTAAAAATGAACCCACACAGAAAGATGTAGCTAATATAGTAATATATTTGCCAATAACTATATCTTCCATCATAAAATGTTTCCTTGAACCTTGTTTGAAGAATCCCAGTCGACAACATCCAACTAGACTTGGTCCCGTTAAAAATGTGAAGATAAGTCAGTTTGATGACTCTGATCTTGCCCGTTGAATAACTTTAAACTATTTTTGCTTCAGCCACATCTGCTAAATGCTTTAACTTACCTAGACCTGAACTTTCTTAGGTATGAAAAACATGTATCTACTTTCGTCCTTGAAAAGTGAGGAGAATATCTTGTTTAATCTTGCATTCTCCATCACCATGGAAAGAGAAGGTAGGGACACTCATGTTTTCAGATTACCTTTATATATTGAATACATAATAAACCACTAATTATATGAGGGAGACATAATCCACACTTTGGGTAGACAATGTACAACAAAGAACAGAATAAGTTAGTGCACAAGGAAATAGCAATAATTACATTAATTTACCATGCTTTCAGAGAAACACTTTTTTAGTAACAGAACACTAGGCATTCATCAGCAAGAAATTTCTCTAAGCAATATTAGGCAGGTAAAAGGTGACTAAGCCAACAAGGGATATGACCTTTGCACAGGAAACTGCCATAACCATTTTCGCACCGGCCTTTGCAATACCACTTGCTTCAGATTTTGAGCCAACCTACTAAAGAACAGATTTCCAATAATGACTATAATCGAGATTTCCATAATTTACAAAAATTTAAGATGAAGAATTTACATCAAATATTAGCAAGATGTCCGCAATAGACATCTTAAAGTTCAGCCCAGAGTCAAGTATAAACTCTCCCATGTAGGAACAATACATAATTTACTGTTTAAAGAAAGGATTAAAGAAACGCCAACAAGGCAAAAACTAAGGATCCAAACTACTAACATGGCCCAATATAGACCAAGTAATCTAACAAATATATTATTGTTTATTACAACATCGTACAACACTTCATATTATAATTAGAATGACAGAAGCCCACATTACAAGCAGTTTTCTATTAACCTGAAAGGATGGATCAGATAGAAAAATAGCTTTGTAATTTTGTCTTTAGAAGGCAACATAACAGTCATAAAAGTTTATAAATATGCATGTTCATACACTTCGGTATGCAATTTTTCTACAACCATTATTGGAGTAGGATGAAACTAATGGGCTTAATCAACTATTCCGAAGCAGTTTTTTATGTCAAACAAAACTGATAAATTTGCAAGGACTTTGGAAACAAGAACACACCCAAAAGTAGTACAAATTCAATCAATTGTTTAAATGAGCAGTATTGAAGATGATGTTCCATAGTACAAACTTCAAAGCAAGTCATGTAGAACACCTACAGTTGTTTATCCAGATGCACTATATACAGAGGTCATATTTGTATGAGTGCAATGCTCATCACATACAAAAGAGTTTGCCTCCTAACAATTGATTCATGCACTGGCTCATTTAATATTCTGACAGTCCATAATTCATAATAAAAAACAAATGTAAAAGCACGTCTCTAATCATACCATGAATCCAGTGATATTTTGAAGAAAGATCAAAGGAATGTTCCGCTGCGAACATAACTCGATGAAGTGAGAACCTTTTAGAGCAGATTCACTAAATAATATGCCATTATTTCCAATAATTCCAACTGGCTGCCCACAGATTCTTGCGAAACCTGTTACAAGTGTCTACGCATGCAAAAAGGTTAAAAGTTTACTGATTTGCAAAATAAACAAGTTAAGGTATGCCAAAAAATATAAAAACTCTTACAGTTCCGTATAACTTTTTGAACTCATCAAATTCACTGCCATCAACTATACGAGCAATAACAGATCGAATGTCGAAAGGTTGCTTCTGATCAGTTGGTGCAATTGAGCGAAGTTCCTTTACATCATATAATGGTTCTTTGTAATCAAAAGAAAACTCAGGAGAACTATTTGGTCTTCTCCCAGCCATGTGTAGATTTTTGACAATGTTCCTCCCTATTACTAAGGCGTGGAGTTCATCTACATCAATTTGCATAATGAAGATTATCAGGATGATTAAAAGAAATGTATGTGGATTCTTCCACTTTAAAAAAAAAAAATTGAAGGAAAAGAAAATAGAAAAACCGTGTAAGAGAGCTTAGGGTATATAAAGACTTCATGAGATAGCAGATGATCGGGAACTCCCGATGATCAGCATACCTTCTGCAAAATGATCAGAAACTCCAGATATTTTACAATGCAATGAGGCACCTCCTAAATCCTCAGCTGATACCTCCTCTCCTGTAGCAGCCTACATAATTGTTCATTTGGTTGTGCTCAATATTTCAGACAAAGTGTTCAATGCTTAGTTAGACTGTACTAATAGATGCATCAGATGCCCAAAACTTAGCAATATCGAAGAAACTGAGGGCAATGCTGACCTTCACTAGGGGTGGACCAGCTAGAAATATCGTACCATTGCCTTTGACTATAACACTTTCATCAGCCATTGCAGGTATATATGCACCCCCAGCAGTACAAGAACCTAAAACCAACGCAATCTGGGGAATGCCATCTGACGACATCTTAGCTTGGTTGTAGAAAATCCTTCCAAAATTGTCTCGGTCGGGAAAGACTTCAGCCTGCCTAGGAAGGTTTGCACCTCCGCTATCAACAAGGTATACGCATGGCAGTTTGCATTCAGAAGCAATTTCCTGCGCCCTTAGATGCTTCTTAACAGTAACAGGGTAATAGGTGCCTCCCTTTGTAGTGGGGTCGTTGGCGACAAACATACAGAGACGCCCGTGGATAGGCCCCATTCCAGTAATGATCCCTCCAGATGGTAATGATTCATCATAAAGTTCGTATCCTGCAAGCTTCATTCCATAAAAATGCATTACAAGCATATACAGATCAAACCATAAACCCAGCTACACCAAACATGTTTAAGCACCAAAATGCATCATCAAGTTACAACTGCACACTTTCTGGAAACTAAGTAGCTAAAATGCCTTAAAAACAGTCTCATTCGCACACTGCGCTACGATTAAAAAAACCTACAAATTGCCCCTTTGGTCTATCGGAAAGTCTTAGCGAGAAGACATGGTATTAACGGACGGGGTAAACGTCGAAAATACCGTTATATCATCGCGCTTGGATCTGCTCTCATTCGCCTCTCTCTCCTCCACCCACTCTTCTTCCACTACCACGACCGCATCCTCCGTTCCGGCACCCCTGCTCCTATCTCACCTCCTTGCCGCCCTCTTTGTTTGAATATAAAATATTAAAACATGGTCCTTTAGCAGCATAAAATTTTAGAGAATCACAGTTGTTTCACATGGTACCGGGGCAGCTACTGAGTTTGAATTCACGAGGATCCTAGTTTTCTTTGATTATTCAATAGTGTTGAATATAAAATATCAAAACACCTCTACCCCGGCCTCCTCTCCATAGCAGCCGCCGCGGCCATCGCCACCACCTCCACCACCACGACCCGCTCACACAGTTCAAAAGGAGACAAATAAGGAATTACAAACTACGCAAAAATCGCAGCGTCACCAACCTGAGAGAGCTCGAGAAACCCCGATCCCGGGTCGATCAAGCGATCGATCCGCTCCCTGGGAAGGAGCTTGTTTCGGCCCCTGTTCCTCTTCACCGCCTCGGCGCCTCCGCCACCGAGAACCTGCCCAGGGGAATGCCCCAAGCCAAAGAAAAAAAACAAAACCCTAGCATTCGAATCACGCCGCATCGCATTTCCCACGAATCAGATAGAGAGAAAGAGAGGGAGGAGGTGAGAGGCGTATGGGGGAGAGACCTTGGCGATTTGGGAGTGGAGGTGGGTGACGAGGTCGGCGGCGGCGGCGGAGTTTCCGGCGAAGGCGGCGGAGCTCCGGTCGACGCCGTCGGGGAGGACGGCGGAGGAGAGGAGCGCCGCCGCGGGGCTTCGCCGGGCTTGGGGACGACGCCATGGTCGCCGTGCGAGGAGTGCGCGGAACATTTCTCTTTGTGAAGGAGAGATGATATGAACAACCGAACACGAGCAAAGTAACGTCGATTGCACGATTTTTGGCGTAGCTGATAAAGTGTAGTGTATGCAAGTTGGATAGGCACAAGGTAGGAAGATAATTGCCAGAATTTTTTTTATATATATATAAAAAATACATATTTTTTAATGTTATAATATTCATTCATGATTTATAGTTTAAATTAGTGGGATGTCATTGACTCATTGCTCTATGTCACACTCTGCGGATAAGATTCGTGAGAACTTAAAACAGCTACTAGATAACTTGTGTGATTGTATTTGTAGTCGTTGGTAATATTTTTTTTAAAATAATAACAATATGTTACATGTTTCATTTATTTATTTAAAATAAATTTAATTGAAAGAGTAAAATAATTAATTTTTGAACTTAAGATATCGAATATCAACCATCAAGCTTTTTATCTCATGTATTTGGATGGTCGACCGTTTGAATAATATTAGCTTAGAAAAATTTATAATATATAAAAATGTAAGAAAAAGTGAAAAAGATTTTAAAATATTATTAAGTAGGCAGAAAATATCATGAGATTTGAAATTGGGGGACTGTGTGCACTTATTTTTATATTTTTTTAAACCAAAAAAAAGTTATTTTGAATATTGTAATATCTAAATAATAAAAAACAATCAAGAAAATAATTCACTTATTTTTTTTTGGTGGCGGCTTTTATTACAAGTTGAGATATTAAAAAACAAAAACTCTTTTAAAAGTGCTTTTCCGTCATATGCTTAAACATCACTATCCTAGTACACTGTAATAAAGTAATTATTTTTATTAAAAAAATTAAATGATTAGGGGTTAATAGTAAAAAACTTCACAGGCTATGTAGATGACAAAGGGAAAAAGATATAGATGAACTCGCTATTTCAGGATAATACAGGGACTATCCGTACATTTTCGGTTCTAAAAAGCACCTATTTTCAAAGAACTGATAGTTGAGGGCACTCCGTGTAATTTTACACAGTCTCTCTTCTTTCTCCTTGTTGTGTTTCTCTCTCTACCATTAGAGCGGCGCGAGCTTCTCCCCCGCGACGCCATGAACGCGCCTTCGAAGCTCTTGAGGCGTCTCTTCTCCTCCTTCTCCTCATCGGCTCCTTCTTCGTCGTCCTCCTCATGCCCCAACCCGTGGCTCCTCATAGGCCTCGGCAACCCCGGCGACAAGTACCAATCCACGAGACACAACGTAAATCCATTTCTCTCTCTTTCGATTTCCACAAATTACCCTAACCCTAATTTTCCTAACCCTACCTCCCATTTGGGATTTCAGGTTGGCTTCGACATGATCGATGCTTTCGCGCGGTCGCAGGGCATTCCGTTCGGCTCCGTTCACTGCAAAGCCCTCTTTGGCGAAGGTCTCGATTTTTATTTCAGTAATTAAGATTCGATAAACAAAAAAAAAAAGAGAAAAGAGAGAGAGAGAGAGTGATAAAGTAAAACGCACAGGCTTCACCTGAACTGTAGCGCATTTTGAAATAAGCATCTGGAATTGAATTTACAGTATCTGACCTTATGGAATGGTATGTTTGATTTGAATTGAATTTACAGTATCCGGCAAAATTTTACAGTTTGATGGAGTTTGCTGAAATCATAAGTAATAAAAAGGTTAGGTAGCAGAATTAAAATTTGTTGATACTCCTTGCCTATTTCGAAATTCACTATAGTTTAAATAATGTCTGTATAATCCATAGAAGAAAAGCAAAAAAAAGAAAAAAGAAAAAAAAAAGGGCTTTCCTCAGTATGCTTGTTCTTCACCAGGGACTATCGGTGGTGTCCCAGTTCTGCTCGCCAAGCCGCAGACTTATATGAATCTCAGCGGTGAATCTGTAAGCATCCCTCAAATTCACAGATAGATAGCATTTCTTTTTACGTGTCGATTTTGGTATGTTTTCCGAGCCTCTCTATTCGAGTTTCAAATATTAATGCCTCGATGAGCACTAACTTTTCTAGGATATATGATGGTGCCGCAGTACGTCTCTTTTGTTTTAGTGGCTCGATGAATTTGTCATTCATATTGTATCTGAGTTTAATAATATTCATCCACTGAGACGTGCGCACATTTATTTGCACTTGCCTACATTAGGGTCTTTCAACTCCACAAAGCTTTACCTATAACACGAATATAAAGATTCATGTTTCGCCATAATTGATTACAAAAACTTCGATCTACAAAAACCAAAGATGAAATATACGAATGAGTACATGATTCATTTAGAATCTTAGATGTTTTTGGAAACAAAAAGCTTTTGGATTGGTTGGACTATGTAGTATGCGAAGTTTCCAAGAGTCTAAATCTCGAAAGCAACGTGCGATGTGCATGAATGACAGACCTCTTTATCTTTCTTTTTTGTTCAATTTTAACATATTTAGTTTACTAAAACCATTCACAATTGCTGAGTAGCTAGAGGAGCAAGGATTGCTATGCATGGAGGCATAGTGAGCATGTAAGGACAGTGCCACAAGTCAATGCATGCCAAAGTCGAATGAGTCATGCCAAATGTGCCTAGTGTTGGCAAATAGCGTGCCAATGACCTATTGGCGCGAGGCCTGCCATTCCAACTAAATTCATGTTCATAAGCCTTTATGGAAACTTTAGATCTAATTTGGATAATGTTGGATAACTAAAGTTCCTTTATGAAAATAGGCTTCAGAGTCCTCAGTTGACTAGAGTTGGTCGGTGACTTGTTTAATGGATTAGCTGCCTGTTCTATATAATTTAGACCAGCATCCTGGTGCCTCAACTCTCAGTTATAAAATCTGAAAAACTACAAGTTCAATTATGACTTTAATGTATCGAAACAGCTGTTGATTACATAATTTGCTATTATCACAAAGGTCCAGGCTTTGAATCCTATACAACCCCCATGTCGAAATGAGGTTAGGCGTTAATTTGGGTGGCGTCAGAAAGGCAACATGTAAGACAACAGCCATATTCAATAACATTTTTGAGATGTTAATTCTAGTTTTATTTAGTCTGCTTATGACTTGATGTGGTACCTTTTTGTTATTCTTTTTAAGTCCTTTCTTTAGCATCTCATGATAATCTTTTTTATATTAATAACTAATTATTTTTGCGGTATTTTTATTCATCAAGACATTAGCAGTTTGTAACTAAGTTTTACCCATATCTTTTTTTTTTCCTAATTAAATTCTTTGTTGTGATCATAGAAATTTTTATCAAGTGATGATTATTCCTCATCTGGTTGCATTACTTGCAGACAGGGCCACTTGCTGCCTACTATAAGCTGCCTCTTAATCATGTCATTGTGGTACCATTTCTCTCTCAATAATTTGTGTTTTCATCAGTGGTGCGTGTGAACTTATTCTCAAGGATCATTGCCATCTGAATTTTAGATGTATGATGATATGGACTTGCCATGTGGAGTTCTTCGCATACAACCAAAAGGAGGACATGGACGCCACAAAGGGTACAACAAAGTTTAGTTTCATTTTAAAACACCACTCATCTGATATACCCTTGTAAACGAACAGCATATATTTGATAGCACAAAGATATTAACTTAATATTGCAACATGTGTTAGTATATATACATACCCAACATATAGATACCCAGACATATATTTCTTATTCATCCCCAAGAAATAATGAGAAAAGTTAGAACTACATAGTTATCTATATTTTGGCGCACTTTTGTAGCAATCTTGCAATTAATGAATAACACATTCTCTCAAAAAATTATCAGAGAGATAAATAATTTGAAGTCATGTACAAGAATACAAAATATAGGACCTCTTTGATACTTGCTTCTGAGTATCTCTTCCCAGTTAGAGCTCTAATCTAGAATTACTCAAGTAAAAATGTGTATATACATGTATAAATACATGTTATTGGCTCGGCCAAAAGTTTGTCTGGGCGGTAAAAGGTCTGGATCACCATGGAGCCATTACATTGGAAAAACCTTAAGATGATGTGCTGCAATGTCTAGTTTGATTATGAAGTTAAAATGTTAGGTTCTCATGCTGCCTATCTTTTCTAATTGTGTTCATACAAGTTTATGACTGAGGTTACTGACTTCTCAGGTTAAAGAGTGTGATCTACCACTTCCGAGGAAATAGAGAATTTGGCCGATTAAGAATTGGTAGGTATCATTGTTTGCATTTTTCTCCCAGTCTGATAAAGATTTTGCTGTTTGGAAAGCTTATATTTTTTTTACTTGTTTAGGAATCGGAAGACCACCTGGCCAGATGGATCCCAAAGCTTTTCTGCTCCAGAAGTTCAACAAAACAGCCCGTGAAAGGGTAAGAGAAAAATATCAGCATTGAATTTGAAATAGCATCGTAGTAAGTGATCCAGAACCTGATATACTTGGCTCTCATTTTATATCGATTATGAACAAACAGATATACCATTGGTGTTATCATCCCTTTAAAGACAAGCTTGGCTAAAATGTTTATAACTCGATTGATCCGGCAACAAATCAGGCTCTTGAACCTCAGGATCACATTTTGCTTCCCCCGAACTTTTTCTGATTGTCAAATTACCATTAACCGCAGCTAAAATCAGAAGCAGCGCCAAAGAGACCCTTTGTTTCTAAAGATGCTAATAGAGCCTGAAAATATGTTGATAATCACGTATTTTTGTGGCCTTCACCAGATTGATTCAGCTATGGAAGAGGGCGTGGAAATACTGAAGGCGGTGGTTACCAAGGGCTTGACGGAAGCCGCAAGGTCCTGCAACACAGAGCAGAAGTACAAGCATCTCAGATTTCAGAACTTACCTGTCTGACTTTCAACTCCAATTCCTGCATTGGTGGGCCTTTTCTCAATCTCGCAAATGAAATACATATCTCTCTCGACATAATGCATTGCTGCTTGAAGCCACTAGTTTCTAAGTTTCTCGGTCGGCCAGAGTTCTCTTGTGCTCCATAAATATGCACCGATTCTTGCCCATGTAGATTACACAGAACTGAATGACCATAACATGGCCAATTATTTCCTGCTTATTTGGAGATTATTTCTGTATTTGTTGACACTTTAGTTTCAAATCCATTTACTTTACATTGATAGATGAGGATGCATCAAAATAACTGAGATTTAGTGATAGTGTGCAAATAACTGAGATTTAGTGATTGTGGCCTTCACCAGATCTAAATTTAATCTATATCTATATCGATTCAAAATCTGAGGTTTATTTTTTTTTAAATCTAAAATTTAGTGTAAGTTTGATATTTGAATTTAGATATAGATTTAAATTTTAACTTTGAACTTTAGAATTAGAATTATGAAAACAAAACAACAGAGGGACCAAATGGTTGTAATGCAGCAACTCAAATTGTAGCTGTGACTCTGCTACTGGGTCATTTGCAAGCTGCAGAGAATATAATACTCAATTAATACTTTTGAACAATATGGTATGGAAAAGACTCTTAAGTATGAACAATAAATTAGTTTTATAGTAGAAATATTGTCAAAATTATAATTTTATTTAAAATATAATAAATTTTTTTTATTATATGTTTATATTATTGTTGTGAAGTCCAACAAGAATATTTTTGGAAGTACGAATGCTTTCATACTTTCAAATTATTTTCAAGAGGAAATTCGAATTAATAATCGGTTTTGTTAAATATGATCTACATTATTAGAAGCATCTGCAAATTAAATTTTATTATTTTTCGACATCATTTGTTAACCGGTCTCTAATAAATGACTCAAAATAAAAATTTCGAAAACAATAATAATAGAAAACAAATTTTAGACCAGAGATATTGGCTATACTCTGAAAAAAACTTTCTATAAAATTTTCAATTCATTTTTAAACTTTCTATCAAATTTTCAATTCATTTGGATTGTTCTGTATCATCAAACTTACAAACATGTTGCATTAAAATTTGTTATTTTGAAACATTTTGATCGTTTGGCAAATAACGTCGAAATTATAAATTTTGATTTTTAAATACTTTTAATAGTATAGATTATATTTAACGGAGCTAATTGTGGATTTGAATATCCCATAATCGATAATAACTTGCTTTCAAAAATAGTTTTGCTGAATTTTATTGTTAGGTAGGAGAAGTTTCGATAGGCAATAATTTTTGCAAACTAAAAATTATCTTCTACGATAAAAATAAGTAAATAATATATTAATTTTTAATTTAAATTATCACGTAATTCGTATGTATAAAATCTATGGTACGGACAAAAATTTCTCTGTAGGTGGGGCCCATCCTAATCCGCAGTGAGACGAACCCTCCAATCACGTGCCCCCGAGAGCTATCCGGAAGGACCATCGACACCGACTCGGGAAGGCCCACGTCCACCGCACGATCGCTCGCTCATCCCTCTCCACAAGACGGACGGTCGTGATCCAACTTCCGCAAAATACACCGTGGCCCACAAACCCCCTCTCGCCTCCGCCACTCCCAGCCAAAAATTATTGCATGCACCGCGTGCACCGTGCACCACATTTCCAAAAAATAATCATACTTGAGATATTAAAATCTAGAACTAGAATTTAATTCCTCAAATGCATTCTACAAGACCTGTAAATCTATTTATGGATAGAATAATAATCTTTTATTTTCATACTTTTTAGAATAAATTAATATCTAGATACATAATAAAATTTTAAAATTTATGAGTTCGTGAGGATTCATTACTTACTGTGGTCTCTAATACATTTTTAACTACCATTTTAACTTTGATTTATAAAGTTTTAAGTTTTACAAAAAATAATAATCAATTGTTAGGTTTTTCAAATAAGTTCTTATGTCAAAATGCCTCCCAATTCAGATAATAACGGCAAAATAAATAAGGGGCCGTTTGGCTAGATGTAATTATAAATACAGTATAGTTGAAAATGCATGCGGTTGAAAATACAGCAGTTGTAACTATATGCATCTTATTTGATTTGATGTAGTAGAAAATATTGCAACTACAAATAATTTATTTGGTTGCATGCACTTGAGAAATGATTTTTAATATTTTATCATTTTATATATATAATGGTGAGATTAACTCCAATATAAAAAAAAAAAAAAATTTATTTAAAAAATAATTAAGGAGGGAAGCTTATCTTTTGCTTAAAGTTACTCTCTCCAACTGCTACAGTTGGAACTGCGGCCAATTTGGGCGTAGTTCCAACTGCTGCAGTTGGACCTCCTCCTGTAGTTTCTACTGCAGCAGTTGAAATTAAATACATCAAATCAAAAATCGAATTTGTATATGCATGCGGTTACAACTGCATACAACCAAACAGTCCCAAAGTAAATTAGAGTTGAGGAGGCGACTCTGAAAAAACTCATGGGGGGTTAGGGGTCTTTTTCAAAACGGGCCTATAACAAGGGGCTATGCATACATTTTCGCATAGAGATTGCGGTGCACCGTGCACCGGGCGCATGCAACTAATTCGTACTCCTAACCGCCATGCTATCCCGCCGTGCGCACGAGCCCTGCCCCCCCCCCCCACGCCAAAACCCAAATTACGAAAAGGAAACGATGCCTTATTCCCCCTTCTCCTTCTCCTCCTCCTCCTCCTCCACCTCGGCCGCGAAACCCTAGAAATCGCCCATCGCCCATGGCGACCCTCTCCCTCCTCGAGTGCGTCTCCCTCCTCCGCGACCCTCCCAAACCTCGGGGCCGCCCGCCATGGAAGAGCCCCTCGAGCCCTCGTCTCCCGATCGTCCCGTTCCCCTCCTCCCTCGGCGTCTCCTGCGCTCGATCATCTCCGCCGCCGCCGCCGCCGACGACGGCGGCGGCGGCGCCTGCGCCCACCACCAACCCTCTCGACGCGCTTGCTAGGGCGCTCGCCGACGCCGCGCGGCGCCTCAGGGGCCCCGCGGTGGCCGCAGTGCTCATCGGCGCCCTCGTCGTCGGCGACCCCTTCGCCGCGCTCGCCGCCCCCTCGGGGGGACGGGTCGGAGGGTCGGCGTTCTCTTCGTCGTCGTCGTCTCGGTCGCGGTCTTATTCTCCTTCTCAATCCCACTCTTCTTCTTCGTGGAGCTACTATGCGGCCCCTTCGGCGCCGTTCTACTCTTCCTCCCCGTTCGTGTCGGTCGGGCCGGCCGTCGGTGTGGGGTTCGGGGCCGGGTCTGGGTTTCTCGTCATCATGATGGGCTTTGCGGCGTTTCTGTTGCTCGGAGGGATTCTTTCCGATTGGTCCGGCGGCGCAAGTGTTCTTACGGAGACGCAGAAGACGACTGTGATTAAGCTTCAGGTGGGAATTTGTGTAATCTTCTGAGAATTAGTGCAGCTGATTAAGCCGGAAAATTGTCTCTGATTGAGTATTTTGTGGTGGTCTTATTTTCCGTTATACTTGGATATGCATGCTTAATGATCTATTGTTTAACAATTTGCAAAGAACTTCTCTCTGCAAGAGGATTCTAATGAGAGGTATAGGATTGCGAAAGGTGCAAAAAGAAGGATTTTTGCTTGCAACAGTTAATTTTAGAAAGGTATTGAGAGGTAAAGGATGATGAGTAATGAGGAATTAATTTGGTGAAAAATGTTTTCAAAGTTGGGTCGGTAAAAATGATCCATTTGGCCAAAGTGGAGTAACTCAGGTCTTAAATTTGTTCGGTTTGGTGTGGTTTTATCTTCTTTTTTTTATCTTTTTTTTTTTGTGTGTGGTGATGATGACATGTAGCTAAAGGGCATATTGTTGATTGATCTTTGTATCATGCTTTTGACTTTCGAATTGGTTTATAGATTTACCTTATGAAGTGTGAGTGTAAAGACTACTTTCTATTTAAATAACAAATTATCCTTTTTAGTGTCATTGAAATTATGTTGAAACTTCGGCATAATTTTAGTATGTTATATGTGTACTACAAGCAGATTTTAGTTTCTTATGTTTGCTTGCATTTTCAGGTTGGCTTATTGGGCATGGCTCGATCATTTCAAAGAGACCTTGATCGAATAGCTGAGAGTGCAGATACATCCACCCCAGAGGGGTTAAATTATGTCCTACAAGGTAAAACCATGTCAAGCTCATTTTTACCATTTTGATGTTGCGTATATGAACCTTGACACTTCTACAACTTTTGTTTGAAAAATTTTCTGCATGTTTTATAGTTTGTGTATTTATTTGCTACTTTGCCATATAAATATAATGTTCTATGATTCAAGTTCAGTTTAAAGTAAATTATATTTTACAGATTACTATTTCTTATGTTTGGTTATCAAGCTTAAGTTAGTTATGCGAGTCTCTGATGAAAATGGTTAGAAATTGTTTATTCAGTTTATATTCAAACTTGTTGTCATCGGTTTAGTACTTATAGTTATTATGAAGTACGGATAACATATTTACCATGCAAGTTGTCACAGCACTCATCATTACAATCATTTTCAGGAAAGGAAAGTAATCTCTTAGAACCTTTGTGTAGATTCACGAATAGTGGATCATGGTTGTTATGTCGATAATTCAATCAAGATATGTGTGTAGATTGAGTTGAGTTGTCTTGTTACTAATTACCAATTATTACAGCTATGTCTTTGACTCTTTGTGTGTAGATGACATGAGGAAAGAAAGAGGGTGAACCAATTTTGTTCTTTGCAGAATTTTCTTTTGTTGCTGCGTAGCTATTCATAGCTTGGAAAGCAAGATAATCTCTTGGTGTCATCTTGTCAAGTTATGTTGTCATGTGACTAGAACATCTTACTCAAGGGATAGTTGATTTTCAGTTCAACAAATTTTGGTAGAGCTTACTTTATAAGACTTGTACTGCGTTTTGTAAAACATTAAGAGATGACTGGATCTTATTAATTAAATTAGCAAAGCCAACTTCCTTATTCTGCTATAGGTTTCCTCTGGCTCATGCTTGTCTCTATATTAGTTTTCAATAGCATTCCTCAACCTTGCTGAGCTTCTATTGTTCATCGCACTGCTTCCTGGTTTTGTACTTAATCATTAAGTTCCTTGTTTCATAAGTAGCTCTAGTATTATTTGAGCTTTATGATGTGCTTCAGCTTTTGATTATTCTTACAGAATTAAGTATATTCTGTGTACTCTAGAAGTTTCTACTGTCTTAACCCTTTAATAGTGCATCAAATTTTTGAGTAGTTGGTCTCTTTTTATAAGTTTTCTCTTCTCATTATGTTCTAGAGACGGCGTTGGCTCTGCTTCGACATCCAGATTGCTGTATCTCTGCCTACTCATATGTAAGCAACTTTTTGTCTTCTTAAATCATTTCCGAGCTCAACTTTTATTAGCTAAAGTGCTGTTTAATGGTATTCTTGGTTTGCTATTAACGTTAGGCCCTAATTTGCAACAATGTTGCCAATCACACCTGATTTCATGCTTTGGAAGTCCAAAAAGAATACGAAATCACTTTTGGAGCTCCCCCCCTCCCATGCTGTAAGATGGTGGCAGGAACTGCTACCAAGAAGCAGTCATCAAGAGTCTCCTTGATCTCGTCCTTTTTACCTTCTACACAAATGGGTCTTGGGGGAAGGAAAAGTGAATGTGGAATAGCAGACAAAGAACCGAACTCGCTATTGGAAACACACATTTTTGATGCATGCTATTAGTATTTCTTAGCAATTCGTTGCAGAAGCCATTTAGATCTAATTCCTATTATCACCGCATCTATTTCTTTAAATGCTTTTTAGGTTCATCTGCGAATTTTTTCTGGTGTTTTACTTTTGCGGGCATATTACTGGAGCAGTGTTCTGTACTCCTGATTTGCTTTTGATCATGTTCTTATCTGCTTAGAACTTTTTCATACTATACTGAACATGTAACTCTGGGTACTGAACTTTTTAAGGTTGATGTAAAAAGAAGTATAGAAGGCGGTGAGAAACGTTTCAGTCAACTTTCGATTGAGGAGCGTGGCAAATTTGATGAAGAGACCCTTGTGAATGTAAACAACATCAAGAGGCATAAAACGACTAGCCAGAAAGCAAGTGGTTTTAGCAACGAGTATATTGTGGTAAGTAAATACTTTTGTATTTTAAAAAAAGCTTTTGAAGGTTGGTTAGTCGTCCCAAGCCATAGTTTAGGTCAATTCCATGTGTTTTTTCCCTGTCAAAGAGCTATGAATTAATCGATTCTTATATTGTACATCTTTTATTATTGTCTAGCGTCTATGTTTAAATCTCTAGTTGATATCGGAAATTTGTTTGGTATTTTCATAAACTATCTTCAGTAAAAAAAGGTTTACGACCACAGAGTTTCAGTTTATCCAATTGTAATCTAATTTTTGTTTTTTCTCACTCTCACCTATTGTGTGTGACTCCATGTTGTTGTACTGCATGCTTAGGTCACAATTCTGGTCGCCGCCGAAGGTGTACACAAGCTACCTGTTATCAATAGCAGTGCGGACTTAAAGGAGGCACTGCAAAAGCTTGCCTCGATTCCTTCCAGCAAAACCCTGGTATTGTTTTAGCCTTAAGCCTAGCTTGATAGTGTGGTGGCTAAAAACATCTATTTTATACTATGAAAGGCCTCCAAATTTTAAAGTACTTTTAATTTTTTCTCTTTTTATGTTATAAAATTGTAGTGGCAATTGCCATTGGAGAAGCAGCATGCATATGCTTCTCCGGAGGCGGATGCCATTTACACCTTTATATCATTGGATCGGAAGCGCTTTGAAATTTTTGGGCCTTGCAATGCATAAAGTAGGTACTTAAGCCACCACTACACTGAACTAAGCCTTAGTATCGTCGTTGTTTACACGAGCAAGAATTTTGTGGAAAAGATACCACTTTTATTTCAAGCTTGAATGCATATGTACTTGCGAGTGAATCTTTCTTTCTGTAGGCTGTCGAGGTCCTCTGGACTCCTCAGAACGAGAACGACACGCTATCGGAGAGGGAACTCCTTGAAGACTATCCCCTATTGAGGCCCTTGTAACAGCGTCTCGGCAAGCATTGGTCCACTTTCCATGGTCCATCCATATTTCTAAAAGAATATGTGCATACATAATCTCAACACAGGTACACGAACTTGGCGCTAGGGCATGATAAAGTTCGTTCATTTCACAGTCGCGTTGTAAGTTGTAACCCCAGTATGTTCGGTCTGAGTCGCGGTAAATATGGGATTGTAGTAGTGGGTCGTGGCAGTTTTGATTCATGGGCAATATAACCTAACTACTACAGTTTCTATTTTGTTTTTCTTCTTTTTCGTTTTGGGTCCATGTGAAAGACTACCAGAATATAAAGGTGTATAAAAGTACCAAAATTTTGATACTTGTATTTCAATATTGTTGATGCGGCATCAACATTGACAATGAATGCTAATAATAATGTAGAATATTTATTAATATTAATATTTAAAAGTTTTAATTTTAATCTATTTAGAATATAAGTAATTTAGAATAATTTTTATCGTTGATGCAAGATGTGTATTTTCTAGGCAAACTGATTCACTGTCGATAGTATCAGAAAAGGTGAAATGGCAGAGATTTAGAAAAATTTCAGAACCGACCCTTGCTTTGGTACTTCTGTTATCATGTAAATAACTGGCCTAAATTAGAATAGTAAAATATTCTAGGTAAATTTGTATAAAATTTATCTCAACTATTTTTCATTTGGATTTGACTACCTTACATTTAAAAATTTTGATTTTATTAGCTAATCTTTTAATTTATTTAATTTGAGCCAATATTTTTACAGATTTAGTTAGTTTAATTTGTGCAATTACGTAATTATAAATTTATTTAAGTAAGTAATTAACTTAAATTTTTAATCTGAAAAGTCATCAAATCACTTAATCAAACAAATAAAAATGTTGGGTACTAAAAGCAAAATTTTGAAAAGTTAGGCAGTCGAATCTCAAAATTTTGAAAAATTTGATAGTCAAATCAAAATGTTCCATAGTTCAGATATGTTTTATACATTTTTACCAATATTCTACTTTGTATATTGTAGAGAAAAATACTAAGATTTAACACTTCTTCGTTGTATAATTTTCACAGTACAATTACATGTACATATAATTTATTAAACATAGCACTCTATTAAGAGTAAATTAAATAAAATAAACATACCAAGGATACCAAAAAAGAACAAAAACAAAAAACAAAAAACAAAAAAAAACCAAATTTACACTACAAATAATGTTACAAGTGCGCTGCCCTGCAGGCCAGGATGGCCTTCTTGTTGAAGTTATTTGTTTTGTATCATTTTTCCAAGCTCATTCTTCAGTTTTTGTCTTGAATGTCCTCAATCAAAGCCGAGCCATAGGCATTTCCTTGTACTGGTCCAATCCGGATCCATAACCTGTTACATTACAACAATTAATTTCATTATTACTATGAGAGACATGATATTATTTATAAGTATAAACATATTAAAAAGGTGATATAAAAATACGAAGGTAACCCAGGTGGTGTGTATGGGTGGGATCTACCCAAGAGGGCGGGTATCGATCCCCGGCCCCTTGGCGGGCGGGCCTTGTGGGCCTTTTCAAAATAATTTTTAAAAAAAAGAAAAAAAAAAAGAACGTGCATGCATGGCTATATGCAGGTTGTTGCATAAGCAGCATCAGCAGCGGCTCTACTGCGACTAACTACTCACCAGTCTCTGTATGATGATGATGATGATGATCGTCGTCGTCGAGGGAGTAACATATTCTTCTAAACACATCCATGTCTTCTTCGAACAAGCAGACGTAGGCGTCGATGCTCCGGCTCTGCCGTCCCTCCCCGAGCAAGCCCCGCGACGACGGCACGAGGAACATGAGCCCCTCCACCGGGTAATACGACGGCACGAAGTAGAAGGGGCGGCACCCCCCCCCGCCGCCGCCGCCGCCGAGGTCCATCTCGCGGATCGGAAACCTGAGCCAGCTATCGACGTCGACGTTCGGCGTCAGCACCCACTGGTCCGGGTCGACCGTCGACACCAGCCCCTCCGCCGCCGCCGACGCCGCGAAGTCGATGAACGACTTGAAGTATCGGTCGCCGACCCTCGCGATCTCGCCGCGGATGACGTCGACGGCGTGGCGCAGCGGCCGCGCCACGAGCTCCCGCGCCCTCGCCCGCGGGTACGCCCACAGGATCACGTTCCCGAAGTAGTCGCGCGGGAGAGGGGGGTTCATGCGGTGCCGCCCGTCGACGGAGATGCGCACGCGGGTCGTCTCGCCGCCCGGCAGCCCCCGGGCCTTCGTCATCGCCCGCCAGACGTGCGCGACCACGCACTCGAAAGTGCTGCCGGCTCCTCCGGCAGCCTGCTTCAGCCGGGCCAAGAACTCCTCGCTGAAGTGCACCTTCTGCGTCGCGACGGGCCTGGCGGCGGTCGCCATCGCGTCATCGTCGACGGCAGCCGGGAAGCGCTCGGAGGCGAGCTCTGTCCCGAGGTGCTCGAACTCGACGGCCGGCGGGTCGCGCGGGGCGCAGAGCGCGGCGCGGTCGCGCGCGGGGGGGTTTACGAGGTTGCCGCGGGCGGCGCGGCACCAGTCGACGAGGAACTGCGTGGTGGCGGGGCCGTCGGCGACGCGGTGGTACATGGTGAAGCCGACGACGAGCGCGCCGCACGCGAAGCGGGTGAGCTGGACCTGCAGCAGCTCCCCGGGCCCCTCCTCGGGGCTCGGGTGCAGGGCCAGCCACGACGGGGACGGGTCCGGGCTCACGCTGCCGTCGTGGGGGGAGTCGACGTAGGCCTCCACGAGCCGGACGCCCGCGTCGTTCAGCAGGATCACGGGCTTGCCGTCGCCGTCCGCCGAGAGGCGCCCGGCCCACTCGCGGTAGGCGGCGAGCGCCACCGCCAGGGCCCGGACCAGAACGGAGTTGGGAGGGGTGGGCGGGCGGTAGGCGAAGAGGACGGCAATGTGCGCGTCGTCCGTCACGCGGTCGAATGGCGTCAAAGGGACGTGCTCGGAGCGGAGACGATCACCATCGCCGCCGCCGTAGAGGGGCTTAAGAATTCGTGAGCTCTCCACTCTCACCTTCATGGCTTTGAGAGTCTGGTGATCTCCCACAAGTACTCTAAACTAGCTAATTAAGTAAACTATAATTGATCAGGTAACACAGTAGCTTTTTGCTCCTTATGTTTTGATGTTGTTTGTGCTCTGCAATGCAAAAGTGGGAATGAGCCTCGCGAGCTTAAATAGAGGTTCACGTTTGGACAAAGGGTTGTAATTCAACAGTGGCGTGTTGACCGCAGACTTAGTATTCCGCACAAATTTAATGGGATATCTATATGTATATATATATATATATATATATATATATATATATATATATATATATAGTCCTATGAAATTCATCATTCGTCAAATCGATCAATTACACGAATCTCAAAGCAGTTATCAAGCAGAAAGGAAGGAGCGCTTAATTTGTGTCAGCCAGTGTTAAGTGAATAACAAATTTTTGAAATTTTTATTCTCGCAGGACTAAAATTTTGTTCTGTCATATTTTTTCCCCCTTTTTGGGAATAAAAATGAAGTGGTTTTTTTTTTTATAAAAAAAAAAATTAGGTTGAGAAGCTCTCGAGTTTTCATTATTTTTATTTATAGTTTTATCAATCTTTTCGTCGCTAATTTTAACAAAACCTCTAAGTTAGATAACAAAAATAAAATTAAATTGAAACAATTTTAAAAATATAAATTAGAAACATACAGTTGGAAAGTTTATTTCACAACCGGCCTACACTGAGCCAAACTTTTTGATTTATTAATTTATTAATTCTTTACTTTATATATAAATTACGGCTCATTATGACTAATTCAAAGTTGGTGGCAAACTGCATGCTTGCTCCGAGTACACGTGCCAAGCATAGAAATGTAGATCCGTACAATACTAGGGTTTAGCAAGTTGCGAATAAAATCGTTGAATGAGTTTGAATGAGTCCTCAATTGTAGCCCTCTTAGATTGCTAAGTTGTTATTTATATACATACTGGCATTCTCTCAACGTTTTGGACATTTCCCATTTGATCATTAATTCAGCAATTAAAGCAAAATATATTCTTTAAAATTAGGAATAATTATTTATATACTCATCAAAATCTCTGAAATATCGTATTTATCCTTACTTTTTTTTTGTTTCAAATATACTCTTCGTTTATTTCTTCGCTATTCAAAAATACTTCTGCTGTTGGTGCCCTTAAGTCTTTCCGGGTTAAATCTAAGTTAAATTTCTACTGTAGTTAAAAAAATAATTAAAATATCTATTTTGTCTCTAAAGATAAATAAGAAAAGTTGGTGACGGTAGAAGGATATATTTGAAATGGCAACTGTTTCCTAACGGTTCACTAATAGAATTTAACTCTCGGGATATATTTGAAAAAAAATGGAACCTTAAAAGGATATGTTTAATATTAATCTTCTAAGTAGGGTAAATAAGGAATCAAAAAATTTTCAGGAATATACAAGCAATTATTATTATTTTTCAACTATCGCATCGTCTTAGAGCAGTAACTTAACAATCAAATCACGAGTTCTCATCGTAACTGTTAAAGACAAATTAGTAAGCTAAGTTAATCATCAGGTGGGTTACCTCGTTAAAAATTGTGCAAAGTATAACGAAGAAGCCCAGTTGAAACAGATGCTGGAATTCTATGGGTGCTTTATTTAAAACAAATTCTAACGAAATACAGTAAAATTATTAATTTTTATAATGTTATACCGACATTACTGATTCAATTATGGTCGAACCATTAATCAAATTAGTTTGCCAACAAACTTTGAACGTAGAACATTTCTAATCTTATAATATAGATTATGCTTTTCACAATGTACACATGTATTCGGGCATGCACTTTGCTCAAAATATTGCATGTTCTATCTACTTATTATGGAAATTAACCAACTTATTATATACAGGAGGATAAGATGGCCACTATAAAATTCCTCAATTAGGACTCAAATTATAGCTAGGTTGATAAGATTCACATTATAAAATTGCTAAACAGGGGAGCCAAGTTGCAGGTCCAAATTGCACTTCTTTAGAGTTGTAGATTTTTACCGTTTGGTTCGGGTATAAGCGAGAACTAGCTATTCCAGAAATAGGTACAAGTGTGAGGATAAGAAAAATAGCGTTTGGATGAAAATTGAGTTGTTCCTGGGGATAAGAAAAATAGTGTTTGGATAGATAATATGGAATAAGAAGGATAATGGATAGTTATAGATAGAAAATTGAGGTATAGATGGAAACAGTTATACCAGTTTTTTTAGGTATCCAAGAACTATCATTCTCAAATAAAAAATTTACGTTTGGGTATAAAGGAGAGGATAAGGGATTATCCGCCCCCTTATCCCAAAACCAAATAAGGTGTTAGGGTTTCAACTTTGAAGGGACTATGTATGGACCAGGTCCAAAATAATAATAATAATAATAATAACAACAACTACAATTTATTTTAATTTTCTATTTTTTTTGAAGTTTATTGTAGACCTTTTATTCAAAGAATTTTGCATAGAAATGAGATAATATGGTACTTTTAAGTTACACACAAGTAATCGTCCGTACCTAATGTATTACGTTAAGGATTTGATGATTGATACCGGAGGTTCCAACTTCGAAATCTAATTATTTTATATTTCTGATTGAGTCTCAAGTTCTAAGATAATAACAACAATGACAACAAAGTCATCGTCCATACCTAACACATTTGGTTAAGGATTTGATGATTGGTATTCGAGATCCTAACTTCGAAATCTACTTACTTTACAATTTTAGGGTTTGAACTTTGAAGGGACTATATATGGGTCAGTTCCAAGATAACAACAACAATAATAATAACTATAATTTTTTTTTTAATTTTCATTTTTTCTGAAGTTTATTGTAGACCATTAATTCCAAGAATTTCTTTATAACTCGCATAATATGGTACTTTTAAGCAACACGCAAGTAATCGTCTGTACCTAGCGCATTTGGTTAAGAATTTGATGACTGATATCGAAGGTCCTAACTTTAAAACCTAATTACTTTACATTCCTGACTGATCACAAGTTCTAAGCAGATAGTTTGCTATCATTCTCTCTCTCAGAAAAAAAAAAGAAAAAGAAACACCAAAGTAGAAATTAGAACAGCTAATTGTATCTACACTTACTCAATTGATATATTTTGTACTATATATGTCGATACCATTGACTGCACGGAAAAACAGTTTTATCAGATGGACTACGTGAGCATGGCATCACTCTTACCTCAATTGGCATGGAGATTTGTGAGTATATTGTCTCCCACACTACAGTCAATTAATTACGGCGTAATTTAGAATCGTATCGCCAAAATAAAACTGCTATTAATCTTCACTCTTTTAATACTATAAAATAAAATTATGATAAACCTACCGCCAAAAAAAAAACGTTTTCAAACGGTTTAGATCTTTTAAAATACAAAATTATATTTTTAACACACCGTGATCGATCGCAAAATATGCAGTAGCATTTAATACTCGCCACTTATCTTTATTTGATTTGATCAAACGTTCACACATATGAGAGCTGATCAATATGTTTGTACGGGAAACGTTCAACAGTTGAAAACAAGTGTGCGGAGTGTGCGCGTCCCCAGGTGTTTTCAGGGGAGTTGAAAAATTATTAAAAATAGGTTAAAAAAATAGAAAAAGTCAAAGTCTAAAAAGAGGTGTATAATCACATCCAATCATGATGTGTTAAGGACTCCAGCGTGGTCAAAGTCAAAGTGTGTTAGTTATTGAAAATTCACGCAGCAGCATATATTGACAGGTGACTTATTATGGCCCGATTTTATTAAGATTTTATTTTCAAATCTAATTTTGATATAGAAATACAGATGTATTAAAAATTAATTGTATTAGAAATATTTGAATTATTCAAATGATCAAAAAATAATAAAGAACACATGCCGGCAATATTGAACAATTCTTTTTGACCAGAAATTCAGTCCTGTAGTATAAAAATTTATTTTTAGTATTTAATTTCTTTTTTTGCAGCAAGAAGATCTATCCATATCCTTGATATATGTTCTTTTTAATTTCTTGACGGACCGGCTAATTTTGATAACTTTAAATTAATAAGATATGAATTCAGGTAAATAATTATAAAATTTAGAAATTTTGGATTGTAAATATAAAGTAAGAAAAATGTACAAACCTTATCTAAATTTCAATACGTCATTCATTTTTACAGACTTAGTTGATATAATTCATATAATTCTCGCAACTATAAATATATTAAAGTAAGTATTTATCTTTAATTTTAAAGCCAAAGTGTTATTCACTGAGTCAGCTCAAGTAAAATGAAAGATTGAGTAGCGGACTCAAAATAGTCACGTAGTTCAGATAAATTCTTTACGTTTTTATCATATAAAACTAAAATATTTCGATGACTATATGCAAATGAACAAAAAAAAAAAATTATATTATCTGATGTATTTAACTAATTTATTAAATGTGACTGTTGTTGGCTGATTGCCGGAAATAGCGGAAGTCGAGTTATGCGGGCTGTAGAAAAATGCGAGCTTACTAAAAAGCTGACTCCACAGAAATTGATTTTGAAACTGGCATTTAAATTTGAATCTGGTTACGAATGCTACGGGCGACAAAATTGGATCTGACAAAGTCGCAGTATTATGGCGGCCCTGGAAGAATGTCAAACGAGGAGTTATTGAAATATTGACTTTTGAGACGGATCTCCAATTTGTGTTCTTAAGTGGCCATATTAATCTAAGCTAATTTGATATTGAATAGACCCAATCATTTATTGATATATTTTATAAAAAGGACAATTGATTATATATTCCTAAAAAGTTTTCAACTTTCTGATTTACTCATCTTAGAAGGCTAATATTGAAAATACCTTTTTTTTACGTTCCAACCTATTTCAAATATATCTCTAGAATTAAATTCTGTTAGTGAACTGTTAGCAATAGATGTTATCGGTGTGAAATTACTATTTGCCCTTTCAAATATACTCCTCTATCATCACCGACTTTTTTTATTTGCCCTTAAGTTAGGGGCACAGAAGTATTTTGATTTCTGGTCTTTTCAAATATACCCTTCTACCATTAGCAACCTTTTTTATTTGCCCTTAAGTTAAGGGCAAAAGAGGTATTTTTATTTTTTTTAACACTAATAGATACTTAACTCACGTTTAACCCAAGTTAACTTAACGGGTGGTAACTGCAGAGATATTTTTGAATAACGGAGGAACATATGAGGGATATATTAGAAAGAAAAAAAAAGTAGGGGTAAATGAGATATTTTCGAAGTTTTGAGGGGTATATAGGCAATTATTCTTTTATAAAATTGACTATATATTGATGGTAAAAATATACAAAATTTATATAAATTATGGGCCATTTTCATGAGTTGGCTTTCTGATCTTTTAAAATTTTGATTTTACAATTCAAACTTTCAATTTGTTTGATTGGAGCCGATCAACGATATTTTAATTTTAAAATTAAGATAATTATTTACTTTAATAAATTTATAATTGCGAGAATTATATAAAATATACTAACTAAATCTGTAAAAATAAACGATGCATTCAAATTTTAAAGTCAAAATATTATTTGACTGACTCAAATCAAACAACTTGAAAGATTGGGTAGTGAGAACAAAATTTTAAAATGTTGGGTAGCTAAATCAAAATGGTTCATAGTTAAGGTAAGTTCTATATATTTTTATCTAAATTGATTTTAGTTTTCAATTTATATTTGTCACTTTACATGTTAAAAAAAATAAAAATATGCCTTTTTTATACGACAAACAGAAGTAATTTTTACTGACCAATCTTTTATGCGAAATAAAGCACCCGTAAAATTCTTTTTCATTTTGGTTTGGGAAAGAAAGATAACAAGCTATCCATTTTATTTATTTTTAAAAAAATAAATTCAGTTAAAATGTAAAGTAATTAAGCTTCCAATTCACAACCAAAGGATATCAATCATTAAACTTTTAGTCAACTGTAAAATTTCTTTTTCAATCTTAATCAAACGCAATTGTAGTGTTGAATATAACTAGCTGTCTTAGATAAGGTCGTACATATTAATTAGCTGCTGAGCTGTGATTAATTCCCATAAGATAGTGATATGTGCAAGCTGTAACGAGCTTTGTTTGCTTCTAAAAAGACAATTCTAAACTTATTAATTATACTAATTAATGTGATTAGCAAACAAAAGTAGTAGGCACTCCAGTAGTAGGTACTTAAGCTGCCGATTTACGAGTTCAGGGGTTCAGACCTCTGCTTGCACGTTGTAGGGGGTTCAAGCTTTCGACTTCGTGAAAAATAGAAAATAAAAAATTTCTTGTGTCGTGGAATTCTCAGAGTGGAAATTATTAAAAATGTCGATTTGTTGAAAATGTAGTGTAACTCAAGATAAGCTCCTAACTAAGAACCATGATTGTGCTCACACCTGCACAACAACCACAACAACAGAAAAAACAAAAAAAAGAATTTTAAAAAAAAGCTACTCTTTTCTTAGTTGTCCTCATAAAAGATTGTATTAATTAATTTTGATCATGTAACTTGCGTCGTCTGTATTGAATAGATTAAAAACGAGATGTCTAATGAATTTATATGCTAAATTTTGTAAAAATGAATCAGCGGATGACGATGAATATATTCAAGAATAATGCTATTTGTAGATCCAAAAATAAAATGTCCTTCTTACATAACACCCATATGAAGGTTGAAAGAATCTTTTTAAGTTCTTTTTTTTTTTTTTTGGGAGAAAGGTAGCACGCTACCCGCATCGTTTATTCTTTTTTAGAAATAGTTCTTTTCTTTTTTTTGGGAGAAAGGTAGCACGCTACCCGCATCGTTTATTCTTTTTTAGAAATAAACTTAGTTTGAAATGTGAATCAACTAGGATTCGAACTCGGGACCTCAGGTACCAACCACCAAATTCTTTGCCACTTGCGCTAGGGACGATCGGTGGTAATTTTTTTAAGTTCTTATTATTTAAAAAATTAGCATTGCTATGAGACTAGTGTGCCTACAACCGTAGTGATTGTAGAAAAAAATTATTATTGTAGCAAATACGTTCATAGAATGTATCTCAAATCAATTATACTGTATCATATAAGACGACGGAAAGTTTAATTAGAGGCTATATGATAATTTTCCACCAAGATAATGTAATTTTTTTTTTTTACAATTTTATATAATGCAAAAATATTTAATTAGATATTCTACGCTAATTTTAATATAAAATAACTAAGAAGACTTTCTCAACCTCTTGATATAGATGCCCATACAAAATGCCCGCAAGCATGACATCAGCACATTTTTTACACTATTAACTGATAATTAATTACTGCTTTTTTTTTCATTATTATCTTTTTGGAGAAATACAGTAAAGTTGTATTGATTGATCGATATTCCTAAGGGTATAAAATAAAAAGAACATGAAGACGAAGGTAAAAAGTTGACAAAAAGCAAAGAGTATTAAAATATGCCTACAAAATTTGAAGAGATACGCAAATGTGGATGCACTGCTCCATTAACCCTGAATTAGGCTCTAATGAAAGTATGACCAATTAATCCAGATTGAGTAAACAAATCGGTGTTCAGAAGTATATCGACCAATCGACGGGAGAACCATGCAACCACGTATAATTCCAGAGCACTGGAAGAGTTGCGAGTCGACGGAGAAACCAATAGGACATCACGGAACTTTGGCCGGAGGAAAAGCAATGCCGAGCTCACCTTGGCTCACTGTTTTGAAGATTTGAAGAACAGATACATGATAATTTTTTTTTTGAGAAAATGTAGCACGCTACCTGCTTCATTCATTGATAGGATGAACTAGGCTACAGGGCTGAGGCACCCAGGGCCTCGAGAGAAAAAAAAAAAAAAAAAAAAAAAAAAAAAAAAAAAAAAAAAAAAAAAAAATCAGCGGAGGAAATAGTTAATACTTCGGTCAGTGGAGGGAGTCCCAAGATTTTAGTAGCAGTTTAAGCCTACGTACAACTAGAACTGGGTCTAGTTGTATGTTTCCAAAAATTAGATCATTCCTGGCCTTCCAAATGATCCACCAGCAAGCGACCAATTCTGGTAGACTATTACTCCTATTTTGCAGTCCTTTCTTGGCCATCCACCTATCCCAGACTTGGATTACGTCATCTCCCAACTCCCAGCCTTGGATGCCCTCTATATCCATCACCATAATGTACTTGATAAAGACGCATTGGGTGAACAGGTGATCCACAGTCTCCTCGAATGCCCTGCACAGCACGCAGGCTTTGTCTCCAGTCCAACCTCTCTTCGCGAGATTATCGGCTGTGAGGGGTCTCTTCTTGAGTACTAGCCACCCGAAAACTTTGACTTTGAGGGGTATTCGGAGGCTCCAAATCTTGTTAGCACGTCCGTCCCTCATGCCCCCGTCACTCAGTATGCTATAAGCCGATTTGACCGAAAAAAGTCCGTTGCTACTCCATCTCCACCGTATCGTGTCAGGTCTTTGCACTACTTTATAGCTGCTTACCCTGTCCCTGAGTGCCAAAAAATCTGATCTCAACCCTAGAGTAGTAAACGCCTCCACACCCAGAAATTAAAGACAGAGAATAAATGACAACAATAAAAAGCAAAAAGGGAGAGAAGAGGTGGAGGCCCCCTCCCGGGCTAGACGTGGCCGCCGGAGAAGGGGCGGGGGAGGGAGGAGATGAGGCGGTGGGAGGTTCTATAGAGAAAGAGGAAAAGACGGTACGAAAGGGAAAGACAGTAAAAAGAGACAACCCTAAAATATTTTAGATGCTCTATTTTTTCATTTAATTCCTAATTATAATTATACAGTTTAGATTTTAGAGAAATACTTTTTTTTTAATGAGAAAAAGGTAGCAAACTAATAATTTTATTTTATTTTTTATTAGAAATGAATTCAGCTAAATGAAGTAATTTGATTTTGAAGTTAGAATTTCGAATATCAATCATCAAATCTTTACCGAGCTATGTCATGTACGGTCCATAGAACAATATTACATATACGACTGTTTCTTGATGCCTTTTGTGAAGTGAAAGTTAGCCCTGCTTTTCAACTGTAGTGAAAATCTTTTATTTTTATAATTCAAAGCTATTTTCAAGTTATTTTTAATTTTCGGTGACTTTTATGTGCTTCCATCTTCACTCCACGGGTGGAATTCGCCGGATAAAGCAATTGAAACCTCCCATTCAACTTAATTTTTGTGTTAACTGAAACAAAGTTCTCATGGCCGTAAAAGTTTTTAACATAAAACAATTAAAACCGATTCATTTTTTTATTATTCTTTTACGTTTTTAAATATCCCAATGGCTTTCTTCAGTTCCTCTTGTAGTAAAATATTCCGAATTTGGTATGGACTAGTACTTCCAACCATGTGCCCTATAATTTATTCTAATGAGATAGAACGATAAATAACAAATATTTATATACTCATCCATATGCGCTCTAACAATAATAATACAATTTTTTTATTATTGACTCTTTTACAACAGCATCAATATATTTATTCTCAAACATTTATAACAACTCAGATGATTGACTAGCTAGAAATGAATTTCTTAGTCAAATTTAGTTGATAAGAAAGACGAAAAGACGAGAAGAGAAAATATTTTACAATATTATCTGTAAAAATAAATATTTTACACCGTACGCTCTTTTTTTTGCGGCCACTTAATGTTCGACTAATGATCAAAGCCTCGCCAGCATGGATCTAGAAGCTTTGTGCCATCCACTATTACCTGTGAAATAAAAATTATTTTATTATAAATTAATCATCATTTAAAATTTTTGTGTTAATACATCAGCCGTCTATAATATAAAAGACTGAATAATAGTAACAAAAATAAGTAACTCACCGATGACGCTGTTCTCCATCTCCTCGACGTCGACGTCGTGGTCGTCGTCGTCGTCGTTGTCGCCGTGTTCTTCGTCGTCGTCGAGGGAGTAGCACATCCGCTTGAAGGCGTCGAGGTTGCTCCGGAAGAGCGGCACGTAGGCGTCGATGCTCCCCTCCTCCCCGAAGAAAGAGGGCAGCAGGACGAGCAGGCCCTCGACCGGCACGTAAGTCGGCACGAAGTAGAGCGGGCCGCCGCCGCCGAAGTCCATGAGGCTCATGGGGAAGCCCAGCCAGCTGTACACGTCCATGTCCGGGCTCAGCGCCACCAGCTCCGGGTCCGCCAGCGGCTCCAGCCCCTCCACCTCCACCGCCCCCGAGCTCGCGAAGTCGATGAAAGACTTGAAGTACCGGTCGTCCATCGTCGCGATCTGCTCGTGGATGACCCTCGCCGCGTGCTGCAGCGGCCGGCCGGCGATCTCCCCGGTGTCGGCGCGGCAGATGGCCCACAGCACGAGGTTGCCGAAGTATCTGTCCGGCGCGGGCGGCTGCAGCCGCGCGCGCCCGTTCACCGCCAGGCGGAGCCGCGACGCCTCCCCTGCCGGCAGGCCCCGGGCCTTCGTCACCGCCCGCCAGAGGTGCGCCATCAGGCTCTCGAACGTGCTGTACTGCCGCCGGCCTTGGCTCAGTTCGAGGCCCTCCGACGCCTTCGCCTTCAGCTTGGCGAGGAACTCCCTCGGGAAGTGCGCGCGGTGGACGGCGATCTCCTCCGCGGGGGGGTCGGACCCCCGGGCGCAGGTGGCCGTCCCCTTCTTCTTGTACTCGGTGCCGCGGTGCTCGAACTCGACGAGCGGCGGGCTGCGCGGGGGGAAGAAGGCGGCGCGCTCGTGCAGGGGGCCGGGGCCGATGTCGATGTCGCCGCCGTCGCCGCCGGCGGCGAGGCTGCGGCAGGCCTGCGCCCAGGAGACGAGGAAGTGGGTGGTGCTGTGGCCGTCGCCGAGGCGGTGGTGGTAGGTGAAGCCGACGACGAGCGTGCCGCAGGAGAAGCGGGTGAGCTGGACCTGGCCGAGCTCCTCGACGCCGTAGGGCGAGGGGTGCAGCTCGAGCCACGCCGGCGACGGCTCCCCCAGCGGGACGACGTCGTCGTGCGGGGCGTCGACGGTGGCCTCGACGAACCTGGCGCCCGCGTCATTGAGGACGATGGCCGGATGGCCCTCGGGGTCGGTGACCAGCCGGCCGGCCCACTCCCGGAACTCGGCGATCACGCGGGCGCAGCTGCGCTCCCAGACCGAGTTGGGAGGGGTCGGCGGGCGGAAGGCGCAGAGCACCGCGAAGTGCGCGTCGTCGGTCACGTTGTCGAACGGGCTCAGCCGGACGTACTGCAGCTCCGGCGGCGGGCCGTCGGATTCGTAGACCGGCTTGAGCAGCTTGGAGCTCTCAATTTTCACCTCCATATTCATATTATTGCACTACTGCTGCTGCTGCTGCTGCTGCTCCTGCTGGTGTAGTATGATCAGTAAATGAGCTCGTAGTATGCTTTGATAATTTGGTTGGGGTTTGTGATGATCTGTGATGAGTACCTGCAGCTTTGAGGGGTTTATATAGAGACATATTGGAGGGGTTCTTTGCAAGTGGCTATATTATTATGTGACTCGTTTTGCTTGACCAGTTCATACTTGGCGGCAGCGGCGACTAGAAATTAGTAAAATACAATTTTAAGCACAAAAAAAAAAAAAATTTGACAAGAGTACAATTAAGTAATCATGGAAGTAAGGATATATTAACTCATATCTCTTATATTATTTTAGAATTATAGTAACTTGACACACTGTAATTTAGGGTGTAAATTATTTTAGTTAGTGGAAACTCATTTTCCATTCGGTTAGCTTATAGAAAAAGAGAGTTTTACTTTAAAAAATAAAAAATTTATAAAAATTCAATAAAATTCTCACTTTTTTGAAAAATCAAATATTCTCTTGGCAGTGACTTACCAAAACTAAAAGTTAAATCTGAACACCCGCATCTTCTTTTCCAATTCTTGGGTTCTAATTTGGATCAGATATTTTATTATTATTATTAGTATTTTTCATCTTTCTGTTGACTTCAGAAAACTAACCATTAAACTGGGGCCCATTAAGCAGAGTTGTAGTTCTAAACAACACAATTTGGAATATTTAATACGTGAAAACAACACAATTTGAAACATTTAATTCTTGTGTGAAATATATGGCTCTGACTTGGTCAATTTGGAGAACATGTACGTAGTCCTGTCGCGTGTACACGTACTATATCTGATTTGGCTTGTAATGGCTTTTTGAGGCCTAGTGAAAGTCTTCAGCCTCGGGTCAACTGCACCATGAGTTGGCCGTCAAGGGGATCATGAGTTTGGCCCGCCTTTGGAGAATGGGATATTGACTAAAACTCCCTTTAAAAGATTAAACTTTTAATTGATTAAAAAAAAAAATTGGTGTACATTAGGATGCAAACGGGACAGACCCGGGAGGGGGAGACCCGCTCCGCATTCCATCCTGCCAATATCGAATCCGTTTAGCTTCCTACCCCGCCTTCATGACAGGTAAAATATATATATACTCATAATAATCTGTTCCGTTGAAAAATTTATCTTATTTTAAAATAATAAGAGTATCGTAAAAATAACTATATTTTAACTCAGATTTATTTTAGAACGAGCTAATATTTAAAATTCAAATAATATTTTAAAAAATAATATTGTTTTATAATTTAAATATTTATAAGGCGGGGCTTGACGAGACATATCAATTTTTTACTATCTACCGTACCGAATCCGTTTCGGGTTAAGAAAACTTACACTTTTTATTGCTCCAAATTCGTTTAGTGGTTGTCATTTACTGCCCCATTCGGAATAGATTGGGGCAGGAGATCCGCGAACCTGAATCCATTAGCATTTCTAGTTTATATTTTACGCTCTTTATCTTAGAGTTTGAATATTCTTTTAGGTTTTAAAGAATATGGGCTCTTAGACGAAGAGGTATAAGATTTATATTTTCTTTTAAAGTATATACAAGTAGCATTTATAAAAATTAAAAAAATGTTAAATTTACTAAAATTATCCAAATTATCCAAAATTTTGCCTATATGGAGATAACCATCCAAACTTCTGAAATTTTAAAGTTTCTATGTGAACTTTTAAAACTTTACAATTGAACCAAGTAGATTTATAATTTAACAATTTAAGGTGAATGATCTTCAATTCAACAAATATAATATTATGGTTAATTTTATTCATGGAAGTATTTTTTTGGCATTAAAAAGACTCATTTATACCGCAAGCATGTATCCAGTATTGTTCCTTACCAATCTGGCTACTATTAATCACTTTAAATTGATGAAATATAAATTTAAATAGCTAACTACAAAATTTTTAAAGTTCGCATAGTGAATAAAAAAATTTAAAAGGTTAGCTGCCTATCTACAAATAGGTAAAACTTCAAATGATTCTGATGCATTTAACCAAAAAAAAAAAAAATTTATAATCATCTGAATATTAGTTCAATCACAATTAGTTATCAAAAGTTTGAGGAGTTCAAATTTACTCTTTGAACAATCCAATTCTCGCAACTACTTTTTTCTCGGCGCCGCTAGTAATTTGTTCTCAAGGTAACACTGAAAAATATATATATATATATATATATATATATATATATATATATATATATATATATATATATATAAATTATGATCTAAACATGTATTTAATTATAAATTATGATCTAAACTTAGATCAGATTATATATTAGTTATATGACTCATGTGTACGTCTAAAAAAAACACAGCTGATATTGTTGAAATGTTCTAAGAATGATTTCAGCCAATGGGAAAGCACTGGGCTCAATTATATTGATGTGCGACTTTGGGAAGCGCTTTTGACGCGCGTTGTTAATGATCACTTAATGGAGAAAAGGTGACATTTTTATTAGTGTAGTCAAACTTTAGATGCTTCAATTGATGGGATATAATAACGTATTATTCTTGTTGACATTTTGTGTTATGTTCCCTTTAGTACAATTTGAATTTGCAAGAAAAATTAGTTGTTCATTATTCTCCGACAGCTCAAGCTTTTGAAAAGTAAGAATTATTTTATATTATTTAATATGATAACATAGAAGAAAACTAACACAAGAGAGAGTGAATATAACAAATTAAAATAACTCTTTTTACGGCTAAGTTTTTTAGAAAATAACGATCGTTTTATATTATTCAACACTAGTTTACCTTAATGCAGGAAAAAAAGGCTTCGCGTTATTTGCATCATGTGTAATCCAATGGAAGCCATATAGGCGCAATACATTTGTAGGTATTCATTTTTTCCATTTATTATTTTTGAATTGTTTGTTATCTGATTGAATTTTTGATAATATGGTATCGTGAAAAGATATTAACGACCTCACTTTTAAGAGGTGTTAGATCTAATTCCACAACATTCATTTAATGTTATAAATTTCTATTATTCTATTATTCATTCGTTTGCCAAAAAATTTGTGATAATATTAAAAAAAAATTAGAGAAAGGAAAGGATTTTCTAAAAAATGATATTTGGAAAAAGAAAACTATGAAACATTTTATGAAGTTTCCCCTTTCCCATTTCCCTCTGTGTATTGAGATTGGACCCATTAGTTGTGTTAGGTTTGGTTAGATCTGTAGTTATATAAATCGAAGTCAAATTTTAATTGAAGTAGGATAAGATAAGATTTAGATTAATAAGTATAAGTAGAGTTTAATTAGGAGTCTAATTGGACTAGAGTTCTAATCAAATTCTATATTGGGAGGATGGTGGCCACATAAGGTTAATTAAGCTGAGGTGGGACAGTTGAGTCTGCATTGGTGAGAAAAAGAGCTAAGTACTAGATTCTGAAAAAATCTTAAGTGGAGACCTCTTCAACGATGTCTTATTGGGGAGCCCTACTGAAGTTCTATACCTGAATTCCTAACGTGTGGAGGTGTTTTTGGAAATTTTGGCGATAGGCTATTGAGCACGTCCACTTTATTTATTTTGGATTTGGTCTTTAAAAGAGGTATCTTCGTAATCCGCATTCAACGACAATAAAATAAAAGTTTTTATTCTGTCTTCGCCCGTAGATTAGTATAGTTAGTACATGCACGCAACTAATTAGGGTGGGAACTAGGTGGGGTTGGGGTTTGGGTCGGGCCATACTATGCCCAAGCCGAGCACAAAAAAATAAATTTGGGTTTGCGTCCGGTTTGTACCCAATTTTTTTAAAAAAATCAAGGCCGAGCCCAAGTCCAGGCCCAACACCGAATATCCATCGGGCTTTGTTTGCGTCCGCTACATGCATTTGTCAAATAGCATATATATTTTTATTTTATCAAATTGAAATGAAATATCTATTTTTATAAGTTCAAGAGCGGAGTTCGATTACATCAAAAATTAGTTTACCTCTAAGGAACTAAAATGGTCTAATTAATTAAATATCTTGTTAGTTAATAACGATAACCGGTGTATTGGGCATTCGAGTTTGGTCCGGAGAGAGTTTGAACATGTCTAAATAGTCCTAAAACTTTTTCGTGTCTGAATTTTTGAACCCGACTTAGACCCCGAGTTCTAATTTGGATATTCAAAGTCCTTACAACTAATCAACATCCCCAATCAACTCGATCTCATGAGCGCCACATGTTACGGATTTTGTTATGTCTCTTCAGATAACAGATAAAAAAAAACCAATGGATAACTATCTAAATCTTTAAAACTTTTAATTTAATAAAAAAATTAGTTTGATTATCTAATCTTATAACATTTTGTAAGATTTATCAATAGAATATTTATTTCATCCAGTAACAGAATATTTTGTTAGGCCAATCGTATCTACCTTAGTTGACTAACATGACTTGATTGTTAGTGCATGATATTCTTAGTTCGAAGTCTAATTACTTTACATTACTAGCTGAGTATATTTCTGAAAAATAAATAAAGTATCAGTATATTATGATTAGTAATGTTAGTTAATAAAATCAAAATTTCAAGATATTTTAAACATTTAAAATTAAATAATATCAAAAATTTTTAGTTTTAGATATTTATTTTACAAAAAAAATTTCATTAATAAAGGTAATATTTTGGCAGCTGGACCAGTACCACCTTATCACATAATGGATGGATATGCTCAAACGTAGTATGATCGACAAAGTCCTAAAAAGACCAATCATGCAAATCCATTTGATTGGCTTGTTATAAACCTTATCCACTAACACAAAAATAATAAATACCACGTTATATATCCAGAAAAATAGCCCTAAAATTTTAAATTATTGTTTTTGGTATCAGTTGTTAGAGGATTCGGGTTCAACCCAAGCTAACATGTTTAAGTTTAGAATACGAGGAACCTCATTAATTTAATCTAAAAAGTTAAGCCCAAAGTTTTTGGATTCTGCTATACCAATCCTTTGATCCTCTAGTTATTTATTATTGATAAGTAATGTGAAACAATTAATATTCTTTTATTTGTTTAAAAAAGTTTTGGTGAAAATATCTTCTACGTTGTAAATGAATCAAGGTTTTACTTTATATCGATCCCATATGAGATTATTAATTATATATTCTTAACACTTTCTCTTGACACGTACTAGACACTACTAACATATGACACTGATCCAATATAATTATACAAATTTGCAACTAATTATACCTAACACAAACTCTGTTTACATATTGGCGTGACTAGTATGCGGCATAAATAACTTATATGGTAGACGTGATTAGCATGTAATCAGTAAATCAAGCTCTGATACTATTATAAATTTTTAATAATATAGAGCCTCCTCTCTTTTGCTACTATATATATATAGTCAGAGACATATATGTATGAGATGCATATGAGATAGCGGAGAAGCACTTGCTAACATTAACGCATCAAATAGCAAGAAGGCGAGGATATCGTTGGATCGATCGATGGAGACGAAGAAGAAAGTGCAGGTGGCGAACATAAAGATAGCAAAGAAGAGCTCCTCCGCAGCCGCAGAGTATAAAGATCTCGCAGAAATAATCCAGGATTGCTGCAAAGCTGCAGCTGCAGCGAAAGACGCGGAGGTTTCATGTTGGCTGCAGGCCCGTCGAGTCGATGAATCGGCGGTCGCAAAGGTCGGAGACTTGCATGCAGTACCACAAGAGCCATGGAGCCCAGGTGTTAGAAATGAAAAGGAGATGCTTGGGTTCCATCTCCATAGATTCTAGCTTTGTCTAATGTATCATGTATGCATTCTAAGCTATTTGTTGTTAAGAGTGTGAAGCAAAATCGACCGTATCTTGCACAGTTGACTAAAAATTTGATGGTTGGTATTCAAAGTTTCAAATTCGAAGCTTAATTGCTTTACATTTTTAGCTGAATTTATTTTTTAAAAAATAAATGAAGCGAGAAAGCTAAGACCCTTGTTTGGATAAATAGTACGCAGCGGAGCGTGCCGAATTGTTTACAATGCATTCTGAAGTTTGTTTTTGGAGTTTGTTCTATTAGTATAATACAATACTTTATTATTATATTTAATACAAGTTCTTACCGTAAAATTAAATTAAAAAAATCACAAAAAAAAAGAAAAATACAACTTTTGAAATATAGGATGACAAAGTGCAAATTGGACTAAAACTTAAAGAGATCGATTGAAGCTAAAATACATTTTTCGTAAAATCTTTGCCTTAAATAATTGTCAAACTTATGTTTGTTGTTATAAAATTTTAAATTTTTATATTTTTAATGTTCCCATTCATCAGTTAAATCCGAGAGCTGATCAAAGCACCCAAACAACACTGAGCAAGATAAACATGTTGGATGTGAAAATTAATTAATTAAGAGATTGACAAAATGAAAATATATTAACAAAACAATTAATATAAAATGAGTTTATCAGCTTAGATACACAGTATTAAGGACTTTTTTTGCATTTACTTCCTTAACAATTTTTTTTTTTTGCGAATAGCCCTATAAAATTTGTATTTATAAAATTAGTCCTATCTCTGCCACGTAAGCGCCACGTAAGCATCATGTTGGGAGTTTAAGTTGAATATAGTGAATCATTCACCGTGTTCAAATACGGTCAATAGTTTTTCGTGTTCAAGCGTTATCTATAACCCCCTCCGCACGATCTCTCTCTCTTCCTCTCTCTCTCTCCCCGAGATTTTCCCATCTCTCTCTCTTAATGCCCCCTCCTCAAGCTCTCAGTTGCCGCCGCCCATCGCTCGCTGCATCCCCTCTCCTCCTCCTTCGCCGCGTCCTCCGATCTCCGCCGCCCTCCACGGTGATTTCTTACATGACCTCGGAGGTCTCATAGGGGACCCACCATCACCACACATCCACGACGATCTGTTGAATTGAAGAGGAATAAGGTGAATCATTCACCGTGTTCAAACAAGATGAATGATTTATCGTGTTCAACTTAAATTTTTCTTTCAATATGACGTTTACGTGGTGCTCACGCGACAGAGATAAAGCTAATTTTATAAATATAAATTTTATGAAACTATTTGTAAAAAAAAAAATTGTTAATTAAGGGACTAAATACAAAAAAAGTCAAAAGTGGGAAGTATGTAGCTCCAGCTGGACTCTCCCATTGGATGCATATGAACAAGTAAATTTGGATCATTGTAGAATAAAGGGCTGGGAATGAATAATAAAGAAAATGCATATTAGGACAATAAAGTATTATATCGTATTGTCCTGTAGTTTGTAAAAATTAATTATTTTATTATCCTAGTTGATAGGTTATAATAAGAAAATAATGATGAAATTGTAAATAGTTAAGTATATTTTTTAAACTACATGACAATAAAATAAAAATTTTGATCCGGTCCTCTTTAGAGCCAGAGTTAGGCCCAAGATTGTCTTAACACAGGCCTCAGGCCTGTAAAATAATATTATTATTATTATTTGAAATGTAGGGAGACCCCTCAACAATAGACTATTCTGAAATAGCCCTTGAACTTGTAAATTATACTATGCTACGTAATCTTTTGTACGTATTTTCCAATTCCTACACTTTACTCTTTCTTTTTCTTCTTTTTTTTCAAAGATACCATTGAACTACTCATTTTGTTTTAAATATCTTCGCTATAAAAATTAACCTATAATTTTGAATAAAAGTTAGCAGCTCTATTAAAAAATAATAGTTGAAAGTAGCAATATATATTCCGCCTATTTTGATACAAAAATACAAAAAATAGTAAAAAAATAATTTTATAGAAGTTTCCAAACCTTCAATGGATCTATAGTGAGGCTTTTTTTTTGTATATTTTTTACTATCTAACTAGTGCCTTTTAACAAAGTTGGGGGTTGTATTTCTGAAGAACGTATTGGTGATATATTTTTATTTTTTCTTTTCAGTTTAAGGTAAGTTTTTTTACATAAAATATTTATTAATTTTGTGTTTTTGCAAATAGGAACCGCCTTTTTAGATTTTAGTTTCGATCTAAATTTTTAAAAATCTATCGAAAATGCTTCTATGCCTAAACCTACCTCTCCCTCCTCCGCCGCTTCCTTGTAAGTGTTTTAGACATAAAGGCATTTTCATCAAATTTTGAAAAATTCGGGCAGTAACTTTAAATTCAAAATAACAGTCTAAATCTGTAAAAATACAAAATTAATAAAATTTTTAATGTAAAAAAGGCCAAACGATAGTAATATATTCTCATATAAAAATGTTTAAATTATAAAAATAAGGGATAACTTTAAATACCATTCATGTGGTTTCGTGCTTTCTCACTTTAGTGCCCTGTGGTTTAAAACGTATCACTTTAGTACCATGTGGTTTGGTTATTCTCTTTTTTGTTATCTTTTCGTTAATTTTTTCGTTAAATTATACAGAAAAAACTTCAAATATCCTACCTATGGTTTATCGAATATTCACTTTACTATCCTATAATTTTAACTTTCTCATTAATTTAATGAAAAAATTAACGAAACGATAACAAAAAGAGAATAACCAAATCACAGGGTACTAAAGTGATACGTTTTAAACCACAGGACACTAAAGTGAGAAAGCACGAAACCACGGGGGTGGTATTTGAAGTTATCACTAAAAATAATATTTAAGTTTGTTTATGGTCGAGTCGGGTTGAGTCCGAATCCAATACGGACTATGAGATTTCGGTTCATGAACAATTCAAGTCCCAACAACCACTGGAGATGAAGTGAAGAGGGAAACCCTAATCGCCTATCGCCTAGAGAGCTCGCTCGATTCCTAGGGTTTCGTCTCCTCCTCCTTGATGGGGCATCGATGGAGACCGAAGGGGAAGGTCGATCCCGAGGACGCAGCGAGGGAGGCGGAGCCGGCGATCGTCCTCAGCAGCAGCGACGACGACGAGGACGACGAGGCGAACGAGGACCTCACCCTCGCGATCTTGGAGAAGGCGCGGCAACGCGAGGCGATGAGGCGGGGGAGCGACTGTGGGGGCGACGCCGTGGCCTCCGCCATGGTCGTAGACCTCTCTTCCTCCGACGACGACGACGAGGAGGAGGGCGAGGTCGAAGAGGGGGAGAGGACGAAGAAGACGAAGAAGTCGACGAAGAAGAAGAAGAGGAAGAAGATGAAGAGTACGCGCGTCGATGAGAGCGAGATTGTAAGTTTCGTGCTCGCAAGGTAGCAAATTTAGCTGTTTATGTAGTGGAAAAGAGCCTTTGTTTTTGTTCTTGTTTTTGTTTTTGTTTTCCTATCTATGCTCCTCTTGTTTGGTGGATGAACACTTATAATTTGAGTAAAGTTTTGTTCTTGGTAATTTATGTAAGATGCTCTTTTTCTCTCTAATGAGTAATATTAACTGTGTATTTACTCAGCCACAGGTACTTGGAACTGAAGAGGAACCATTGCGAACAGCCGAATCCGTGCTTACCGAAGTGAACGAAACTTCGGACAATGTGGTTTTGCGGAAGCTTCTTGTAAGACCAAAATTATTTTTTTCCCTGCTTGGGGTGTTCTATTTTGGGTATTTGTCTTAATTTAGGTCATTCATTTTGTGTTTATTTGAATCAGCGAGGTCCGAGGTACTTTGATCCCGTGGAGAGCAAATGGGAGACTTGCTTTAATTGTGGTGAGGAAGGTCATTTCGCCGCGAGTTGCACGATGGAGAAGCGGCAAAAGCCGTGCTTTGTTTGCGGGCTGTTCGGGCACAATGCAAAGCAGTGCACGCAGGTTAGCCCACCACGTAATTCCGAAGATAATTAATCCATGAATTTCCCTTTTGTTCTTGTATTGGCATGTAAGTAGAAATTTAGGTAACTAGTGAATGTGCTTATTTATTCTGTAGAAGAGATCTGCGGAGGTTCTCTTTCATAACTACCTTACGCTGTACTCTAAACTTGTAAAAATCGCTTTGTTAGTTAATAGTTCTGCACTATTTTACTTAAGTGATTATAATCAATGTATCCTTGTTGATGTGGTTACACACTTGGTTTATCTTAGTCTAGGAAGGATGTTATTTGCTACTTGTAACATTTGTTATTGTTTCACTATTTCTTTTTCCCTCTTCCCTATTTGCTAATTACGTTATGAAGAGATATCAGCAATTTGGTACTCTGTGATATAATTGTCATGGTGCTGTTTCCTTAAGTTTTGCATCTGATGTATTGCAATTTGTTTTCTTATCAACTTTCCGCTTAGAACTGCAGTGGCTGCACCATTGTCAATAATATCACATTTATAATGTTAATAACAAATCGCGTGTATTCTGTTTACTAGTGATACATTTGTTTACCTTTTATCCCATCTACCTGATCTTTTTATAGGGGCAAGATTGTTTCATCTGTAAAAGAAGAGGGCATATTGCGAAGGACTGCCCAGATAAATATAAAAAGAATTCTCAGGATTCTAAAATATGTCTACGATGCGGAGATGTAGGACATGATATGTTCTCATGTAGAAACAACTACCCGCCAGATGATATGAAGGTTAGTGCATCTTCTGTTCCTTGTTAACTTGTTATGAAATTTTGAGATGAATCTACGTGGTTGAAAAGCTTCACAAAATGTTTGTTTTTCGTTAACGTTGAGAACTGTGCTAGTGTTTTACAGGAGATACAGTGCTATATATGCCAAAAACATGGTCATCTATGTTGTGCTGAGTTTGCACATAGCAATACAACAGAAGTCTCTTGTTATAATTGTGCTCAGGCTGGTCACACTGGTTTGGTAAGTCGGGTGGACCATTTTATTTCAGTTTACGAAAAAGCCTAGGTTTTCATTTACTTATTTGATGAATATGTGATGGCAATCATGATCTAATTCAGGGATGTGCGAAGCCACGTGGTGAAGTTTGTGTGGATGCATCACCAACTCTATGCTACAAATGTGGTGAAGAAGGGCACTTTGCACGCGGGTGTACAAAAAAAATAAAGGTTACCGGATGGATGGTTCAGTATTAATGTTGGATTTTCCATTTTTTTACAAAGTTATAATTAATATGCATGGTTTCTGCAGCATGGAAAGAAGATAGGCGAATCATCAACTCCTAGTTGGAAGTCGGCAAAGGAGAAAAGAGATTTAGTCAGTTTTAGGTCGGTGCCGCATGACATTGGCAAAGCCAGTAAAAGAAAATCTTATGCACATGAACAAAGCGAAACAACATCATTCAATTCAAGAATTAAGGGTGGTTGGATTGTTGATGATCCGGGTGACCTGCCAACAAGGAGATACAAATCAAAAGGTTGGGCATCTCCCTCAACGCCAGTCCAAAGGAGTCACGGAAGTCATTACTTAGGTTCTGGTGGGAAATACGCTTCAAGTTCTGAGTCTTTTAAGAAGCAGAAGTCAGTTTTAGCATCTCCCAGCTCAAACTCTTCTAAAAGTGCACACAAGCATGGATATTCGGCCTCGAGATTTGTTAACTCCCATCTTCGTTTTGGGTGAACTTAGTTGGAACTTTTTTATTTTTTCGTTCTGCTAGACAACTCCGGAAGGAAAGAAGTTTGGAACAGGTAAATTGGACCGACTCCTGAGAAGTTCTCATTCCCTGGTTCTTAACATATCAGATCATTATTTTTTAATTATTATGTTTAGCTAAGCTTCAGAGTGGCTATTCTCTCCTGAAAACAGGACTTTGGTATTATCTCTTTCGTCCCATATCTATACATATATTGGGAGACAATTGTGGATGGTCTTTATTCTTTTGTTTTGTAGCACCTGTGTTCAGTTGTCATTATCCGTAATGTCCGAGCTATTTAGGATGTACGCTTCCTCTAATGATGAATCTATTATCAACCATGAACATTTCTAAACCTTTTCCACAGTCCGTTAAGAGGAAGAATTGAAGCATTAATCACTTTTTGCCATAATATTGCTAGTAGCTACTTTCATAAGCAATTTCTAAACATTATATGGCTTAGACTCTTTTTTTTTTTTTTTCTTTTCTTTGTAGGTCTAAACAAATTTTAATGATCTTTGTCTTATGAAACCTATGTTTGCTTCTGCAGGGTGTGGAGGACAGTAAACCGATGAGACTGAGAACAAGGTTGTACTTATCACATGTATGGGGGCTAATTAGATCCTGTATATTATGTAATGTTTTATGTCTTCGAGCAATTGTAGACATAGATGAAACAAATTTAGTAGCAATCCTTTAAATTTAATTTCTCTTCTTTTTTTTTGGTTTTCTGAGTGGTGGTTAAATTTGCTGCAATCCTTCCTCAAAGAATATTCTTTTTGAATCTGATTCACAATTTAAAGAGATATGAGAACTTTTGTGCTGTTGATTGAGAGAGAGAGGTAAATTGCGTGATGTATGGTCTCTCTAGAACTGTTCTCTTTGAATCTGATTCACAATTTAAAGAGATATGAGAACTTTTGTGCTGTTGATTTTTTATTATATGAAGATGGTTTCCAAACAGAGGTTTTGTGGGATTCCGTGTATCCTCTTAAAGCTTAGGTTTTCTGCAGATTTTTTTTTTTTAATCTTTGGCCTCCTCGAAATTGATTTGTTTTGATTTGAGTAATTGAACTGTGGATTTTGTCAAATTAATTTATTAACTCTATCAAATTTTATAACTTCAATATCCTTTCAGGTTAAGAAAGTGTGTATTCGGTTAGCTGTTAACAACTGATAGTTTATGAAGCTGTTAATCTTGACAAAAGTTTTTAATCTGATACTACCAAGTCGCTTGATTTAAAAGCAAGCCAAGCAAATACATTGATGTAAGAAAACACAGAAGAGTGCAGAGTAAACAAGGTAGATTTACTTGAAGAAGCCTGGGGGAAAACCTAGCTCTTAAAGGAAGCAAAAAGGAATAATACCTGTTCCAGGTAATGTAGCTCAAAAGGGTTATTCATTATATGCTGGAGCTCATTGCATGCCCTTCCTTCACACAATTGAGCTATCATCATTGAATCTTCTGAGGAAGGAGAGGAGGAAGAATAACTCATGAAAACTACGCAAGGGCCTCGAGTTTATTCGGAGGTCGATCCACGTTACGAGTGGTCTCGAGGGAAAGAGTTCGATACGCTGGTTGTTGATGTCGCAGGCATGGTTTATTACTTCGTCGAACAATTAATCTTTCACTCATTCCTTTCATTTTAAACTTTTTCTATTTTTGTTATTTCGTCTTCTTGTATTTCTTGATCTACAATGTGGATGGCTGCGAAGGCGAGAGTTTGATACACTATTTATTGCTTCTCTCTTTTTTTTTGCCACAATTTGATACACTACCAAAACTATCACATTACAAACGATTCGCGGCTTACTTTTTTTTTTTTTTTTTCCTTCTTCTGTTGATCAATTCATTTGGAACAAAAAAGGATTCAAGAAGGATGAGTTGAAGGTGAAAGTTGACAACTCCAGAAACCTCAGGATCAGCGGAGAGCGTGCGGTGGAGGGAAACAGATGGTGTCACTTCCTCGAGAGTTTCCGACTCCCCGAGTATTGTGATCTCAGCGTGATCCGCGCAAAATTCCATCGCGATGTCCTCTACGTTATAGTGCCAAAGCCAACCGATCGAGATCAAAACGCGCCTTCTGATCAGGACAACAATATCTACCGTAAAAGTGACGAACAATTACAAACTGAGGAGATAAAAGAGGACTCTTTTCAACAGGATCATATGATCACTTCAATGAGGAGACCAAATCATGTTAGTGTTTGGGGTGTTGCAAGGAGTTTGAACAGGAATAAGCAAGTGATCTTGAATGTTGTGGTGGCCATCTTACTAGTAGGGTTTGTTATATGTGGGAGACACAACAAGCCAACATTCGAAGGACTACCGAAAACCGAGGAATGAAATTGGAGCTTACAACTGTAAATCCACAATTAGAAATATGAAATTGTGACACTAATGATGGTGTTATTCATCAACTCAAATTCATGCTAGCATGAAAGATATCATTTATACATGCATAAAATTGCAACATCCTTTTAGATTAAAGAGATTAATTTTGCCTACATAATACAGTTTTTGTGCTTTTAGTACTCACATTATTGAGAATCAGCTTATATTTTGTCGCTACTTAGGTGTCTATTTAGTTTGACTTCAGAAACAACTTCTTTAGTTTAGAAGCTAACGAACAGATATTCAACAAGAAAATTTATGAGCCTCTCATTATGGCACGAAGTTGAAATACTCTTCTAAACATCAAATCTCGGTTGATGCAAGATGCATAGGTACATGGATGCATTGTCCTGTAGGCAAAACTTATATTTTGCAGTATAGGTAACATTTCGCCAGTTTGTAATTTACATTTATCATCTTATATTTTTTTAAAAAAAGTTAATATTATGCTATCATATGTTGTAAAACATTTTTACAAAAAGTAAAAGTGCTATTTTTCTAAAAGTCTAGCTATAATATTATTAACAGCACGTAAACAGTATCTATTATTAATTTTTTCATTCTAAGATTTATAATATTAACGCCACCAAATAGTAAATTTTAAACACTCAAGGGTTAGAAATTTGACAGCAAATACTATTTAGGTACTATTGATCGTATTCTAGCTAGGCTATATTTTAAATTCATACGACAAGGAAACTTCTTGAAGTTTTCCCATTTCTTCTAAATATTTTCAGGAAAAAACAAAAAAGTCTAGCGAATATCAGGGGGTTTTGTGCAAATTACCCATTCCTATAAATACACAACGTGAATTGGGAGTATCCGAGTCCTTTCTCTACTCGAAGTGACCGTTGCGACTTGCGAGGGTATTCGGTTTCCTTTTCTCCCTTTTTCCTACTTCGATTCCGACTCCTCGACATGGAGAGAGCTTCGAGAGCTCCCATCTACGCACTATATCTCCCATGGAGGATCCTCTCCTTCGCCTTGCTCGTCCCCTTCGACTCCTCCCATGGATCCGTGCTCCGAATCGCCCGTGGGGATCCCCCGGAACCCTAATGCGCCCTCCTCCTCGTCGGGGCCTTTCGTCGAACACGTTGCGGGCGAGGAGGAGAACCCCGCCACTCTCCCCTTCCCGCTCCTCCCCTGGAGACCCCGGCGCTGCGACGTGTACCTCGGCTTCTCCGGCGCGGGCGCCGGCCCGGCGCTCCGGCGATTGGTGGCGTGGCTCCGCGCGGAGCTCGAGGCGCAGGGGATCGCGTGCTTCGCGGCGTGCCGCGGCGGCGCCGCGAGGGAGGCGGCCATGGGCGCGGCCTCGCTCGGCGTCGTCGTCGTCTCCGAGGGCTCCCTTTCGAGCCCCTGCAGCGTCGAAGAGATCCTCATGTTCTCGGAGAAGCGCAATCTCGTGCCGCTGTTCTTCGGGCTCTCGAAAGAGGATTGCGCCGCCTCGATGAGATACGGCGGCTCGGAGAAGGAGAGCGCGGCGGCGTTGCATGCGCTGTCGTGCGCAGCGGTGAAATTGGAAGCCGATGAGGGAAATCTACGGGACTGCGTCTTCGACGCGGTCGAGCTCATCGGATTGCGTTTAGGGAGGAAGTACGCGGCAGAATCAGTTAGGCGGTGGCGAGAATTGGCGGCCGACGAGTTCCCCTTCCCGCGTAATGCTAACTTTGTCGGTAGGACGAGGGAGCTGCATGAGCTTGAATTGCTGCTCTTCGGAGAGGCGGCGTATAGTCGAGCATTATCGATGAGCGCGGGCCCGTCGGAGCAGTTTGCTGAGAGAAGCAAAGGCAAAGGCAGGGTGCCGCCAATGTGGGAGCAATTCGAAGATGACATAGAAAGGAGTAGCGACGGGAATGGCGTGGCCTGCGTCTGCGGTGATTCGGGTATTGGAAAGACGGAGCTCTTGCTCGAATTCGCGTATCGGTTCTCGAAGAGGTACAAACTGGTTCTATGGGTCGGCGGCGAAGCGAGGTATCTCCGTGAGAACTACATGAAACTGCTGCCTCGATTGGGCGTCGATGTCGGTTTCGGGAGTGAAGTTTCCTTGGGGAGTAGCAGGCGGGGGAGCTTCGAGCTTATGGAAGGAGACGCCGTTGGCAGGGTCCGAAAGGAGCTCGCGCGAGACATTCCTTTCCTTCTTGTGATCGATAATTTGGAAAGCGAGAAGGACTGGTGGGACGGGAGATCTATCGTGGATCTTCTGCCCCGTTCCGGCGGGGGGACCCACGTGATCATCTCCACGCGTTTGCCCCGGATATCGATCGTTAAGCCGCTGAGATTATCGTACTTGCCTTCGTCGGAGGCCCTGTCTTTAATGAAGGTGAGTTCTCGAGATCTGAGAATAGAAGATGTTGATGCCCTGAGGCTCAATGAAGAGAAGATTGGTAGGCTCCCTCTTGGTCTTGCAATAGCTGGGGCAATCTTTTCCGAGCTCCGAATTGAACCACTCGAGCTCCTAAATGCGATAAATGATATGCCGATAAGAGAAATGGCATGGGTTACGAAGGACGACGTTTTGTTGAGCCGCAATCCTTTCCTTGTGCAGCTCCTCGACCTGTGCTTCTCGCTGTTGGACCGCGAAAAGAATCTCGGAAAGCTGGCGTCGAGAATGATCGAGGCCAGCAGTTGGTTTGCGCCCTCGCCGATCCCAACCTCGATGCTCGCTCTCGCTGCTTGTGGAATTTCCAAAGGGCGTCAGCAGCGCACGCAGGTTCGGAAGGGGTTTGCGCGCGTGCTCTCCTGTTCCTTCTGCATCGCACCTGCTGCCACTGAGAACAATCCAGAAGCTGAAGCCTCGGCTATGTTGATCAGACTCGGTTTGGCGAGGAGCTGCGCCAGAGAAGGGTATCTGTCATTCCACGACATTGTAAATCTGCACGCGCGCAGAAGAAGCAATGCTGAGGTAGCTAGATCAGAGGTCGTTCGAGCTATCATTAAAGAAGGATCCGTCTCGCGACATTCAGATCATGTATGGGCTGCTTGCTTCTTGCTGTTTAGATCCGGGACAGGTCCTGTGACCGTCAATCTTCCGACCCGTGATCTGCTGTCGTTCATCAAGCAGTTCGTGTTGCCTCTTGCGTCCCGGAGCTTTACAATGTTCTCCATGTACAACGCGGTCCTCGAGCTCCTACGCTTATCCTCTCGAGCACTCGAAGTTCTGGTGGATTCTTTCGTCTCCGAAGAGAAAAAGTATGCATCATCATGCTTCAATCCGAAGAGGATGTCGAGCATAGAGCCTAATCCTTTGCTTTACTACGATCTCGAGCGTGTGCGGGCGACGATACTGGATAGAAGAGCGATGATTATGATGAGAGGTTGTCAGTACGATGTCGTGGAGCAACTTTGTAGGACGGCGGTCGGCATCAAGGAGGTTATTTACGGACCGGAGCATCCCGAAACGCGGTCGACTTGCATACTCATGGAGCAGTCCATAATGTACCAATCGAAATTTTGACTTTGTGTCGACTTGCATACTCATGGAGCAGTCCATAATGTACCAATCGAAATTTTGACTTTGTTGATCAGCAGTATGATTGCTTATATTCAATATAATGATTTAATCTGTATCAATTTACTTGTTTTAAGTATATCAGTTGCACATAATAGAAGTTCCAGCTCTGTACAATTGTTGCACTTTCTTAATGTTTTATTATGCATCAATTTTGTGTTTTTTACGAATCAGGCCATTTGAGCTACACCTTAAGAAAGAAGTTTGTTACAAATAAGGACTTTCCGTTCTCTCTTTCAAAAAATAAATAAATAAAAAAAGAAAGAAAAAAAAAAGAAGGGGGGAGGGGTTAATATGCGTTACGGTATTGGCCAATTGACATTATAGCAAATCAAAGAATATAGACACTGCCATTGTAAACCAATGTCCTCTAAAAAAACCAAAGTAGCTGTGACATGATGAACACATGTGAGTTTTGCAGTTACTATTTATCTCCTAACATGGGATTCATTCATAAACTTATAATACATTCTCATTTTCACATGATCTTCAGTCATATAGTAAAGACAATTGAAACCACCGGTACTCGCGACAGTCGTAGATGCAACAGGCACAGCTTAATACCAACTGTATGGTACAAAAGCGACTTCGGCCATTGATTTATGCCGCACTCATCTGATAGCTCCCAGAAGATTTGCACCACCAAGCTTCGCCCCTTCTAATTGCTGTTTCAGTGTAATAAGAATGAAAAAGTTCTACACCAACTCGATTTAAGTGAGCAAGTAAAGAAAAAAAGGAACAGGAATAAGTGTTATCCTACTTAATGTTTTACATAATGACGTCATTATTATCTTCTCTGTTTTTTGCATTTTCAGAGAATGTGGCATATCAACGCACGATATTATCATATTACCAATTTATTTATTAGGTACTTCACATGAATTAGAAAATGCTAAGTTGGGTGGGGGCAGGCTCCCATTGGTGATCTAGCGTTAATGCCGGAAAAAAGAGAGAGTAAACAGTGGATGGATAATGATCCTATTAGGAAAGTATTAAGGTAGATAACAAGTCGCAAATGCTATATGTGTGAGAGCACTTGAGATTCGTTAACAAAATTTATTAACTTTTTCTGATTCCCAATTACGGCACCAATGAGGCAAAAATTGGAAGCAGTCAAAGCTAGAAGAGCAAGAATAACAGGTGCTATTAGAACAACATATTAACGTTTCTTTTATTAAGTTACTTTTGTCTCGGGAGAGAACGTTTTAGAAAGGATATGAGTGTATACTCACAGTTTCACGTAAATCAACTTCTCGCAAGTAAGCCCGCTGAAGATTCGCACCCTGCAAATTTGTACCAGCCAACTTTGCTCCCTGCATATTAAACGAGAAATGAAAATCGGAGAATTGCAAATAAGTATTAATAATATAAAAAAAAGGCAAGTGCTTCCCTCTTTTAATGAAATATTTTGCCAAATTTAGTACATTGCCTAACAATTTCAGAAATAAATATAGAAAGGATACGGCTAAAAGACATAATTAGGAAGATTGTAAATGTAAAAAAAAAAGAAAACCGATTAAATGGAACAGGTTAACCTAGGATGAATCATCTTGATGAGGTATCTTCCAACATTACTTTATTTATAGCTTATACATACCTTTAAGTGAGGATAAGCTTAGGCATATAAGCACCAATGAACAGTTCAAATGCATCGTCAGACACCACATTAATTGGATATCAAAGTTAGGCAACAATCACAAAAAATAATTTCCATACTGCATAAGCAGCAGCAGATAATCTTTTCTGACATGTAAAAAGTCCCTTCTTGCCATGGATACCTTCCTATCCTAGAGAATATGAGTGTTTCTGTTTTCTTTTTTTCCGAATAATGAGGTCAGGAGCAAATTTACATTTCTTGACATGAATTACAGTATTACAGCTTTCAACATTCAACACAGTAGGCACAATAAGCCTTTTACCTTGAGATTGGCTCCTTCTAGATTTGCTCCTTTTAGGTTAGCGTCAACAAGGTTTGCACTCTGAAAATCAGCAACAATCAACTGTTACATCTTTATCAGTCTCGACGTTAATAAACCAGGAGGTAAACATGAAGCATCGATTTATATACAATAACCTTTGTCCATTCTGTGAAGGAAGCATCAATTTTTATCATGCCAAACAGTTAAATCGAGTTACCGATCACATAGTGCATAACTTTATTTTGCTATAGCTTACATCAATATCCTACATTTGAGTATTGAAAGTACAACAAAAGGTTAGTACGACACCTCGCTCCAGTACTGATCTTATACGGCTCCATTGTGATGATTGTACACAACCAAGCTTTGTAAAGTGATACGCTTAATAAAGGCACTATTTGAAGATAAGTGCTTTCACTTTATTAAGGACAATACAACAGTTGATATCTTCTCTTCGGTTATTCGAACAAATACTATTACTCATCAACATCAAGTTGATGAAAAGAAGGTAATACAAATGGTTTGATTAGCAAATCATTTTATTGCTCATTTCTCTTCTCCTACTTTCCTTTTCCTAAAGCGCTTTTAGGTTTATAGAGATAAAATTTAAAGCTGTCTGTCTATGTTATATTCATATTTAGACAAGACAACAAGGACAAACTTAGAAAGAAACAGGAAAGTTTTAATTTGTAGAAGCCCAACTCAGTGGTACAGCACCAACTCAGTGGTACAGCACGAAGGTAAAAGGATGCCAAAATTTATCCTTGATTCAGGTTCCAACTCTTGAAAACAACTTAGTGATATGACTGTTCACTTAATTTCTCATATAGGCATGTTAATCACAGAGTGCTGTACGTTTAGATGATTGAAATCAGAAACCACGATAACTGAGCTACTAATTTAGAACTTTTTTGGAAGTAATTGAAGCACCAATAATAATGGAGTCATCCACTTGCAAAGACTATAATATACCTGATAAAATTTATCTTTTTTTTCTTGTGATGGTAAAATCCATGATATCAGAAAATAATTTTTGGTTAGTTAGTACAAGTATTTTTTTGGTTAGTTCGTGCAAGTCAAGTCAGTCAGTTTGAAAAGAAACAATAGTAAATATGCGATTGCCATAAAGATAGACAGTCCTCTAACATATGAGGAGCTTTACGGCTTTACTGTAATCATCAACTGAAATGCCATAATGTATTGCTGTCCATAACAGAACAAACTGTATAAAACCAATAAAACTCAGTTAACCTGCAAATGCGCTGATCGAAGGTCTGCTTCACAAAAGCTACATTCTTTTAAGCATGCATCTGCAAAATAAATATTGTTTGAATATAACTGTCAGTCACGAATAATAGAGCCTTAAGAACATCAAAGAATCACACGAATATTACAAATGTATATAATTTGAATAAACAGCATGAAAAGGAAAAAAATAGCCGAAGCTCATTATTTTTTATTAAAGAAATGACCTTGCAAGTTTGCACTCTGAAGGTTTGCCCTATCTAATATAGTTCCGCGAAGATTCGCTCCAATAAATTCACATCTGTTATTGATGGCAAAGAAAATTAAGGACTTCCAATGTCAAATTTGATGTGGAAAAAAGAGGAAGAGAGAAAACAAGTTGACATTGATTTCAATTAGTGCAATTCGAAATATTATACAAATAATGACCATTAGAGAACTTGACTAACATACTGATTGACTGTAAAATTGTAAATGTAGTTAGGCACCATGAGTATAATTATGGAATCTACAGTGCTTATACAAAGACAATCATCATGCAGTGTGCCTTGACACATCATTATACGTAGCACCAGGTGGAAGAAAAACAGGTTATTCTCAATAACACTTTAAATTGCGCCATGAAGACAATCAGAAGGCTTTAAGAAACAGAAAAAACAAATGTATAATGCGGCTTCATATAAGACTAATTATTATAAATAGGCTGAGCTACCGTCCGAGAATAAAAATGGTGTACACTGTTTTCTTGCCTTTTCTATTCTTTTTTCTCTATAGAAAAGATGAAGCACTAGCCGGTCTTATGATAATATAACAGAATGTAAAAGATACTCCAAGTTATACATATTCTGTATTGAAGCACAGATCACTGAAGCAATGATGAAGAAGTATCTTACTCACGCAAAATAGCATCTTGGAAGATAGAACCTTCAGCTTTCACATCCTGTTAAACAAATAAAGTTAGAATATTTCCAAATATTAATGTAGTGCATAAATTACCAGAAAAAGTAATTTAGTTTTTGTTTCATTAGCAATAAATAGGTTGAACAATATTAATCAGCAAGAGTGATTTCAGTTGATTGTATTTCCAAAGATACAAGGAATGTAGCATCAATTCTAGGTTAGTACAAGAGGTAGGCACCAAGAAAACCTCTTCTTAAATAAAGGAACTTCATCTGAAAAATGGAGAGTAAAATTTAAAGCATTATTTGCTGCAGAACCAAATAAACATATCCTACCCCAAACTTAGCTTTCTGAAGGTTAGCGCATGAAAAGTTGGTTTTCTCAATGCATGCATAACTGAAGTCAACAAACGACAGGTCCTGCAGATCACAGAAAAAGAATGCTAAATTTACTCATATGCCCTTTCCTAAGGTAAGTGATATCGCCAGATACATTGCTTGTAGAGACATATAGGTTCATTGAATTTGGTCAAATTCAATATGGTCAAAGTCAATGCATGTGATATGCCTCTACCAAAATCGCATCTGTTAATAGCATTTCCACTTAAGGGATGTAAACAATATAATGTGGCACCGTAGTAGAAGAAAAATTTACTAAAATTTGGATTTGGCAACTTTAAATAGACATGTTTATTCTGAAAAGTTAAAGGAGTTCTCTAATTATCCAACTCTAAGAGCTTACAAGCTTAGAGAGATCCAGACGAGAAAGATTCACACCACGAAATCTAACTCTTTCATTCTGGATGCATTTGATAATGTCTGTTCGTGTCAACTCAGGTTTTGAAGTATCTTCATCTTTCTTCTTATTCATATTTGCTCTTATGTAGTCAACTAACCCCTGCAAAATTCAATAGCAGCAACAGTAGTGAATTGATGAACACCGATCCACCATAACTATAAATAATAAAAAAAACAAGGTAGACCCTCATAAAATGGAGCAAAACAGAGGAAATAGACACTTGCAACATATCAAATAAATGCCAACACATGAACTATCAACGCCTCCATTGTTTACTAGACTGGTCAAATCAGGGGATCGTTCATGAAGATGGAAAAATGACAGACAAGTCACCCATCCTTGCACTTATTCATCATGTCATTCAAACTTCTACAAACTACTTCCGACAAGGTACAATAGGACTTCACCATGCACAGGTTCATGAGATAAACTCTTAAAGTCACAAGAACTATTTATGTGATAATCACAGAGTTAGCCAACTCTCTGAACTCCAAACTAGTCAATTTGATGACAAAGAGGTGAGAACTTGCAAAACCAACCTACTAACATATACTGCGGGTGCAACTGAAATAACAAACTCCAGGTGTCTAACACCTATGCTGCGTAATCTTCTGTGTTTCCACTTATAAGGTGCACCGGGTGGATCATAATCTTTCCGTGATTTTATCCCTTTGGGTAGGTTAAGAGGATTGATATTGCCCTACTACATTCTCCGTTGATGCTCATGGTTTGCTAAACAGTACTTAACCATGCAAAGAAACAGGACATTGATATAACTCACTAACACCAGTCACGTCAGCACTGAAATCAGAAATATTTTATTTAAACTTTGTAACAACAATGGAGAACGTTATTTACAAGTAATTGATAGTATTCTGCCTCTCGCAATAATTCATGGTATTCTGATTCTTGGAGTGCGGGAACTACACCATCTCTCAGCCAATTGAGAATATGCCTGAAATGTTTCCCATCCCTATCAACAAATATCATTCCCTGCAAAATATCAGCATAATCAAACAATAAAAGGATGAACCATATAATTTCCACGAGAGCAGCCAGATAGGAAGTCATAAGCTATATAAGAGCATTACAAGGCAAACATTCAGTGAAAAAAAAGTATTGTAGAACATGGAAGAAGGATCAGCCGGCAGGCAATAGCAAAACATGGATAATGAAAGGAATAACATGACTTTGTTATGCAAAGCCATCACAAGATAAAAGTAAGAAAATTCTTGCCAAAATGGTGCAGAAACTTTTCATGCGAAAGAAGATGATGCTTAAATATCTATGAAGTCCCACCAAGAACAAAAGAATAATTATGCAGAATGATCCAGGAAAGGGAGGGGTTGAGTAGAGGAGCTAAAGCCTGCATGATCTCATAGTCCATGGATCAAGATCTTGAGTCACATACTGCAAAAGCACATGTATTTGTGATATATTATTGCCATTTGGAACCACCGCATACCGAGCATCAATGTATCTTCTTAGTTCTTATACATATTTAAGACCATTATGGAACTTTCAGCACTACTTTCTCTATCAAGTGTTGCTAATACTGTTATGAGGTTCGCTGAGGTAAGTTCCCAAACAACAGAAGATATCAATATGCATGAAGGTAAATATCAAAGGCAAAATGCACCAGTGGTCCTAACCTTTTATTAGTGGTTTGAATTGGCGTTGGCTTGTGTATAGTTGAACTCTGGTCCAAGTTACTAGGTTTCACAACATGAATTCAACTCGTTTAGGGAACTCTACTTAGTAAATTTCAGAAACAAATATGCACATTCCACTAGTATTTCAAATAAAAAAGACAGATTTACCAATTTATTGCAAACATTTGACTATGTAAATGTGAAGATAAAGTGCTATTTTCTCACCATGAATATAGTATTAAGAACGACGGAACAAGAACTCAAGTGAAAATGAGGGCTTCAAGTGCAACTCAGGTAACTGAACAGATTATCAAACCGCGGAACAGCATGATCATGGAAATTACTACTTCATCAAGAAATACACGTACCGTTTCAGTGTCCTGAATAATTGTATGCCTGCCGCTAAACATAGCCGCGAGCATGGAATCAGGCTCACGCTGAGTAAGTGTATCGATTGTTGTTGCATACTTCTTGCCCCCTGTCAGTTTGCACAGATTTTTGTAAGCTCTAAGCCCAAGGAAGCTACGAATTTGAGGAGTCATTTGACTTAAAAGTTCTTTTAAAAATGAAGCATGTTCCCTCTTCAGATAACAAGAAGAAGTAAAGTATACTTTAGTAGACTCCGGCCGATTATCAATACCGATTTCAACAAATGCACCTCCAGCTCTTTGCACACCACAAATGAAGTGGACTAATAAAAGGTTACTTCAATTGCTTAAGCGTCTATTTGGCCCATTTTGCTTCTGCTTTCAGCAACCGTCCAGCAAAGCGTTCAACAAATAGAAAAGTCTTGTGCTTTTGCTCTAGCAGGGAACAACAATGACATTCTGCGGCTCAAAAGTAGAAGCTTTAATTTGGTGCATCTACTTTCATCACAGAGAGAATCAGTCCAAGTAACATCTTTTACAACATTCTTCTAGAAGCACTATTCTCACAGAACTTCATCCAACAACGATGCACTCTACAGCAGGGCCAACCAGGCCCTAAATATGGTCTCCAATTGGCGAATTCGCCTAGCTCCTAGTGCCGAGCACTACAACAATTTACACTGCTCTTGCCCTACCTACGAACCTACGATCACCATAACTTGCTAAAACAATAGATTAGCGAGATCCTAGTCCATCTCCAATCCACACGTCACAGCTACAGCATAGTGCATTAAAAATTTAGGGTTTTTGCGCGACAAATGACCTGTTTCCACACATTCCGATCGATCAAATGCGGAAAAGAAAAAAAAGACGAATCAAAAGGAAATAGTTGGAAAAATCGAAGGGAGAAGGGTTGAGATCGCGAGAAAGAGAAAGAGATAGAGAGATCTCACCGATGTTGAGGAGGATTGGGGAAGGTGAGAGGGGGGCGCTCGAACCCATCGCTCCGACTCTCCCTCCTCTCCCTCTCTCCCTCTTCGTCTCCTCCCTTCGACCCTACGCAATAACCTCGCGTCGAACCCTTCCCCCTCCCTCTTCTTCTTTAATACACGCTCGAAGAGCTTTTTTCCATAGACCTGGTCCACCACGTGGCCGTGAACCGCATCAATCATCTACCCTTCCGCGTTTTTAAATGTAAAATCCTAAACATTACTTTAAATATACTTCCTTGATCCTTAAAAGCTAATATAAACTTTAGAAGATAATTTATTTTCTATAGTTGTTCGATAATTATTAGAAAATAATAAAAATTTAGGGCTGAAAATTTGAGAAATTATTTTCTTTTATTAACTTCGAAGTTTTGAATGTAATAGATGAAACGAAAATAATTCTAGAATGCACCGATTATATTAGTGACGAGACGTTCTCAACCAATCAAATGATTTATTTTGAAATTATACATCACATCATGATTATAACAAAATATTTTTGTTATACTTTTTTATGAAAAGAAAAGACGTGATTGGCTTGTTATTGATGATGTGGCGCAAATATGACACAGTAAATTTCCTCATGAAACGAACAGAGACGATCTTGCGGTCCACAGTGACGTGGTAGACCTGGTCCAGAGATAAGTTATCAACAGTCCGGTGGTAAATTTACCCGCCCTTCCGATCCTACCCCTGGTAAGGGAGTTGTATTCACAAGAAGGCCCCTCCAAGCCCAATAATATAATGTGGGCTAAGGCCTAGGCCCAGCCCACGTTCTTAGTGAGTTTACGACATAGAGTTGGGTTCAGCAATTTTGTTGGATCTTAGTTGTTGTTTTAAAAAAAAATATATATATATATATATAAAGCAACCAAACTTCGAAATTAGGATATGTAGTTAGAAATCTAAAATAACTAGCTTATTGTTATAGCTACCAAAGATTATTATTATAAGGTAGTATGCTACCAATTTTGTTTATTATTTTTAGAAATGAATTTAGCTGAAAATATGCAGTAACTAGATTTCAAAATTAGAATCTCGGATACCAAACATCTACTCCTTTGCCACCTACGCTAGAGAGGGTCGGGAAAAATAGCTATTACTATAGGCTATTATTAGATGGCTGTTACTTATCTTGCACTTCAACATTGTATCAAAAACGTAGGGATGATAATTTAGATTCGCGAATGGGAAATTAAAAAAGAAAAAAAATCAGGTGAAAACAAAAATACCATAAATGTTTACTTGCTTATTGAATTGGTGGTTGGAACATGATATACATATAACCTCTTCAGTAATTCACGGTAGATCACATATTGGGTTACTTTTTCACAAATACATTACAAATCATATCTATCACATCAATTTATTTCCTCAATCTCTTCTTTGTTTAGTAATCTCTCTCTCCTTCTCGATCTCTCCTTTTCCTCTTCATTTTATGTTATTTTTTAATATATTATACTCGTTTTGCAGAGGAGAGAGACCTTTAATTCTTTGAGATCTCCATTTTAATAATGAACACACCATCATCATTTTTTGGTTGAGTTGTGTGAAACCACCGTGTTTATTTGGATGGTTTTCTCATAAATAAAAAAAAAAGAAAGAAAAAAGAGCCCATCTTTTCCCAGATCGATTCAGAATATTCATTATAATTTTTTCTACAAATTCATTCACGGACGTTGTAATAGTCATATATATATTCAAAATTCTCCCTCAGTCCCGTGCTTTTAAATAATTCTTTTTACGTGAAAATTTGTTGAATCATATATATATATATATATATATATATATATATATATATATAGAGAGAGAGAGAGAGAGAGAGGGTGCATGATCATGGAGGTTTACAAATTCCTCATATGGATTCTCTTCATGAACCTCTCATGGCCATCAATAGAAAGCCTGGGAGTGAACTGGGGGACGATCGCGACGCACCAGTTGCCGCCGAAGACGGTGGCTCAAATGCTTCGAGACAACAGCATTACAAAGGTTAAGCTTTTCGACGCGGACCCCATGCTGATGAGCGCGTTGGCGGGGACGGGCATCGAGCTGACGATCGCGATACCGAACGACAGGCTTGCGATGATGGGCGATTATGATGCCGCGAAGAGTTGGGTGAAGGAGAACGTAACGAGATATAATTTTGATGGAGGAGTGAACATTATGTATGTATTCTGATATTTAAACCTAGCTCATTAATTTTTTTCTCTATTAACATTGCACTAACCAACTTTTATAGCTGGTTGTTTTCAAACCTAATGAGCAATATATGTTCTCTCTATATAATTGTTGTTTTTTTTTTGGATAATTATAAACACACAATTTCGAGGAACTCACTAAAGTATTAGTTGAAATCTATTTTCTGGAGTAATTATATTAATCAACATGTTATATATGTTTATTAATTTACTTCTTTGAATAGTTCTTTTAACCATTTAATCACTTTAGTTTTGTGGCAATATATAGATATTTTTCCTTTTTTGTGTTTTTTATATAATTTTTGTATTTATTTTGTGAAAGATATGTAGCAGTAGGGAATGAGCCGTTTTTGAAAGCATACAATGGCACGTTCAATAATGTTACATTCCCTGCACTACAAAACATCCAAAGAGCTCTCGACGAAGCCGGAGCCGGTGACGCCGTAAAAGCAACCATCCCAATCAACGCCGACGTCTACGACTCCCCCCCGAGCAACCCCGTCCCCTCCGCGGGGCGATTCCGGGCCGACATCCTCGATCTCATGACCAAAATCGTCGCATTCTACAACAACAGCGGCGCGCCGTTCACCGTCAACATCTATCCATTCCTCAGCCTCTACGAGACCACGAACTTCCCCGCAGACTACGCCTTCTTCGACGGCACCCCGACTCCCTTGATGGACAACGGGATCCCCTACACCAGCGTGTTCGACGCGAATTACGACACCTTGGTGTCGGCTTTGAAGGACGTCGGATCCGGCGACATGCCGATTATCGTAGGAGAAGTCGGGTGGCCGACCGACGGGGACGCAAACGCGAAGACCGCCCTCGCGGAGAGGTTCTACAATGGCCTACTGAAGAAGCTCAACACCAAGCAAGGGACTCCGCTCCGACCGAACGCGAGTATCGAGGTCTACTTGTTCGGTCTCCTCGACGAGGACACGAAGAGCATCCTCCCGGGCAGTTTCGAGCGCCACTGGGGGATATTCACCTACGACGGGCGGCCGAAATTTCCAATGGATCTGACAGGCCAGGGAGAAAGCAGGCTTCCGATCGGGGCGAAGAATGTGGAGTACTTGCCTGCAAAATGGTGCATGTTAGACCCGAACGCGCAGAATCTCAGCAAGCTCGAAGACAACGTGAACTACGCGTGCAACTACGCGGACTGTACTTCGCTCGAGAACAGCTCGATGTGCGGTGCGTTAGACACGCAGTCGAAGGCGTCTTACGCTTTCAATGCGTACTTTCAGATGCAGGGGCAGAAGGACATGAGCTGCTACTTTGACGGGCTGGCGGTCGTGACGACGCAGAACATTTCGCAGGGGGCTTGCAACTTCACAATCCAGATCGCGGCTTCTTCTTCGTCTTCGCTGGCTGCTCCTGCTCCTGCTCCTTCTCCTTCGTCTTCGCTAATTGCTGCTGCTCCTGCTGCTACTTCTCCTTCTACTTCGTCTTCGCTAATTGCTGCTGCTCCTGCTGCTACTTCTCCTTCTACTTCGTCTTCGCTAATTGCTGCTGCTCCTTCTCCATCTTCTTTGTCTTCGCTAGCTGCTGCTGCTGCTGCTGCTCCTCCTCCTTCTTTCGCTCCGTCGAACGCTGCAACACTGTCGGTCGTCGTATCGGCACTCATCGGGCTTATTTATCTGACGGTGTTCTAGAGTTGTTGTTTCTGCTGTTGTAGATTTTTCTGCTAAGATCAGATGTATGGTGTCAGATATTGACTTTGAGTTAAAACTTAGTACTTATTGTTGTGTAAATATCACAGAGTTTCCAATTCATTCTATAGTAGTTTTCTCTTTTTTTTTCTTGGGGTGTTGTTTATTTATTTGGGATATGTTCTGCAGTTTTTCTTGTGATTCTAACTAGAAATTTACTCCCCGTAGTTTCATCCAGATTTTGATTTTGTCCTTGGTATCAATTATACCAATTTAGTCCTTAAATTTTGATTTGATTTCGATTTTGTCATCCAAATTTCAATTTTAATAGTTGGTCTATGAAGCTTAATGCTGGTTTCGTGCTCAAAGTCTCAAATTATTGCAGTGGCTGCACATATTTTATAAACAAATAAAGTTTAAACAGCACAGAGTCTTGTTCTGAGATTCACACAAGCGCTATTCAATTCATAATTCATAATTTATATTCCAGTTGTTCAAATACGACGCGTCCCGTTAAATTTTATTCACTAGTAACCACTGAGTATCAGCGTGAGAAAATTTCTTCTGTAGCAGGTACATCACATATGATTAGTACCAAACAAATCCTATTTAGCTATATTATATTGTGACAAGCTCAATCTAGTATACTATGCTCATTTCACATTAAAATGATGTTAAAGAAAAATTTTATGCCTCAAACTTTTTATGCAAAATGAATCTGCCCTTTTTATGAAACAAAATGAGCAGTATTTCTTAATGGATGTTTTACCCTGCATGTAATAACTATAATGTCACTTTCCTGACAGCGTAGAAGTCGGTGGCGAGACGGACGAATCGCTGAATTCACATAAAGAACCCAACTTCAATATTATCGAGCGGCGAATCATCTGCCGACATTCAATTTGAATGTTAAGTTGGCGGCCAATGAAAGTCGGCAGCGAAAACGCTTCAGTTGCAGAATTCAACATTAAAGCATTATTAGATCACAAAGCATGAACAAACAATTCAATTTCTCGCCAACATTCGAAAAACAAAAACATCCATAATCAATGTCATCGAAAGGAAGCATGATTCAATTTCCCACCAATAATTGCAGAAGCAGAGCATCTACAGATAAACAGACATGTTCTGTCACAGCCCATAGAAGATTACACATTTAAGACCAACAAAGGACATTTAAAGTTGATTACGGAATCGAGTTTAAATACAATTTCTGTTCAAATTATTTGTGATTACAAGTTCGTGCAACATCCACACAAATATACAGGGGAGCCAAATGGGTTTTTCCGGCAGCAGCAGTCCTTTCGTGAAAGCTCGATCACGAGAACAAGAATATATCCCGAAAGCACCCACCGACAGCGCGAATGAGAAAGTGCAATCCCTATATCTCCAATAGCATTTAGTTTTCTTTTGAAGCCACCTTCATATCTTCTTAATCTTCTCGGCTTTCACTACAGGATTCTCCTTGGCTATCGCCTCGCGACCAACGGTCTTGTAATCAAAGGAGCATTGGTGGGTCTCGTAATAGCGGTGAGCCGAGCAATACATGCCCCCACAACGACACTTAAATCCAGTAAGACCCACCTTTTTTCGACACATAAAGCATCGTCTAGCCGCTTGGTTCTTCCCATGATCCTCCACTTCTTTACTCTTAGAAATCACAAGACGGGTCTCGTTGTTGTTCTCCGAGCTTTCCACAAGAGGTTCAATTGGAGCACAAGAAGAAGAAGATTCAACCGTAGGCATGTTTTCGACTTTAGCAACGGTTGGAATAGCAGTTTCTTGCTGCTTCATCATGAAGTCTCTATAGCATTTGGAACAAAGATTGTTGGTGACCGCGCTTCCGAAGAAGCCACAATTGTTGGAACAAGGGATCGGCGCTTCGGGGGTTCGATATTCGGTCTCGTCGGACTCTTTCTTCCAGCTCTCCTGGGCCATTCTTGGCGACACACGCAAGACTAAGACGCGCGTCAAATTAACCCCCCGAACAAGAAGCAAATTTTTTGCTTCAACAGGAGAGATGATTAAATAGCTACTTCTCTTCCAATATTACGCACCGATTAGCCAATGTTTGTTCCTGAATGTCGCAGAAATAGAGCCCAACTTTAATGCAATCATATAAAAAGAGTGATAATATTTAATAACCTAAGTTAACAACTAAACATTATGAAAATTCAAATATTTCTAAATTCCAAACTGGAGAAGGCATAAAATGGTTACTATGTAAGCTTTTGCAGGCCCTAAATTATTCATCATTGCATCAAAATTGCAAACCATATAAGATAAAAATAAAAAGATATAAAAAATTGACATTTTTTTGTATAAGAGAGTTATGAATCATACATGAAGTTACAAAATTCCAACTAGAAGGAATTATTTATGACATATGAAGAAGATCTGAAGCAGCATCCATTTTCTAAATAACAGGTGATTAAATTGAATCAAATTTGAATTTGGTAAAACCTAAACCATAAAAGGGCTAATTTTTTTTCTACATAGATGCTTATGCACTAAAAATCTCTTCAGGATAATTCAAAGCAATAAATCAACACCTCACACCAAAATCCTATTAAATCCCAAATCTCCCAATTTGGGATTTTTCCATCCACCCAAATAATAAATAATAAAATATCATAAAAACAAAGAAATTGGAGAAATTCAGATATATTTTTTCAAAATCCCATCTCAATTCCAACCATTACACCTCAAATCTCTCAACACCCACCTAAAAAATGAACCCAATTAACACCAAAAAATTGACAAAAATTGCAATCAAACACGGGACAGAAACATAAATCGATAAAATTAAAACACGGATTATTGGGGAAAGAGAGACCTTGGATTCGTTGGACGATCCGATTTTGATCGAGGATGGGGAGGTGATTTCGATTCGCTAGGTTAGGGTTTTGAGAAATTTGGGGCTAACTTTTTTCTTTTTTTTTCCATTTTAAATTTTTTCCGATCCCATTTTCGTAAGGGAGAGGTGGTGGTGGTGGTGGGTGGTGGGTGGGGAGAGTTGGGTGGGCCGTAAACTGCCCGAACTGCCCGGAACCGTCCGGGCAGCTGCCCGCATGTCACTGATAATTTGGTAAAAATGTAGGGAGGCCCCTCAACTATAGCAAGTTTCGAATGGCCTACTCAACTTTTTCTTTCTAGAGACATATACTACTACTCATTAGCAGTTTTCTTTTTTTTCTATTTTTTTTCTCTCCATACTAGACGATTCCGCTCATCAGCAGAGAAATGTATTCAGATTTTTTACTGTGGATAGTTCAAATATATTTTATCACTGACTAGTAACGGAATCATCCCTTAAACAAAATATTTATGTGCGCGGAGCTGTAAAAAATATAAATATTTTTTGTAATTGAGAAGTATGAGATTGCCAATAGACCTCAAAAAAAAAATATTTAAATTAAAAATATGGAGAGTTAATTTTTGGGATGCTCCTTGCATTTTTTATTATTTTCAGTTGAATTAAAATATTTTTAAATAAATAGAGGTATAATAAGTAACCGTAGAGCTACTAATTTAATAATTTTTAAATTTTTTTAGATGAAATGATGTAAATAAAAAAAATCGATTTTCAGATAGTGTCAAATAAAAATATTAAAAATATAAGAGACCATGTTCAAAACTGCCTATATTGAGAGGGTCTCAGTGCATTGTTACCCTAATAATTTCTCTGAGTCTATGATTTATACCAATATTTAATGTATTCGCGGGGACCAAAAGTGAATTTACTTTTTATGATTTGAGTACCTAACCAATCAATTATTATACTACTACTTTTCTCCTCTCTTTTTTTTCTTTTTTTTTTATAACTATACCCCTAGGTTTTTTGTGGGTGAAAAACTTTTCAACACAAATTGTGACAACTCAAATTTGGATCAAAATCTTTAACTTCACACCGAATATTTTATTTCTCTAAATTAAGATAGGTTTTAATATTACTACACATTCTTGTGGATCAGAGTTTTACACAATATAAAATGTTATGTTCACCATAAAATTTTACTTATCCGAAATTTACGTTCACTGAACAAAGTTATCATTAGTAGGTGACATCTTCTTCTATCAATATATTGCAGAATCGATGATTCTGAAATATTAATTGTGCATCAGAAAGAAAAAAAAAAAAATCTTAAAAGAAATTCGAAAACACATAGTTCTATTTCGTTTTTTTTCCGTTTTTACAATATTTTAAAGTCAGATTTATAAGAAAAGTCAGAATAGTAACTACAGTACATAAGACTACACTTTGAATGACTGAGCAGCAACATGCTAGTATCGGACTAGCGTTGATATCAAAGTTGGTCATACTAATAATAGTATTATTTTGAATGTACAAAAATACTTTGCTTACAAAGATACTTTATAATATATCACAAGCTGCGTAATTTAATGGATGGATTCTAATTTCAAAATTATAAATTATTACTTATCTCTTCACAAGAATTTTAACCTCTGAATTATAAAGTATGCTCGCCTCTTTGTGATTTATATTTCATCACCAATTAAGTATAATTATATATATATATAATTGTAGAATCTTATAAATTTATTTAGGCTAAATTACAGAAAACTTTTCTATCAAAATCTGATTTTTTACTTCCTCCTCTGTCATTTAAAAACCTACACTTTGCCTTCTTAAAAAATAAAAAATGTACACAGAGGGTACGGTGTTAACTGTGATGGTAAAATGACCAAAGTATCCCTCACCCTCTTCATCTTGTCTCTAATCCTGCACATCCGCAGTCTTCCTCTTCCATCCTTCGCGCCTTCCTCGATCCCAACTCCGATTCCGTTTCCTCCACCTTCTCTACACCTTTGCCGTCCCTCCATTTCAGCGACGATAGGGAGGAGATCAGGGTGAGCGTGAAGGGATCGAGAGGTGGGCAAGGGCGAGCTCGAGGTGGCGGAGGAGGGCGAGGGCATATGTAGGTGCGGATGGAGGGGTGGGCGAGAGCGAGGTGGCAGAGGAAGGCGAAGCGGCGCGGCGGGCAACGTCGGTGAGGAGGGAGGAGGCGCATCTGAGAGAGAATTTCAAGAACATTTTTGGTATAAAAAATATAATAATAGAATATAAACAGAATCCTAACGAAACACCGACAGTGAGAGCCGAAGTGAGTATTTTTTTATTTTTTAAGATGACAAAGTGTAGGTTTTTAAATGACAGAAGAAAAAATCAAGTTTTGACATAATTTTTTTTTATAATTTAGCCATTTATTTATAAATACAGTATGTAATAACCATTTAGCCCGGCTTTTGCCCGGCCAAAACATGCGATGGCAAATATATTGCTGTTTGGCAACGCACACAGGCGCAGAAGCACCCAGGATGAATTGGACAGTCTCAGTCCCTAATTTTTACATCGTTTTAATTTTGATCCCCGATCTATTTTTTAGGACTAATTTTGTTTGGTTTCAAATTAAAAATCTAAATTTAAGTTTGAAGTTAAATTTAAATTTCAAGTTTGAATCATTTTTTGATTAAATTTTAAAACTCACAACTAAATTTTTTAATTCGAATTTTAATTTTAAATTTTAATCTTGGGTTCGAATTGTAAATTTAAATTCTAATTTTGAAGTTAAATTTAAATTTAAATTTGGATTCAAATTTAGAATTAATTTTTATTTTGATTAGAATTTCAAATTTAAATCCAATTTTGAATTCAAATTTAAATTTTATACTTAATTTTTAATTCAAATTTAGATGTTAAATTTAAGTTTTAAATTTAATTGCAAACTCTAATTTTGAATTCCAAATTCAAATATGAATTTGAATTCAAAATTTAAATTTAAATTGCAAATTAAATTCTAATTTTAACTTCAGAGTTTGTATTGATATTTAAATTTAAATTTAAATTTGTTTTTTGAATACTCTCTTTATGTCTCTCTTGTTAATTTTACTTAATTTAGTTTTTATCTTTAACTTTTTCAATTAGTACAGCTTGAACTTTTAACTTTTATACTTTTAATTATTTTATTTAGTTAAATAAAAATTATTATTGAATATAGTAATTTTATTAAATGTTAGCCATTTAATGTCATAATTTTTTTGCTAAAAAAATTAAAAATAATAACTTCTATAGAATTTTTGAAAATTTTAACAAAATTGTTAATTTAATTTACCAAATCTTTTGAAATATGCAAAAGTAAGGGAATGTTAATAAAAGTAATTAATTAATAAGACCATTTAATTAAATTTTATATTTTGTAATACTCTTTATATTAGTTTAAATTTAACAGAATTTTTACCCAACAACTTTCTATAACAGATAATACATACATATCAAAAGTAGTCAAACGCTCTACAGCTATTTTTTTAGAGCACCATAATGTTTTATACAATATATTTTTAACAGTATTTTTCCTTATAACTATGCCAAAAAATCCTATATTGAATCATATGAGATAATTTTGTATTAAAATAATACAAAAATACTCAAATAGTAGAGATTCCACCTATGGGTGGTGAATGATAAGCCCTTGAGCTTATAGTTATTTCTAGCTTTTCAAAAAAGATAAATTACAAAAAAAATAGTAAATATTCTTTTTTTATTTTTTTTGACTTTTAAAAATTTATATTTATATTTTAAAATTTCAGAAATATTTTTAGAAGAGTACGACATTAATGAAGATGGCAAAATGATCAAATTACCCTTACTTTTTTATTTAAAAAAATAATTTTTTAATATATTTTTGTCATTTTGAAGGACGTTTTCGGTATAAATTATAAAAAATGGACAGAATAGCGATGAAATCTTAAAGGAGGGGTTCTAAATGCAATAATGTGAATATTGAAAGGGTAAAATATAAATTTTTAAAAATAAAAAAATAAAAAAATAAGTATTTATAATTTTTTTTTTTGTAATTTAGTCTTTCAGAAAAGCTGGCACATAGATTGTGGGGATTTAGCTTTTTAAAAAAGCTGGCACATAGAGCGTGGGGACAAAGAATACACGTGGCTGTTCAATTTGTACTCCCAATGGAAAGCCATACCAATGTGTCATATTCACTGAATTGGATCATATTTTATTAATAAAAAATAACTGCGTGAGTAATGTTATATCTTTTACAAATAAATTATACAATAGTTTGTGATAGCAATCAAGTGACTGAAAATCCTGTCTGCCGCTGAGTCAGTGATAAAGGACTTGGTGGTTGGTATTCGAAATTTTAAATTCGAAATCTAAGTACTTCATATTTTCAGCTAAGTTTATTTTTTTAAAAAATAAAACGAAACGGATAGCATGTTATCTTTCTCTCAAAAAAAAAAATCATGTATGTCGAGTCATATGGATCTTGCCACTTTGCAAATAGAATTTGATCAGAAAATAATATTATCGGTCGAAATAATTGTCCCATAAGTCAATTTGATTTAACCACTTAATAAATAAATTTTGATTCACTAATTAAATCTTATCAAATTCAATAAATTATATGTAGTATAAAAAAAAATTTATTAACTTTTACTCTCCGAAAGTTATGATACTTAACATGTTGAAATTTTAACTTTTATCCACCGTATTTAAAAATTTAAAATTTAATTTTAGAATCTCTACACTAGAATAATAATTTATTTTAGTATCTATGTTTAGCCAATCATATATTTTCTGTTGAAAAAAATATATAATAAAACTATTTTTTAAAAATCATGCATGATGGAATGAGTGAACTTTATAAAAGCAATTTTATTACTTAAAGACACAACATCATCAATAAGATTGCTACATTTTATATTTTTTTTGTGACGGTGGTCCATGCAATAATTTTTTGTATTTTGTCTTTGTCGCACCATTTAGTAGGTAGAACATTAATAGCAATATAATTTAAAATACTAGTAATGGATTAATTTTATATTTATATATATTATAATAGATAAATAATTTATGTTTTATTCGAAATAGACGCAAGCATCGAACATGGTCAGAAATTAAATAGACAATTTTTTGTTTGTTTCTGTATGTAATACTATACTTATTTGATTCTGTATATAATACTGGACGGCCTATAAAAAGAAGCGTAATTATCCATTTATTTCGGTTAATATATAATTTTCATGGTCCTGGAAAATACTAGGCGTATTCTCAACTCTCTAGTAATTTTCCTACAAATATTATTTTGTAATTTTTAAAAATTAAATTAAATAATTAATCATTGTGCGTGAATAAAATTAACTTATATTAACAATATTTTAAAATGCATTATGAGAAAAATGAAGCATACCTTATCTTGATTACATTTTATTAGGACAATATAAAAACAAACAAACAACCTAGTCACATATATACTCAAAAAGAAAAAAAAGAAGAAAAAGAAACATGATAACTTGTAAGAAATTAAGCTAGGACAACATTCACACTACTCACCAGAGTACTCAGAATATTAAAAAAAAAAACAACAACAACTTATAGAATGCATACGAAATTTCGAAATATTATAATCAATCCAATCAAATATTGCCACCATTGCAGCGTATGATCTGCGCGTTGACCCACTCGCCGGCGTCGCTGGCGAGGAACCCGACGAGCGGCGCAACGTCCTCTGGCTGCCCGAGCCGCCCCAGCGGTATCTCCGCAATGCAACCGGCCTGGTCCGCTTCCGTCTTCCCGTTGTAGAACATCGGCGTCGCCGTCGGGCCCGGCGCCACCGCGTTCGCCGTGATCCCCGTCCCTCGCAGCTCCCGTGCCAGTATCTTCGTCATCACCTCCACCGCCCCTTTTGTCGCTGCGTACGCCCCGTATCCCGGCCGCAGCGATCCCACACCCGATGACGAGAACGTGATGATTCGACCGCCCCCGCCCCGCACCTGTGGAAAATAACCAACATTAATTTTCTGTCAAAAGTTTAAATTGCTAGAGAACGATGAATACGTTTCATCCTATATTTTGTACAACTTAGTAGAATTTGACTATGTATGAGTCCAAAACACGGGTAGCAATAAATAGGAGAAAATTAAGTAAAACTACAAACTAAAATTGGATCTGCTTACTTTTGTTCGCTATTTTGATAGGCCACATATTTGGGCTAATATGTGTTGGCTTAAGTATTTTCTTCTGTGCTGGAAAATAGATTGAATCGAGTCACGTTTGAAATGGCGTGAGGTCGGATTAGACCGAGTAATATTTGAAGTGACTTGAGACAGGTTGGGCTGAGTCACAATCGAGACTTATTGGCGTTGTATTTGTACGCTTTAAATAAATTAGTTGTATCTCTCTAACAGTTCGAGTCTTTAGAATTAATAATTAGAACCAGAGATCCGACACATATATTTTTTTAAATATAAATTTCTTTAGGCCAATACTTGTCCCTATTTTTGATTTAGTCAAAAATTATCAGAGAACAATATTTTTAATATATGCGCAATCACAGTACCAGGCGATTTGCCGCCTCGCGGCAGCAGAGGAAGCAGCCCTTGGCGTTGGCGCCGAACATCCGGTCGAAGCTCTCCTCGCTCGTCTCCGCGATGAACGGGAAGTCGTAGTCGAGGACCGCCGCGGTGGTGACCAGGATGTGGAGCTCCGGGCCGAAGGCGTCGGCCGCCGCGTCGAACAGCGCCTTGACCTGGTCGGCCTTCGACACGTCGACCTCGACCGCCACTGCCCGTTTGTCGCCCCCGTGGGCCGCGTTGACGGCGGCGGCGAGCTTGCGGGCGGGAGCGGGGTCGCCGAAGAAGCCGATGACGATGCGGGCGCCGAGGTCGGCGAGGTGGGCCGACACGGCCGAGCCGATGCCGCCCGCCCCGCCGGTCACGATCGCGACCCGGTCCTTCAGCGGAAGCTGCCGGCTAGAATCTGCCGCCGCCGCGCCGCTGCCGTTAAACGCAGCCATAACAACGGTATCAGCTTTGGGAAAAGTGCTACAAAGTGTTGTGGGTGTTTGTGTACATGAATTTTTGCGAAGCATACGGTATGTGAATATATATAGGGAGAGTGAGTGTGATAGATAACAGTGGTTATTGGTGTTTGGGGCAAAATGTGAGGAGATATTATTTATTGCATGGACCTAACCTACCACATCAATAATTTGCTCATATTATTGCAGGATCAATTCGTGCAGTTTGATAAAATATTTGTAGAATATAAGGATAAATTTGTAAAAACGTAAGGCATATTATTGTAGCTCATAATAAAGAGGCAGCAACGTGTCATATTCTGTGAGAAATGGTTGGACACTTTATTTTCTAATATATTCTAACTTCATTGCAAGAAAAGCATGTGATCTGCACTGCTTCGCTGACACATCATGGCCGACACACATCGTACGGTGTATAAGACACACATCGTACGGTGTATAAGCACTCTTAGGCCCGCTGATCAAGATAGGAAGATCAAAACAATGAACATGTGATAAACACAGAAGTATTTTGTTTGTTTCCTTCCGACTCTTATCGCTTTTTTTTATTTTAATCAACTCTGTTTATGTTCCGTGAACAAACATAATATTATAATATAATAATAATAATTTATTATTTTATTATTTAGCTTATTTTTATTTTATCATCTTATAACTTAAAATATTATATTTAATTATTTTGTACTTTTATCTCTATTTTTATTTAAAAAATCGACTATCTAATAGAATAATAAAATAAAATATTTTGATAATCACATAATAGTTAAACATAACTTTTTAAACCGTATGATAGTAAAAAAGAAAAAAAAAAGCTATAAACCAAAGTATAGTAAAATACAATTTTTGAATTACAAAATGGTAAAATAAAAATAAGCTAAACCATATGGGACAAATTGAAGTTGGAGGTTTTTTTTTTTTTTTTAAGAAATAGGTAGCACGCTACCCGCTTCATTCATTAGGAAAATAAACTAGGCTACAGGGGTGAGGCAACGACCGCCTCGTTGGTTGCGAAAAAAAATAAAATAAAATAAAATAAAATAAAATACAATAAAATAAAATACAATAAAAAAATTTATGTTGAGAGGGTCTGCTTCCAAAGATTCGTCAAATTTGGAGTTATTGTTGTAATAGAAAGTAGGAACAAATTTGGAACTTAAAATATAAAATCTCTAATGTGATATTCTAATTTGAAATATTTTAAAATATTATATCTTATTTTAAACGTATTTTATTGAGTAGCACTACATTATCGTGCAGAGGCGTGAGAGAAAGAATAAGCAAAATTGTATAGAGACCCTCTCATCTATACGTCATTCTCAGATAACTTCTTAACCATTTTTTTAATATATATTTTAAATTGAGACCTTCTCAACTTCTAAATTTTTTAAATTAAAATAACTTTAGTTACAAAATGTAAATTTTTTATCGAATTGATAATTTTAAATACTTTTTAGCAAATAAATTGATTTAATGAAAAATAGAATCACTAAATTTGATAAATTTTTTAACTTACTTAAATAAGTATAAATCTCAAATCACAAAAATAAGAAGTTGAGGGGTCTTCCTCAAAGGGAAAATAGTTGAAGGGGCTATTTCAGAATGGTCTATAGTTCACAAGGTCTCCATACATTTTCACCAAAAGAATATCTATGTATTTTTAGCTAAATACTCTTAATATCATAAATACATACACATAAGATATCATAAGTGATACCTATTGAAAAGGGCCATTAAAAGGACATTTGTAAAACAACAAATGTGGTTTTAAAGGAGTATTAGTTATAGTTAATTATATTCTTATTTTGGGGAGACTATATGAATTATTGAACTTTCTAAGAGGGTGAATGAACTTGTCTAAGATAAGCCAAATTGCTTATTTGACATGTAATCATAGATAGGAGGGATACCCCTTTGGATTAATTTATCAAATCTATTTATAAGTGCTTTTTGAGCAAGCTCTCCACCTTTATTAGGTAGTAAATGAAAATTCTAACTATTCCACAACAGCAGCGAGTTTTTTTTAAGAGAGAGAAAAGTAGCATGCTATTCGCTTTGTTTATTTTTTTAAAAAATAAATTTAACTGAAAATGTGAAGCAATTAGACTTCGAACTTGGGACCTTGGGTACCAACCATTAAGTCCTTTGCTACTTGCTCTAGGAACGGTCGGTCACTACAGTAGCGAGTTAGAATGAGTTTCTGGGTCTAAAAGCAAAAGCTGCCGAGTTTTAAATTTAAAAAACTATAACATTTAGTAGAAACTTTAGTCAAGTTAAACAGATCAATCCTCACGTATGAAATAACTTTGAAATATATGTAAAGTGTACAAGATACTAACACTAGTAAGTTGTTGAAGTATTTTAGTTTACGCGAGTACGTAAGATATGAGAAATATGAGAATTTTCTATTTTATTAACTAGGAAAGTACTGCATAATATTATTATGTGTTTTCACCCCGCACTTTGATTGAATGATTAGTTATTCACATTACACCAAATTAGCTAAATTTTTGTCAATTTACAAGTAATTAAACACGATCAGATATGATCAAATTTTACAATTAGCAAAACGTTTTTTGAATTTTGCCTTTAAAAAAAATAACAATTCATGTCTATCATTCACTATTTAAAGATAAAATAATCAACTTCCTCTCTCCCCATAAAAATTATCCTGTAAATATCAGCACCTATGTTGGAATCCTACAAAATATTATTTCAAGAGGAGAATAATATTCCTTTGGCTTTGGGAGCTGTTAGTGTAGTTGTTACATCATTGAGTATGCATTGCATTACCCTGATCACCTTCTGGAAAGGGGGAAAAAAGAGAGAAAAAAAACAAAAAGAAAGGCCAAGGTCAATGTTGTTGATCATGTCATGCAAGGGCCCAGCCTATGACCACCTCCTTGTAATAATGGAGATCACTTTCAATCTAACTGTGAGACCCCAGACAGTCCTATATATGATATATAATAGGGATAAACTCTCAACCCGGCTTAAGCATTTTCGGTGGTGGATAGACCGAAAAGGTTGAGATAGTTAAGCGTGCTAGGACGAGAGTAGTCCTAGGATGGGTGACCCCCGGGAAATTGGGACGTCACAGTTGGTATCAGAGCCAATTACCAGCCGGAAGTGTGAGATGAGTCTCGGCTGAGCCAGGTTATACAGCGGGGAGAGTGAGGCTCTCATGCTGTTGACTGTTGTGGGTAGAGCGCGGCTCAGCACAAAGTCGGTTAGGCTAGCGAGACGAGTCTGACATCGCCTGGTACTTGTGAGTCTGAGCCTGACGAGGACGTCAGGGCTTCAAGGGGGGGAGATTGTGAGAACCCAGGCAGTCCTATATATGATATATAATACGGATAAACTCTCAACCCGGCTTAAGCATTTTCGGTGGTGGATAGGCCGAAGAGGTTGAGATAGTTAAGCGTGCTAGGACGAGAGTAATCCTAGGATGGATGACTTCCGGGAAGTTGGGGCGTAACACTAACCATCCATTTTACTACAAACCGCAGATCATACATATTCAGGTACCATCTGAAATGCATATCGAACAAGTATTGATATGATCCTCTAAATTAAATGCTATTCCATTCCGCGTATATACTACAAAAGGATTTGATTGATTTATGCTTGTAGTTTAAAGTTAGGAGACTGTTAATTTCGGAAAACTCAAAGCATTTTATTTGCTCTAGACAGCTGAGAGATCACAGGCGCATACATAGTTGTATAGATGCACTGGGTGTAGTCAATAATTTCTTGTTGTAATGGTTGCTTAATTTGTCTATTAGTAGTTATTAGTCACACTACTTAAAGATATATCATCAAGTTTGTTGCATTGTCCCTTTCTCTGGACCTTCCCCACTAGCACAAGTTGCTCTCTCTCTCTCTCTCTCTCTCTCTCTCTCTCTTTCTCTCTTGGCTTTGATTGGTCCACAAGGTAGAATGGTAATGGTTCCTTTACAAGGATATTATTAAAAAAAAAAAGAAAAAACTTTAAATATCATCCCTGTGGTTTCGTACTTTCTCACTTTAGTATCCTGTGGTTTAAAGTGTATTACTTTAATATCTTGTGGTTTCGTTTTTCTCTTTTTCTTGTTCCTTTCATTAATTTTTTCGTTAAATCATATAAAAAAAACTTCAGATAATCCACCTCTGGTTTATCGAATATTCATTTTAGTACCATATGGTTTTAATTTTCTCACTGATTTAACGAAAAAATTAACAAAATGAATAAGAAAAAAAGAAAAACAAAATCACAGGGTACTAAAGTGATACACTTTAAACTATAGGGCACTAAAGTGAGAGAGTGCGAATCCATAAGGATGATATTCGAAGTTTTCCCTAAAAAAAATGAAAGGAGCAAATGGTGGTAGCCATGTGTCCCAATATCCATCTTTCTTATTTGGAAAAAAATGTAAAGAACTTACACGAAGGAGGGACCATTTTGAGTAAGCTATCCAACTATTCAATTTGTTTGATTTGAGTCAGCAAACGACACTTTAATTTTAAAATTTGAATGTGTCGTTTATTTTTATAAATTTAATTAGTATACTGCATATAATTCTCACAACTATAAATTTATTAAAGTAAACAATTAGCTTACATTTTAAAGTCAAAATACCATTAGCTGATTCAAATCAAATAAATTGACAGGTACCGTAGTAGAGTCAAAATAGTAAGATCAAATAGTCCACAGTTTAGACAAGCCATGCACGTTTTTACCTTCTTTTTAATATGTCACTTTTTTTTTCCTTTTACTAATCTATTTGGCCGCGACTTTGCTTAAGATTTTTTGTTTTGTAGTCTCTCTTTCCTTTTCTTCCTCGTCCTGCAGGTTAGATGAAATTATCTTCTCTACGGTCGGCGTAGATCTGATAAATTATACCACCTATACTGATAGAAAAAGCAACAGAAAAAAAGGGACAAAATTTATGTTATTAAATGACGAATATTTGACCAACTCCGTGAATAATCTTACAATGCCACACCAATTACATACCTGAGAATTATGTGTATTTTAGTACATTATTAGTTGGACCTACCAAGTATCAATGATTCAAGTGTAGTAGTTGATGAGGTCGTATTCAATGTTAGTGACTGATTCATAGAATTTAGTACATTTATATATTTAAAAACGCTAATCATCGTAGATTTACTATAAGCTTTGACTATATTATTTTAATAAACTATTATAATATAATATATATAATATCAAATATTAAAAATATTTGTTGCTAAATTAAATTTCTTTCAATTTAAGCTAATGTAATTTTATCTACATAGTTCTTGCATTGCAGGATTATGCTGCCTAGTTAATTATTTTAAATTGAAATACTAATTTTAATCAGTTTGGATATACATGTTTTGGTATAACAAAATTTTAAAAAATATTTTGGCTTTTTTAGTCAAATGAACTTCTTTCGTTTCGGGACAAAATTGATTTAAAAATATTTATTTTTATCGATAGTGCTGTGGTCGATTTTGGATGAATTATAATCTTGCTGATTATTTGCAGAGATTTATTTATAAATTTGATAATAAAAGATAGTCACATCTATGACATCATAAATGTGATAATAAAAAAATACTCACTACTAGATAAACGCATGCATGAGATTATTACTTTATTAGTGAATTAATATTAGCTGTACATTAAAAAAATTTAAAAATTTAAAAATTTTATTTATGAATTTTAATACATAAATAAATTTTATATGATTATAATTATCTAATTTGACAGAAAAGTAGTAAAAATTATAATTAATCTATATAAACTTTATTTAATTTTTAAATTTATATCATTTAAAAAAAATAGATAGTGTCAGAAAATCTACAAGGGTATTTCAAATATAAATGTATTTTAAGAGTAGTGGATTATTATCGAAAGACAATTTGATAGATCCAAAATTTTTATTGGCGTAGATAGATATACCAACGATAAAAAGGACTAATAACAAAAAGTGTAATGTAAATCTAATTTGCCTTGTAAATAACTAACAGAGCTAATATAAATAGAATTAGTGAATCTCATCTCTGAATATCACTTTCAACAGTTTAAGTGAACAATTCTAACATATTTTTTGTGGGCTAATTAATTATTTTGGCCCTATAAATATTTTATATATTTTAAAGGTCCATGGAGAAATTTGTGGGCTGGGCTATGTATATGCTATAGTTTAAACAATTTTTGTGCCCTGTCAAGGTTGGGTCGATGCATTTCAAAAGTTGATTTAACTGATTATACTTGACTAGATTTGATATATCTAATCTACTTAGTTTCTATTCACATTATTCTGTTACCAACAAAATAACATATTTAGAAAAAACATGCATTACTGACCGTACATAGCGTAGTTCACTAAGTTCACTGACCATATATAGCGTAGTTCACTGACCGTCCGTTCAAGGTTGGGTCGATGCATTTCGAAAGTTGGTTTACCTGACTATACTTGACTGGATTTGATATATCTAATCTACTTAGTTTCTGTTCACATTATTCTGTTACCAACAAAATAACATACTTAAAAAAAACATGCGTCACTGACCGTACATAGCGTAGTTCACTAAGGATTTATCTCTTCTCTCTATTTTTTTTTCCTGAGGCGTCATTGAGAGGCTCTTCACTGAAGTTCTATTCGTTGTTACCCGAAGCCCCAAGTCAAAAATCTAGTTGTTTTACATTTTTAGTTTTCTGGTTTAGTTTATTTCTAAAAAAAACAAATGAAAGGTATAGTATACAACGTCTCTCTCTCTCAAAAAAAAAAGTAATAAAAAACACATGCATCCAAACAGGGCAAAAAGGAATTATCAAATAGAAAAAAAAAATTTATAGTCTTATTTTTTTATCATGGTGACTTTTCTACAAGCATTTCCATTAATAGTTTTGGAAAATGCACTTCTTCTAACTATATATATGTATCTTTTCCTTAATTACATATGTAAGCTGATTTTGATATCTCTATGAAGCCGTAAAAGGTAGGTAGGTATACCCTGTAAGATCCTAAAGAGGAATCAGGAAAAAAAAAAAAAGAAAAAAAGAAAAAGAAAAGAAAAAAGTGAGTCATCAATTCTCTCCATTGAAGCTTTATCAAATTTAGTTGGAACATAAATTGTTTATCATAGTTGAAATTTTAATTTTATTGTTACCATCTTTAGCATATATTGGTCTTGCTCTTTTGTTCACACAACTTTTTCATTGTAGGAATCACCTCTTGGTATTCAAGCGAGACATTTACCTCCTTTCTTTTTTCACTTTTTTTTTCCTTTTTCCAAGAACATTCACCATAGTAGTAACATTAATCTCTCTAAACAAAACTGTCCGTCTCTAGCGCAAATGACAAAAGACTTAATGAATGATACCCGAGGTTCTAAATTCGAGGCTCAATTGCTTCACATTTTTAGCTAAATATATTTCCAACAAAAAAAAAGTGAACAAAACGCTAGTACCCTACCATTCTCTCTCTCTTCCAAAAAGATAAAGATCTTTCTAAATAAAAAGTCTCACGCTCTTATCCCACCTCTTAACTCATGAACTATACTTACCAAATTACTCGTGGTCTAGTGATTAGGTGTTCAAACTGGAGATTCCAGCTCCCATATGAGCTTAAATTTAGGGCTCGCACCCTGGTATCCACTACACTTAACCTAATGTTGTTCTTTTCAAAACTAGGATAATATAGCAAAGCTAGTTATATTGGTTCACAAGGAAGAGGTTCTCACATGGAAGAGCCTTTCCCTTTTAGTCTCTAGCAACCCACTTCTCACACATCTTACTAAGCACCCAAAAGAACTAAATATAGAAAACACATTATTATAACACATATATACAAACATCAATGTCACAGTGCTTAATTAGATACTAAGCTTAACTTTGTTGCTCTTTGGCTTGCAATTAATGTAAACTCTTTCACACCTTATGTTGCTACTGCAGGGCTTTAATAATCCATAAAACTACTTATTTCATTATCACACTCCAACCAATTTCCACAAGGGTGATTTGCACCACTAGTCCCTCAACTTTCGTCTACGTTTCAGTTTGATCCTCAAACTCTTACAAGGTCTAATGTTCTTAAATGTTTCACTTTAGTTCTTATTGTGATTTATAATTAGAAAAAACATGTTTATCAGATTGAACCGCTATTTTTAAAGAATGAGACAAATAAAGAGTCGATGAGTTCAAATTAAATCTTTAATAATAAACATTAATGTTGAAGGACCAAAATAAAATAAGCTAAAAGTTTTGGGACTAACAGTAGAATTTATAATTCAGTATTGAAATTTATCTCTCCTCAACTTTGTAGGACTCCAGAAAAAAACTTAAAATTTGGGGACGAAAAGAATATCGAAAAATTCGCCTCATGGATCCAATGCAAAACCCACTCTAAATCCTACTAGGACTAGAAAATAAGAGTAATTATTGTTAAGGACTAACGTGGAAAAAAGCCATGCATGCATGCATGGTTTATGTATATATGCTCCCTACTCTTCCATATCTGTTACAAACCGATTAGGATCCTTCTCCAGTAAGAAAAGAGTTAGAGATAGAGGGGGCGTAGGAGATCGAATTTAAAACCCTAAACAGATTTGAAATTCTCTTATAAATCTCTCTCGCCTCGTCGATCGCCTTCGCCACCTCGTCCCAATCCCAAACCCTACGCCCAATTCCCCCTCATTAACTTCGTTTTCTAACAGTTTAGCATTAAACTTGGTAGAATCGTTCGTCTCCCTCCGCCTTTTGGTAATTTTTCCGAGTTTTGGTTCCATAATCTACTTTTTTTTGCCCTGTTTGATCGTGCTTGTTGTTGGGTATTCGTCAAGATTGGATCTTTTTGAGTTTTCTTTAGGGTTTTTTTTTTTTTTGATTTGGAAAAGATGGCTTTTTTAAGAGAATATTTAGGGTTTAGGGTTTTGGGGGAAGGGTGATAGAGATCAGGGGTTTTTGATTGAAAATCCAATTTAGAATTCCAGATTTAATTCTGTATTGTTGAAGATTCTGTGACTTGGAACTAATGTGGTGGTAATCTATGCTTGTGGAATTCTCTGCGTATAATATTTGTGTGAAGTGATCTAATCTATCTTTTCTCATCAAGTATATGCTCTTGTATTTTTAGTTTGATCTTAATTTTGTTCATTTGTTTCCTATTCTTGAGAAATAATACAATATGATATTCGAAAGTTATGTGTTTTCTTTAAAATCTTGCAGCATTAGGTAAATAGTTCCCGTAATCATGATCTTAGAATTAGAATGCCGTGAACATGTTTGGGGATATGCCACTAATTCAGACTTTTTTGGTTTTGGGTTTGATTCAATCTCAAGTCCCTTCTTTGCATTGACCAAATGCCTTCTACTTGTCGTAGGATCGATTCGTGCGTCTGCATTGCTGGGTAAAGCCGGCTCTGGTTAAGCCCCATCTGCGGCAGCAGAGACTGTCCCCGCTGCCATATGGAGAACCAGGAGGGAGAGGGGCTCGATATTCTCCGTGAGAATAGCCCTAATACACCATCAACATCTGGCACTGCGAGTTCATCGTTGGAATGCAGACCAGCTCATGGTAGTAATGTTTCTTTGAATGGTGCTTTGAACGGCGGTGCTCGTGGTAGCAATGTGCCGTCTAATGGTGCTTTGAACGGCGGCGCTCTTGGTAGTAATGTTTCTTTGAATGGTGCTTTGAACGGCGGTTCTCGTGGTAGCAATGTGCCGTCTAATGGTGCTTTGAACAGCGGCGCTCTTGGTAGCAATGTGCCTTCGAATGGTGCTTTGAACAGCGGCGCTCGTGGTAGCAATGTGCCTTCGAATGGTGCTTTGAATGGCGGCGCTCGTGGTAGCAATGTGCCTCTGAATGGTGCTTTGAACGGCGGCGCTCGTGGTAGCAATGTGCCTTTGAATGGTGCTTTGAACTGCGGCGCTCGTGGTAGCAATGTGCCTCTGAACGGTGCTTTGAACGGCGGCGCTCGTGGTGGCAATGTGCCTTTGAATGGCGCTTTGAACGGCGGCCCTCGTGGTAGCAGTGTGCCTTTGAATGGTGCTTTGAATGGCGGCGCTCGTGGTAGCAATGTGCCTTTGAATGGTGCTTTGAACGGCGGTGCTCGTGGTACCAATGTGTCTTTGAATGGTGGCGCTCGTGAATCATCGTTTAGTACTGAGGATATCTGGTCGCAGGATAAGCAGACTCTTGAATCAGCATTTGGGAATTGGAGCTTTACAGATTGCAATAGAGCTTTGCCGTCCTCTTCTTCACCTGCGCGTCACCATGATGAATTGTTACTGAACGGAAACGGACATATAAAAGACTTGGAGGAATCAGAGATGTTTGAAACTTATCACCAAATACCAAATGCAGTCATGCCAACGAGCACGGCGGAGAGGAGCCCTTATCGAATGCAAACACAAAACGACTACGTACGACCGCTCCAAAATCATGGAAATGAGTTGCATCCAAGGACATCAACCTGGCCTCTGATACCAACATCCGATCCTGCCAATTCTCATTTTCAGAATTTTTATTTGAATTATGTTGCTGTTAATTCGAATTATAATTATAATAATCAGCTAGGTACTGATTTGATGAACAATAACCTTTACGGGTATTATGATCAAGGCTTGTGCTGTGAAGCTGAGGGTTTTAGCATCCATCAAGGCGAAAATGCGGCATACCCACATGTAGCAGCAACCCTTTGGTCCAATGGACTCACGAATGTTGTGCCCCGAATTGGTCGGGCCGATGAAGGGGATTGTTCTTCTAGCTGTCGTGCCCCTTGTTTGCCTAAACGTTGCTGCTATCCTCTTTCTGGTAGTAATTCTAGGCACGATCCGGAACCATATCAGGAACAGAATTCAGTGGAAAGTATGCGGTTTCCTCCTTTCAGCAATCCTGGACATGATCAGGATTTCAATTCAGCAGAAAGCTTCCAGCTTCCTCCTGTTAATTGGAGATATTCTTTAAGACCGCAGCAGGAATACAATTCAGTGGATGAAGTTGCGGGCAGAATATACTACTTGGCAAAGGATGATGAGGGCTGCCGCTTCTTGCGGATGATACTCACGGAAGGAACCGCAGAAGATGTTCACAAGGTCTTCCTTGAGCTCGTGAATCACTTTATCGAACTTTCGTCTCACCCTTCGGGGAGTTGTCTAGTCCGAAACTTACTCAAAGTGTGCTCCACGGACCAAAGGATGTTTATATTTTATCAGCTTACCAGAAACCCAGGCAAGCTCGTTCGCATTTCTTGTGACATGCATGGGTATGTACTCTCCATTCTATCGATCTTATGTTTTTATCTTCTTAATTATGCCCTTTTTGATTTCTAACGAACTTAAAAAGTATTAAAAACAAAAAATGCAGAACTCAAGTGGTTCAAAAGGTGATTGAAGGCATCAAAAACTCAGATGAAAGCTTACGCGCTGTATTAGCATTAAGGCCTCATGCCGCCGCACTGATGAAGGATGAGAATGGTTCTCGTGTTGTAGAACACTGCTTTCAACATCTTTTGCCCGAGCATAGGCAGGTAAAATTGATTTTCAATACGCATATTATTTAACCATTGCTCGGAAATGGCCTTCTTTAAAGCTAAAAACAACGCAGCATATGCGGAACGAATTCAGCTGACGAGACAAAGGATTGCCCAATTATAGCTATAGCTATTTTAGGATGCAATATTTTTCTGGATCTTTATGATGTTGAGTTCTATAATACTCCCTCAAAGATATCTAGTACTCCAATTTAAGAGTACATAAAAATCTCTTCGTGTTGATCCTCGATATATTATTGTTTTTTTCTGACTCGAAGACTATAACTACTCTTTCTTCATGAAAACTCAGGTTGCTTTGGCTTTCATTTCCTATATCTTCTCTACAATTAACTCGAGTACCTTCGGGTTAAAGTTTGTAGATGGGTGTTGGATAAAGCTTTGTTATGAGCATTTAGTGCTTTTTTCTACAACAAGAGCAGATTTTGTGACCTACTCATATTATGATACAAGTTTACATTCAAATATGTATATGTCTATATATATATATATATATATATATATATATATATTTGACCCAATGTTTAACTTGCTTACTGACTATTCTCTTGTTTCCAGCTTCTAATTGATGTGGCCCTTGCTCATTCTGCCGACCTGGCAATGGATCGTAGAGGCTGTTGCGTGCTTCAAACCTGCATCATAAATTCAACTGGTTTCCAAAAAGATAATTTGATAAAGGCTGTTGCATCTAGAGCTCTAATCCTTTCAGATGATACATTTGGGTAAAATTCGGAATGCCTATTCTTCCCTTGATTTATAAAATATTCTTAAAATTCTCAAAATTCACTTATACTGATTGTGTTAACATTGTCCTCTGATGTTTGTTGCTGTTCTCCCTTAATATCAACATTTCTCGACATACTAGCTTTACACCATTTATATAATGGCATCTCTTCTTTTACATTATTTGGTCCCTAAAAGAAGTTCTTCTTGCAGAAACTATGCGGTACAATTTGTTCTTGAGCATGGGACTCCATTGTCCACGAAGCTGATAATGGATTTGCTCAGGGGCCATCATGTAACTTTCTCGATGCAGAAATATGCTAGCAATGTTGTTGAGAAATGTCTACTTTTTGCCGGGCCGAACAATTATGGAGATATCGTCCAAGAACTCATACGCAATCCCAGTTTTTCACTTCTCGCAGAAGACCAGTACGGAAATTATGTCGTTCAAACAGCTCTCTCAGTATCCAAGGTAAAAAAAAAAAAAAAACTTTAAAGGTTGTGTTACTGGCCGTTAAACTTATTGTGAAAAATTCACTACTGTCGCTTAACTTTAATCTCTTGCTAAATCCTTTGTGCCAATGTTTTTGTTAAATCGGGGTAGTCAGTGAAATTCCTAACAAAAGCAGGACTGTAACAAAAGCGATCTTCATTCCGTTAATTGCAAAAATGAAAATTTGAAGTTCAGCAAACCTACTAATCAAAATTTCGCAAGAAGTTTGGTGACTAGTGTGAAATTTTTTGTGCTCTTATTTGACAATATTCCTCATCAAGCAGGGCCCTCTTCGTGCTGCTCTGGTTAATGCCATCAGGCCGCATGCTGCGGCGCTCCGTCTTAGCCCTTACGGGAAGAGAGTTCTCTCAGCGGCGGGACTGAAGAACAAAATAGAATCTTGTATCAGGTCATATCCGAAGAACTTTTCTTGAATGTCCTCAGAATCCCTTTCTGTGCAGTGCATGTAATCTTGTAAAATGCTGCATACGATGCCGAGATGTAGATGTTAGTTTGTTTAGGAAAGAGAAGAGTCTCTATTTTTTTCCCTTCTGTTTGAAGCACTTTTGCTGTTAGACACAGTTGGTGTCACTAGTTGAGATATAGGTGTTGTAGAGTTAATGTAAAGAATATAAGTGGGTCTTGTCGGAATAGTTTTATGATTCATGTTACTACTATATGAGCAATGTGGTTTCGTTTGTTTGAATTTGTCGTTTATATAATCTTCTTGAAGTGATCGCTTGAGATTTCTATTGTTTTAAAATTCGACCGTGTTTTGATTGCTCGACTTAAAACTATGCGTCTGTCTTCGATGTTCACAGCAGCTTCTCCGCACTGAGAAGTATCAAATATTTGGCATCAGAAGCTTTAATTAAAACTTCTACTACTGCAGTTAGAATATGTCAAGAAGAATCGTTGAAAAAGTTGTGTTACAGCTTTCAAAAAGTTTTATCTATACCACTTTGTACGTTTACAGGAGCTCCAGTGAGATCAAATTGATCCTAACTGGCCATAGATTAAATTTATTTTGTGGATTATGTTTATTTGTTTGGTATTGATAGCTATTTATCGTCATTGGCCCAAAAGAAGTTCTGTTGAAACTGCAGAAATTATATCGGAATTGAGTTGTTGCAATCTATATATCACGGACATTTCTATAAACCTCGCGTGTACGTGTCGGACACGCACGTATCCGATGTGGACATTTTTTGGACGCGCTTTCAATGCCTATCTATAATGTATACAACTAAAAAAACTATATACATATTTTTATTTTACTTTTTCGATGCATATATAATGTAAAATAATAAATAATTTTGCTTTTTGATGAATGCGTCCAATTTTTTTTAACAATATAAATAAATTATGTATGATAGAGAACTTATTTTTTTAAAATATATGAACTATCAATAGAAAGTTTACTAACTTTCGTTCGTATAAGAAATATAACAATATTTTATCAAAACTAATATTTTATATATAATAAAAATACATTATTATATTAATAATAATATATTTTATTAGCGGTGTCCCTGTCGTGTCCGTGTTCTAATTTTTTAAAAACTGTCGAGTCGTGTCGTATCCCGTATCAATGTCCGGAACGCCTAGGTTACAATCTATATAGTATGAAACTTTTTACACAACAAACAAAATATTTTTCCATCGCACTTTTTCACCGTTTGTAACACATTCACCCCCCCAACTGGAGCTCTATAAGAAATTTGATGGATAACCAATTAAAGCACAATGGAAACAACTTATCCCCAAAGGCAGAAGCTTTAAGAAGAAAGTGCTTTTTCTATGATAGGAAGCGGAAATGAGCTTTTGCATCTAAGAAGATCTCCAGCGGCCTCTAGCAGGCTAGCAGCTGTAAAAAAGACAATGAAAAAGCTATTAATTATTTTGAACAGCTCCAAGCTATTGGTGCTTTTGCTGATTGAAAAGCTCGACTAACAAGTTCAATCTCAAGACACAGGAGTATGCTAGGAAAAGATTAAACTTCACAACAAAAATTTGCTCAAAGTGTTCAACCACACAGTTTTAAAGCCAATGAAAATTCAGTGTCAGTTACTACAAGCATGACAAAATTTCCCACAATTTTTTCGCATAAAAGGAGACAGGTGAATGTAAATTCGCCATATAAAGGATTCCTAGCAAGATAACTTTGAAGCAACCACATTTAAATTCCCCTCATCTTCTTTATCTCTTTCTTTCCAATCTTCTCATCCCGGCGGCGGAGGAGGGTGAGGGTGTGTGTCTGGGCATGGACAGAGGGGTGGGCGAGGGCGGGGCTGCCGCGGACATTGGCGGATCTATAGCCACCTCAGCGGGGTCCATTGCCCCACAGTTGATCCCAAAGTGGGGTCAACAAGTAGGGTAGGTCTAGTATTTTTTTTAATTATGAATTTATTTTTTTTGGTTTAAATTATTTTTAGTTAATTGTATTTGTTACTGTTATTATTTGTGAAAAATAATTATTAATTTATTTTATTATTTTTGTTAGCTATTGATATATAGTTAATTTTATGTGGTTTACAAGAAAGTAATTTATTTATTATAAATTTTGGCTAGTAAATACATAAAAAAGATGAATTTTACGGTATTACCAATAATGTTATTATAAATTATTTTCAAACTATAAAAATATGTTGAAAACAATTGTAAATAGAAATAATAATTTTTCTGTTTATACATTATTTATCACTAATTTACTTTTTTTTTATTATATATTTGAGTCCATTCAGAAATTTTTTTAAATCCCCCACTGGCGGCGGAGGGCGAGGTGGCGGCCGAGAACATGTGTGTGGGCATGGATCAGGATTTTAGAAATATTTTGGATATAAAAAATAAAATATAAACGGAACCCTAATGGAACACTGACGGCGGGGGCCGAAGTGAATATTTTTTATTTTTTATTTTTTATTTTTTACTTTTTAAGAAGGCAAAGTCTAAATTTTTGAATGATATGGAAAAAATGAAAAAACGGATATTGATAGAATTTTTTTTTTATAATTTAGCCATGTTGATTTGGCTGAATTTCAAGACTTCAAGATCATCTAAATGTCTCAATATGGTACAACACTCACAAAATATTGAGGGCATGGATATTTAATACAGTTACCAATGGTCTCAAGTGTCAGAAAACGAATTGTCTTGCTCCATCTAGTTACTTGAAAAGAAAAATATGAAGAAGATGATTTATACATACGAGACAGAAGAAACCTAATATGGGTTTTGCCGTATCAAACAAAGTACCAAGAGTCTAAACACTCTATCAGCAATCTGGTGGGTCGTCTGGACAGAACGAAATAATTCAATCTTCAACGGAAAATTCATGGATGCTACAAGGGCGTTGACAAGGGCACAACTTTTATCAAAAGCTTGGTCCAACTCACTATGAGCGGCAATCATCCCCCCTGCCGCACCCATGTTACACTCGCATACACACGATTTGGCCACACTCTTCTAACTCTACTTACTCTCGTTTTTTCATTTTGTCTCTTTTATCTTCGGAGGCCTTAGCTGCTTCCATTATGTACGCCTAGTTCATACCTAATGAATGAAGCAGGTAGCTCGCTACCTTTTTCTCAAAAAAAACAAAGTAGCCTCAGTTTTTTAATGCACTTATTGAAAAATGATAGTTCAGCAACCGAAAGAGTGCGAGGCTAGGGATGTCAAAGGTACGGATGCCCGAAATTTTATTCAAATTCAAATTCGAACGGAGCAAATTTATCCAATTAAACGGATATGGTTTCGGATATGAATATTAAAAACAAAAATTCGACATATATGAATTTTGACTGTAACTGATCCAAACCCGAACCCGACTCGAACCCGAATTTATTATACATTACATATAATATGTATATAAAAATTTGATGTTATATTTGAATTTGTGTTTTAAAAATTTAGATTTAATATAATATATCTTGAAATATTGAAAAAAAGAAATGACTGTTTCGGTTTGAATTTTCGGGTTCGTCGGATTTTGGTCGGGTTTGGATGTGAATTTTTAAAATCAGTCGGCTTCGGGTTTGGAGCTGTGTTCGGGTTCGAATTTTTAAAAATTCGTCTTGAATCCGACCCGTTGACATCCGAGGCCACGTTATAATACCAAAAACAACTTTTGATTTATTGCAGCCATGATATTGCATTTGGTGAACAGGTGAGAAATCAGTATTTGACAGCTAGCAGAAAACATCAAGAATGCGGGGCGGACCCGCGCGCCCGCTGCGGGGCAGGCCGGACCCGCGCGCCCGCTGCCGGGCAGGCCGGACCCGCGCGCCCGCTGCAGACGGGCCGGGCCAGCGAGCACGGTGCGGTGCAGGCCAGGCCCGCGCGCCCGCTGTGGACAGGCCGGGCCGGGGCGCCCGTTGCGGGCCGGAAGGAGGCGAGACAGGCCCCCATTCCCGTAGCAGGCCGGGCCAGGTACGCAACCCCCTGGCCCACGACCTGCTGAGGCCAGGCCAGGCCTGCTCGCTCGTTTCGGACCGAGCCGTCCCCGCACGCCAGCTGCGGGCAGGCCGCGCTAGCCGGCTGTGGAAGGGCCGGGCCCACGCGCCCGTCGCGGGCCAGGCTGGGCTCGCAGGCCTGCTGCGTGGCGGGCCCGGCCCGCATGCCCGCCGGGCCCACGACCCGCTGAGGCCGGATGAGGGCTGCTCGCTCGTTTCGGGCCGGTCCGTTCCCTCAGGCCCGCTACGGGGCGGGCCGGGCCTGCTGGCCCGGTTCGGTTCGGCCGAACACGCAGGCCCGATGCTGCCAGGTCGGACCCGCACGCCCGGTGCGGAGCGGGCCAGGCCCGCACGCCCGGTGCGGAGCGCATCAGGCCCGCACGCCCCCTGAGAAGCGGGCCAGGCCCGCACTCCGGCTGCGGCCGGGCCGGCGCGCCCGCCGCAGGCCTGACCGGCCCCGCTAGCCCGCCGAGGACGAGCCGGGCCGGCACGCCCGTTCCAATGCCGGCCAGGCCCGCTCGCCTGATTTGGACGGGCCGGGCCGGCACGACCGCTGCGTTGCGGGCCGGGCCTGCGCACCCGCAGCGGAGCGGGCCGGGCCTGCACACCCGCTGCAAAGCAGGCCGGGCCGTCGCGCCCGCTGCGGACGGACCGGGCCTGCGAGCCCGGTGCATTACGGGCCGGGCCCGTGATCCCCCTGACGCCGGGCCGGACCCGTGCGCTCGTTGCGGGCCAAGTTGGGAGGGCCTGCTGCGAGGCGGGCCGGGCCCGTATGCCCGCTGTGGCCGTGTCGGGCCTGCTGTAGGGGCCGGGCCCGTCGCTCGTCGCGGGCCGTGGCGGCCTCACAGGCCCGCTGCGGGGCGGGCCGGGCCTGGGAGCTCAGTGCGGTTCGAGCCAGGCCCGCAGGCCCGCTACGGCCGGGCCGAACCCGCAGGCTGCGGGGCAGGCCGATCCTGCGCGCTCGATGCGGCCGGGCCGACCCGCGCGCCCGGCAGCTGGCGCGCAGGCCCGGTCCGCCCCGCACCCCCCGGCCTGGCCGCAGCGGGCCTACGGGTCCGGCCCGAACCGCACATGGCTCGCAGAAGACCAGTACGGTAATTATGTCGTTCAAACAGTTCTCGCAGTATCCAAGGTTAAAAAAAAACCCTTTCGCCATCCTTATTGGGTTAAAGGTTTTGTCGCTTAACTTTAATCCCTTGCTAAATCGTTTGTACTAATGTTTTTGTTAAATCGGGGTAGCCAGTGAAATTCCTAACAAAAACAGGACCGTAACAAAACCGATCTTCATTCCGTTAATTGCAAAATTAAAATTTGAAGTTCCGCAAACCTACTAATCGAAATTTCGCAAGAAGTTTGGTGACTAGTGTGAGATTTTCTTGTGCTCTTATTTGACAACATTCCTTATCAAGCAGGGGCCTCTTCGTGCTGCTCTGGTTAATGCCATCAGGTCTTTAGCCCTTACGGGAAGAGAGTCCTCTCAGCGGCGGGACTGAGGAACAAAATAGAATCTTGTATCAGGTCATCTCCGAAAAACTTTTCTTGGACGTCTTCAGAACCCCGTTCTGTGCAGTGCATGTAATCTTGTACAATGCTGCATATGATGCCGAAATTGATGTAGATGTTAGTTTGTTTAGCAAAGAAGAGTCTCTACTGTTTTCCCCTTCTGTTTGAAGCAGTTTTGGTGTTAAGACACAGTAGGTTTCACTAGTTGAGATATAAATGTTGTAGAGTTAATGTAAAGAATAAGTGGGTCTTGTAGGAATATTTTTATGATTCTTGTTACTACTATATGAGCAACGTGGTTTCATTTGTTTGAATTTGTCGTTTATATAATCTTCTTAAAGTGATCGCTTGAGATTTCTATTGTTTTAAATTTCGACTTGAGATTTCTATTGTTTTAAATTTCGACCGAGTTTTGATTGCTCGACTTAAAAGTATTTGTTTTCGATATTCACAACAGCTTCTCCACTCCGAAAAGTATGTCAAGAAGAATTGTTGAAAATATTATCGTGCAGCTTTCGAAAAGCTTTATCTATACCAATTTGTACTTTTACAGGAGCTCCAGTGGGATCAAATTGATCCTAACTGGCCATAGATTAAATTTATTTTGTGGATTATATTTATTTGTTTGGTATTGAGAGTTATTTATCATTGTTGGCCCAAAATCAGTCTCCGACGAACACATAAAGGCAAAAGCCATTTTTCGCCGGCGCAACAAACAAACATTATATCATAACTGAGTCGTTTCTATCTATACAGTATGATATCTTTTAGGCAACAAATAAAATATTTTTCTATAACACTTTTTCACCATTTGTATCACATTCCCCAGCAATTCCAACTGGAGCTCTAATAAGAGATTTGATGGATAACCAATTAAAACAAACTGAAACAACTCAACCCAAAAGGCAGAAGCTTTAAGAAACCAAGCTTTAAGAAGAAAAGTGCTTTCTCTGTGATAGGAAGCGGAAATTAGCTATTGAATCTAAAAAGATTTACAGCTGCCCCAAGCAGCTGTAAAAGAGACAATGAAAAGAGCTATTATTTTGAACAGCTCAAAGCTGTTACTGCTTTTGCTGATTGAAAAGCTCAACTAACAAGTTCAATCTTAAGATACAGGAGTATGCTAGGAAAAGATTAAACTTCACAAACATTTGCTCAAGGTGTTCAACCATACATTTTTAAAGCCAATGAAAATTCATGTCAGTTAATACAAGGATGACAAAATTTCCCACAATTTTTTAGCATAGAAGGAGACAGGTGAATGTAAATTTGCGATATAAAGGATTCCTAGCAAGATAACTTAGAAGCAACCAGATTTAAATTCAGAATCCGAGCTTTATGATCTACCGCGGCCCCTAAAACCACCACGACCGCCACCTCTTGGAGGGCCGCCTCTGCCGCGGCCACCTCTTCCACGGAAGCCACCACCGCCACCTCTTCCACGGAAGCCACCACCGCCACCTCTTCCGCCACCACGGCCGCCGCCTCTAAACCCAGCTTGTTGCTGTCCCCTGCACAGAGGAAGAAGCAAGTGAGTCAAGAATCTAGTAATCAAATATCCAAATACCAATTTAAAAGGAAAAAGAAGGTGAGAAATTAGAATGTTGATTTCGCCGAATTTCAAGACTTCAAGATCATCTAAATGTCTCAATATGGTACAACATTCACAAAATATTGAGGGCATAGTTATTTAACACAGTTACCAATGGTCTCAAGTGTCAGAAAACGAATTGTCTTGCTCCATCCAGTTACTTGAAAAGAAAAATATGAAGAAGATGATTTATACATATGAGACAGACGAAACCTAATATGGGTTTTGCCGTCTCAAACAAAGTAGCCCCAGTTTTTTAATGCACTAATTGAAAAATGAAAGTTCAGCAACCGAACGAGTGCGAGTCCATGTTATAATACCAAAAAGAACTTTTGATTTATTGCAGCCATGACATTGCATTTGGTGAACAGGTGAGAAATCAGTATTGGACAGCTAGCAGGAAACATCAAGAAGCATACTCTTATAATTCTAAACTTGCCAGTTAGCCCAATGCATAGAATCGTATTCAGATAGGATTAATAGCAATCGCTCAACTGGAGACGGTATATATGAACTAATCCATGCTACTTAACAAAATTGAACTTTTCGATCAACATGCTACACACCAATCTGTTCTATAAAAGTCCAGATGATAATGTCCACCTAACCTCCAAATGGAGGTATTTGATATGATCAAACAAACCATAGGTTCTTATGCTTCGACATGTCATGGGGTTAATATACAGCAATAAACTCAATAAAGTGGTCATAACAATACTTGCGAATATGTAACACATGCAACAAAAAGGGGAGTGGGGGAAAAAAAATCATACTTTGGCTGCGGGAGAAACCGCGAGAGCGGCAACAGCTTCCCAGGGTCGATGAAAAACTTGTCACCCGGTGAATAGGAAGCCGCGATGATACCCTCCATCATCTTAATAGAGAAACACTGGAGAAAAATATGAACACAAAAAAAAAAAAAAAAGAAAAAGAATAATTTGCTGATTCAATTCAACATAACAATATATTCAAATTCTGAGTAATTTGGGAGTGAAAAGTAGGGCTCACGGATTCATTAATGGGGCCAAAGATCTCATCAACTTTCCCGATCTGGGTCTTGTTCTGCAAATAGATCGGGGCGTTGAAGTAGGGTATCTTCTCGTTCGTGAGCTTCGTCACCGCGTCCCCCTCGCAAGCGTGGAGAAACGAGGACACCTCTACGCACAACAAACCAAATTTTTTGCTTGAGATCGAATAGATTAGGGTTTAGTAAGATGGAGTAGGAGATGGAGAGGGCGCACCTACGACCTCGGAGGGGGGCCCCTCGTCGCGGTAACCGCCGCCGCCACCACGGCCGCCGCCCCTGAACCCGCCACCGCCCCTGAACCCGCCGCCGCCCCTTCCGCCGCCGCGGCCCCTGAACCCGCCGCCGCCCCTTGGTGGCCGCATCTTCGTCGTCCTCTACGCAGAGAAGGGGGAGGAGTGAACCCTCAAAACCCTAACCCTAGGCTCGAGTAAAATCTGCGGCGTCGGGTGGACAAGAGGGGGCGATGGTGGGTTTTAGGGTTTAAGAGGATTGAACTGATGGGACCCACGCAGGAGGGAAATTATCGAATAGACCCGGTTCACGTAACCCTCGCACCCTAACACTAGTATATGTTCTATAATATTCAATAAATTCTTAATATTATTATTAATTTTGGATAATTATTTCTCATAAATTAAATAATATTCTTACTTATAAGGTTGAGTTGTAGGACAATTTGATACCAAAATAATAGATTGTAATCTCAGTCATAGATATTATAAATTATATTTACTAGTATAGAAATCTGTGCGATGCAGCGGGTAGATAAAAGAAGCAAAATTTTAAACGAACCGTGATGTCGCTCGCCTCGGCCCAGTTGTGAGCGCGCGCGAGGAGGCGGCCGAGGCGGCAGCGATTCACGGCGAGCGGGGGCCCCGACGCGGACCAGCCCTTGTAGCTTATTGTTCAAACGTGACCTCGAGTGCTTACATGGGCTGCGGCTCGACTTCGTGGGACGATATTTCTCGAAAGAGACAACGTTATTCGCATCCTCTTCTTCTTCTTTTTTTCGTCCTCATCATCTTCATTAACATAATGAGAGAGAGAGCGATGAGTGTGGGGTGGGAGATTAGATGATGAAATTCTTTTTTGTATAGAAAATAAGAGGTCATGCAAAAAAGAAGGGGTAGAGAGATTAATGGAGGAGGGGAGTGGATTGGAGTTACAAAATCCACTAATTGATAGAATATGGTGCATGTAATTTATGGAGGAGGTGAGTAAATTGAAGTTACAAAGCCCACTCATTAATATATAAATATAGAGTTGAGCTAGAATACTTCTAAGAGTATCAAGGAGGTGGTGGTGCTTATGGGTTTATAGCCTTTGGATTGAGATTTGGAGGGTTGGGATGATGGTGGTAGGTGGAATAGTATTTGATCTAAAGGCTATTAGTAATTAAAAAGTAGATCCAAGGGCTAAAAATGTGGAAGCACCAAGGAGTTGGTGCTTCCAAAAGTATTCTAGCTCAATTCTATATGAGTTGAGCTAGAATACTTCTAAGAGTATCAAGGAGGTGGTGGTGCTTATGGAAATTTATTATTTAACTTCTCCTCATACTTATTAAGCATTTCTAGCATTAATTTCTAGCGTTTCTAGCATTAGGGAATGAGAAAGGGGGTGAAGGAGAAATTGCTCAATCCGATTCGGTGAAGAATTTGAGTCGGTTCGGGTTGGTATTCACACTCAATAATCCGATTCAAGCAAACTGAGGAAACACCGCCACGTGGCAAGTTGGAGCAAATTAAGAGAATGCCGCCACGTGGCAATTTGGTGAGAAATAATGAAAAGTAAAGTAATAGATTTGTTTAGAATACCAACCATCAAAATATTTTAGCCAACAACCCTCCATAAAAGTTCAACCTTTAAAAAAAAAAAAACAAAAAACAAAGGCAAGATGCTTCTCTACACTCTTTACCTATGCTTTATAATATAAGCAGAACATAACTATAAAATGCTTTAAAACTCTTATAATTCTCTAAAGTATGAGGTATAAAAGGATTTAAGTGTCCATCGGCACCGGCCGTATCTACCGTACCGTATCGTGCCAACAAGATACCGACAGATACAACTTTCGTGCCGATGGCACAGCTCAAAACTATCTTTTTTTTTTTAATTAATAAATAATTTTCTCAATAAAGTTTAAAAAAATTGATAAAAATACATAATAAGCAATTAGAAAATTTTAATGCTAAAGAAAATAAATATTTCATATCGTCATGTGTCAGCACACATGTATTTTTTGTGACCGGCATACATCGGCACGGACTGGCACGCACCGTGCCGTGCCGTGCCGTGCCGGAAAGTTTTCGGCACGACCCGTGCCACGGCACTCAAATCCTTGGAGATATGATTATGATAAAGGCTTGTCATTATCTTATGAAATAAAGGGAGGACCACAAGGATTACTATTACATAAGCCCATAGTGATACAAAAAAAGAATGCAAATACATCATCACCTACCAAAAATATCATCAAAAAGAACATCTTACCAATAATCCATGCAGGAGCACCCATAATACCTAAAATGATGAAACCTATTATTATCCCTAACAATGATCTCCCTCCCTAGAATACCCGAAATGAACTTAAATGCGCGATGGCAATCCCCGCAAACCCGAAGGTTCTTCGTGATCCTTATAGGTATCCCTGGAGGGATGCACAGGAGCCCGAATGCGAGCGCGAGCTTCTCGCTGTGTTGGATCACCTCGGTCTCCTTCTCCTCCTCTTCGAGATCGTAGAGGGAGTAACCGGTGTCGGGTTTGTATCCGGCCGCCTCCATCTCTCTTCGTAGCTTCGCCAGCATTGCTTGGATCTCCGTGTTCCGCTCGTGCGTCGTGTCCTTGGCCTGGAACACGTGGACCTCGCTCTTCCACGTGATCCAGCTGCAGCCGGGCCCTTTCTTGATCCCGACGTCCTTCATCTCCTTCCTCACCTCTATTGCTTCCTCCCACCTGAACAAGTTCGAAGTGGATCGCAACATTTAACTGCTTCGTACTGAACCGTAAAACAAGATTGTGAAAAGGCTCATCTCATGTGTCAGTATGCTGAAGAGCATAGAGGATCATGACACAAGAAGTGCCAATAAAGAGTTATTATTTTTACCCTTTTCTTTTGAGATCAGAAATAAAAAGGAAAATGAAAGTGAGAGTGGTATCAGTTTGCTTTGATTCTTCTTTTTCTCCTAAGGCGAGAGAGTTCAATTGCAGTAGTAAATAGTACTTCACAAAAGCGAAATATAGATTCGGAGCTATGTGGACTCAAAAAGTATACTCTCCATAGCTAGCAAATATTCAAGACCTACATGATTAAAATACTTGAAACTACCTTTTTGTATGGTAACTATTGATCAGCATATGCTTTTCATTCTTTTATCTCAGACAATGTAGGTTAATTAATTAACAGCTAAAACCATTTAATTGTATAAGATATAAACGCATAACAAGTTTTCCACAAGAAAATAAGAGAGTATACGGAAGACAAACTGAAACACATATGTGGCAAAACAATCGAAGTTCCTGGAGAAACGAAGAAAATGGTTTCACCTATTGCATGAGTCGGACAGGAGTAAAAACTTAAACTAGTCAATGGCAAAATATGTAGATGGTAAAAACAAAAAACGAGAACCTATAGACCATACGCCAATTTGGAAATAGAAACCCTAACTTTGACACCCTCCCAGGTTTTCTCATTTTGGTTTGAGTTATTTTATCAGTTGTACTGAAGATTCCGTTAAATTTGACAGCTCTTCTAGCTGTTGACTATTAATGCAACCTGCAATCTCATCAGCTGAGGATTAGGCAGAGCAATTAGCGGTTAAACAGAATCCCTATTCAGCTAGTGAAACAACTCAAATCACAAGGGGTATCTGAATTAAAAAGAAATAAAGTTGAGATCTTGAGGGTCTATTCAAAAAATGCCCTATAGTTGACGGGGTCCTCTTACACTTTTACCTATTAAGATCAATCTCTCCAGCATGCATTTTTATTTTTCTGAAACTAAAAAGTTAAGCTGAGAAAATTTAGGAATCTCACCTTCCTGCCGAGGCAAACATGTTGGAGAGAAGCACATGATTGCCCGAATCTTGCGGGTCAAGCTTAAACAACTTCTCTGCTGCGATCCTCCCCAACTCCGTCTTCCTGTGCATCTTACAAGCCCCAAGAAGCGCCCCCCAGACGGAGATGGACGGGGGGATCGGCATCTCCTTTATGAACTCGTACGCCCTCTCCTCCATCCCCGCACGCCCAAGCAAGTCCACCACACAAGCATAGTGCTCGGTCCGTGGCTCAATCCCAAACCTCTCCTTCATCGTCTCAAACAACTCTAGGCCTTCGTCAGTGTACCCTCCCCTACTGCACGCGGTGATCACGCTAACCAACGTCACGAAATTGGGCGCAACCTCTCCGCTCGCCACCATCTCGTCGAACAAGGCGAGTGCCGCGTCGGCACGCCCGTGCTGCGCGTACCCGCCGATCATGGCGTTCCACGAGACCAGATTCCTCTCCGGCATTTCGTCGAACGCCTTCTCCGCGTCCTCTACACTCCCGCACTTCCCGTACATGTCGACGAGGGAGCTTGCGACGAAGATGTTTGCGTCAATGCAAGCGCGAAAGGCCACCGCATGGACGGAGCGGCCGAGGTCGAGGCCCGATAGGCCGGAGCAAGTGGTCAAGACGCTAGAGACCATGTAGTCGGTAGGCTCCACTCCTTCGCTCCGCGCTTTCAAGTACAATTTAAACGCATCCTCCTCGGCGCCGTTCTGCGCGTAGACCACGATCATGGAACACCAGGAAACGACGTTCCTCAGGGGAATCTCGTCGAACACGCCGCGGGCGTCGCGCGTGCGGCGGCACTTGCCGTAGAAGTCGACGAGCGCGTTGCGCACGGACACGTTGGTGCAGAATCCGTACCGGATCACGAAGCCGTGGAGCTGGGAGCCGAGGTCGGCGTAGGAGGCGCCGGCGCAGGCGTTGAGGAAGGCGCAGAGCGAGACGGTGTCGGGGCGCTCCCCGGCGCGGCGGAGGGCGAAGAAGGCGCGCACGGCGTCGTCGGGTCGGCCGTGGAGGACGGCGTTGGTCATGACGGCGTTGAAGGAGACGGCGCTCGGGCGGGGCATTTCGCCGAACAGGTTGCGGGCGTCGGCGGGGCGGCCGGTCTTGAGGTACATGTCGAGGGCGGCGGAGGCGACGAAGGGGTCGGCGGGGAGGAGGCCGAGTCTGAGGGCGAGGGAGTGGATCTGGGGGCCCGAGGAGGGTGGGGAGAGGGGGGAGGCGGAGGCTTTGAGGGCGCAGGGGAGGGTGAAGTGGTTGGGGCGGACGGAGCGGCGGAGCATGGCGAGGAGGAGGCGGAGGGCGAGGAGGGGGCGGTGGTGCTGGGCGGCGCCGGAGATGAGGGCGGTGAAGGAGACAACGGAGGGGGAGGGGTGGAGGAGGAGGAGGGAGGAGGCGGGGGAGGGGAGGTCGAGCTTGGAGTAGAGGTTGATGAGGTGGTTGGAGAGGAAGGAAGGGAGCGGCGAGGGGAGGAGGCGAACGGCGGCGCCGTGGGCGGCGCGGCCCACCGCGGCGGAGCGCGTCGACACGGCGACCTCGATCGCCGCCGCCAGGGACTGCGCGTCGCGGCGGGGAAGAAGCATCGGCCGCGTCCATCAACTCCCGCTGCGGCTTCCGACCGTTGCCACGCTTCTGTGCACGTATAATAGGCCCATAATAGTATTCGGCGAATGTGTCCAGTAGTCGTTGCCGTGTTCTTTAGTTCGGCTGAATTCGGCGATCCCGGACCTCCCTCTGCCGAATTAAGGAGAAATTCGGTGGTTTCAAGTATGAGATGATTCATATTTTTAATTGTCTATTCTTTAGAATCGTTCAGTATGTATTCGAGTTGGAAGCGGTTGTGTGTTTTGCACAAAAAATTTGAAGCAATGTGTTGACCTTCCCCCAAATTATAATAGTAGAGCTTACAGATTCCATAAATTGGAAGAATTTCATAGGAAGAACGCATATTGCTAAATTTCATAGGAAGTACGTACGCATATTGCTAAACAAAGACTACCATGATTCAGAATAAGCCTTGGAATTTATTTAATTCAAATTGTAATCATTTCGATCCCGAAAACAATTCTTGGTGGCAGAAGATGGATGGAAGGTAAAGCTTATAAACTTTTGCTATGCATGTGGAGCTTCTTACCAAAGCACGAGCTTAAAGAAGAGCACAGATCAATCAAAAGAAAACTGAGAGTATCACCATACACAATAGGATACAATTACAGCAAAGAGCATCTTATTAAAATAGTACATTATCCAGGTTAGTTAAAAAGTTAAAAGCTTTAAAGATCAAGTCATACCACATTATCAATAAAATTTCAGCATTTCACTTTCCCACTTTTAATAATAATATCCAACAAAAGATATAGATATAAACTTCCACAACATCAGATGTCAAAGATGCTCAATGTCAACAGATTTTGAATGGCTTCATCCATGCCATCCATCAAACCAAAGCAAAATATCACATTTACGATTCAAGGATGTGTTTTAGAAACTGAAAAAAAACAAGAAATTATAAAAAGAGAGGTACAGTGTGATTCTTTAATTCATCATAGAAGATAAGTTGACATCAGTTCGCTAAAAAGAAATTTTGTTTGCTTGTATCTGTTTAGGGTTTGGGGCAAAAAAAAAACAAAAAAGAAAACGAAACAAATAAACTTAAATTGTTCTAGATCATTCTTCATGAATCTAAATTTGGCATATGTAATTAAATATTTTTGTGATTTACAGAATAACAAAAATTACACTAGTTAGGTATCTATCTAATGTCCCTTTGCTTAAATGTTATGATCATTGAATTGGGAAGCTATTGATTAATATCCAATGAAATGAGAACATAAATCTCAGTAATAGCATGTCCAAGCTTGCTGAACAACCCGAATCAGACTGAAATATTCTGGTCCTTTTTTAGTTTGCTTTCAAATGTTATTTGGTTCAGTTTGGTTCAAAAATTCGGAGGACCAAAGTTTATTGTCGACCCTATCTGTGCCCAAAAACCAACTGAGCTAATCCAATGCACACAACCTATTCAAACCTGAGGATAGAAAAACTTGAAAAAAGATGTTCAGAAGCTACTCTAGCAAGCAGTTTTCTCCAACTATTAGCTATATCTTACAATGGCTTTAATCAAGGTTTGGTAATATACTTGTGCAAAAAATAAAACTAACAGCATAGAGCTTAATAATCAGATTTTCGTCAAAGTCAAATCAGTAGTATTAACAAATCATAAGAAGGCAAAAGCGGAATGTGGGGAATTAAGAAAAAAATTTCCTATACTTTACCAGTTCTTAAATGAATACATAAAGCCACAGGTGCTCATCGTACAAAACATGTAACAATAAGTTGGACCTCGGCTAAAAATGTTCTTGAGAAAAAGAAAAAAAATCCTGTAGTTGCAATACCTACACTATAACTGCTGAAGAATGAGGGTGATAATAAGGCTAATAACAGTAAAGCTGCTGCTGATTAAAAAAAAAAATATCAAAAAAATATTATAACAAACAGGAACAAAATACAATATACCTGAAGGAAACTCAACCATCAATCCATCTGTATACTATTATAATTCCAAAAAGGGGAATCACCTGACAATAGTATAAAGCTCAAACTGCCGCCTGAGAGCTTCCCTCAGGAGCCGTTGTTGCTCCTACCAATTCCCAAGAAGCCAATTCCTTTTGCTTATCAACTGTTTCTGGCTCTAATTCATTACTTGGAAAAACTTCCAATTGCAAAGATGGGGCAATGTTCTCTACATGCGGCCACGTTAATTCCCACAAGCTGCTTCCATCGGAAGTGCTCCTCTTAACAAGCACCCCATTTGCTTTCATCACAAGCAGCGTGTTCTTGAGAAGCTCCGGAACAGCTTCTTGCAGCTTCTCCATCTTCCTACCCCTCATTCTGGCTTTCATGTAACTCTCCAAATGTTCAAGAACCCCCAACCACAGTTTGCTGAAGCTGCTTTCCCCTGAAACATCTTGCAATGACTGTAAAAAAACCTTCGACAGTAACTTCACTGCATGAAGAAGAGAGCTCTCCATATTACGAAAGTCTTTAGGCGAATAAGTTTGTGCAATTTCCAACAACTCATCGAGCAAATGGAAAACAATGTTGAAAGATTGTACCCATGTTAAAGGTGAAAGATAAATCCCTTCAATTCCAACCAAACATCTCTGTAACGATAATAGTGCATGATTCCTCACTTCTTCTCTCTGGTCTATGCAAACTTTTTTTAGTGCTTGTACCAGCCTCAGCCACATCTCTCTAATACCTTCTAATATCCTTTCAGCTTCTCCACCCACTTCCTTAACCTCGCGAGCCCAGCGAGCGAGACAAGAAACTGACTCCCCCATTAGATCTAGGGCATGGACTGACCTTTCTGTTAACCCAAGTCGAGATTCTGCAAACTGTCTGGAAGCTTCTATACAGAGAATGAAGTTGGCTGGTGACAGATGGGCCCCTTCGGACATAATAAATACGAGAGCCTCAAAACCCACATCAGAAGCATCTGGGTGCCGGGCAGTAATGGAAAGTAAGGAAATTATGGTTCGCCAACCTGTTTGGGACTTAATATGGGTTGCATTCGCCTTCACCAACCGCGTGACTTCTTGTGTGATGTTTTCACAATATGCATCGGCTACTCGGGCGTCAAGCTTCAAAATCAACTGTAGAGACTTCAATAGATCGTCTACCAGGTTTTCCTTATAGGGGAGTAACCTCTGGCAAATCCGAAGAAGCCCAAAGACAGCTTTTTCCACCAGATTGCAAGGCATCACAGTGCACTGAACAATATGTGCTATGTGCTCATAAACACCCTGCCAGAGTAGAACAATCCTATCTCGATTATTTAATGTGACGGCAATCAGTAATTCCAAGCAGAATACTGCTGTGTCTTCTTCCTCGAGTGCGCTACTGATTCTCTGGGGACGGCCTGCTGCTCTAATCAAGGACTCCGCAAGATGTGATAATGACTCGGCTTGTAAAAACTTGCTTTCTGTGAATATATTGCCTGTCCGGCACTTTTGTATTGTCTCGAGAGCTCTTCGTTGAGCAGCTAGCTGCTCTTCAGTAGGTTGCGATCTTGTTTCTTCTGTATCCAAATTTAGGAACAGGCTGAATCGACCCATAAGTCCGTATGCTCTTTTTGGGGTACTAACTGATGAAGTTTGAGACGTTGTTGAAAGGGCCGAAGGAATAGGGTTGGCGAGAAAAGAAGAATCTGGAGAAGATTCTGGATCATCAGCTGCTTCGTCACCGGTAATGCGTGAAGATATAAGCCCTAACTTGTGCAAGCTTAAGATGCAATCGATAATGCTCTTCCACCCGTTCCGAATATAATCACCATATGTGTTTGCTATAGTGAAAACCGTTTCAGTCGCCATCCTCGCTCTTGTATCCTCACCAAAAGCTATAACGGGTTCATCAATTAAAGATGAGTTTAAAAGAGTGGTGAATTTGCAAAGAGCCACAACAAGATCATCCAGTACATCTATGAGATGGTGGGCCCCAGCTATCTTCGCAACCGCCAAGAAACCATCAACACATTTTAGAAGAACTTCTTCATATTCCCCATAATCAAACACCACAGAGATGGCAGCAATGGTGGGGCCTGCCATGATTGCAAACATGTCGCGATCGAGGAAAGGGCAGGACTCACAAAGTATGTAAGGCGATGTGTTCTTCGACTTCTGCATTATGTCAACCCATCGGCTTAAAGACATCTCGTGGAATCCAACCCCCTGCTGTGGAATTGTTCTTATCTCATTTCTGCATATAGAATAGTACTGCTCTGATAAGAACTCCCTTGGAAGGTCGTTGCCACCATTAATTCCGCGATTGTTCCTAATAAAGTCCTCTTCAGACATCTTCCTCTTCACCTGCACATTGTGCTGATCTGTGTTAAGCAAAATAAGCGAGTATGAGAGCAAGAGAGCAGCATCTTTATTAGCTAATACTTGTCGTGATTGCTCATAATATCTCTCTGCAAAAGCCTCAAGAATTCTCTGAATTTTCTGAGATTCACCGGGCAATCGGAAGGTCTCGAGAAAGAGTCTAAGGGCGGCATCCAAATTCATTCCTTCGAAATCAAAGGTTTGAGCGAATTCATGAAGGACTCGAATATAGAACTCATCATGGCTACCCAAAAAGTCCCCAATGAGGTTCTTGTCTAATCCAGAAGCGTGCCGAAAGAACAGAGCGACACTTTGGGGGTCGAGCTTATCAGGCAAGAGATGAATGGCTTGTAGAAACTCAAATCCCTTCTTTGGGTCCCTGTTAAAATGATCTACACCGACCATTAACTTTTTCTTGATGTACTTCCTGTGGCGAACGAAGCTGACCCACTGATCTGGATCAGCGTAGTTCTCACACTTAACCAACCAAAAGGGGAAATATTCTTCAATTTCTGTCGAAATTTCCTCTGAATTTCGAGGCGCATTGTCTACTCTCTCCGCGATTCCTTGAATCACAGCAACTAAACCATCCAAGGCAAGAACATGTAAAGAAGATAAGGAACTGTTAACCGGGAATGCATTCTTTGAAAGAAGGTTAGTGAGATCTTCAAAAATATTGCTGCATAGTATGTCGCAATCCATGTTTGCATACATTTCTACCATAAAATTCTCATGCCTGCAGAAATCTGCGAGAGCCTCCATTGCCACCTCCTGTTGCTGATAACTAGCTCCATATCGACTCTGAGCCAGTATTAAAATCACACACGAGAAGAAAGTCTCGAGCTGCACCTTTAATTCATCGCGCAAATGATAGAAGAGATTGAGAACGATACTACATACAGTTGTGAGAACCAACGGGCTTCTTGACAAGCCAAACTGCATAAGGTTATGGAATAGCTCGTCTTTTACCAAATTCAGCAGTTTCGGGTGCCTGTTTATTGCGGAACCGCCCAATTCGATGGCGGAATTGATCAAACCGAGGGCGAAAAGAGGCAAGTCTTCATCGAATGCAATTGGGTTCACTCTAGGGTTCATGTCAATATCTTCTGTACTGTTCAGAAGAGAGCATAGGAACTGGAATAACTCCACCATGCAAGGAATACCATACGGTTCATTCACGACCTTCATATCCACATGCATTGCCATCTCGTTGGCAGAGCTCGTCAAAGCTCCATTATCATTATTACCATTCTCATACTGCTTCGACTCAAACCCAAAAGTTTGATCCTTGTCAAGCCCACCAATCTGCACAAAGGATTTCATCTTTAACTTAATGGTCAAATTATCAAAATAGAGAAAATTAAAATCTCCATTATGTTGGAGTTAAAATTTAAAAAACAATATTCATTTTTCCTACTTGCAATTTGTTCCATACTCCTATCAACCATTCAATAAATGTAGCCATATCAATATATCTCCTACAAATGTAATAAAAATTGAATTATGATAAACCATGCTGCTGTAGAGTGTAGGGTTGTCACAGGAAGTGTTGTAAGAGTAGTGAGTTTATAAAATGCATTACATCAAAACCCCTTCAATAGATTCTCATCGTAGTAGAAGTAGAAGCAGCAAATTAGAGCTTTTACTTTTGGCCTTCTCATTCTAGCAGAAGCACTAGACTTTTGTATTTGCCAAAGTAATACTCGAGATGACTAATGCTGAAAGCAGAAGCGGAGCCAAACAGGTACAGAGAGTAAGTTATATTATAATTCGCGAGAGAGATGAGCACCTGTCGGGCCTCAGAATCTTCGACCCCGTTAGCTACTGACGGCCCATCAGCCGCGCCATCCACCGGCATATCAGGCAGCCGGGCAAAGATGCACCGGACGAGCTCCTGCATCGTGTGGCGGGAGACGCGCTGGAGCAGCTCGCCCTTCGTGGCGGCCTGCTGCACGATCCGGAAGAAGGTGTTGACAACGGTGCACACCTGGCGGTGGCCGAGCAGGGCCCCCGCGCCGCCCCGCACGCACGCGAGCAGCACGTGCAGGATCTTCATCAGCACGTCCTCCTCCGACGCCGGGTCCGTCACCTCGAACCGGCACCCGGCCACGGCGTCCACCACGGCGCTCGCCGCAGCAGCCGCCGCGGCGGCGGCGGCGGGGGCGGCCCCGGCCCCGGGGTCGAGCGCGTCGAGGGCGAGGATTTTGCGCACCGACGAGAGCGCCGCGCCGGTGATCGGCGCGCCGGTCTCGTCGGAGCGGATCACGTCGAGGAAGGGCTTCAGGTACAGGATCGGGTCCACGGCGCGCCACCGCCGCGGGTTCCAGGAGAGGACCCGGCGCCTTAGGGTTTTGAGGGCGCGCACGAGATGGTGGTCGAGGTAGTCGTCGTCGCCGGCGTCGTCGCCGTAGCGGACGCCGACGGCGGCGGAGGAGGCGGCGGCGCCGCCGGCCCAGCGGACGTTGGCGCGCATGACGGCGAGGAGGGTGGCGACCTCGGAGATGACGACGCAGGGCATGGCGACGGGGGTGCCCGGATCGGAGCTCGGGGGCTTGGATCCGGCCATGGCGGTGGCGAATTGGGGACGACGACGCGGGGATCGGATCTGTGGGGGCGCCCACCCAACGGGGATCGAGTGGGGGAGGGGGGAGGGGGCTACGAGGGCATGTGGGGAGAAAGGTGGGATTGGGGGAGGAGGAGGAGGAGGGTTTGAGAAGAATTAGGGCGACGACGCCATTGGAGATCTGGGTGTTGAGGGTGGAGAGAGGTTCGATCTCCCTCACCTCTTACCTTCGAATCTCGAAACGGAGGTTATTTTTTTTTTTTTATTTTTTTTCACCTTCTTTTGTGTAATTTTGCATGTTAGTCCTCCTAATGTTTTTAGGCTAAAAGACTCCACTCTTTGTAATATGTGTAATAACAAATGAGGTTTTTTTTTTTTTTTTTTTTTTTTTTTTTTTTTTTTTTTTTTTTTTTTTTTTTTTTTTTTTTTTGGCAATAGTTCATTTTACATAAAAGTGCAGAAAAGTACAGATACTAACACTCCAGATTTAATCCTGCATTAAATAAAAAATGTATATAGTATGCATATGTAATGATGAATATCTCTAAATTAATAGATTATAGTATTTCGGATCAGTGAATTAGGTCTAATAAATTATTGAATTTAGGATATCCCGCTAATTAAGCTATGATCTCCTTAAATGACAACTCTATAATTTCTACACAATAGTTTCCCTATATAACATAACACATTTAGTTTGTATATATATATTTTTTTATCTGTCACAATAACTTTAAAATTTATTATTTATCAATTTTTTAAAGAGAGTAATAACAAAAGCATATTAGGTGTTTTGAATATGTCCTATTCTTTTCATATACATATCATTTCCCACTGCATTTGGTGGTGAAAAAAAAGTGTAAATTGCAAAAAATATTCTTTATATTTTGCATTTTGAATTTTACCCTCTCAATATTTTGCAGTAAAATACTTGTAACTTCTACATTATAATCACTTAAACTCTTCCACAATTTCTATTCATATTGTACCTCAAAAGAGTAATGTTCGGCGTTCTTTCGTATCCATTTAAACAGTTTAATTACAAGATAATAAAAGTATCCTTTCAAAATAAAATAGCAACTAAATTAAAGAAAATATTGAAAAGAGTAAAGTGTTAGCAATGACATGTTCTGGGGAGTCATCTGCATTTTACCTAAATTCAATAATTTTTTTAGTATTACATACTGCCTCTACTATTCAGAATTAAAGGGAAGTCAACTCAAGATGTAATATATATTCTAATAAATTAAGCACATAACATGCCAAAGTGTGGATTACATTTTTATTATTTATTTATGCTCTATATAGAACTGATCTAAATTCTATGTAAAACTGTTGATTCCTATAATATATGTATCAAAGGAAAAAAAGATAGAGAAGCTTATAGTCACTAGTTACACAGACATATATATAAATTTGTTACATTAAGCATATAATTTTACATCCAACATTAATTTGCATTAATTAAATAGTCATTTTGGTGATATTATTTGAATTTTAACATGTTACTTACAATTTACATCAGAAAGATATATATAACAAACAATAATGAAAATTTATATAGCATTTTAGCTTCAGAGTTGTAGGTGAAAAGTTGCATTTTTGCACTGTATTGAGAGCCCATGCAAGTAAGATCCTAATTCTTTTTTTTTTTTTTAAAACTCTTGTAGAAAAAGGTACTTCATGGTAACTGCACTCAGCATAAAAAATTTAATAAAAATGAAGAATAAATAACAAAAAGAAATTAATGATTAATTAACATTTATATCCAAAAATAATCCCAATCTAAATCATGACCAAATGCTAAATACGGTTCATCAAACTAAACCAAAACTAGCTAGTTTCCCAAAAATGCCTAAATATCTTCTACAGAAAAAAGAAAAAAGAAAAGAAAAAAAGCTGCATCTATTCTAAATGATAATAGATCTAAAAGAGAAACACATAAACAACCGAAAAAATCACTAAGATCGGTAACGCCCATCGTTGACGGGCTCCGTCCGACGACAATGGAGCTGGCGCCGCCGCCGGTTGAGCCCCTCCTCCTGCATCACAACCAGTTCATCATCACACTTAATTATTTTCAAATTTTATTACACTTCAGGCAATATACATCAAATATAATTATTAAACAAACACTACAAGAAAATCTCAACATAAGGACGCTTTTTAGACGACGCTTAGAGTAAGCATTCCCAAGCATCTTTATAATGTAGCAAATACCGACGCTTCAAAAAGCGTCGTCATATAAACAATATATTATAATAAACTAATTTATTAAATATTAAACTTTACTATTTTTTTTTTAAAAAAAAATTTCGACGCTTCAAAGCGTCAGGATTGTAAAAAATCCTGACGCTTTAAAGCGTCAAAATATATTTTACCGACGCTTAGCATAAGCGTCGGTATATACCTAACGACTCTTTATTTACCGACGCTTTGACCGACGCTTTCAAATGCGACAATAAATTATATTAGGACGCTTTTAAGCATCCTTAACTATAAAAAAAAACGTCCTTAAATGCAACATTTTTTGTATTGAAATACTGTGAATTAAGCACAAGTTTTTAGAAATCATTTGACTTCTAAGTTGTAACAAATATATAAATACATATGTCAAATCAATTCAAATCGATCTTTAAGAGCTAAAAAATTAGAGTAATATTTCAATACACCGGTTCAATTAAAATCGAGCCGTTGATATTTTAAGGTTAAGATTGACTTTACGCTGTAATTACCTGCTCAACAGGTTACCACTCAAGAATAATAGTAAAGATAATATTGAAAAATAAATATTAGTCAATTACCAAATTTGATAAACCCTAAACAAATATTTCTTTTCTTATTTAATTTTGTCACTTACCAAATCAGATAGTGATTGATTTGATGATTAACAAACTTTCATAAGATTGAATTTAAAATTAAATTTGAGCCTAAAACTCTATAATTGTATACATTATATTCAAATTTAATTTTAATTTTAATTTGCAGAAAAAAATTATGTTTAAATTAGTACACTTCAATTCAAATTGTTAATTCAATATTAAAATAATATGAAAGTTAAAATATATATTAACTTATTTTAAATTGTAAGTTATGATGTACTTATGAACCCAAATTTTATTATTTATTTAAATAAAAGGCTTCTATATTTTAAATTAAATTTAAATTATTTATTCGATAATGAAAACAACATTAAAGTCAATTTAGTCTAATTTTTAAACTTTCAATTTAGTTCAAGTCAATCTCGAGATTAACGGGAAGATTTATGCATCGTCTTTACAGAGATCGAGCCATCAAAGCCAGCAACACCCAACGTCGTAGCACCATAGTAATAACAGAAAAAAAAAATTGATCTATCATTTAAAAATTACAAGTATAGACTAGTTCTTGAGCAAAATGCTCATGGGCTTGGAGGGACGAAGATGAGGTGCTGCAATGGAAGTCTCTCAGAGAAGAAAGTAAAAGTTGGAAATGAAAATTACCAAAAAATCCTTGATTTGAATTATATATGTTGTAGATGAAACCTTTCTCAGAAATGAAAGGCAAAGTGGCAAAGGGCTTGGTGGTTGGTACTCGAGGTTCCGAGTTCGAATCCTAGTTGATTCACATTTCCAGCTAAGTTTATTTCTAAAAAAAGTAAACGAAGCGGGTAGCGTGCTATCTTTCTCTCTAAAAAAAAAAAAGAAATGGAAGGCAAAGATGGGAAGTAAAATTAGGAAAAAGTTCTTGGAGCTAAATTTATATCTTGAGAAAAAGCTCTGCCCTCCGTATGCGGGTGACCGGTACCAGAGGCAACAAAAGCCGGTCACCCACTTGAGTAGAACGCATCTCCACGGTCCATTTTAAAAAAATTAAGGGTTGAGATCTATTGGGTGTATAGGTGAATCTCTCAAAAAATTAATTTATTGATCATTTTGCAATGATAATACTACTACATTTAACACTTTAAAGGTTAAACCATGTAGCTGTAAAAGAAGTTTTATTACCTGAAGGTGGTAATGGTGGCAGAGATAATGGCGGCAGCGGAGCGGAGGTCAATGGAGGAAGAGGCGCAACTGTTCATGTTAATCAAACAACTTTCGATCAATAAAACAACGTAAATCTATCGGATTATTAGCTAGTAACTCAGATGGAAAAAACTGAAGGAAAAATATCATATAACCTCTGCAAATTTACAAACATACAACTACTGCAAAATTGGCATCAATTAACCTTGTTTTCACTACAAGAAAATCAACATTTAAGGACGCTTTTTTTTTACGCTTTAGAGAGTCAGAATTTTTTAAAATCCAGGCGCTTTAAAACGTCGAACAATTAAAAATAACAGTAAACTTTATCATTTAATAAATTAATTTGATACAATAAAAAGTTCATATGACGACACTTTTTAAAATATCGTTATTTGTTATATTATAGGGACGTTTAGGGATGCTTCCTCCAAATGTCTAAAAAGCGTTCTTATATAACGGGGATTCAATCAGTTTGATAATAAACAATTTTGAATTCGCTAGAAAAGTATTTTTTTGTCCATTTAATTCTTGAAAAACAAGATTTTATGTAAGGATTCGCTAGAAAAGTATTTTTTTTGTCCATTTAATTCTTGAAAAACAAGATTTTATGTATTTTTTGTTCCAGATTCGTGTTTCGATTGTTTTTTATCTAGAAAAATAAAAAATGTAGAAATGAAAAAATCGCTAGAAAAGTATTTTTTTTGTCCATTTAATTCTTGAAAAACAAGATTTTATGTATTTTTTTGTTCCAGATTCGTGTTTCGATTGTTTTTTATCTAGAAAAATAAAAAATGTAGAAATGAAAAAAATATTTTTCACGGAAAACTTTTTTTTAAAAAATAATTGTTTATGCTTTTCCAAGTAACCAATCACCCAGTAAGCTCTTAATTACTAATGGATGGCTCTCTAAAACGGGAGGGGAATAGGGGATAGGGAGCATGCATGCATGCACGTACGTACGTTTGCACACGGAGATGGGGGGTGTGGAGAGTTTGCAGAGGCCGGGGAGGGCGAGGGCGCGGGACTTGTCGATGGGGCGGTCGATGATCTTCGAGACGTCGCCGTTGAGGATGTGGCAGAGGCAGAGCGGCTGCGAGTCCAGCACCTGCCCCAGCTCTAGGCAGCAGGTCGGCGGCGGCGCCTTCGCCTTCGGGTCCGTGATGTAGTCCAGGCACGGCATCATTCTCATCAGCGGGCCCGTGCAGTCCCCCTGATCCCCTCCCTCCTCCGATGCCGCCGACGCTGCGACTGCAACGACGACAAACATGATCACGAGGCCCAGGGCCGAGAACGGCGTCGCCGAGAGTTTGAGAGCCATATGTATGAAATGAGATGAAGGAGACGTAGATGAGAGGGACGTAGAAATACAATGACGAGGGAGAAGAATATATGTATATATATATATATATATATATATATATATATACAGAGAGAGAGATGCTTATATAAGATATTTTTGATTCAGGATATGCATGATCCGTTTACTTTTATCTGATTCAGAGAGTGCGTGTTTATCGTACGTACGTAGTTTTATTTGCATGCATGGTGATAGTTAAATTTAGTTGTTTTATTCAAACGAAACAGAAAACGTTTACAGTTGTCTTGTATATATACTCGATAATATTACAATTTCGGTTAAGATATCTAATTTTTACTATTTTGGAAAATAAAGAAATATATCTTTATGGCCATTTGAGATATTGCAAGCATTTTTTTTTAGTTAAAATATAGGTTTTATAGACCAATCAGAAAATAGATAGGAGACAGAGATTTAACTTATTATATAATACACAAATTTTAATTGATTAAATATTGAACTCAAGAGTTTAGAAATTTTCCCCATACTATATATGTTAGCCAAAATTAACATAAGCTATGGACTCATCTCTTTGGGGGGGGGGGAGAGAGAGAGAGAGAGAGAGAGAGAGAGAGAGAGACCAAATCATCTCATAAATCAAAGATCAGAAGTTCCGAAGCTTGTTCTAAATATTATTTCGTTCTAAATATTCAATAATAAGTTTTGCACGATTAGATGTGAAAAGGCACCTACTTTATAAAACAATATGATACAAAATCTTTAGAAATAATATCTAATAAAATATTTAATATACTTCTAATTGACCAAAATAATAATCTTATTAATTTTCAAAACTCTCATCTAATAAACCCAAACTTCTATAGGGTTTGCTAATGGAATTTGGGGCTGAGAAGGATATTTTAATAATTTCAGAATAAATTTAGAAATTTTGAATAGTAATCGGGAGTAAATAAGCAAAATCCCCATATCGTTAAAACCAGTTAACCACCAACTATTTGATATTTTTTTTGTTATACCATCACTGCGATTTCTAAGAGGCAATTAATGTTACCCCACAACAACAACTAATGGTCATAATAAAATGCATCAGATAATAAAAAAAGGAAAATTTAGACAATTTTGACATCAACTATGTACAATAACATGAACTCTCTACCCGAAATCGAACAATTCCCAAATTGAATTGGGGAAAGTGAAAGCAAGCAAGGGTTTTTCGAAAGATTTCCTTTTCCCATCCCAATTACAAACTAAGTATTTGCGCATCGACGGAAGAGTTACGAAGCTCAATCATCCCATCCAGATGCCGGAATTTGGGAAAGATCGCTCCAGCCAATCACTTTCATGCGATCGTTCGACGTCGTACCGACGCAATCAGAGGAAGATCCACGAGGCTCAGCATCATTATCGCAGCCAGTGGCCTGAATTTCGCAAAGATCGCTCCACTTGACCACATTAGAGCATTGATTTGATGAACTGTCAGCCCACTGGTCCTCGTTCGCAATTTGATTAGACAATTCGCTCGATTCAAATTCATTCGAGGGCGGATTCGGCATGTCTTCATTCCATTCGACCTCATTGTTGTCTTCATCGTTAGATTCTCGTTTTTCTTCATTATATGCGCCAAGGTTATCGTCATGGTAGTCGTGCATTTCTGGCGGAGGAAGAGGACAACCCTGATAGGAACCATTTTCCGCGCAGTACCTCAGAAGCTTATCCCAGTACCGATCCTCCAAAATAGAAAAATTACAAATTAGTGCAATTAAAATACTTCAACTTGGATTACAACAATAAAAGTATCTGCACAATAAGTTCATCCTAAGCTGCTGTTATAGATTTTCAAACTCAAAATCAGAATAACATGGGTTTTAAGATTAACAAAAGATCCAGCGAACTGTTTATACTATAAAACTAGATGTAACAACTGCTAACTACCTTCTATGGTCATAATAAATACATTCGTAATAAATGTATCATGCAGTTCACTCATTATTGAATTCCTCAATTTGCATTTGTATATGAACAAATTGTGCTAAAATTTCTTTGTAAAACTAAAAAATTTGCTTCTAGCGCTCTAATGTAGCAAATTTAAATGTCAGCTAAAAACATAGTTATTCAGATCTTGTACCGTATGACAAGAACAGTTAAATCTCGAAGGATACAATACATAATGGATCGATATTGCATATAAAAAATTATCCGAAAGCTTAGAATATTACCAATACCAACTCATAAATCAATCTATTATTGGTATAAAAAAAAAAATTCACTGCTGGATGTTGAAAGGATGAGCAGTACCTGGGTAATAATGTGAGGATTTCCAACAATAATTAGCAAGGTTTTAGCTCGAGTAATAGCAACATTGAACCTCCTAGGGTTGCTTAAGAACCCCAAATTGTGTACACGGTCAAAGTCATTATGCTTAACCGTCGACCTCACAGTCGAAATAATTATGATTTCCCTTTCCTGTCCCTGAAATTGCTCGACGCTTCCGACTTTCAAGTCCGGCATCTCAAGCGACTCTAAAGCCTTCTTTAACTTAAGCACTTGCTGCCTATACGGAGCAATAACTCCAATATCGCTCTCACCAAAATCAGGGTTCCTCATCACTTTTCTAATGATTTCGACAACTTTACTAGCCTCAATTCTATTGAACCACGATGGGTTATTACCCTCTCTCTCATCACACCCTTGAATTCCAATAAAAAGAACAGGAAACAACTTATTGGGAAGCTCCAACGAATCATAAATAGATGACTCATTCTCATCTTTACAAGCAATCAATTCGCCTTCATAGAAAAGCTTTGAAGGGAGCTCCAATATCGCGGGGTGGCAACGGTAATTCCTCACCAGCTTCGTCACATAATTTTCATCACCATTTAAATAATGCTCGCATTCAAAGAGCCTCTCAAGGTATGATCGCCCTAAACCATATTTCTCAGCATTTTTGGAATAAATAACCGGACCCAGTTGCATAGGATCTCCCGCTAATACAATTACCGTTTGTCTCACACATAAGTGCGATAAAGGTATCATTGTTTCGGGTTCGGATGCTTGGCCTGCCTCATCCAAGAAAATGTGCGAGAAGTGCCCGCGACGAATGCCCTCAGCATATAATAAAGAAGCACTCATATAGGTAGAAATTACAATTCTGTACTGTAAAAGGGCATTAACTGGAGGACACCGAAAAACCATATCATCAAAGAAACAAAATCGAAGGAAATCTGGCTTAACATCCTCATATGGGCGGCTCGTCGCATTTAACCTGAAAATCTCATTCTCTCGAACCCTGACGTTGTTCATTTCAAGAATCTTTTCCAATACATGGTCCGCGGCGCTGTTCGAAGAAGCACAAACGAGAATCCGGGCTTTCTTTCTGCTTGTGTAAAGCTGTAAAATTGCTTCTACTAAAGTGATTGTTTTGCCTGTCCCCGGAGGTCCATGAATTAAATAAGGAGGAGATCCTTTGCAGCCGAGTATCATACCTACTGAATTTGCTTGCTCTTTGTTTATATTTGGATTCAACGGTGTAAAAGGAGACCTCTTAATCACCCTTTTGAACGATGATTGAGAGGGAAACAGAAGCTCGGGCCCTAAATTTGCTGCTGCATCAATAGCTTGATATAGTCTTCTCATGCTGAGCCTGTTGTATGTGAAGCTGACATTGTAAAGGTCTTCATTTTGATGGCTTAAATGAAAAGCCCGATCAAACCGTAAAAATATTTCGTCAGCCTCAACTTTGTGGATGTAACCCTGGAAAAGAAACCAAGAAAATGGGCAGTTTGGATAATGATCAATCCACAACTTTGAACTACAGTTGAATGATGCATCGATCATTCAAAATTGTGCACTGATATCAGAAAATTTTGCACAGTTTGGTCTATTTTAGCAAAAATAGCTGGGTATTTTTCCGCAAAAGGGTCTAAAATAACACACAAACCTGATAAGCACGGTTATCGGCCAGAGGGTCATCAGTAGCAAGTTGGGCAAGTATATAATCCCCATAAACCAGTGAAGGCCGCCTCTCAGCTAAACCAGGGACGACGAGAGACAAAAATTGGTTGCCCCTTCTCTTCATTGTCACGTACTCCATGTCATAAGCTCTCATTGCCTCCTATTAAAGAAAAAAAAGGAAAAAACAATCACAATTAGCAAACTAAAGAGAGGGGAAAGAAGCGCAAAAAGCCATCAGCTTTTTTTTTTCCCACTTGCTAATGTGATTACCTCCAAGTGAATTTCTTCCATGACAATCAAAGTGCTAAATTTTTTTGCATAATTATCAAAATTCAATTCTTCATAAAGCGCATCAGGAATTTGTTTGCTCTCGACAATTTCACGTATATCTAGAGGAATAGCATATCGAGGAAGCTTGTATTTAAATCCCATTGCATATTGTTGTGTTGGACGAGCCCCCGGCACATACTGGTTGCACTCGAACTTCTTCCTCGAGGGCTGCGCTCTTGAATAAGGTTTATTAGAAAATAAAGCCTGTGAAACCGAATCCTCTGCCAAGAGGAATGCCACACGCTCTATTTTCTCATTGCCCAAATCAAAATGAACAACCGAGGTATGTAAACCAATATCTCTTGGCTTACATGAAAGCCAAATCGTAAGAGTCTGACCAGGCTGAACTGTGCGGTCTTCCAAACAAGCCGAGCCCACAAAGGCCCGCTTCGCCACCTCATCAGAATCGTCTAACGGGGGTTTCATCACTGACAATATGTAACTATCCTCGGGGTTTGAAGAGAATATCCTGACGCTCCATAGATCGATCGGTTCATCACTGGTGTTTTTGATATCAATCGTATCCGCTGCTGTTTTACCAATAAGAGCGGACTGCGGTTTCCCATTAATAAAAGGAAAAGGGAGTGTGATTATTATCGGGCCTTCTTCGAATGGGTCAAAACTGTGGAGTGACTTGTCGTCCTCATAATCCAAGAACCCAATTTCCGGTTTTTCTCCAATTGTTGAGTACTCTTCGTCCCAATCATTTTGGAACATTGTGCCCATTATGAAAATAACTTGATAACTCCTGCATAATTAACAAGATTATGGCAATATGTTTTTATTCATTGAGTCCTCTGATAAGAATTAGCTACCATCAGGTAATGTAAAAGGGAGAAGCAAATTCACGATTAACAAAAAATGTAAGCTAAATACTCATCAGTCGTCATAACAGCTCTTTAAAGAAGTTCAACAAAAAAGATATAGAGGGCATAAGTAAATATTCCCCATGGCAGTGAAAAATAAGCACTTTAACATGGCGGAAAACACATAAATGAAACTGTTTTAACACGAAAAGCAAATAGAAAGGAAGCAAAAGAATGTCCACAAAAATTGAGCTTTATTACATCTCCGAAGGGAGACACATTCCTCAAGAAATCATAGTAAAGAAATTCATTAAACCAATGCAATCATATGATCACAAAATAGTAAACCAAAAAAGCAGATATTATAACTAAGGTAAAAGGTAGTAAATAATGGCCTAATTATTAAACGCGGCTCTGTTTAAGTACATTGCAAACAAAAAAGATATTCTGCTGTAAAAGACCACATCAAAATGATCCTATTACATTCTCATCATGCTATTTACTCACTGTTAGATATACGGTGAACGCATACAAATTTTGAGTAAAAATAAGGAAGGAAAAGAAAGGGCTTTTGCAGCACAATTTTACGAATTGAACATTTATTACTAAATATCCTACAAAACTTACTACATCAAACTTCCTTTTTTTCTTTCAAAGATGAACAGGGTGGAGTCCTCATCAAGCACAAAATTCAGATAAAATAATACACAAAATTTAAACTCCAATCTATTATATGGGTTTTAGTAGTTTCACAAGTACACTTATTTCACATAAAACCCTAAAGAGAACAACACATCAAAACACATTAATCTTAAAAAAAGGGAAAACTTAGACCTTTATATATTTTTCCAGTACTAGAAAATAAGAAAAAAAAAACATAAAACCATCATATCTACAATGGAAAGAATGCACATACCATCTCCAACCAAAATGCCCCCGAAACCCATTTTTCCAAAAAAAATTTCCACTCGATTAACACCGAAAAAGTGAATATTTAAGATCGTTCAATGTAGTGCAAAGCAAAATAACCAAAACCCACTTCTCAAAACAATCAAAAACTAAAAATGTGGAAGGCATGAAGCCGATTAGGGGTTAGTATCGGTCACTTTTTGATCGGAAAAAAACCCCAAAAATTAGCAATTTACGATGGAAATTGGGATCAAAATCGAAGTATATGAGACGGAGAACAAACCCGAATCGCCAATTTGTTGATTAAAGCGTTCGAAGAAACGATTTTGAGCGCTCCCTTCAGCGTAAGGGCCGAGAAGAGAGAGAAGTACACAAAAGTGAAAGAGAAAAAAAGGAGTGAAACTCGTGAAAATGCAAAGATACCCCCCTCCACTATAATAGTTTCAAAATATGACCCCCACCTTTTTTTCAGTACTCACCTGTAATATTACTTTATACATTATTAATGTATTGATAAACCTATATAACAAATCAAACTATGAAAATAATCCAATCGTAATCCTTTAAATTATAGGTATCAATACATGAATAATATATGAAAGCAACATAGTAGGGGACCGAAATCATTTATTTTTTTCTTTTTGTTTGAGTTTTTTTTAATTTGAATTTTTTTTTTTTTGGCTACTTTAAATATTTTAATAATTTTTGATAATTGTTTCGCTGTTAACTTTTTGATCAAGCCTTTTGCTTTGCCAAAAATAGTTAAAGCCATTACAACTGACTGAATCACTAATGAATTTAATGTATTTTGAATTAATAAATTAAAATTATCTAATTAAAAAAATTAAAAAGTTAAGAGCTGTAAATTTAAAAAGTAAAATAGAAGGGGCCATTGCAAACCGACTAATATTTGAGGGGTTTCAATATATTTCACCGAGAAAAGAAAAACTTAAAACTGTAGAACTTATCTAAACTATACCCAATCTTTCAAAATTTTGATTTTAGTATTTAATCTTTCAATTTATTTGATTGAGTCGGTCAATATTACTATGACTTTAAAATTTAAATTCGTCATTTATTTTTAATAATTTTATTAGTATACTTCATACAATTCTCACAATATAAATTTATTAAAATAAAAAAAAGCTTAATTTAAACTTAAAATATTATCGACTGATTTAAATTAAATAAATAAAAATGTTAGATGGTAAAATCAATATATTTCAAAGGTTGGGTAGCCGGTTCAAAATGATCCATAATTCAGATAAGTTATATATATTTTTATAAAAAAATAAATAAATAAAAGAAATTTAGAGAACGTTTTTTTCCCAAAAAATAAAAAAAAAGAAAATTCGAAATTCGAAACAATGTAGGCCGTGGACCGTGAGCCGTACGGGGCGAGGGTAGTGAGCCGAGCCGCGGAACGTGGGCCGGGTGCTGTGAGATGTGGGTCCCTAGACCATGGACTGTAGTCCATGGACCGTGATCTATGGGCCTAGAGCCTAGAATCCTGGGCTCAAGCCGTGGTCCGTGGACCATAATCTGAGGGCCTTGGGCCTAAGCCGTGGTCTAAGAGCTGTTAATTGTTTATTCAAACTTTTTATTTTGCTTAATATGTAAATGCCTACAAGCTGTTAATTGTTTATTCAAAAAACATTTTACCAATAGTTGCTAAATTATATGAAATAGGTGTTATTCTCCAAAAACTAACATTGTCCGAGAATAATATTTTTAATTTATATATTCAACGGTAGATAAACTTTGTTAAAGTTGACTGGATCACCAATGAATTTAATAAATTCTTTAATCGATTAATTAAGGCCTCGTTTGGTATCGTTGCGAGTTTTTTTATCTTTTAAGCACTAATTTAATATAATTTGATGTGAGAACAAACTTTTCTTTTATTGCTATAGTTGGTTAGTTTACAATGCATTCGATTAAACAATAAATAACAACTTGTTTTAAAAAAATTGAAAGCGAAAAAAAAGTTATTTTTAAGTTTTTATTTTTTGTTGCCAAATAAATACTTTGGATGAAAGGATTACTAATTAACAATTTACTGTGCACTCCTAAACTTTTGATATACAAAATTTTATTTAAAAAAATAAAAAACAAAGACGATACAAAAATCTATTTAAAGTTTAGAGAGTGTTTACACATTTTTCCCCTATTGTCCTTTTTTGGGAACGTCTCCAAAGTGACACAGTTCTACATCGTATCGACTAATAAGACTTTTAAGACGTGATGCGATAAACGAAACCGTCCTACCCTAGAGATTGCATGTCCCGATAGAATTTTTGTCATGTATTTATTTAGGTCACTATATCTTGAACATAATTTTACATGCAATGCGTTTGCCTATAGCTTCCAAACTCCCAGCGACTTTTCTCGCAAGTTCTGGAACCCCAAACCTCATACTGAATATAACATATAAAAATATTTTTTCAGTATTTAAATTGTAGCCTATTTATTATTGGGCTAAAATAGGTCCAACTTTCTGCCCCGTGACAATAGGCCCAGAAGACTAATAAGTTGAGTTGGGTGAGCCTAATAAGTTGAGTGGGGGTGTGATCCACAAGAGACCCAACGAAAAGAGGTCTAATAATAGACCAAACGTCCAGGTGGGTTGAGTCAGGTCGAAGCCCGCGAGCGCTATGACTGAGCCCTTAAGTGCGATGAGTGCGTATTTTCTATCAGCACGTGCTTTTGAGATAGTTGGTTATCGCTTACGATCAACATAAATGATTTACGTGACAACCAGTAAACTAGTCGGTGGTCTAGGTGTCTAGTTAACTAGTGATAATACAAAATGTCTAGAAACTAAAAGACTTAAAAAGAGTGTTCGTGAGAGGCGTTTAGATTAGGCTACTTTAGAGTAGGCCTGAATTCGTAATATAAAGTTGAATTCAGTCGTAAATAAATTGGTCCATTTTTATTCCAGATTGAAATAGAAATTCAAAATTATTTTTCGTAGAGCAAACAACAATTATCAGAATCAACTTATCGCATTCCGATTCTAAGATCTTGATAGAAAAAAAAGCTTTAAGTGCCGTTTCATTCAAAGCTTGTAATACTTCAAAAATGTTATATGTTTTATATTTAAAAAGACAAATTTGCTATCACTTTATTAAATCATTTGAGCTGGAGGTTGTTAAGAATTCTTTTTACTTATGATAATTTAGCATTCCTATTATTTAGAAATTTATAATGGTATCACAGCTTTACTCGGTATCTTTTACAACTATCTAACTTAAGTTGAATAATTATAATTTAATTATTTTTAATAAAAAATAAAAAATTATCATAGTATTATAAATCTTTAATCAAACGTTTTTTTACTGCAGCACACAAGCTAGAAGACATTTGAGTTAACTCATTGTCTTTTAGCCTGGAAAAGACAAATCTCACCCACTCACACGGATCAGATAGAGGGCGACGTGCCATGACATTAATTGGAATTAGTTGTTAAATGCACCAGGTGCACCGTTGTGCTGCGATCATCTATAAAAAAGCAAAAAAAATTAATTAATAACGTTCGAAAAGTCTAAACATTAAAAATTATGAATTATATATTTCTTATATAAATTAAACCGTAAATTTTTCTATATTATTTTTCGTTGAAACGACTCGATCGGATGTTTACTGATGATCGGTGGGATCACACTCTTTGATATTGTCAATCATATTCTAACTAAATTTTAATTTAAATATACGAATCATCAAATATTAATTATGGAGCATGAGTTGAAAAAACAAAACCAGGTGCACGCAGTTAATAATTTCTCATTAAATCGTTGCAACTTGCAATATGGCATGCAGATCTCTTTCGCATGCATCATCCATCCCCCTCCCCCTCGCCGCGTACGCACACGTATCATCCCCATGCACACGTCGCGTTTCATGAACCCACGACTCGCCACGTCCCCCACCACCCTTCTCTCTATAAATACCCCCCATGCTCTTTCCCTACTCCTCAACCTTACCACCTTTACCACCTTTAATTACCTTTGTGTGTTATCCAAACATGGCTATAAACAGAGGGAAAACCCTAGTTCCCTCCCTCCTCACCCTTTCCATCCTTTTCGTGTTCGTGTTGTCGGTGTACGGGAGAGACGAACCGGAGCGGCGTCTCGAGCGATGCCGCTCCGAATGCAGGGAGGAGCAAAGCGGAGAGCAGCAGCGCCGTCGGTGTGAGCAGCGGTGCCAGGAGGAGTACCGCAGAGAGAAAGAGAGCACCGGTTGGGGCGGAGGATCGGCCGTCGACGTAGTCGACAGAGACCCCCAGCAGGAGCTGAGAGAATGCAAAAAGGAGTGCCGGAGCCGGCAGTTCGATCCGCAGGGCCAACGTCGGTGCGAGCAGCGGTGCGAGGAACGGTACAGAGAAGAAGGGAGAGGGAGAGGCCAGGAGGGACGAGATCATGAGAGCAGAGATCCCGAGCAGGAGTACAAGGAGTGCCGACAGCAGTGCCGACAATACCAGCACGGCCGGCGGCAGCAGGAGCGGTGCGAGAGGCAATGCGAGGAGCGGTACAGAGGAGAAGAAAGAAGCGACGAGCAGGAGAGAGACCCGCAGGAGGAGTTGAGGCGGTGCCAGCAGCGATGCCAGCGGGAGCGACGTGGCTGGCAGGAGCAGCAGGAGTGCCGGAGGGGATGCGAGCAGCAGTACGGAGAGCGGGGAGGCCGAGATGGAGGAGACATCGTCATAGAGGTGGTGTAGTGGGCGGGGCTGCTGTAGCTATATATATATATATGCAGTAGATCGAGAACGGTGGTGGCTCTGGAAGCTCTTCTATATATGAGCTTGTTGGGTGCGTTTGGAGTTGAATGCCAGAGTCAACTCCAAAAGTTGTAGTTAAGGAGGTTTGGTATATAATAAATAAATAAATGAAATAAAAAGAGCTGCCTTTTGGAAATAACATGTGGAGCTAGTTTCCTTTCGGACTTGGATAAAAGAGCAAGTGTTTAATTAAATCTAAAGCTTCAGATTAAGTACCTGCATGCAGAATACTTATTAATATACATACAGACGCTACAGCTTAATCCAACAGATCGAACAGACAAAAACAAACATGCATCTTTCTTCATTTTGGTGAACAAAATGAAATTTCAAATGCCACCACTTCCTACACCAATTGACCACCACATCAAAACACATCAAGCACATCAAATACACACCTCTGTCCATGCAGATATTATATGGCTCGTCTCTTCAAATTTTAACGGGTTCGATCAACAAAGAGATGATCCTATCCTTTGTTTCTACCTCTGGTGATCCGTACCCATCCCCATGCACGTAAAAGCAGCACGCTGTCCGCGGCAAGTTCATGGCGATGGCTGTGAAGCATTCGTTGAGAGCGGAGTCGGCGAGAGCGGAGTCGGCTCGGCGTGCTCGGTTCAATTTTTTCCAGCTGTCATAGATCAATTCTTTTATCCTTTCACGGGCCGCGGCCTCCGTAACGCCTTCATGGTGCATGCAGCAGTGGATGGATTTCGCGACATCACCTCGCTGGTGCTCAGGCTAAATAAAAAATGGAACAGTTATTTAACATTGTTGTGCAAATTGTATCCTCAAGTTGATATACTTAACCTACTTTGGATGTACCGAGATCGTTGTAGAGTCGGAGAATCATCGACGACCATCGCACAATTTTTGGATAATTCTGGAAGAGATCTAGATCATGTTGAGTGAGATCTGGGACAAGACAATAAGCATAAGATAGAATAACGTGGGCAGATGAAGAAAGCCATCCGTTTTCCAAGTACTCCTCCAGTGTTGGTACGTAGTTTTTGTCGTACCACTTTGCTTCCACCAAATATGCTTTGCACAGATCCGTCCACTGCATCAATTAATCATATATACTTTTTTAATTTGTTAGAAGGATTTTGTAAAAAATAATCTATTTTCATACTAGTTTCTAAATTTTTATGCTTTTTATATAACTCCCCTTAGGGACAGTTGGGAAACTTCGTAAACTTTTAAGTGTATTTTTTTACTGTAGAAATCATTTATTTTAATACAACATTACTCTAGTACTATAGAAATACTTTATCTCTCGACTGTTTGGATGGTGGTTGTATTTTCAGCAGAAAGTTGAAAACTAATAATTATACTCTTTGAATTCAGAAAAAATTAATTCATCTAAATAAACCATTCGGCTCAATGTTTGCTAATATAATTTGCAATTTTGACAAAAAAATATATAACCATATATAATACATCTAAAATTAAGTACCGTACTATGCATCTAAATAATTTTGACAAATAAAATTAATTTAAAATTAGATTTTAACTTTTTCTATCTCCATTTTTCAACGATATACCGTTGTATATGCGCAACTTCACCTATGCATTTTTTTATTGCAACTATATCCTTCCTTGTGTAATAGAGTGCCCTCACTAGAAGTAAATCTTATATGCATATCAAATTTAAAATAGTAATTAATTAAACTGACTAAAGAGATAAAATTTATATATTATTTGCATCGAGTATATTTAGATTCTAGTTCTACAGAAAGATCTACTCAGTAGATAATTTTGAAAGAAAATTGAAAACTTGGAAAATTATATAAAGAGATAAAATGTTAGGTATTAAGATAGATAAATCAAAGAGACGAAGCAAAATAAGAGAATAAAAAGTTTTTTACCGCTCTCTTTAGGTATGGAAGGATATTGAGACCTTTCTCTCTCATGGTCTCGTAAGCTGTTTCATTTGTTGTGTTGAAAAGTGCTAAGAAACATACTCTCATGTATTCGGGTAATTGCTCAATATGAAGTGCATCCCATCTATAAAAGCCACCATAAATATGTTATGTTATACCCCTTTAAACATATATAATTAATAAAGAGTTTGCCAAACACCATTTCCACGAAAACATTACATTTATTCATGCTTCTATCGTACATACCTATACCAAAAAAAATTGAATACATTAAATTTTTTAGGTCACACAAAATTAATTATAAGCAACTTAAATTTTAGAGTTTCTCATGCAAAGAAAGTACAGTTTTCTAGGGTCAAGAGCACAAATTAAGCAACTTAAATTCGGATGATATTAGTGCAATTTCGCATATATTCACACAAATATGTCTTAATTTGGAGTAGTGAAACTGAGTAAAAGAGTTAGTACATATAGACCTGTCAACTGCTTCTGTGAAAAGCTCAAGCTCGCCGAGGGAGCCGTAAACGTCGTAGACATCATCGATTGCCGTTATGAGAGAGTTAGCCTTTGTTTGTGCGAGCCTGAAGGTCCACTGCTTCGGCTCGAAAGCCCAACCAACAGACCATAAATAGTTCTCCGCCAATCTATCTCTACTGAAAGGAAGCTTCTTCCGTAGTCCCAGATTGGACCACCATCTGAAATTTTCAGATATTTTCGTCCGAATTAGAAGCTATATTTTTTTTTTGAGAGAGAAAGGTAGCACGCTACCCGCTTCGTTTATTTTTTTTAGAAATAAACTTAGCTAGAAATGTGAATCAACTAGGATTCGAACTCGGGACCTCGGGTACCAACCACCAAGTCCTTTGCCACTTGCGCTAAGACGGTCGGTATTAGAAGCTATATTCATATCTATTAATAATGTTCTTTTCACGTACATTTGTGCTGCAGTGAGATAGCATATATATATATATATATATATATATATATATATATAGAGTTGCATGGGCTAGAATACTATTGATAGTATTTGGTCTATTTTGCTATCAAGTTTTTAATCCTTGGATGAAAAATTGTAGGGTTATGATGATATTAGTCCCTTAGGGTTGAGTGGTCCACCTAGGGTTGAGTGGTCCTCACTGGGTTATAATATTTAATCCAATGGTTAGAAATGATCAAAGAAATTGATCCAAAGGCTAAAAACTTGATAGTAAAAAGGGACAAATACTATTAATAGTATTCTAGCCCAACTCTCTCTATATATATATAGAACTAGGCTACTATACTATCAATAGCACGAAGTCATTGGTGCTATTAGGTTTTCGGCCATTAGATTAAGAGATATGCGGTTAGGATGATGTGGGCCCCCTAGGGTTGAGTGGGTGGTTGGTTAAATAGTATGATCTAACGGATGGAAATAGTCAAAAGAATAGATCTAACGGCAGAAAACTTGGTAACACCAAGTGCTTGGTGCTATCGATAGCATAGTAGCCGGACTCTCTCTCTCTATATATATATATGTATATATGTATATATATGTATATATATGTATGTATATATGTATATATATGTATGTATATATGTATATATATGTATGTATATATGTATATATATATGTATATATGTATATATGTATATATGTATATATATGTATAGAGTTAGGCTAGAATACTTGTCGTGTTCGATGTTGGGACTTCCGAATCGACGATCGGCTCCGTTAAACTTGATCTAGAGTATTTGAAGTATCTAGAAAATAAATTTCGCGATTTTTCGATATCATTTGCCTGGTGATCGAAAGGGCTCAAAATCAGCAATTTCAATGGTCGTGGTGAGCCGTTTGCAAGTTTAACGGTGTAGAAATATCCAAATCACGTAAAATTTTGATAGAAAATTCTTTATACTATATAAAACAAGATCAATATCTTTGATCTAAAATTTTAGAGTCATATTATCACATTTTGTGAGATTTTTATTTTCAGCCATTGATTTTGAGCCCTTTCGATCACTAGGTAAATGATATCGAAAAATCACGAAATTTATTTTCTAGATACTTCAAATACTCTAGATCAAGTTTAACGGAGCCGATCGTCGATTCGGAAGTCCCAACATCGAAAACGACGTGGAAGTACCGGAGCCCCGGTACTTCCACAAGTATTCTAGCCTAACTCTATATGTATATATGTATATATATGTATATATGTATATATATGTATATATGTATATATGTATATATATGTATATATGTATATATGTATATATGTATATATGTATATGTATATATGTATATATGTATATATGTATAGAATTGAGCTTCTATATTTTTAAAAGTGTCAAGTTATTGGTGCTTATAGATTTTCGACCCTTAGATTAAGAGATATGTGGTTAGGATAACAATGATCTCCTAGGGTTGAGTGGGTGGTTGGTAGAATAGTATAATCTAATGAGTAAAAATGGTCAAAATGATAGATCTAACGGCGGAAAACTTACAAGCACCAAGTACTTGGTGCTTTTACAAGCACCATGGCCGAAAACTCTCTCTCTCTCTCTCTCTCACACACAAATTAAATGGAACATATTATAAATATGTTAAAGTTAGATTGGTTTGATTAATTAAGTTGTTAAAGTTGAAATAAACTTGCCAACCCTTTTAATTAGTGTAAAGTTAATTTCGAGGGTTAGATCAAGTTATAGCTTTGAACAAAGTCATCTCAATTACGCATATGTGCATGTATACCTTGACACTTCCTTGAGCTCTCTCTTGTGCGTGTTTTGAACCACATTGAAGTCCAACTTCGCAAACTCGAGAAGAAGAGGCCTCATCTTCTCTTCTTTCTCGTACGTGTCGATAAACCATCTTGTGTGCAGTCTCTCCACGCGCCATTGTAGTGGTTGCTCCAATGCAGTGGCCACATAATCTCTTAACTTATGGTTATCATGTGATGAATTTAATAAGAAATCATTGAGGTGTCGAATTGTAAAATTCTGAGCCTCAATCAATGTATCTTCCCCTTCCACTGCCAGATAAGAAGCCTCGTACAAACTCAACAAACTTTTAATTTTATTGCTCAAGCTGGATTTGAAGCTGCCCTTCTCATCTTTAAACTGATCAAAAATATCTGCAACTTGGGCACGTATAATTCGTTAAAAAGGTGTGGTTCATTAAAATAGTCGTTACTATCACATTGACATTTATTTGTTCAGCAGGTATGTGTAAATAAATTAGTAAAGGAGTAATAATTAACTTGGAACCGAATTAATTATTAATTACCTTGTGAAACTATAAATCCATGTCCCCTAAGAAGCCTGAATAAGAGAGCGATTACGTAGGCATTATCCTTCATCTCCATGCATATGTCATCTAATTTGCTAAATATAGAGTCCAATGCATATTTTATCTCCTCCTCAAAGTGGTAAGCAACTCCAAGTTGTTGCAACGCATCAACGAGCTCAAGCTTATCAACAACCACTGCAGTTTCCTCATTTATCATACGCCCCACTTCCTCCTTCAACTCGTCCACTCTCTTTGTGTCACTCTCCTACGTTACAAATTGTGAAAGTGCCCCATCATATATTTGCAAATTTAACTAATTCTACGAAAAGAAAGGATACACGTAATTATAATTGACTTAATTTTCTTTTGGTTTGTGTAACAATAAATAATATAACAGAGAACTGCATGGGGATAGAAAACGAGTGGTTGCTAGGCCTACACCTCAAATGGAGTTGTTATCTCACAACTTCATCATCCAGGGCCCAATTTTTTCTTCACCTCCATTATAACTTTCTATTTACCTAATGCTAAATTTCAAAAAAAAAAATTAACTCAAAGAGAAGGATTACAATCCTTGAATTAAAAATTACGATCTTACATCCTTTTTTGGGCTTATCGACTTAGCATTTCTTCGAACCTTGCATTTCATGCAGTATTTAGAAAGCAGAAATGAGAGCGATCGAGTTTCAAAAATACTAGGAAAGTTTGCTTCTAGCTTTTGAGTACTCATATAGTACGGTGGAAAGAAAAAATGTGAATGACAATTTACCTACACTGATATTTAGGATAGATAAAAATGAGATAATTTGCTCGGGGGAAATCTTGTCATTTACAAAAATAACTTAAGAATCGAGGTCCTACAGTAGCCCGTCAAACAACACTTCTTTATCTATTTGGAAACATACTTCAAACTATCTAAACAACAAATTATAATAGAACGGGCTTTTTAGAGCAGCAAAAGTTGGACCAAACAGTCACATATTATAATGAGTTAATTATCTCCTAAGATGGACCTTTTCTAATTAGATAAAATAAGATATTTGGTTGAGCAGTTCAAATTTGTAACATGAGGTTACAGCTTTGCATGTAAATCTTATATATAGAGTCTACTACATAAATAGATAGTAGATGAATAAAACATAAAACATTTGCTATTTAGCATTTATTAGCTTTTGAGTCAAATATTTAGCTTACTGTCACTAAACCCAGAACATCAAAAGGTAAAAAAGTAGATAGTAAATACTATTTTTTACTATCAAAAGTATTCTAACTTTTTTCTATATGTATATGAGGATGAAAGCTCTCTCACACACACACACATATACGTATATATAGAGATCTAGAGAGAGAGAGAGAGAGAGAGAGAGAGAGAGAGAGAGAGAGTTGTGGCTTGAATTTGGAAAATTTATTCTCAATCTTTAAAGAAAAAAGAGAAGATTTAATCTAGAAGTTTAAGTCTTATTTCAACAAGAAGTTGTTGTGAAGTTGTAATGTAAAAATTATTAGTTTTTCTTAAAATGGCATTACTTAAAAGAGCAATGCTATGTTTACAACCCCCTTCAAACTGTAATCCTATAACTCTCCTAATCCCAAAGCCATATTTCTCTATAAGTCTTATCATTTCTTTGTTTTCTTTATTTGCACTAAAAAATAAAAAAGTGTTAGTAAATCCTACAACCTTGGAAGAGGGTTGTAGAGATTACAACAATCCCTTTAGATTGTAAACTTAGTAATTTTTTTGGCTCAAAATTAATATTTTTGCAGAAGCTACCTACTTTTCGAAAATTATTTTATATCCTTATATTATTAAATAAATCAGGTTAGAAACAATCTAGAAATGGTTTTAACGCCCTACTCACATGCACGATAAAATTGAAAAGTAGTAGTAACAAATGAAGCAACGGAGATGAGTCCACGGTCTAACAGAATAGAAAGAGCATAGTTATGTATGTAGCCCATAACAACTAAAAGATCAAACTTTGTCAGAAATAATCAAGAAAGAGAAATTCTAAGTCTATAACCAAAGGGTTTGTACTTTGTGCAACTCTTTATCCAAAAATTATAGGGTTTACTAACCCCTTTTTAATTTTAATTTTTTTTAAAAAAATAAGATTTGTAGAGATAATGTGGCTTTTAGATTAAATTAGCTGTAAGAGTATTGTAATTCAGAGTAGGTTGTAGATCTAGCATTACTCGTGGAGAAGTAGTTTTTACTACGTACTATAACATCAGCGCTCGTCAGTGACTGTATATATTTGTTGTGCCATAAACTCGGCTTATAATCCGCCGACCGGCGCATGGCGCAGGCGTGCACGCCTCTGCGCTGAGGAAATGACAAGCCGTCGATCGGGGATCGGACAGTAGGGAGCTCCCGTCGGAGCCACCGGTCCGGAGAGGTGAGCACGATGGATGGTGTAGGGGATGGTGATGCAAGGTGGAGGGCCATTTTGATTGATTTTGTGAGCTTAATCTATGTATCTATCTATCTATATATTGATTTTGTTAGCTTAATCGGTCTACCTATCTATACATATATATATATATATATAATATATGCATAAATATATTTATTCATATATATATAGTTGCATCACTGTTCAACTCGTCATCCCTGTCCATTTCACACTCGTTGTAATTAGACATATGCACATGTCTTTATATCCTAAATAGTGTACATTTATTTTCTAGAAATAATATTTAATATATCTTTTAAAACCTTAGAAATATATAATATGTTTTTCATTGACCAAAATATTTTTTAATTTTTTTTAAAAATTTAAAATATCTCAAATACTTAACGTTTATTAATAGGATTGAATTTTATAAGAATATTTTGAATGTAGAAAAATATATTTGACATCTCCTACTTTCTTTACAGCTTTAATCATGAAAATGATAAAAATGTTATTTTGTATGTCTTATAATTTATTTTAAAAAAAATCACTCCGTTATCCTAGTTAATTTTACAACCTTATGGCAAAATAAAATAAAACCACAAAAGTTAAATGTAATTTTTTGAAACCAGGATGGCAAAATAAAAATAAGTGTTAAATCGTAGAAAGATAAATAAAAATTTGTCATCTATAAATAAATATATTATCTTTAAAAATTAATTATTATTATAAAATTTTCACACCTGCTATAGTTTGCAATACTCTTCACTGGTAACAAATAAAGGGAATTGATAAATTTACAACCGAAAAAGAATTAAAATCCTACAAACCTTCGTCCTAAACTTGACCCTCTAAAATTTTGGTATTAGGATAAAATGAAAACGTAAGAATATCTGCACATTTATATCTATAATAAATAAAGTACATGAATTGGTAGTTGGGTCACATCAAGAAAATGAATCCTGATCGCGCCACGTGGCAAATCTTTAGAATCTATAGAATACATAAATTAAGTAATTAGGTCACATCAAGAAAATGAATTCGGGCCAATTTAGCTATGAACCAATAGAAGCTTGCCAATGTCCAATAAGAATTTTGGACACGTACATTGTAATGTAAACCGATTCTAAAATATGTATCAAAAAAAAAATTATGCCATACAAAAAATAATTTAAATATTTTATATTACATATTTTATATTTTATTTTATTTTATTAAATAAAGTACATGAATTGGCAGTTGAGTCACATCAAGAAAATGAATTATGATCGCGCCACGTGGCAAATCTATAGAATTCATAAATTAAGCAATTGGGTTACATCAAGAAAATAAATCCCGGCCAATTTAACTATGAACCAATGGAAGCTTGCCAATGTCCAATAAGAATTTTGGACACGTACATTGTAATGTAAACCTATTTTAAAATATATATCAAAAATAAAATTATGTCGTACAATAAATAATTTAAATATTTTATATTACATATTTTATATTATATTTTATTTTATAGTACTAATTATCAGATATTTTAACAATTGTCTAATATACTATGCTGTGTATGAAGCATAAATAAACATTGGGTCCTGGCAAAAAATTAGTCTCTTTCTCTCTTAAAATTATGAGTGTACCCTATAAGCATTCTTTCACCGGATGTATATGTGTACATATATCATATACTTAAAAAAAATTTAATAGATATTTTAAAATATAATTTATTAAATATAATTTAAGTTATTAGACTTTCTAGATAATATATATTTAATTAAGTTTTGATATCAGAACATCAGTCATCTAATATAAGTTGCGGTTTATGGAGTGTTAATATATATCAGGTGCATGCAATGATTTTTCTTTCAGCAATCAATTTTAACAAGATAAAAATATTCTCACTCTTTTCGGCAATTTGAAATAAGTCTTTCAACTTTAATTTTTTAATTAAAAAATTTATTTATAAAATAGCTACCAAAACTATTAAGTTGATTGAATTTTTAAATAAAATTATTAAAATAATTTATTATAATCTTAATATATTATGTCTATAAAATTTACTTTAATTTAATTTATGTTAATTTTGAAATAACTTTTTGATAGAATAATTTATTCTAAATCATTTCTCAATAATCGAAACTAATTAGATTTTACTGAAATATTTTATTCCGACAAAAAATGATCTTATCTCGGGGAACAGCGGTCGTTATCTCCGCTTTATTTTCGAACCAAACGTGGCATAAGACCAGAAGTACGAAATATACACGTTCTTTTTAGAGTGCACGGCGAGCTTCCGTTTTCGGGAAAAAAAAGCCGAGAAACGTCACAATATCGAAGAGGGAGAGAACGACACGTAATTTCCTTATTAGTGCTATAAAATATTCTCGGCCGACAATTTTACACTGCAGCTCCCGAGAAGTAGCAAACAAGTTTTTAAGCAAAATTTTGTTAATAATGATTGAAGCTGGCGTGGCGTCATAATGGCCGTATGGGTAGGTGGGATAAAAAAATGCACAATGCCCTCGCAGCTATACTATAGTTTGAACTAACCTCTTAGTTATAACTTGAATTCAAAATTTTAAATGTAAATTTAATTTGAATTTTAAAATTTAATGCCTGAATTTAAATTTAAGCTGAAATTTAATTTTGAATCTGAATTTAGATTTAAAATTTAAATTCAAATTCAAATTTTAAATTTAGAATTTGAAATTAAAATCTAAAATTGAATTTGAAATTTCAATCCAAAATCTAAATTTTAGTTCAAAGATAAATCCATAATTTAAATTTTAAATGTAAAATAAAGTCAAAATCAAAATTCAAATTTAAAATTTAAAATGCATATTTTAAAAAAAATCTGATTTTACATTTATATTGATATTTGATACCGTATCTAAACTTATATTTGAAATATAAATTTAGATTCAAATTTGAATTTGAAGTTGAAATTAAATTCAAAACCTACATTTAAATTTAAAATTCGAATCCAGAAGTCGTGCCGGGCCGCCCGGCCTCTTTGGCATATTTAGTACTGACCTATGTTAGTTAATTCGCGAATTATTCGTGAATTATTTACGAATTATTAAAAAAATTCGAATAAAATAGTCCATATGTGAATTTTTTCAAAAAATTCGGAATAAAACGTGAATTTTTGGATTAGCCGAATTATATTTTTTAATGTTTAAGTATGGACTATCTTATATTTTATAGTTAAGTATGAATTTTCTATTTGCTCGCCCCAAAAAAACTTTTATATATTTTATGTTTAATTATGAGCTATCTTAATCTCTTTGTTACTTAATTGTTAATATATCGTGGTGTATAATGTAGTTTGCTATTACTTTTTTTTTTTTACTTAATCTATTTTATTTTATAGCTTTTTTATTTTTATATTCTTAAGAATTATAACTATTTATGCTAATAGTATAAATCTAGAAAAAAAAAAGTTTAATTTAATAGCCGAATTTTTTAACCCGAATTTTTAATTGATGAACGTAAAATTTCTGTATAAATCGTGTATCCGAATAATTGGCGAACCCATTTTCTAAGCCGTATTTTCCAACGAATTTAAAAATTAGAATACAAATTTTATTCGTACTATATTTATATCGAATTTTTGACAAATTCGAATTAACTAACTATGGTACTGACAGTCAACTCCAAAAGTTGTAGTTAAGGAGTTTTGGCATAATAAATAAATAAAATAAAAAGATCTGCCTTTGGAATAACATGTGGAGCTAGCTTCCTTTCGGACTTAATAAAAGAGCAAAGTGTTTAGTTAATTGCTTTTAGAAATGGAAATCTGAAGTTAAATATGGAATCTAAAGCTTCAGATTAAGCATCTTATTCATATCAGCGTGCAGATTACTTATTAAGATAACATACAGATGCCACAGCTTAGCCCAACAGGCCGAACGTACATTCAAATACAAACGTGCATTTTTCTTCATTTTGGTGAACAAAATGAAATTTCAAATGCCATCACTTCCTACACCAGCTATAACATCAACATACATCAAGCACATCAAATACATACCTACTCAGCAACTTCAACCACACATGTAGGATAAAACGTCACTAATCCAGAATATATTATATGGCTCGTCTCTTCAAATTTGAACGGGTTCGATCAACAAGGATATGACTTTATCCTTTGTTTCTCCCTCTGGTGATCCATACCCATCTCCATGAACGTAAAAGCAGCGCGCTGTCCGTGGCACGTTCATGGCGATGTCTGCGAAGTTTTCATTCAAAGCGGAGTCCACTCGGCGCGCTCCGTTCAATTTTTTCCAGCAATCATAAATCAGTTCTTCTATGCGTTCGCGAGCTGCGGCCTCCGTGACGCCTTCGTGGTGCATGCAGCAATGGATTGATTTCGCGACATCGCCTCGCTGGTGCTCAGGCTGAATCATTAAAAAATAGAACGTTATTTAACAATTAATGTTGTGTAAATTGTAACTTCAATTACTGCTAATATACTTAACCTACCTTGGATGTACCGAGATCGTTGTAGAGTCGGAGAAGCATCGACGACCACCGCACGATTTCTGGATAATTCTGGAAGAGATCTAGATCATGTTGAGTGAGATCTGGGACAAGACAATAAGCGTAAGATAGAGCAATATGGCCAGATATAGATATCCATCCATTTTGCAAGTACTCCTCCAGTGTTGGTATGTAGCCTTTGTTGTACCATTTTGCTTCCACCAAATATGCTTTGCATAAATCCGTCTACTGTATCAATTAGCAATATATATATTTTTAATTTGTTAGAGGGTTTTTCATAAAAATAATCTATTTTCATAATATTTCCTAAAATTTTATGCTTTTTATATAAATCCTCTTAGGGCCTATCGGGAAACTTTGTAAATTTTTAAGTGTATTTTTTTACTCCAGAATTCATATATTTTAGTACAACATCATTCCAGTATAGAAATACTTTATTTCTCGACTGTTTAATTGGACGGTTATTGTATTTTCAACAGAAAGTTAAAAACTAATAGTTATTTTGAATGAAAAAAAATTAATTCATCTAAAATTAACCATTCGGCACGATGTTTGCTAATATAATTTTCAATTTTGACCAAAAAAATTATATAACCATATATAATACATCTAAAATTAACCGTACAATACATCTAAAATAAGTTTGACAAAAAAAAAGTTTAAAATTAGATTTTAACTTTGTCTATTTCCATTTCTCAACGATATACCGTTGTATATACGTCACCTATCCATTTTTTGTTGCAACTATATCCTTTCTTGTGTAATAGAGTGCCCTTACTAGAGATACAATTTATATATGCATATGAAATTTAAATACTGATTAAACTGCACTAAAGAGATACAATTTATATATTATTTGCATCGAGTATATTTAGATTCTACAGAACGATCTGCTCAGTAGATAATTTTGTAAGAAAATTGAAAACTTAGAAAATTATATAAAGAGATAATTAAATGTTAGGTATCAAGATAGATAAATCAAAGAGAAGAAGAAAAATAAGAGAATAAAAAGTTTTTTACCGCTCTCTTTAGGTATGGAAGGATATTGAGACCTTTCTCTCTCATGATCTCATAAGCTGTATCATTTGTTGTGTTGAAGAGTGCTAAGAAACATACTCTCATATACTCGGGCAATTGCTTAATATCAAGTGCATCCCATCTATAAACGCCACAAAAAATATGTAAAAGTATATTAATTAGAAAATGTAGGCTAACTACTTTTTACGAATATTCAGATACTTATATATACCGAAAATGAAAAAATTAAATATCTTAAATTTTTAAGATCATAAAAAATATTTAAAGTTTTTGGGAATTTGCACGCAAAGAACCTATATATAGTTCTCGATGGTCATGCATACAAAGCAACTTAACTTCAAATGATATTTATGCAAATTTGCGTATCTTCATACAAATATGCCTTAATTTGTAGTAGTAAAACTGAGTATGGCATATACGAACCTATCAACTGCTTTTGTGAAAAGCTCGAGTTCATCGAGGGAGCCGTAAACATCGTAGACATCATCGATTGCCGTTACGAGAGAGTTCGCCTTTGTTTGTGCTAGCCTGAAGGTCGAATGCTTCGGCTCGAAAGCCCAACCAACAGACCATAAATAGTTCTCCATCAATCTATCTCTACTGAAGGGAAGCTTCTCCCATAATCCCAGTTTGGACCACCATCTGAAATTTTCAAACATTTTCGTCCTAATTAGAAGCTATATTCATATCGAATAATAATGTTCTTTTCATGTTTATTTGTGCTGCAGTGAGATAGCATATGTATATTGAAATTAAATCAAATATATTATAAATATGTCAATGTTAGATATGTCTCCATCGAATTCCGGAACTTCAACGTTTTCTAATCATATTCTGTTTTAGTTATCCTATTAAGTTAGATTATGTCTAATCTAATTAAGATATTTCTAATCTCAGTAGATTAGTATTCCTAACCATATTAGGATTTAGCTACTATTATAAATATACCATTTATTTCATTAATTTGGTGCGGCAGATGAGAAAAATTATGAGTGTATTTTTGAAACTAGAATTTTATGAGAGAGGCATATTTTGTACACCACTTTGATTATAATGAAGATTTTCGTTCCGTCTTCGCCCGTGAATATAGGCCAGTGGCCGAACCACGTAAATATTGTGTGCTTTATTTTTTCTTCTCTCTTTCTCCATTTTCTTTTGGTATTTTTGCGCCCGACGAACTAGATCTTTTCCGCGTTTGTCATAACAGTTAAAGTTAGATTGGTTTAAGTTGTTAAGTCGAAAAATTTAAGCTTGCTAGCCCTTTAAATTTAGTGGAAAGCTTCGAGGGTAGATCAAGTACCTTGACACTTCCTTGAGTTCTCTCTTGTACATGTTTTGAACCACGTTGAAGTCCAACTTTGCGAACTCGAGAAGAAGAGGCCTCATCTCCTCTTCTTTCTCGTACACGTCGATGAACCATCTCGTGTGCAATCTCTCCATGCGCCATTGTAGTGGTTGCTCTAATGCACGGGCCACAGAATCTCTTAACTTATGACTATCATGTGATGAATTTGATAAGAAATCATTAAGGTGTCGAATTGTAAAATTCTGAGCCTCAATCAATGTATCTTCTCCTTCCACTGCGAGATAAGAAGCCTCGTACAAACTCAGCAAACTTTTAATTTGATTGCTCAAGTTGGATTTGAAGTTGCCCTTCTCATCTTTGAACCTATCAAATATATCTGCAACTAGGGCATAATGCGTTAAAAAATACTCTCCTTTGTAGCGCGTTGACATTTCTATGTTCAACAAGAAATGCGTAAATAAACTAGTAAAGGATTTATAATTAGGAGCCAAATTAATTATTACCTTGTGAAACTATAAATCCATGTCCTCTAAGAAGCCTGAATAAGAGTGCGATTACGTAGGCATTACCCTTCATCTCCATGCATATTTCATCTAATTATTTGAATATAGAGTCCAATGCATATTTTATCTCCTTCTCAAAGTGATAAGCAATCCCGAGTTGTTGTAATGCATCAATGAGCTCAAGCTTATCATCAACAATCACTGTTTCCTCATTTATCATACGCCCCACTTCCTCCTTCAACTCGTCCACTCTTTTTGTGTCCCTCTCCTACGTTACAAAGTATGAAGTGCCCCATCATATATTTGCAATTTTAATTAATTTCATGAACTGAAAGGATACAAGTAATTGACTTCATTTTCTTTTGGTTTATCTATCAATAAATGATATAACAGAGAATTGGGGAATAGAAAATGAGTGGCTGCCAAGTAAACTAATTCGAAAAATTCTTACATCAAATTTATTGACTACCTCAAAGATAAGGACTTTTCCATGCATGCATGATGCATGTTGTAAATCTTTTGCTTTTAAATTTGGAGCTGTACAGCATTTTAGAAATGATAATTCAAAACTCGAGTTTATTAGCGATAAGATTTATCAATGGAACCAAGTTTAGAAAGATTTTCTTAATATTCAAGTTAAGAATAAGACATACGGCATGTTTGGCTAAGCTATAGAAAATAGTGCAGTTGTAAGAATTGAGTTCCTATACTTTTAAAAGTACCAAGTTATTGGTGCTTGTAAATTTTTGGCTATTGGATTAAGCGATGTGCGGTTAGGATGATGTGGGCCTCCTAGGATTGAGTGGATGGTTGGTTGAATAGTATGATCTAACAGATAAAAATGATCCAAGGGGTAAATCTAACGGTAAAAAATTTAGAAGCACCAAGTGCTTGGTGCTTTTACAAGCACCATAGCTGGACTCGAGTTGTAGAAGTATTGTTAGATATAGTAAGCTATGTTATTTAAAAAAACTGTATAGTGTTTGATAATTTTGTGATATAAGTGTTGTCAGCAATTGATCATTATTTGTTTAATATTCATTTAAAAAGCACTGTAGAATGTTTTAATTATAAAATGCTATCAAAATTTTATTTAAAATATTTTTTAATAAAATATATTAAAATATCTAATAGAAAATTAGATAATTTGAAAATAATCTAAATAAAAAATAGAATAAACTTTAATTTGCCTCATGTAGTTTAGCTTATTTTCACTTTGCCAACCTATGGCTGTAAAATTGCACTTTAATATCTTGTGATTTTTTTTTTTAATATTTATTATCAAATAGGATAGCAAAATAATTTTTTTGATAACCACAAGACAGTTATGTATAATGTTTGAACCACAAGGGTGACAAAGTAAAAATGAGCTAAACTTCAGGATATTTAAGTATAATTTTTTGAACCACACAAATTAAAATAAGTTATACCACGAGGGAGAAAATTAAAGTTTACCCTAAAAAATATCTAGTGAAAAAATATACAATTTGAAAATAATCCAACTAAAATTTGTTTGAGGGCAAAAAAAAAATAACTTTTTTAAAAACTGTGTGACAGCACTTTTTTAAAAGTTTTTGTTGTGAAGTACAAGAAAAATAAAATTTAATAAAATCAAAAGTAGAAATATATGGAGACCCTTCAACTATGAGAAGTTTTGAAATAGTTTGTTAAAATAGAAAATAAACTTGTTAGAAAACCTTCCCCAGCTATTTGAGACAACCTTAAACCTTTACTTCAACATTTTTTAATTGACACCTCTTACTGATAATTTTTATTAAATCATTTATTAGATAGGCAAATTAAAATTGTCAAATTTCTGAATAATATAATTAAATTTAATGGTTTTAATTAATTTCACAAATAGAATTAAAATAATTAATAATTAATAATTAATAGTAAGTTGGACTATATTTAATAAAATTACTTAACTAACTATAATTAGTTAAAAAAAGAATGTTAAATTGAGGGATCTTCTTATGTTATTACCCAATTAAAACAAAAAATAAAAAAAAAGGGGGTGAGAGAACGAGAGAGAAAAAGAGAGAATGACAATAAACCTACATGTTATCTAGGATAGATGAGAATTAGATAATTTTCTTTTAGGGTTAATTTTATCATCTAGAAAAAATAACTTAAGAATCGAGGTTCTATGGTAGCCCCTCAAACAACACTTTTTTATCTATTTGGAAATATATCTCAGGCTATCTAAACGTCTATACTACTATTTTTTTTTTTTGAGAGAAAGGTAGCACGCTACCCGCTTCGTTTATTTTTTTTGAAAATAAACTTAGCTGGAAATGTGAATCAAATAGGATTCGAACTCGGGACCTCGGGTACCAACCACCAAGCCCTTTGCCACTTGCGCTAGGGACGGTCGGTGTCTATACTACTATATTGATAGTAGATGAATAGCATTTGCTATTTAGTATTTAACTTTTGAGTCAAGTATTTCACCTACTGCCACTAAATCTAGAGCATCCATAGACCCACAAGTAGATAATAGATATTATATCTTTACTATCAAAAATATTCTTTCTTCTATATATATATATATATATATATATATATATATATATATATATATGTATGCATGTTGTGCGTGAAAGCTCACTTAATTTATATATATATATATATATATATATATATATATATATATATATATATATATATATATATATATATATATATATATATATATATATATATATATATATATATATAGAGAGAGAGAGAGAGAGAGAGAGAGAGTGAGTTGTGCCCTGAATTTGGTAAATAAACTCTCAACCTTTAAAGAGAAAGCAGTGGACTTAATCTAAAAGTTTAAATCTTATTTCAACAAGAGAAGTTGCTCTGTAGTTGTAATGCAAAAATTATTAATTTTTCTTTAAACAACACTACTTAAAAGAACAATGCAAGATTTATAACCCCCTTCGAACTGTAATCCTACAACTCTCCTAATCCCAAAGCCACATTTTTTCTAAAAATCTTATCATTTATTTGTTTTTTCTACTAAAAGCTAAATAAGTATTAGCAAACCCTACAACCCTTGGAAGAGGGATTATAGAGATTACAATAATCTCTTTTGGTTGTAGATTTAGCATTTTTCTGCTCAAAATTAGTATTTTTGCAGAAGCTACCTAGTACTCAAAATTATTTTGTATCCTTATATTATTAAATAAATCATTGATTTAATTAGAGAGAATCTAGAAATAGTTTTAGTGTCCCTACCCATATGCATGATGAAATTGAAAAGTAGTAGTAAAAAATGAGACAACGGGGATGCATCCATGATCTCACAGAGTAGAAAGAGTATAGTTACGCATGTCGCCCGTAATAACTACAGGATGAAACCTTATTAGAAATAATCAAGAAATTAAGAGAAATACTAAGTCTAAACCTTATCAAAAAATTATAGAATTTACTAACCATTTTTTTAAATTTTTAATTTAAAAAAATAATAAGATTTTTAGAGAAATATGGCTTTTGGATTAGACTAGCTGTAAAATTACAATTCAAATTCAAAGTAAGTTGTAGATCTAGTATTGCTTATGGAGAAGTAGGTTTTATCACATACTATAATATCAACGCTCGCCAGTGACTGTATATATTTGTTGCCCCATAAGCTCGGCTTATAATCCGCCGATCGGCGGATGGCGCAGGCACGCCTGCCTCTGCGCCGAGGAAACAAGCTGTCGGTCGGGGATCGGACGGTCGGGAGCTCCCGTCGGAGCCACCGGTCCGGAGAGGTCAGCACGATGGATGGTGCAGGGGATGGTGATGCAAGGTGGAGGAGGAACATTTTGAATGATTTTGTGAGCTTAATCTATCTAGCTAGCTATCTATATATACATGATATATATGCATATATTTATGCATATATACATGTATAGTTGCATCTCTGTTCAACTCGTGATCCCCGTGCATTTCACGCTCGTTGTAATTATCCATATGCGCGCGTTTATATCCTAAACCTAGTACACTTACTCTTTTGAAATAATATATCTAATATGTCTTTTAAAACTTAAAAAATATGTAATATATTTTTAATTAATCAAAATATTTTTTATTTTTTTTAAAAAAATTAAAAAATATTTCCAGACACTTGACGTTTTATTAATAGAACAGAATTTTAGAAGGGTATTTTGAATATAGAAAGGCATATTTAAAATCTCCTACTTTTTTTATAATTAATCAGGAAAATGGTAAAAATGCTATTTTGTATTGTCTTGTAATTTATAAAAAAAATATCACTTTGCTATTCTAGTTAATGTTATAACTTACAGCAAAAATAATTTAAAATTATGAATAGTTCAGTATAATTTTTTGAAACCAAGATGACAAAGTAAAAAAATATATATGTTAAATCATAGAAAGAAAAATTAAAATTTATCCTCCATAAAAAATTATATTAGCTTAAAAAATTAATTATTACTATGTAATTTTCACACCAGCAACAGTATGCAAGTTCTTCACTAGTGGCAAATAAAGGGAGTTGCTAAATTTACAACCAAAAAGGAATTAAAATACTACAATCCCTCATCCTAAAAATTGCTCCTTTTAAATTTTGGTAATAGGTAAAATGAAAAAGTGAGAACGCTTATTAGATTTGCATATGAAACATTGAGGGGGTGTTTGTTTGGTTTCAAAAAACTATTCTAAAAAATAGGTTTTTAGCCAAAAAGATATTTTCTCACAGTTTGGTTTCTCGAAAAAGTATTTTTTTTTGCCAAATTATAGAAAACCCTCCTATAAATGTTTTTTTTTTTCACTTTCAGTCCCCGACTTTTATAAACCTACATTTGCTCCATTAAAATTTCAAAAATGTTTTGAAGGAAATGCAGCGTTAATGGAGAAGACAAAATGATTAAACTTTTTTATAAAAAAATAATTTCTTAATATATTTTTGTCATTTTGAAGGGTATTTTTCGTATAAATTATAAGAAAATAAATAAAATAGTGATGGAACCCTGACGGAGGGGGGCTAAATACAACAACTTGAAATATTGCGGGGGTAAAATATAAGTTTTTGAAAGTTAGAAAAGAAAAGTAAAATCCAAATATTTATAAGAGATTATTTTTATAATTTAGCTCTTTTTAAAAAAATATTTTTTTTTTGAGCAATGCTACTAGTACATTTTAGAAGGTGTGTAAAATGTCACATTCTTTTCATCCAAGAGCACATATTGGACTCCTATCCGTAAAATTTTATAAAAGTTTAAGGTGGAGATGGAAAGATCTATGCCTTTTGGGGTCGGAGAATAGCAATGCTACATGTACATTTCGAAAGGAATGTAAAAATATATATATAGCAATGCTATATATATATATATATATATATATATATATATATATATATATATATATATATATATATATATATATATATTTTTTGAGAGAAAGGTAGCACGCTACCCGCTTCGTTTATTTTTTTTAGAAATAAACTTAGCTGGAAATGTGAATCAACTAGGATTCGAACTTGGGACCTCGGGTACCTACCATCAAGCCCTTTGCCACTTGCGCTAGGTTGGTATCGTGGGAGCCGCTTGTTCCGCCGAATGCGGAGAGCGCCACAAGCCCGCTCAGAGCTCACAATTCACATGTTGTATAGATGGCACATCTCAAGAAGGGTGTAAATTTTACACCCACTCAACGGAAGGCTAATACTTATGTTAAAACTAATGGCTGAAACTGATGTGGAGCTATATGACAGTTTAAGCTAACCCCTTAGTTATAATCTGAATTCAAAATTTAAAATTAAAATCTAAAATTTAAATTTAAATTAAATTTGAAGTTTTAAATTTTAAAATATAGATTTAAATATAAATTGAATTTAGTTTCGAATCTAAATTATATTTAAAATTTCAATTCAAAATATAAATTTTAAATTTAGAATTAGAAATCAAAATCTAAAATTGAATTTGAAATTTAAATCAATCTAAATTTGAATTTAAAGATAAATGCAAAATTTAAATTCAAAATTTAAAATTTAGAAATTTAAATTTTCGAGTTCATCAAGTAGTCAGAAATAACAACTCTAGGGCATTCTTTGTTAAGAGATAATGCTAGTTAGAGTGGCATTGGAATTAGATTAGAATTTAATTATTTATTTTATCTCTTATTAGAGTGGTACTCATTGTTGGCCTAGGCAAGTTAATTAATTAAGCCAGTGGAAGGAGTAGTAATTATTAATTAATTAAGTTGGCTGAGCAGTCCCGCGAGCACCACCAGATTTAAATTTAGACCCCTCTCCGCAATTGAAGTTATGAAGTATGATCTAATAAAGAATCAAAACACACACAAAAAAAAAAAAAAATTTCTAAGATACAAAAATAACAAAAATCGAAGTTTATGTTCAACCTGTTTTTCAATTTTTATACTTAATTATCAAGATCGGAAAAAAAAAAGGGGCAATTGTTTATATACCCTTAAAAAGTTTTCGGCTTTCTGATTTGCCCCTCTTAATTAGAAGGCTAATATTAAAAATATTCTTTTTATGTTTCAACTTATTTCAAATATACCCTTACAGTTAAATTTCTGTTAGTGAACCGTTAACTGTTATCTCTGTGAAATTACTATTTTGCTCTTTCAAATATACTCTTCACCATCACCGACTTTTCTTATTTGCCCTTAAGTTAGGAGCACAAGAAGTATTTTAATTTTTGATTTTTTCAAATATACCCTTCTATCATTCCCAACATTTCTTATTTGTTCTTAAGTTAAAGGTAAAAGAGGTATTTTAAATTTTTTTAAACTCTAGTAGATATCTAACTCACGTTTAACCCAAGTTAACTTAATGGGTGATAACTGCAGGAATATTTTTGAATAACGAAGAATATATGAGGGGTATATTGAAAAGAAAAAAATATGAATAAATAAAATATTTTCAAAATTTTGAGAGGTATATAGGCAATTATTCTTTAAAAAAAATTATACTTTAAAGTTTCATAAAATTATGTGCACGATAAGTGAGCAAAATAATTATATAATTAGTTTCTACATTGTGAATAGGGGAGTCCATTAAACTATTAATAAAATTCAAAAATTTTAATTATTAAAATTAAAAGTTTAGATGTTTATATTTATAAAAGGTCTAAATTTGAGTGGGTATTAGTACATTTCTTACAAAGAAAATTACAAACCATGGGTTGGACACATGTCACACATGTCACCGACACGTAATTGCGTTAGTACAAGACACGTTTTTAATTTGTAGGATAAAAAAAAGCCTCAAACGTACAACCTTCCAACAATTATTATTGTTTTATATATATATAAGGTATGTGATGGTCTCTCTCATGAAAATAAAGTACAAAACGAAAGGGAAAAAAAAAAAACAAACTAAATAATTCTGATACACTTAATTTGGTGCAAGCAAATTAAATTGAATTTTTTTTTGTACACTCCAAAAAGAATATAGATTTTATATTTTTCATTTTAGGACTCATAAAAATTTTAATGGGTTATCAGAGAAAAAAAATTAATGTCCTAAATAGAAAAATAATATCTCTTGAACAAAGAGGATATAAGATGTACACATTATTTAAATTATGCTTAAATAATTCACAGTCCGGTCGCATTATCTATAGCACATAAAGTAGAGTAGTATTCCTAATTAGCCTTCAACTCAATCACTAATTTAAACTACCAATTCTCACTACAAATAAAATAAATAATTTATTTCTAATTCGACTCTAATTAGCATTATCTTAACAGAAAATACCCAAACTATTTATTACTCTGCTTGACAATTTTAATTGCAATGTCAATGTTTTTAATTTTTTTTTCAATTCGAGCATTTTGAGTTAGAAACTTAATCCTATTTTGCTTTTTATTTTTTTCCTTTTCTTTTTTTTTTTCTCCCAAACAAGGTTAATTAAACACTATAGCGCATTACGCAAAACAAAATTAGATAAATACTAGGGAGGTATTTTCCGCACTTCAATTTTAGTCCGAGCAAGTAATTAAGATCATCTTTAAAATGTAAGTAAATATAAATATTATGGAGAAAAAAAGATGGAGAGAAATAAAGAAAAAATTGTGGATGGAAGGATGATACCTCTGTTGCAGAAAGAATCTGTTTCAGTCGTGTTTTAGAATAGAACATGTTCTCCAATTTCATCAAAAAAAATCAGAAACAACAACTCTAAGACACTAATTACAAGCATAAAAAAGTATTCCTAAGCTGTTCCTTTTTTCCGTGACTGCTATATTCGTTGTTAGATTTCCTTGCATCTTTCCTATGGTGGAATGGTTAAAGAAAACACGAAAACACACAACATAAGTTGGTGTTTCCTATTTATGAATAGGGTTGTCAGCGAGCTAGGGTCGGCTCGCGTTTAGCTATGAAACGAGCCGAACACGAGCCTACTCGTTAAAATATTGAGCCGAAAAATTCAGCTCGTGTTCGGCTTGTTAATTAACGAGCCGAACACGAGCTGACTCACGAACAATAAGTTAAAAAAATTAGAAATAATATATAGAGAAATAAATTTATAAGATCTTACACATTAGACTTTGATCTAATCGAAATTTTATATATAAATGAGCTTTTTTTATAATTGGGTTGGATTTTATATTTAGGTTGGACTAAAAATTAAATAATTAAAATCTAAATTATATATATAGTTATTTATTTATATATATATATATATATAAATTATATAAATTATATAAATATAAAATATATGTATTCTAGTTGTTATCGAGCCGAACACGAGCGAGCTGACCTCAGCTCGTGTTCGGCTCGTTTACTAAACGAGCTAAAAAATTCAGGTTGTGTTCGGCTTGTTTACTAAACAAATAATTCGATTTCGAGCTCATTTCGAGTCGAATACGAGTTGACTCGCGAATAGCGAACTGGATTGACACCCCTATTTATGAAGAGTTAACTTCCGCAGAAATGAGGATGATGAGTTGAGAGCCGGTTTAATTTAGATGATAAAAAAAGTTTCTCCTATGATCGAGTGGCTTCTCAAACTTTCTATTTTAATAGGAGGGGGCGTTTAATATGTTTATCACTGAGATGGCTAGAAACTCCGAAAGTCGCACGAAATACTCGACGCGAAACAATGTGATTTTTAGGAATTTCAGTTTAGATGCCCCGATCATCCTACGATGAAAGATGTGTTTGGTAAGGGAGCAGGTGGAGTTCTATAATTAATACTGCTTAATGCTCTATATACTGCTGATGACTTCTGCATGTTTTTTTTGCTTTCTTTTACTTTTCCGTCCTCTTAGTACCCTTCTGGTTTCTTTTTCTTTTTTTTTAAAATTCCGGAGGCCCCGATGTCTCATACTTGTACCCAAATTTATTTTTCAAATAAATAAAAATGACAACATTTTTTTTTTAAAAAAATAATAAAACAAGACAAAACATAAGAGATTAATCGAAGGCCAACGAAAATAAGTCACAATTGATCATACCCAACGAGATTAGATAATTATTTTGATTTTATTATGACGAGTGCACAAATGGAAACGAAAAATGACTATCGTGAAGGAGGAGAGAACTTTACTATGAAAAAAGAAGTTCACTGTTGTGAAAGTTATAGCTGTATCGCGTCTAGGGCAAACAAAGAAGAAATTTTTTTAACGAGTTTCTTCATTATTGCAGCCGAGCTTTTCGCTACCCACGACGGAAATTCATTTTTTTTCCTTCAAAAATTCTTTTTCCAATTTGTTATTCTGCGAAGCAGTCGAGGAATCACATGCTCAAAATCAGTAACAAAATTTTAAGGCACATCTAACAAATTTAACCAGAATATAAAAACCAATTCTCTTGGTGAGCTAGGAAATACAGATTTGCAGCTCAAGGCTTAATTTTGGTTTTATAAGTAAGGCGGGTGTTCTTATTCAATGTTAAAATTAGCATTATAGTTTATTTATGGATTTTTTTTTTTTTTTTTTTTTCACTTTCGACTATAGTTACTCCTCAGTATCTTAATCCGTTATAACTGTATGCTCTTCATAAGAAATATAAAAACTTTAAAAAGGCAACAATATTCTCACCATGAAATTTTCACAAGACGGTGGTTATTACACTACTAATGAATTTCATGAAAGTTTATTCATGAAATTTTCACATGAAATTTTCACAAGGCTTGAATTTGGTTTTTTTTAAAGCTTATTCTCCATTAATAACATTCAAAAAATTTATACATTAAGAATTTTAGATTATTAATGGTCATTTCTTATTAAATTAAATGATAAACTTTTCTATATCGTTGATTGTTAGAACTACTCAGATGCTTACTGATCAATTTGAGGCATGGACTTATTGGGGGGTGGCCCATTTTCTAATTAATGGGCTATGTTTCGGAGCACCGTAGTATAGAGAAAGAGAGCACCGGTCAACGGTCGACGGAGTCGATTGAGACCCTCGGCAAGAGCTGAGAGCATATGTGAAGAGTGTCGAAGCTTGCAATTTGATCGCCCGGCCCGGCCCTGCGAGGATCTGCAACCGGGACGGCCCGGGCTGTGCTCGGACCGCCCTTTTAATTTTTTTTTTAAATGTATAAGTTTTGAAAATATAAAAGATGAAAATTCTTTTAAAATAACTGATGGTTGGTAAAAAAAAAATTAAAATTTACAAGAATAAAAAAAGTTATAATAAAACTTATTTACAAAAAATTCTAAAAGTTTTGGAGAATATTTTGGTTCATTGGACCAAAACGCATCTCCCGAGGTCTACCAATAGGCTGGACAGACCTTGGGAGGCCTTCCAAGGATTCTCGAGCCCAAGGCCCAAGAGACAACTGGACCTTGGGCCAGGACGGCCCGTTCCGGCCCGGTACTTCTACCCATTTGTGCCTTGTGGGGCCAGGCCGCAGGCCGCACCTTGGCCCAACATGACGTGGGCGGCTTGGGGACGGGCATGGATTCTGCAGCATGCGGGCCGCGCCTTAGCCCGGCCCGAGGTCGTCCCGAACCGCCCGGCCCGTTTGACACAGTCAAGTCCAAAAGTTGCAGTTGAGTTTTGGTATAATAAATAAATAAAATAAAACGAGCTGCCTTTGAAATAACATGTGGAGATAGCTTCCCTCTCGATCGGACTTAATAAAAGAGCAAAGTGTTTAATTAATTGCTTTTAGAAATGGAAATCTGAATTTAAATATGAAATCTAAAGCTTCAAATTAAGAAACCTTATTCATATAAGCATGCATGCAGATTACTTATTAATATATATATATATAACAGACGCTACAGCTTAGTCAAATAGAACGAACATAGAAAAACAAACATGCATCTTTCTCCATTTTGGGTGAACAAAATGAGATTTCAGATGCCACATCTTGCTACACCAGCTTATCACATCAAAACACATCAAGCATATCAAATACACACCCCCTGTTCAGCAACTTTAACCATGCATGATAAAGCATCACTAACCCAGTAGATACTAGCTATACGGCTCGTCTCTTCAAATTTGAACAGGTTCAATCAACAAGGAGATGACCTTATCCTTTGTTTCTCCCTCTGGTGATCCGTATCCATCTCCATGCATGTAAAAGCAGCGCGCTGCCCGCGGCATGTTCACAGCGACGGCTGTGAAGCATTTGTTGAAAGCAGAGTCGGCTACTAGGCACGCTCCGTTCAATTTTTTCCAGCAGTCATAGATCAGTTCCTTTATGCGTTCGCGGGCTGCGGCCTCCGTGATGCCTTCGTGGTGCATGCAGCAGTAGATGGATTTCGCGACATCGCCTCGCTGGTGTTCAGGCTGAATAAAAAATAAGACAGTTATTTAACATTATTGTGTAAATTGTATCTTCAAGCTGATTTACTTAACCTACTTTGGATGTACCGAGATCATTGTAAAGTCTGCAAATCATTGATGACAACTGCACGATTTCCGAATAATTCTGGAAGAGATTTAGATCTTCTTGAGTCACATCTGGGCCAAGACAATAAGCATGAGATAGAGCAATATGGCTAGACATAGTTATCCATCCATTTTGCAAGTACTCCTCCAGTGTTGATATGTAGCCTTTGCTGTACCACTTTGCTTCCACCAAATATGCTTTGCATAGATCCGTCCACTGTATCAATTAACCATATATGCTTTTTAAATTTGTTAGAAAGTTTTTGTAAAAGTAATCTATTTTCGTACCAGTTCCTAAATTTTTATGCCTTTTATATAAATCCCCTTAGGGCCTGTTGGAAACTCTATAAATTTTAATTATATATATATATATTTTACTTCAAAATTTAATTACTTTAGTACAACATTTCTCCTTTATAGAAATATTTTATTTTCTGACTGTTTGGGTTTATGGTACTTTCAGCAGAAAGCTGAAAACTAATAGTTATACTCTTTGAATTCAAAAAAAAAAAGGTCATCTAAAATTAACCATTCCAGCTTGATGTTTGCTAACATAATTTGCAATTTTGACAAGAAAAATTATATAGCTATATATAATACATCTAAAATGAACCGTATAACACATCTAAAATAGTTTTGCCAAAAAAAATTAGTTTAAAATTAGATTTTAACTTTGTCTATCTCCATTTTTCAACAGTATATCATTGCATATACGTCACCTGTGCACATTTTATTGTAACTATATCCTTCGTTGTGTAATCGAGTGCCCTTACTAGAAGTAAATCTTACATGCATATCAAATTTAAATTGTAATTAAACTGCACTAACGAGATAAACATCATATATTATTTGACATGAGTATATTTAGATCCTACAGAAAGATGTGCTCGGTAGATAATTTTGAAAGAAAATTGAAAAATTAGAAAATTATATTAAGAGATAAAATGGTAGGTATTAAGATAGATAAATCAAAGAGACAAAATAAGAGAATAAAAAAAATTTTACCGCTCTCTTTAGGTATGGAAGGATATTGAGACCTTTCTCTCTCATGGTCTCATAAGCTATTTCATTTACTGTGTTGAAGAGTGCTAAGAAACATACTCTCATGTACTCGGGCAATTGCTTAATATCAAGTGCATCCCATCTATAGAAGCCACCACAAATATAAGAGTCTTTTAATTAGAAAATGCAGGCTCTATTTTACATATGTCCAAATACTTATCTATATAAAAAAAAAAAAAAATATTATTAATTTTTTAGGTCACAAAAAAAATTTAAAGTTTTCGATCGGGCGCATGCAAAGAAGATATAGTTTTCAAGGTCATGTGTACAAAGCAACTTAACTTCAAATGATAGTTTTGCAATTTAATTTATGTATCTTCATAGAAATATGTCTTAATTTGTAGTAGTAAAACTGAGAAAAAAAAGTTGCATATATGCACGGACCTGTCTACTGCTTCTGTGAAAAGCTCGAGCTCATTGAGGGAGCCGTAAACGTCATAGACATCATCAATTGCTGTTATGAGAGAGATAGCCTTTGTTTGTGCTAGCCTAAAAGTCGAATGCTTCGGCTCGAAAGCAAAACAAACAGACCATAAATAGTTCTCCATCAATCTATCTCTACTGAAGGGAAGCTTCTCCCATAATCCTAGATTGGACCACCATCTGAAATTTTCAAATATTTTTTGTCCTACTTAGAAGTTATATTCATATCTACTAATAATGTTCTTTTCATGTGCATTTGTGCTGCAGTGGCCAGTGAGATAGCATATATCTTGAAATTAAATCAAATATAATATAAATATGTTAAAGCTAGGTTGGTTTGATTAAGTTGTTAAATGGAAATAATTAAGCTTGCTAACCCTTTTAGTTTAAAGTTTCGAGGGTTAGATCAAGTTAAAGCTTTGAACAAAGTCATCTCACACGTATATGCATGTTGAATATACATGTACCTTGACACTTCCTTGAGCTCTCTCTTGTACGTGTTTTGAACCACATTGAAGTCCAACTTCGCGAACTCGAGAAGTAGAGGCCTCATCTTCTCTTCTTTCTCGTACGCGTCGATAAACCATCTCGTGTGCAATCTCTCCACACGCCATTCTAGTGGTTGCTCCAATGCATTGGCCACATAATCTCTTAACTTACGGCTATCATGTGATGAACTTGATAAGAAATTATTGAGGTGTCGAATTGTAAAATTCTGAGCTTCAATCAATGTATCTTCTCCTTCCATTGCGAGATAAGAAGTCTCGTACAAACTCAACAAACTTTTAGTTTGATTGCTCAAGTTGGATTTGAAGCTGTCATTCTCATCTTTGAACTGATCAAAAATATCTGCAATACTTCGGCATAATGCGTTAAAAAAAATACTCTCGTTTGTAGCACACTGACATATCTATGTTCAACAAGAAATGCGAAAATAAATTAGTAAAGGAGTAATAATTTGGAACCGAATTACTTAATTATTACCTTGTGAAACTCTAAATCCATGTCCTCTAAGAAGCCTGAATAAGAGTGCAATTGCATAGACATTTTCCTTCATCTCCAAGCATATGTCATCTAATTTGCTAAAAATAGAGTCCAGTGCATGCTTTATCTCCTCCTCAAAGTGGTAAGCAACTCCAAGTTGTTGCAATGCGTCAATGAGCTCAAGCTTATCAACAACAATCACTGTTTCCTCATTTATCATACGCCCCACTTCATCTTTCAACTCGTCCACTCTCTTTGTGTCCCTCTCCTGCTTTACAAAGTATGAAGTGCCCCATCATATATTTGCAATTTTAATTAATTTCACAAACAGAAAGGATACAAGTAATTGACTTCTTTTGCTAAGAAAAGTGCCGGCCCGACACTAAGGCCCAGTCTTAAATGAGCTGGGTCGTACCGGGCCAGATTTTAATTTTGTGGCCCGGTACGGCCCGCATCTGGAGCATCTGGATGCGGGCCCGGCCGGCTCCCGTTTGACACCCCTACGTGCATGCATGTTGTAAATATAAAAACTTTGATTAGAAACTTCTGCTTTTAGATCTAGAGCTTTACAACATTTTATTTTAGAAGTAATAATTTCAAATATTTATCAATGTATCTAAGTTTGGATAGATTTATTTAATTTTCTAAGTTAAGAATAAAATATATGGTATGTTTGGTCAAGTTGTAGAAAATAGTGCCGTTGTAGAAATATTATTAGATATAGTAAGCTATATTGTTTAAAAAAATTGTAGAGTGTTTGGTAATTCCGTCATATAAGTGTTGTCAGCAATTGATCGTTGTTTGCTTAATATTACCTAAATTTTATTTACATATTTTTTAAGAAAATATATTTCACGCATCTAATAGAAAATAGATAGTTTAAAAATAATCTAAATAAAACATAGGATAAACTTTAAGCTGCCCTATTATAGTTTAGCTCATTTTCACTTTGCCAACATATGGTTGTAAAATTGCACTTTGCTATTTTGTGATTTTATCTTTTTCCTAAAATATCTACTATCGAATAGGATAGCAAAATAAAATTTTTAATAACCACAAAATAGTTAAGTATAATTTTTGAACCACAAGGCAACAATGAAAATAAGCTAAACCACAAGTAATTTAAGTATAACGTTTTGAACTATAGGGTTGCAAAGTGAAAATAAGTTAAACCACGAGGGAAAAAATTAAAGTTTTCCCTAAAAAACATCTAGTATATTTAAACATAATTTAACTAAAAATTTGTTTGAGGGCAGAAAAAATAACTTTTTTAAAAGCTGTTCATACCGGAATACGGGTGTTTTATTCCGGTATCCTCCTTGGCATACCGGAATACGGGCGTTTAATTCCGGTATCTACACACGATTCCGCAAAACTCGAGAGCTGGATTTCCAGATTTTTCACTGCATTTCGGTATGTCACACATCCATTCCGGAATCAGCTGCAGAATTTGCAGTTTTGCAGACTTGACTTCTCAAAGTCCGTTTCTGCGCCTCATTTGCGCCGAAAACACTCGTATAAGACCCAAACCTTGCCAAAACCATTTAGATAGTCCTTTTTGGCTACATTCCACAAGAACTCTCCAATTTGTAGAAGTTCGGTGTACTACATGGACCCTCTGTGGCAATTCGGATTAGACGAGTTAGCCGAGGACTCTTTGTAAGGAGAGCGTTAGTGGCGTGCGAGAAGGTTGAGGGCATTGACCAAAAGGGGCAAAGGCTCAGTCATGCCGCTCACCTGATTGGTTGAGTCACCAAATCACAGAGTCTAACGTTATCGCGAAAGCAGAATCGAAATTATGAACATGGGATTCCTATGGGCTCGTCGTAAGAATGACGTGATGCCAACCTGTGGCATGTGGAGGCAAAGCAACGTGCTCCATGTGAGATGTTGGGATAGTAGGAGCTACGTGCAAAATAGGGATTGTGTCCCGGAATGAGTGGGTGCTCGAGGATATGCCATTTCATTGTGGAGCTGGAGGTCTACGTGTGGTAGGATCCACTCATAATGAAAGAGAAAACACCAAATAATAATTTCTTGTGAGCAATACCGAAGAACGGACCAGATAGGCTCCGGAATAGATCAATGGAGTTGGTGAAGTTGCGCGTCAACGAGTATTGACGGCACAAGCACGACAAGGAAAACCTGTGCAATCGGTGATTGGCAAATGTGAAAATTTGCACTAGACGATCGCTCTTTTGGATAAAGAACAGTGTTTAAATATTTTTATATTTAAAAAGTTTATCTATACTACTATATTGATAGTAGATGACTTAGCATTTGCTATTTATTATTTAGCTTTTGAGTCAAGTATTTCACATACTGCCACTAAATTCAGGATATATGGAAAGGTCAAAAAGTAAATCATAAATACTAGGTTTTACTATAAAAAAATATTCAAACTTTGTGTGTGAAAGCTCACACACACACACACACACACACACACACACATATATATATATATATATAGAGTTCGGCTACTATGCTATCAATAGCACCAAGCACTTGGTGCTACCAAATTTTTTGTCGTTAGATCTACCCTTTTCACTATTTTCACACGTTAGATCATACTATTCAACCAACCACCCACTCAACCCTAGGGGGCCCACATCATCCTAACCGTATATTCCTTAATCCAATGACCGAAAACCTAATAGCACCAATGACTTGGTACTATTAATAGTATAGTAGCCTAGTTCATATATATATATATATATATATATAATTAGGCTGGAATACTATCAATAGCACCAAGCTATTTGTGCTAATAGTTTTTTAGCTCTTGGATTGAGAAATGTGCGGTTAGAATGATGTGGGCCCCCTAGGGTTGAGTGGGTGATTGGTTGAATAGTATAATCTAACGGGTAAAAATAATCAAATGGTTAAATCTAACGGTAAAAAACTCGATAGCACCAAGCCCTTGGTGCTATCGATAGTATTAGAGTCCGGCTACTATACTTTTATGAGTATAGACCCCTTTGTACTCATAAATTTTCGACCGTTAGATCTACCCCTTTGACCATTTTCATCCGTTAGATCATACTATTCAATCAACTATCCACTTAACCCTAGTTGACCATTATCATCCTAACCGGGGACCACTATCATCTTAACCTCACATCCTTTCATCCAACGGCCGAAAACTTATGAGTACATAGGGGTCTATACTCATAAGAGTATAGTAGCTCTAGCATATATATATATATATATATATATATATATATATATATATATATATATATATATATATATATATAGAGAGAGAGAGAGAGAGAGAGAGAGAGAGAGAGAGTTGTGGCCCGAATTTGGAAAATAAACTCTCAACCTTTAAGGGGAAAGGAGAAGATTTAATCTAAAAGTTTAAGTCTTATTTCAACAAAAAGTTGTTGTGAAGTTGTAATGCAAAAATCATTAGTTTTTCTTTAAACAACATTACTTAAAAGAGCAATGCTAGAATTTACAACCCTTTTGAACTGTAATCCTACAACTATCAGAATTCCAAAACCACATTTTCTCTGCAAGCCTTATCATTTTTTTGTTTTTTTGTACTAAAATCTAGAAAAGTGTTCGTAATAAATCCTACAACCCTTGCTCAAAATTAGTATTTTTCCATAAGCTATCCGGTTTGCGAAATTATTTTGTATCCTTATATTATAAAATAAATCATTGATGTGGTTAGAAACAATCTAGAAATAATTTTAGCATCCCTACTCACATGCGTGATAAAATTGAATAGTAGTAGTAACAAATGAGTCAACCGGCATGAGTCTATGACCTCATAGAACAGAAAGAGTATAGTTATTATGTATGCCGTCCGTAGTAACTGTTACGACGAGCGCACAAACAGAAACGAAAACGGCGAACACGAAATACACAACCACAAGCAGAAAAGTAAATAACACACAGATTTACGTGGAAAACCCTTTGCAGGGAAAAAACCACGGGCGAGGGAGGAGAGAGCTTCATTATCGAGAAAAGGGAAATCAATGTTCGTTACAACCATCTGTCGCCCTAGGGCAAAACGAAAAAGAGAAACATCTTAACGGGTTTCGGATCTGATCCGTACCGCGGGGGGCTCCGCCCCCCGCACCCCCTGGCGAATGTCAGTGGTGGGCTACGGGCTCGGGCCTAACGGCCCGAGCCCTCCGCTACCCACCACAGACATTCATTTTCCTCCACAAATTGATTTCCAATTTGGTCGCACCGCGAAGCCGTTGGCGAGTCGAAGTCCAAAACTGAATTCGATTATCAATTTCGAGTCATATCCAACAGTAACTAAAAATTCAAATTTTGTCAGAAATAATCGTAAAAGAGAAATGCTAAGTCTACAACCAAAGGACTTGTAGTCATACAACCGCTTATCCAAGAATTATAAAATTTACTACTCCTTTTTTATTTTTAATTTTTTTAAAAAATATAATTTGTAGAAAGATGTGACTTTTGGATTATGTTAGTCATAGGATTACCCTTCAAAATAGGTTGTAGATCTAACATTACTTATGGAGAAATAGTTTTTATTACTTACTATAACATCAACGCTCGTCAGCGACTGTATATATCTGTCGCACCATAAGCTCGGCTTATAATCCGCCGACCGGCGCATGGCGCACGCGCATACGTCTCTGCGCTGAGGAAACAAGCCGGCGGGCGGGGATCCGACGGTCGGGAGCTTCCGTCGGAACCACCGGTCCGCGGTAGCAAGCATGATGGATGGCGCTGGCGATGGCAGTGCAAGGTGGAGGGCCATTTTGATCAAATTTTGAAAGCTTAATTATTAATCTATCTACATGCATATACCTACATATATATATATATATAGTTGCACCTCTAATATGACGCCTAGGAACCAATCACATACTTTTAGATTAAGCAATTTTTACGAAAGTTAAAATCTAATTCTAGAAGCCTTTTTTGCACAAGTCAAAGTCTAATTCTAGAAGCCTCTAAAGAAAGATCTAGACATTTTCGTACTATCAAAATAGACATTTTCGTACTATATATCAAGCCATTAAGCATCTAAATATAGACATTTTCATATTATCAAATTATTTTCGTTAATGGGACTTTTGATTCGACGATTGTGTCCGCTAGATTTGATCTACACTATTGAAAGTATATAAAAATTAAATTTCATATCTTTTTGACATTATTTGATTAGAAAATGAATAGTCTCACAATAAACAGCTAAATCTAAAAATCTAAAATAATATAATAAAGTATCAAAAATATAAAAAAAAGATATATCTTTTATATTCTACTATACAGAGAATAATAAAAATTAAAATTATGTTCAACTTATTCGTCAATTCTAATACTTAATCATCAAAAAATTTTAAAAATACAATAAAATCTTATAAAATTATGTGGACAATAAATAATCAAAATAATTAAATAATTACTAACTACGGTTGAGAAGTAGAATTTATTAACATATTTGATGGAATTTTAAAAAATTAATATCAAATTTAAAATTTCAAATGCTTATTTATAAAAGAGCTAAATTTGAAAGGTCTTCTTACATTTCTTACAAGTTAAAAAATACACATCACGGGTTGGGGAGACATGTCACTGACACGTAATTGCGTACGGTACACGTTTTTTTGGACGAGAAATGTAAGCTCAAATGTAACAGTAATTATTGTTATATATATTAATCACGGTGTACGGAGGTCCCTCTCATGAAAATAAAGTAGAAAAGGAAAGAAAAAGAAACTAAATTACAGAAAATCTTTTAATTAATACCTGTTTTTTTACTTTCTCTTCCATTATTTAAAAAATCTACATTTTGCTTCTTTGAAAAATAAAAAAAAATTCACTTTGGCCTCCGCTGGCAGTGTTCCGTTAGGATTCTGTTTATATCCTAATATTATATATTTTTTATATCCAAAAGCTCTCAGCCTTCTCCCATTGACGCCTCCTTCCTCGCCGCCCATGCCGCCTCGCCCTACTCCGCCGCCTCGTCCTCCTCCGCCGCCTTACCCTCGCCCATCTCTCCATCTGCGCCCACACACATGTTCTCGCGCTCCTTCGCCACTTCGCCCTCGCCCTCGCCCACCTCTCCGTCCATACCTATCCCGATCTCCTCCTTACCATCGCCGAAATGGAGAATTGAGGGTACAAAAGGAGCGGGGGAGCAAGTGGAGGACGAAGATGGTGAGGGGAGACGGCGGCTGAGCGAAGAACGGAAGAGGAGAGACGACCGCTGAGCTAGATTAGGGGGAAGAAGAAGATGATGAGGGACAATTCGGTCATTTTATCATCACAATTAACACCGTACCCCACTGTGAATATTTTTTTATTTTTTATTTTTTAAGGGAGCAAAGTGTAGATTCTTAAATTACAAGGGAAAAAGTGAAAAAGTGGGTATTGACAGAAAAATTTTCTGTAATTTAGCCAAAAAAAATATGTAATAATTCTCACGGTGCAATCAAATTAAATTGGAAAATTATTTTATCCATCCCAAATATTTTAGGGCTCACAAAAATTTAAATAAATTATAGCAAAAAAAAAAGAAAATTAATATGGCAAATAAAAAAGTAATTATCTTTACATTAAGAGAATGTAAGATATACACTATATTTAAATTATGCTTAAATAATTGACGTTTCGGTCACATTATCTATAGTATATAAAGTAGAGTCTTATTCCTAATTAGACTTCAACTCAATCACCAATTTAAACTACTAAGTCTCACTACAAATAAAATAAATAATCTAATTCTAATCCTATTTAATTCGACTCTAAATCTCTAGTTAGGCATTATCTTTGGCGAGGAAATGCACATACTATTTATTACCCTGCTTAACAATTTTGATTGCAATGTCAATCTTTTTTTTTCTTTTCTTTTTTCAATTTGAGTATTTTGAGTTAGAAACTTAGGTCCTATTTTGCTTTTTTCTTTTATTTTTTTTCCTTTTCTCTTTTTTTTGGTCTCCCAAACAAGGTTAATTAAACATTAAAGCGCATTACGCAAAACAAAACTAGATAAAATACTAGGGAGGTATTTTGGACACTTCAAATGGAATGAGCAAGCTAGTCACTTTCAACTTTTTGTCCGAAGAAGTAATTAAGATCATCTTTAAAAAATAAATAAATAAAATTATTATGGAATAGAAAAGTGAAGAGCAATAAAAAAAAATTTGAGAATGGAAAAAGGTGTCTCTGCTGCAGAAAGAATCTATTTTAGTCAGAAACAATAAATTTTTTAAGAGAAGGATAACATGCTATCCGCTTTATTTATTGGGAACATAAATTAAGCTATATTAGTGGGGCAACTAGACTCCAGATGAAAAGAAAAGGAAAAAAAATATTGCATTACTATACATTAGAAGGAGAAACAGTAAGTATAAAAAAGTATCACTAAACTGTTCCTTTTTTTTTGTGACTAAAATATTCATGTTTAGATTTTTCTTGCATCTTTTCTACGGTGGAAGTGCTTAAAGAAAACACGAAAATAAACAACATAAGTTGGCCGTGATTTCTATTTAGGAAGAGTTAATTTCTGCAGAAACAGGCGAGGATGATGAAGACGATGAGTCGGGGCCGGGTTAGATGATAAAAAAGATTGCCTCTGTAATTGAGTGGCTTCTGAAACATTGTGTGTTAATAGGAAGGGGGGGGGGGGGCGGGGAGGGGGTTTAGTATGTTTGTCGCTCTAGGAAGAAACTTTACTAAGAGGGCTAGAAACTTCAAAAAAAATCACACGAAATATTCTATACGGGACAACATAATTTTTAGGAATTTCAGTTCAGATGCTCTGATCATCCTACAATGAGAAAAGTGTTTGGTGAGGGAGTGGGTGGAGTTCTCTAATACTGCTTGATGCTCTATACCGCTGATCGCTTCTACACGTTTTTTTTCTTTTTTCTTTCTTTTGTCTTTCTATTTTTTTCCTCCTTCTCTTAGTTCCTTTCTAGGATTTTTTTGGCTAAATTATGAAAAAAAAATTTATAAATATTTTTTTTACTTTTCCTTTCTAACTTTCAAAAACTTATATTTTACCCCCTTAACATTTCAAGTTATTACTTTAGCCCTCATTCCTCATGGTTCTATCACTATTTCGTTCATTTCTTATAATTTATACCGAAAATATCATTCAAAATGCTAGAAATATATTAATTTTTTTTATTTATAGAAGAAGTAAGAATAATTTGATCATTTTGTCATCTCCATTAACGCCGTACCTCCTGAAAATATTTTTAAAATTTTAAATAAGTAAAATATAGATTTTTAAAAGTCAAAGAGAAAAATTGAAAAAGCAAGTATTTACAGAAATATTTTCTATAATTTAGCCTTCTTTTTCGATGATTCTGATTCCTTATATTTATAGCTAAATGTATTTTCTAAATATTTACAATTGATAGCGTGTTACGTACCCAATTGATCATAACCAAGTGGTACAAAACGAAAAGAAATTAGATATTTGTTTTGATTTGATGGGACTCAATAAACCAATCCTCCTGGTGAGCTAAGAAAGATAGACTTGCAGGCTTGCAGCTCAAGGCTTAAAATTGATTTTTTAAATAACTAAGACAAGTGTTTCGTTGTTAAAATTAGCACCAAAGTGGATTTTTTTTTTTTTTTAGTTTCAAGTATAGTTAGTCATTAATGTCTTAATCCTTTACAACGTTTATTCGTAAGAAATATACAAACTTTAAAAAGGCAACAATATTCTCACCATGAAATTTTCACAAGACGAGTGGTTATTACTCTTTAATCATGAAATTTTCACATGAAACTTTCACAAGACTTGAATTTGGTTTCTTTTATTACTATTTTCCATTAATAACATTCAAAAAATTTATACATTAAAAATTTTAGATTATAAAAGTTCATTTCTTATCATTTAAATGATAAACTTTTCTATGTTGTTGATTTTGGAACTACTCAGATGCTTACTAATCAATAGGTACTCACTCTTTGATACTGTCAATCACTTTTTCTAAATTAAATTTTATTTTAAATATATTAATTATTTTAAAAAAAAAACCAGGTGCATTTAGGGCCGGCAAATGAGCGAGCCGGCTCGTGTTCGGCTCGCGTTCGGCTCGAAATTAAATGAGCCGAACTTGAACAGAAAAAAAAAACTCGAAATTTATTTTAAGCCGAACTTGAGTATTACTGGCCTCGCTCGAATTACGCTCGAAAAGCTCGAATATATATATATAGAGCAGGGCTACTGTGCTATTAAGAGCACAGCAGCTCTCGTGTTCCTAAGTTTCTAACCATTCAGGATGAGAGAGAGAAAAAAAAATTAGGGAGAAATTAAAACCATCCAATTTCTTCCCAAATTGGAGAGAGAGAAGAGAAATTGAGATATCCAACTTTCCAATTTTTCTTTTCTCTCTCAAATGGATGGTTAGGAACTTAGGAGCACAGGGGCTGCTGTGCTCCTAATAGTACAGTAGCCCTGCTCTATATATATATATAGAGCAGTGCTACTGTACTATTAGGAGCACAGCAGCCTCTGTGCTGTGCTCCTAAGTTTCTAACCACCTATCAAGTTTGATGGGTGGTTAAGAAGAGAGAGAGAAGACAAATTGAAGAGAAATTTTGTGTTTCAATTTCTCATCTCCTTAAATTTCTCTCCAATATCTCTTTCCTCTCTCATCCTAACTACCCATCAAACACCTGATGGGTGGTTAGAAACTTAGTATGTTTGTCGCTCTAGGAAGAAACTTTACTAAGAGGGCTAGAAACTCCAAAAAAAATCACACGAAATATTCTACACGGGACAACGTGATTTTTAGGAATTTGTGTTCAGATGCTCTGATCATCCTACAATGAGAAAGGTGTTTGGTGAGGGAGTGGGTGGAGTTCTCTAATACTGCTTGATGCTCTATACCGATGATCGCTTCTACACGTTTTTTTTTCTTTTTTCTTTCTTTTGTCTTTCTATTTTTTTCCTCCTTCTCTTAGTTCCTTTCTAGGATTTTTTTTGGCTAAATTATTAAAAAAAAAATTATAAATATTTTTTTTTACTTTTTCTTTCTAACTTTAAAAAACTTATATTTTACCCCCTTAAAATTTCAAGTTATTACTTAAGCCCTCATTCCTCATGGTTCTATCACTATTTCGTTCATTTCTTATAATTTATACCGAAAATATCATTCAAAATGCTAGAAATATATTGTTTTTTTTATTTATAGAAGAAGGAAGGATAATTTGATCATTTTGTCATCTCCATTAACACCGTACCTCCTGAAAATATTTTTAAAATTTTAAATAAGTAAAATATAGATTTTTAAAAGTCAAAAAGAAAAACTGAAAAAGCAAGTATTTACAGAAATATTTTCTATAATTTAGCCTTCTTTTTCGATGATTTTGATTCCTTATATTTATAGCTAAATTTATTTTCTAAATATTTAAAATTGATAGCGTGTCACATACCCAATTGATCATAACCAAGTGGTACAAAACGAAAAGAAATTAGATATTTGTTTTGATTTGATGGGACTCAATAAACCAATCCTCCTGGTGAGCTAAGAAAGATAGACTTGCAGGCTTGCAGCTCAAGGCTTAAATTTGATTTTTTAAATAACTAAGACAAGTGTTTCGTTGTTAAAATTAGCACCAAAGTGTATTTTTTTTGTATTTTTTTTGTTTCAAGTATAGTTAGTCCTTAATGTCTTAATCCTTTACAACGTTTATTCGTAAGAAATATACAAACTTTAAAAAGGCAACAATATTCTCACCATGAAATTTTCACAAGACGAGTGGTTATTACTCTTTAATCATGAAATTTTCACATGAAACTTTCACAAGACTTGGATTTGGTTTCTTTTATTACTATTTTCCATTAATAACATTCAAAAAATTTATACATTAAAAATTTTAGATTATAAAAGTTCATTTCTTATCATTTAAATGATAAACTTTTCTATGTCGTTGATTTTGGAACTACTCAGATGCTTACTGATCAATAGGTACTCACTCTTTGATACTGTCAATCACTTTTTCTAAATTAAATTAAATTTTAAATATATTAATTATTTTAAAAAAAAACCAGGTGCATGTAGGGCCGGCAAATGAGCGAGCCGGCTCGTGTTCGGCTCGCGTTCGGCTCGAAATTAAATGAGCCGAACTTGAACAGAAAAAAAAAAACTCGAAATTTATTTTAAGCCGAACTTGAATATTACTGGCCTCGCTCGAATTACGCTCGAAAAGCTCGAATATATATATATAGAGCAGGGCTACTGTGCTATTAAGAGCACAGCAGCTCTCGTGTTCTTAAGTTTCTAACCATCTAGAATGAGAGAGAGAAAAAAAATTAGGGATAAATTAAAACCATCCAATTTCTTTCCAATTTTTCTTTTCTCTCTCAAATGGATAATTAGGAACTTAGGAGCACAGGGGCTGCTGTGCTCCTAAGTTTCTAACCACCTATCAAGTTTGATGGGTGGTTAGGAAGAGAGAGAGAAGACAAATTGAAGAGAAATTTGGTGTTTCAATTTCTCATCTCCTTAAATTTCTCTCCAATATCTCTTTCCTCTCTCATCCTAACTACCCATCAAACACTTGATGGGTTGTTAGAAATTTAGAAGCATAAGTACTGTTGTGCTCTTAATAGCACAGTAGTCATGCTATATATATATATATATATATATATATATATATAGGGTAGGGCTACTATACTCTTATGAGTATAGGACCCTTCGTACTCATAAGTCATTTTCGATGATGGAGCTTCCGAATCGACGATCCACACCGTTAAATATGATCTAGAGTATTTAAAACTTCTAGAAAATAAATTTCGTAATTTTTCAAAATCGTTATAAAGTCCATCAAGTGGGCATAAAATGAACGGTCAAAATTGAACGACGTCCTAAAAATGGATGATCGGATTCTTCAATTTAAGATCCGAGTTATTGATCTTTATTTACATAGTAAATAGAATTTTCTATCAAAAATTCAACAGATTCCGATTCTTTTACACCGTTGAACGAGCAAGTATCTCATACCGGCCGTTAAAAATTGTCTACTTTGAGATCTTTTGATCATAGGGCAAATGATGTCAAAAAATTATAAAATTTAATTTCTAGAAGTTTTAAATGCTCTAGATCATATTTAACGGTGTGGATCGTCGATTCGGAAGCTCCATCATCGAAAACGACTTATGAGTACGAAGGGTCCTATACTCATAAGAGTATAGTAGCCCTACCCTATATATATATATATATATATATATATATATATATATATATATATATATATATATATATATATATATATATATTAAAAATATTTATAAATATATATATATATTATATTTTAATTATATATAATATATATATATATAATATGTATTTTAATTATATTTATATAGTGTTTTGGTTACTGAGCATATTTGCTGGTCCACAAAACCAAACCAGCAAATGCCTACTTTAATTACTCTCTCTCTCCCCCTCTCTTTCACTTGCTCACATAGTTGCTTCCCCTAAATTATTTTTCTTAATATTATAATATCGTATTCATGTATTTATTTTGTATGTTGAACTATTAGACATGTTTTTATATCAAATTTAGAAATAATGTTCTCTAAAGACTAAACTATAGATTGCATGATATTAAAAATTGCAAGCGGTTTGTTTAGAATTCGAGCTCGCTCTACTCAAAATTAGGCTCGCTCGAGCTCGACTCGAATTAATTTCAAGCCGAGCTTGAGCCTAGATGTAGGCTCGAAATTAATTTCAAGCTAAGCTTGCGCTGAGGTAACTCGCTCAAGCTCGGCTCGTTTCCACCCCTAGGTGCATGCAATTAATAATTTCTTATTGTGTTGTATTGTAGCATATAAATCTCTTCCGTATGTAACCATCCCCATCTACGTATATAGAGTTCGATTCTATTATTTAATTTATAATTTATAACTTTAATTTGAGGCGTGGACTTCTTGAGTGGCCCATTTTCTAATTAATGGGCTATGTTTGGAATTGTTAAGTGCTCCAAATACTATTCTATAGTTTAGCTCTAAGGGGCTATTTCGTTTATTGGAAAAGCGTGAAATTTTTTTAAAAAAAAATTATTTTAAAAATATTTCTATTTTTCAGTTTTTTCTCTCTTTGCTTTTAAGAAAAATTAGTTTTTTTTTAAAATCTTCTTTCCAAATTTTATAAAAAAATTATTATTTTCGTTTTCTTTGAAAAAAAAAAAAACTAGAAAACGAAAATTTAATTTTCCATGAAATTTTCAAAAAAAAAACGTAGCAATTAATTGCTTTTAGAAATGAAAATATTGCTTGTAGAAATGAAAATATTTATTCATCTACGTAGCAATGGCGCCTCGAAGTTTTCTTTTAATGTTTTTTATAATATATATTGCTCACAAAATTTTAAAACTTCTAAAAAGTTTTCAAGTAAATCTGAATATAAATCTCAAAATCTAAAGCTTCAAGGCTTCAGACCAAGGACCTTATTTACGCGGAATTTAAATTCGAAATCTGAATTTAAGATTCATAATTTTATTGGCTGAAAAGGTGTTAAAAATAATTATGCTTAATACAATAGCTATTTAACTTAATAAAATTGTAATTTAGCTAATGAGAAATGCTAACAAGTAGCATTTCCCATAACTTATTGACCATGCATTCTGCCTTTTAGAGGCATTGGTTTGAAGCACTACTACACGAGAATATTAATTACATCTCATACATAGTTTCAAATTGGAATCGGTTCGATCAACAAAGAGATGACCCTATCCTTTGTTTCTCTCTCGGGTGATCCAAACCCATCTCCATGAATGTAAAAGCAGCGCGCTGTCCGCGGCAAGTTCATGGCGACGGACATCGCCTCGCTGCTGCTCGGGCTGAATCAAAAATAGAACAGTTATTTAACATCAATGTTGTGTAAATTGTATCTTCAAGCTGGTATATACATATATACACACATATATATATATATATATATATATATATATATATATATATATATATATATATATATATATACATATATATATATATATATATATATATATATATATATATATATATATATATATATATATATACATATATATATACATATACATATATACATATACATATATACATATATACATATATACATATATATACATATACATACACATACATATATATACATATACATATATACATATACATATATATATATACATATATACATATACATATATATATATACTGTTGGGAATCCGGTACTCGCCCCGGTACCGGATCTCGAGAATCCGCAACCCGCTCCGATACCGACCGTCGTTGATCCGGTATCGATTGTTGGGATTCCTCAACGGAAGCGTCGAATCGGGTTTTTAACGAAAACCCGTCTCCTCAGCAAAAGCTGATACAATCATAAAAGAGAAAAAAAACCAAACAGAAAATATGCAGGTAAAATAAGATTCACTAAATAAGAGAAGATTACACCTGACTCCTCTTCTGCAACAGAGTAGCTACAATCCGAGCCCTCTTTTTGAATCTCTCCTATCCTTCTCTCGTCTTCTATAAACCCAAAAGAAGACAACTCTCAACGTACACCTGTGCACTAGGTGCATCAAACCATAGCTCTCTCTCTCTCTCTCTCTCTCGGGTACGGCACACCAAAGAGCTTCAGCACATGGCCGTACTACCCCTCTCTTTGGAGCTCTCTGCCGTACTCTCTCTGGAGGAGTATTCAACTTTGAATACATAGAGCTATATATAAAGCTCACCCTAAAACGTACCCCAATCTTAGTATAATTAGGATTCCTACTCCAATAAATATTTAAATCTATATTTAATTATCTCCAATAGATCTAAATATTTATTCTAATCTAGTTAGATTTCTACTCTAATTAATATTTAAATCTTAATATATCTCCAATAGATTTAAATATTAATTCTTATCCAACTATGAAACAATTACAAATCTAACCAAATCCTAACAAATTTCCACCTTGGTTTGATTTGTAATTTTCAACCGCTGCGTCGAGCTCACCATGCAAGCTCCACCTTGAGCTTGTCTCCTCCGCTCGATGTCGCTACGTCCGCCGCTCCATCTCTGGCGACTGTACCTCCGCGAACTTTTGGAACCCAAATTGACTTCGTTCCCGTTCTGACTGTGCTCCCGTTCAGAACGTATAAGTTACCGCGCTTGTTCGCCTCGCACACGACCCGATCTCGCTTTCGGACCCTCATAGCTCCACCTGAAGCCGAAAAATCGCAACCCTTCGAGTCCAACGCGCCTAGCGAGATCAAATTCCGCTTCAAACCAGGAATGTGCCGCACACCCGTCAGCGTCCTCACGACCCCATCGTGCATTCGGATCTTCACCATGCCGACTCCCATAACTTTGCACGCCGTACCGTTCCCCATCAGAGCCTTTCCACCTTTGATCGCCTTATAGGTAGCAAAAGACTCTTTCTCCGGGCAGACGTGGAAGGAACACGCGGAATCGAGCACCCACGCATCATCCGAAATTTTAGCACCGCCGGTCGCCGCATACAGCACATCAGAATCGAACATCTCCGACTCTGCCGCCTGTGCCATCGCTGATGTCGCCTCGTCCTGGTTCACAACAGTTCTCTCCTTCTGTCGCTTCAACTCCTTCAGATCATTCTGAAGTTCCCGACAGTTGCGCTTTATATGTCCTTTCCTGTGACAATAAAAGCACTCCACCTCGAATAATAGCTTCTTCTGTCGATCTCCGGTCGTCGATGTTGTCGCCTCCTTCTTCGCTCTCACCATTAGAGCTGTATCACGGCTCTGCATGCCGGACTCCTGAGTCATCTTCCGCATCTCGTTCGAGAGAAGCGCCGCCGTGACCGCCTCCACGCTTATGGTCTCCTTGCCATAAAGCAACGTGGTCACCAGATGCTCATACGCCGCCGGTAGCGAAGATAATAAAATCAGCGCCTTGTCCTCGTCATCCAGATTGACTCCGATGCTGGTCAACTGGGCTACCACCTTGTTGAACTCATTTAGATGCTCGTGTAGGCTCACCGCTTCCTGCATCCGCAGCGTAAACAGTCGCTGCTTCAGATACAACCTGTTCGTCAGGGATTTGGTCATGTACAGATCTTCTAACTTCTTCCACAACTTTGCCGGTGTCGTCTCGCCGGCTACATTGTAAAGAATCTCATCTGCTAATAATAGATGAAGCGTACTCAACGCTTTCCGCTCCATCTTCGTCCATGCCGCATCCGTGACCTCCGCCGGCTTCGCCTCCTTCCCGTTCAACGTCTCGTCCAACTCTTGTTGTACGAGGATCGCCCGTACTTTAATCTGCCACAAGCCGAAATTGTTCTTACCGTCGAACTTCTCGATTGCGAACTTTGTGGCCATCTCCGTCGATCTCTCCCGCGGATCGGTAACCTTCGCTCTGATACCAATTTGTTGGGAATCCGGTACTCGCCTCGGTACCGGATCTCGAGAATCCGCAACCCGCTCCGATACCGACCGCCGTTGATCCGGTATCGATTGTTGGGATTCCTCAACGGAAGCGTCGAATCGGGTTTTTAACGAAAACCCGTCTCCTCAGCAAAAGCTGATACAATCATAAAAGAGAGAAAAAACCAAACAGAAAATATGCGGGTAAAATAAGATTCACTAAATAAGAGAAGATTACACCTGACTCCTCTTCTGCAACAGAGTAGCTACAATCTGAGCCCTCTTTTTGAATCTCTCCTACCCTTCTCTCGTCTTCTATAAACCCAAAAGAAGACAACTCTCAACGTACACCCGTGCACTAGGTGCATCAAACCATAGCTCTCTCTCTCTCTCTCTCTCTCTCGGGTACGGCACACCAAAGAGCTTCAGCACATGGCCGTACTACCCCTCTCTTTGGAGCTCTCTGCCGTACTCTCTCTGGAGGAGTATTCAACTTTGAATACATAGAGCTATATATAAAGCTCACCCTAAAACGTACCCCAATCTTAGTATAATTAGGATTCCTACTCCAATAAATATTTAAATCTATATTTAATTATCTCCAATAGATCTAAATATTTATTCTAATCTAGTTAGATTTCTACTCTAATTAATATTTAAATCTTAATATATCTCCAATAGATTTAAATATTAATTCTTATCCAACTAGGAAAAAATTACAAATCTAATCAAATCCTAACATATACATATATATATATATATATATATATATATATATATATATACTTAGCTTACTTTGGATGTACCTAGATCGTTGTAGAGTCGGACAATCATCGAAGACCACCGCACGATTTTGGATAATCTTGGAAGAGATCTAGATCTTGTTGAGTGAGATCTGGGACAAGACAATAAGCATAAGATAGAACAACATGACCAGCTATAGATATCCATCCGTTTTCCAAGTACTCCTCCAGCATTGGTATGTAGCCCTTGCTGTACCATTTTGCTTCCACCAAATAAGTTTTGCATAGATCCGTCCACTGTATCAATTAAGCATACTATTTTGTTAGAGGGTGCTTGGGAAAATAATTTATTTTCAATAAAGTTCCTAATTTTTAGCTTTTATATAAATTCGGAGTTTTTTTTTTTTAAAAAAAAGAAAAGGTCTGGGTTGACCAAGATGTTAATATTGAAAGATTAAAAACAGACTACAAAATTTCAGACTATTAATACAAAGTAGCGTCATAATATAAAGACATTGGGATCAACTCAGAAAGCACATTGGAATCAAGTTATAGGCGAGAGGTCGACATCGGCAATTAGCTTGCGAATACAGCTAGCGATGGATAGGGCAGTCGAACTAGGGTTGTCGAGGATACGGTGATTCCGCTCTGACCATATGGACCAAGCAAAGCAGCTGAAGATGGTGTTCCCGGAGTTTTTTTTTTTTTTAACTGTCTCCATTTTTCAACGATAGATATATCATTGTATATACATCATCTATGCATTTTTTTTAATTGAAACTTTATCCTTTCGTTGTGTAATAGAGTGGCCCTTACTAGAAGTAAATCTTATATGCATATCAAATTTAAATGGTAAATAAACTGCACTAAAGAGATAAAACTCATATATTATTTGTATCGAGTATATTTAGATTCTACAGAAAGATGTGCTCAGTAGATACTTTTGAAAGAAAATTGAAAAGTCAGACAATTATATGGAACTGTAAAATGTCAGGTATTAAGATAGATAAATCAAAGAGCTAGACAGAGTAAAATAAGGGAAGTAAATTTTTGTTACCGCTCTCTTTAGGTATGGAAGGATATTGAGACCTTTATCTCTCATAGTCTCATAAGCTACATCATTTGTTGTGTTGAAAAGTGCTAAGAAACATATTCTCATGTACTCGGGCAATTGCTCAATATCAAGTGCATCTCATCTATAAAAGCCACCACAAATATAAAAGAGTACATATTAATCAGAAAATATAGGTTTTTTAATTTTTTTCACCTGTACATATATATGTGTCCGTTCAAACATATATAATCATAAGAGTTTGGACAAATACCATTAATTTGGACGAAAAATTACAATGTTTTCATGCTTCTATCTGGATACATATCTATAACAACAAAATTGAATATATTAAATTTTTTAGAACACGCAAAATATTTAAAGTTTTCGAGAGTTCTCTTGCAAAGAAAATATATAGTTTTCAAGGGTCATGCGTACAAGGCAACTGAAATTCAAATGATATTAGCATGATTTCTCATATGTTCATGCAAATAACCCTTTATTTGGGATAGTGAAACTGAGTAAAAGAGTTGTATATCCATACCTGTCAACTGCTTTTGTGAAAAGCTCGAGCTCATCGAGGGAGCCGTAAATGTCGTATATATCATCGATTGCCGTTATGAGCGAGTTAGCTTTTGTTTGTGCTAGCCTGAAGGTCGAAAGCTTCGGTTTGTAGGCCCACCCAACAGTCCATAGATAGTTCTCAATCAACCTATCTCTACTGAAAGGAAGCTTCTCCCATAATCCTAGATTGGACCACCATCTGAAAACTCCAAGCGTTTTTGCCCTAATTAGAATCTATAGTCATCTATATCAGTATTGTTCTTTTTGCCCGTATTTGTGGTGCGGTCGGATAGTACATATATTGCAATTAAATCAAATATATCATATATTAAAGTTAGATTGATTTGATTAAGTTGTTAGTTGAAATAAGCTTGCCGACACAAAATTAAGCAGATAGTCTAATCATTTAATTTAGTCTAAAGTTCCATGACTGATTAGCTCAAATTATAGCTTTAAACAAAGCCAAATTACACATATACTTGTTGCATGTTTATGTACCTTGACACATCCTTGAGCTCTCCCTTGTACATGTTTTGAACCACGTTGAAGCCCAACTTTGCGAACTCGAGAAGAAGAGGCCTCATCTTCTCTTCTTTCTCATACACATCGATGAACCATCTCGCGTGCAATCTCTCCATGCGCCATTGTAGTGGTTGCTCCAATGCACGGGCCACATAATCTCTTAACTTATGGTTATCATGTGATGAATTTAATAAGAAATCATTTAGGTGTTGAATTGCAAAGTCGCGAGCCTCTTGCAACGTATCTTCTCCTTCGACTGCGAGATGAGAAGCCTCGTACAAACTCAACAAACTTTTAGTTTGATCATTCAAGTTGGATTTAAAGTTGCCCTTCTCATCTTTGAACCTATCAAAAATATCTGCAATACTTGGGCATAATGCGTTAAAAAAAAAATACTCTCGTTTGTAGCACACTGACATTTCTATGTTCAACAAGAAACGTGTAAATAAATTAATGAAGGATTAACAATTAGGAGCCAAATTAATTACCTTGTGAAACTTTAAATCCATGCCCTCTAAGAAGCCTAAATAAAAGTGCAATTGCATAGACATTTTCCTTCATCTCCATGCATATGTCATCCAATTTGCTAAATATAGAGTCCAGTGCATATTTTATCTCCTTCTCAAAGTGGTAAGCAACTCCAAGTTGTTGCAATGCATCAATGAGCTCAAGCTTATCAACAACAATCACTGTTTCCTCATTTATCATACGCCCCACTTCATCCTTCAACTCGTCCAATCTCTTTGTGTCCCTCTCCTACGTTACAAAGTATGAAGTGCCCCATCATTTGCAATGCTGTTAAACTTGTTATACAAAACAATTTAATAAAATAACTTATATAGGATGATATATTTTGATTAAATGCATTTGTATCTTTATGATATATTTATCCATATAAAGTTTTAGTTATCATATATATCTCTCCGAAGTAGCTTAGTTTGCAAATATTAATATATCCCTCTCTTAGTTGACTCTTTTTCTACAAAATGATCATTCTATCTTTGAATAAAATATTTTTTTAATTACATTTAAAATTGTATATCAATTCTGATATTTTTATTCTAATACAACTAAATAAAATATCAAAATTAATCAGAAATAGTTGAGAAATAATCTTAACACATACTATAGCCTCGACACTCGTCAGCGACTGTATATAATTGTTGCACCATATGCTTGTTGGTGGACTAAAATGAACTATATAATTATTTATAACAACAAGTTTTCTTATATAACTTTAACTTTAGAACATAAGAACTTGACAATAATACAACTTGACCCACACTTCAATCCACCCAAAAAACACAATTCCATGCTCTTTATTTATAGAGCACGAAACAATACAACCCTTCACGAAAACTAGCATCCTTTCACGAACAGACATACCTCTAAACAAAAGGACGCAACCCTATACGAAGAGACACAACCTTACAAAGAGACACAACCTTTCATAAGGTGCACAACTTTTCAACAAAAGTAAATAACAAAATAATAAACAAACTTATAATCTAACATTCCCCCTTAAGTTTGTTTATGCATGACTATCATCTTCTTCCACGGGATCTTCATAATCTTGAAGTCGTTTCTCTAAAACTATCTTGTCTGAAATCAGATTTCTAATTTTGGAGGCCTGCTCGTTGACCACGTTCTCTAGGGACTTGTTCTCCATCCTCACCGCCATATTCTCCATCTCTAAGAAAATATTCGCTTTCTCCAAATTTTTTGCAAGCTTCTTTAAATAAGTATTTCTTTGATCCAGAGAAACCATACCTGTAGTACTCATAAAAGTAAAATGTGCCACGTCTTGTTCTGCTTCTTTCTTATCTTTTTCACATCACCCATGTAAGATGAGTTTCCAAATTCGACAAACGAATAAAAGTCCGGAGCGTGAATAGGTCCTTCTTGATAAGTCCGATATTGTGGTAGCGGCATTTTCGTTTTCTGACAGTATTCTTGAAGCAAATTTTTGTAAGAAACTATCACTATCACTGTAGGCTCCATAATTGTCACGCCCCGGGTTACCTCTTCCCAGGCGCATGACCAGATCCGCCGCATACACAGTATCTCTACCATGTATACGAAGCGAAACAACATCCATAATCAAACACACAGAGCTAAAGGTATCAACAGAGCTGCTATATAAATATATCAAAAGATCACTGTACATACATCATCCATAACTCTCACATATAACTCTCATATACAGACTGATATCAACATCACATAGTATGTACAGACTCAACCATCTATCCAAAATGGGTATACCTCTAGCCAAATATCCGGGGATCCACTCTACCCGACAGTCTCCTTTCCGCGATCAGTATGCACGACAGGGGAAGAAGACCCTGAAAAAGATGTCACCAATGGGTGTGAGAACTACTATCAATCAAGTAGTCCTCAGTGGGTACCGCCACCAGCCTCAGCGGTCTGCCCACTAAGTCCTCAATCTCAAGAGATATGAATAGAGCAATAAAAAAGTAGGAGATATACTATCACTACTATGCACAAAGCTCAACTGTCAGTATGAATACCAATGAACTGAATATACCAAATGAGGACTTGTTTGTGCCAGCACGGGAGCAGGTGCATATGGCAGTTCATTGTCTTTCTGGTGATGCACATGTCTGGTGGAGGAGGACCCGTGATCATAGGTCCCTGAATCCTCTACAGATGTCTTGGAGCGAGTTTCGGGGGATCATGTATGGAGTATATTTTCCGAGTAGTGTGAAGATGAAGATAGAAGAGGATCTGAAGAATCTGAAGCAAGGGAATCGCTCGGTGCAGGAGTATGCAAGGGAGTTTACGAGACTACTCAACTGCGTTCCCTCAGCAGCGCGAGATGAGATTCAGAAGGTCTATCTTTATGAGAAGGGTTTGAGACCCGAGATCTTTCCATTTGTCCACTCGCAGAGACTTCAGACCTTGGATGCTACTATTGAGCAGTCTCTATGGGTAGAGCGTGGGGCATTTGTGACGAGAGGACAGCATGTGGACCCAGCTCAAGGTCAGGAGAGGAAGCGCCCGGCGCCTGATAATGGAGGACAATCAAGTAACAGACGACCGCCTAAACCTCCCCAGCAATCGCGTTTTCAGAAACGTGGATCTTATAGTCGCCAGCAGTCTGGAGGATATCGCCAGCAGCGACAGCAGCAGCAGCAGTCGGGGGGACCTCCCCGATGTGCGATTTGTGGAGGACCTCATTTTGCTTATCTTTGTGATCGACGAGAGGGTCGATGTTTTGAGTGTGGGAAGGTAGGACACATAAGGAGGGTATGCCCTAGACTTGTAGCAGCCCCTTCTATGGCGTCTGTACCCTTTACCCCACCGCAGTATTCTGGAGCTTCCCCGGTATTTTCTCAGGAGCGATCTTCTATGCCACGACAGCAGGATCGACGCCAGCCACCAGCGAGCGGACGAGTTTATGCCGCTCAGATTGAGGATCCCTCGATAGCTGATCGAGTGGTGGCAGGTATAGTTTTGATTTGTGGCATTAGATCGCGTACTTTATTCGATACTGGTGCATCGCATTCCTTTGTTAGTAGGACATTTGCATTGCATCATGGTCTAGAGATAGGATTGTTACCCCAGGCACAGGAGGTGCGGGTACCTGATCATAATTTGCAGGTGATTGAGGGTTGTTTAGGATGTCCTGTACAAATTGGACCTTGGATCATGCCTGTTGATTTATTAGTATTGAGACAGTTGCAGGATTTTGATGTAATCCTAGGCATGGATTGGTTATCTCGATACTTTGCTACGATTGATTGTGGATCTAAGACAGTAATCTTTCGTGAGCCTGGACATGAAGAGTATATTTATGAAGGTTGTAAGAGTTCACTGTTCGCAGTGACGATCTCTTCTTCTAAGGCCAGACAGATGTTAAATAGTGGATGTATGGCCTATTTAGCAACAGTGACTGAGGTGCCCACTGTTGAACCAGGACTCGAGGATATTCCTATTGTCTCACGCCCCGGGTTACCTCTTCCCAGGCGCATGACCAGATCCGCCGCATACACAGTATCTCTACCATGTATACGAAGCGAAACAACATCCATAATCAAACACACAGAGCTAAAGGTATCAACAGAGCTGCTATATAAATATATCAAAAGATCACTGTACATACATCATCCATAACTCTCACATATAACTCTCATATACAGACTGATATCAACATCACATAGTATGTACAGACTCAACCATCTATCCAAAATGGGTATACCTCTAGCCAAATATCCGGGGATCCACTCTACCCGACAGTCTCCTTTCCGCGATCAGTATGCACGACAGGGGAAGAAGACCCTGAAAAAGATGTCACCAATGGGTGTGAGAACTACTATCAATCAAGTAGTCCTCAGTGGGTACCGCCACCAGCCTCAGCGGTCTGCCCACTAAGTCCTCAATCTCAAGAGATATGAATAGAGCAATAAAAAAGTAAGAGATATACTACCACTACTATGCACAAAGCTCAACTGTCAGTATGAATACCAATGAACTGAATATACCAAATGAGGACTATCATACATAATACAATACCTGCGAACCAGCTAGTACAGGAACTCCATCTGTACCTAGCTCTCGCCATACAATACCTCTCAGTACAATACCATACCATGCGGCCTGATCACGCTCAACCCTACAGGGAGCTGCTCAACCCTCCAGGGAGCCGACTAGTACAGGAAGCCCGTCTGTAACTAGCCCCTCGTACAACCCTCTGTACGGAACATGCCAACTCTAGAGTGGTACTCGTGGGAGCGACCCAACCGAGCAAAGTAAACCCAAGTAACCGTCAAGCACCCGCAGGTATATGATCGACACGACTGGGTCAACAAAGGATCAAGTGCCCTCGGCACCTCAAAGGATGGTCAACGAGTAAGACCCAATCCACTGTGCCCTCGGCACCACAAATGATAATCAACAAGTATGACCCAATCCATGCTCTCACAAAGAACCCCGTGCCTTTGGCACAATCAATGCTCTAGTGCTCACAATTCATCTCAACTCTATCACACAAGAGGAGGCTCTCGACTCTATCACAAAGAGGAGGTACAACAACATAGCACGAGCCACAACATGATCACCTACACTACATGTACAACCACTGGTACAAGGAATCAACAGAATAGGTGTAGGTCAAATCATGCAACAATATGATACAAAGAAATGCATGCTCATATACATATCATTAGCACATCTAAGATCAGAACATGCCCATGCAGTCTATAGATCAGTCTCACTCTAACATGGCATCTCTACATAATCTTAGCATGGCATACTATCATAATCCCAATATCATAATCCAATATCATCATAATCCAATCATGCTAACATAATCCAAACAACATCATATCATATTATGCTTAACATGAGATAAAACACGTAGGAGGAAGTCCACTGAATCTGGCAAACATCAACCCACCTGAAAAGCTAATCCAACCACGGTGGGGAAAGAACAAGCCTCAGATCCAACCCTCCAGATAACGCACTCCGGCAGCACTCCGATCTGTCAAAACCTCCAAGGAAACTGCTATCTCCAGCAGAATAACGGCTTGGCACCAGATCAGATCAGCAAGATAGAGGAGAACAAGCTAGATCACAAACTAATGCCAACACATGGCCCTTACACTAGCTTTCTCTCTCTAGAAACGAATCACACGAAGTGGAAATTACACCAAAATCCAACAGGTACACGCCTATTTATAGGCTGCCAAAACTCCCACATTCGGGCGCCCACTTCTCAATTTCCGGGCGTCCGGAAATGCACCGTACAGGTGTCGTCGCGCGGCCAAGCGGCCGGTCAATAGTCATCAGGCGGTGGGGCGGCGTGTCTCCGGCGATCGACACGTGTCCTCTGTCGCGACACGTGGCCCTCCACGTCAACAGCTCAAACCGGATCCTCGTCCGGGCGTCCGAATCATGCGTCCAGATCCGATCTCCGTCGGCCACAACCGGATCATCCACAAAGAGCAACGGGGTCCGGAACATTCGGGCGTCCACTTCGCCACTTCCGGGCGCCCGAATCCCGCCGAGTCCAGAAACCCTAAAATCTCAAGTATTACATTCTCCCCTCCTTACAATAGTTTCGTCCTCGAACAACTTCTCCATTTCACATATCCAGGCTTCTACCACCCATGGCTCTATACTACTGCCATTAAATCGCGGTGGATCAAACCTACAGAAGCGAGCCAATCTATCCGCCATCCGCTCCTGCTCCTCTTCAGAAAGCACTTGACTAGGCTGAGTACTTCCTTCTCCAGGTTGAGATGTAGTTGGAGTAGTTGCCGCCTGAGGTTCCATAGCTCGAGGCGTAGAGAAAGCATCACACATCTTCTGTAACAAGGCACTCTGCTGCCTTCCAACTGCAGCTATGTCTGCTAGCTGCTCCTGCAGATCGGGCCGTTCACTAGGTCCCGTCTGCTCAGGCATATCCGAAGGCGTCGGATGCGCTCGCGTCGATGGTCGTCGAGGAGGCATAGTAACAACCTGCAACAGAATACCCGATTAGGACCACAATCATCTCACGACCCAATCCAACGAAAGTCTAGAAGGACACTTCTTTTCTTCTCAGATTATTATGTCGTCTGCAGCCAACATAAGTCATCTGATAAGAGAAGGCATAATCCCTCAATCACTCTTCCTACACAAGGAAGGATTCAAAACCCAATCTTTGACTTTCGCGATCAATTACGTCTCTCACGTCATCCTTAGGTCTGTTTATCTTAGGTTTCCTAGGCCCTCATGACCTATTCCTAAGCTCTGATACCAACTTAATCTGTCACGCCCCGGGTTACCTCTTCCCAGGCGCATGACCAGATCCGCCGCATACACAGTATCTCTACCATGTATACGAAGCGAAACAACATCCATAATCAAACACACAGAGCTAAAGGTATCAACAGAGCTGCTATATAAATATATCAAAAGATCACTGTACATACATCATCCATAACTCTCACATATAACTCTCATATACAGACTGATATCAACATCACATAGTATGTACAGACTCAACCATCTATCCAAAATGGGTATACCTCTAGCCAAATATCCGGGGATCCACTCTACCCGACAGTCTCCTTTCCGCGATCAGTATGCACGACAGGGGAAGAAGACCCTGAAAAAGATGTCACCAATGGGTGTGAGAACTACTATCAATCAAGTAGTCCTCAGTGGGTACCGCCACCAGCCTCAGCGGTCTGCCCACTAAGTCCTCAATCTCAAGAGATATGAATAGAGCAATAAAAAAGTAGGAGATATACTACCACTACTATGCACAAAGCTCAACTGTCAGTATGAATACCAATGAACTGAATATACCAAATGAGGACTATCATACATAATACAATACCTGCGAACCAGCTAGTACAGAAACTCCATCTGTACCTAGCTCTCGCCATACAATACCTCTCAATACAATACCATACCATGCGGCCTGATCACGCTCAACCCTACAGGGAGCTGCTCAACCCTCCAGGGAGCCGACTAGTACAGGAAGCCCGTCTGTAACTAGCCCCTCGTACAACCCTCTGTACGGAACATGCCAACTCTAGAGTGGTACTCGTGGGAGCGACCCAACCGAGCAAAGTAAACCCAAGTAACCGTCAAGCACCCGCAGGTATATGATCGACACGACTGGGTCAACAAAGGATCAAGTGCCCTCGGCACCTCAAAGGATGGTCAACGAGTAAGACCCAATCTGTTAGTTAGGGGGGTGCCCTAGGATCTATCTAGATACTATCAATCACCTAGAGGGGGGTGAATAGGTGTATAACAAAAATCACAAATCTCAATGCGATAAAGTAATGCGGAAAATAAAATCAGCACACCGAGATTTACGTGGGAAACTCCACCTTGGAGAAAAAAACCACGGGACCAACACGCGATAACAATCCACTAAGAATACAAGATTACAAGGTGATTACCGACTCCACGGACTTAACCTCTCCTTTATCTTCTTTGGATCTCGCGCACACCACCGGGTTGTCCACGCCCCACGTTCGAATCCACGAACGCCACGCCTCGAATCCACGAGACGCCCAACTTCGAATCCACGAAGCCCTCAACACGTCGAATCCACGACGCCCACTCGAATCCACGAGCGCACTCCGTCCGGAGCAAGATCAACAAAATTGATGATGATTTATTGCTTAGAATATCATGAAAAAACTGTGGGAATAATCTCTAAGCAATCCTCAAATTGATTCTAAAAGAATATTGGGCATTGGGGCACACATGAATCAATTTGAGAGAAGCTTGATGTAGAAGATGAGGAAAACCGGTCACCTACAAGCTTCTAGGGTTTCTCAAAGATAATATGTGATTCCCCCCTTTTAGAGACACCCCCACATCCTATTTATATGGTTTGGAGACAAAGAATTAGGTTAGGATTGAAAAACTGGACAATCAGGAAATTTCGTCGGGTTGGGGTCCGGACCGCGGGTATGGGGTCCGGACCCGGACACTGCTTAGGCGTTTCATTGTCCGGACCTCAGCCATCAGGGTCCGGACCCGGTCTGCGAAACTGCTCATCAGACCTACGGGTTCCGGACCTCAGCTTCAGGGTCCGGACCTCCGCCCTCAGGGTCCGGACCTCATCCTCAGGGTCCGGACCCTCCCTGCAAGACAACCAGGGAGGCGTACGGGTTCCGGACCTCATCCTTAGGGTCCGGACCTCGGAAGTTGGAAAACTTATTTTTTTTATTTTAAAACACTTTTTAACCATTCTAATGTCTTCCAAACACTTGTAAATGAATCTAAATCATCATCAAGATTATTTAAACTTACCAAGCATCGTGAATTCATACGTGGAGTCTTCGAGTCTTTGTTCTTCGTCTTTTCTTCTTCGAACCTTCAAGACTCCGACTCACTTCACGAAATATGCCAATATAAAATCCGTAACAATCTCCCCATTTGGCAATTTCGTGACAAAACACAAAAATACATAAAACACTCACGATGCTCATCTCTCTAAAAATGAAATTCATTGCCATCACCAAAACAATGAACTTCTCGCGTGAAAGATCCAAATGAAATTTAAAATTACAATTTAGTATCTCCTAAAACAAACTCTATGACTTAGACAAACATGGAGTCTTGAAGTCTTGAGAGACCTGCAAAATATTTTCATTCTCCACGAACAAAGTTAGTAGAAAAAGTATCAAAATCGCTCCCCCTTTGTTCATGCAATCTCTCCCCCTATGTTTATGCGTCTAAGTTATCATTACCATTTCCTCTCTCCCCCTTTTTGTCAAAAATTGCCAAAAGAGAAACACCAAAAATAGAGAGAAGTTCGAGAGAAATCAATCAAAATACAAGTTTAAAGCTTTTTCAATTTTGAAACAACTTGTGATAAAAATTTCAAGCAATGTTAGTACATGAGAAATATAAATTCACATTGACTTCTTTCAATCCCTATTAATTTCATAAGAATTAAGAACTTTACTACACACTCATCATAATGTAGACAAAATATTATCCGATTTCTTAATTCATATAAACTTCAAAAACAAGTCATCAATGATAATCTAAAGGCTCAAAAACTATCAAGATGTAAACGAATTATGAAGATGACTTAAGTGATTCATCAAAGAGACAGAAAATTTGTCGCACAAACATTCAAATTTGAGATAAAACAAATAGCACAATGGGTGGCTCTTTGAGCATCTTTCATGTATGTGGACCACCTTATAACTCCGAAAAATAAAAATTGTGACATTTTTCCTTTTGCATGCTTTTGCACTTATATATATTTTTTTTTTTCGGATATGCAATTCAATTCTCATGTGGTAGCTTCACACACTAACCGGACGACCGGGGTGGTAGCTCTTTCCTCCATGTGGTGGTAGTTTTCACACTCCTTTTAAGGATGTAACTCTTTCCACATCTTTCAAAGCATATGAGCATTTTATAATAATAATTCCCCCTCGCTTATGCAATCTCTTATTTGAAAGAACATGTGACAAATTTTAGTCCATAAGAGAATGACTATTCATCAAATTCAACACACACAACCGAGATAGGTTAAGCTCCTAGAGATTACACATGATTGCCTAAATTTGATGAATATAAGTATTAAGAATTCTCATAATAGATTACCTTCAAATATAATGAAAATAAAGTAAAACCGATAATTATTATGAAATTCATTAAGAGTGAATGAAAGTGAACTTATTGATATTCAATGCACTATTTAATGTTCTAATCATTCAAAGAATCAAAAAAAAAAAACGTAACAATGAAAGCACCAAAACGTGTAATGCAATGAACAAAAGATATGCAATAGAAACCGATCAAAGCATTACTCTAAGTCAAAAAGAAATTAAGGTTTAAGACAAGGAAAAAAAAATATCACCTTTCCGAACCCAAACTTGTCGGATTGTTGGTTGCCTTGGTTTGTTGACGTTGGGCACGGTTTGTTTTGACTTTTGATCAACCGTGGGTCTCACCATCGCATTCCGCTTTGGAGTATTTAAGTGTTGTGGTTTTGACTTTCGGTTGACCTCGGGTACTCGACCCTTTTGATGTTGCTTTTGAATCCGTGGGGGTTGTCGAGTATTGGAAGATGCCGATAGATGTTGAGACGATGCCGGTTGAGTCTTCTTATTTTCCTTCTTAAGGCATGTCTTCTTGATATGTCCTTTCTTTCCGCATCTATGGCATACTTTCTCTTTTACACTTGTTGAGACTTTGGGAATAGAATTTTTTACCTTCTCAACAAATGTCCGCTCATATCCAAGTCCAAGTTTGCTTGTTTGACCCAATCCGAGCATACTATCAAGCTTTTTCAAACCGGAAGAGAATTTTAATATGTCGGACTTGAGTAGATGAACTTGTTTGGTCAAAACTTGGTTGGATGTGTGAACTTCTTTGTATTGTTGCTCTAGAAAACCAACCTTTTCTTGATGTGATTTGATCATTGTCTCCGATTGGTTTAGCTTTTCTTGGAGGATTCCATTGTTCTTCAATATCGACTCCCTTTCCTCCTCAAGAGCTTTAGTTGTGGTCTTCAACATTTTATTTTCATCCTCAAGTTCCAATAGACGGTTCCTCAACTTCTTATTGTACTTAGCCATCTTCTTCGATTCCTTAAAAAGTTGTTGATACGCCACTAAGAGATTTTCCTCGTCCGACTCCTCTTCGCTCTCATCAAATAGAGGAGGCCGACTAATATTACTACCTTTTTCACCCATAATGATAGATAAATCTAGATCCTTCTCTGATACCAATTGTTAGTTAGGGGGGTGCCCTAGGATCTATCTAGATACTATCAATCACCTAGAGGGGGGTGAATAGGTGTATAACAAAAATCACAAATCTCAATGCGATAAAGTAATGCGGAAAATAAAATCAGCACACCGAGATTTACGTGGGAAACTCCACCTTGGAGAAAAAACCCACGGGACCAACACGCGATAACAATCCACTAAGAATAAAAGATTACAAGGTGATTACCGACTCCACGGACTTAACCTCTCCTTTATCTTCTTTGGATCTCGCGCACACCACCGGGTTGTCCACGCCCCACGTTCGAATCCACGAACGCCACGCCTCGAATCCACGAGACGCCCAACTTCGAATCCACGAAGCCCTCAACACGTCGAATCCACGACGCCCACTCGAATCCACGAGCGCACTCCGTCCGGAGCAAGATCAACAAAATTGATGATGATTTATTGCTTAGAATATCATGAAAAAACTGTGAGAATAATCTCTAAGCAATCCTCAAATTGATTCTAAAAGAATATTGGGCATTGGGGCACACATGAATCAATTTGAGAGAAGCTTGATGTAGAAGATGAGGAAAACCGGTCACCTACAAGCTTCTAGGGTTTCTCAAAGATAATATGTGATTCCCCCCTTTTAGAGACACCCCCACATCCTATTTATATGGTTTGGAGACAAAGAATTAGGTTAGGATTGAAAAACTGGACAATCAGGAAATTTCGTCGGGTTGGGGTCCGGACCGCGGGTATGGGGTCCGGACCCGGACACTGCTTAGGCGTTTTATTGTCCGGACCTCAGCCATCAGGGTCCGGACCCGGTCTGCGAAACTGCTCATCAGACCTACGGGTTCCGGACCTCAGCTTCAGGGTCCGGACCTCCGCCCTCAGGGTCCGGACCTCATCCTCAGGGTCCGGACCCTCCCTGCAAGACAACCAGGGAGGCGTACGGGTTCCGGACCTCATCCTTAGGGTCCGGACCTCGGAAGTTGGAAAACTTATTTTTTTTATTTTAAAACACTTTTTAACCATTCTAATGTCTTCCAAACACTTGTAAATGAATCTAAATCATCATCAAGATTATTTAAACTTACCAAGCATCGTGAATTCATACGTGGAGTCTTCGAGTCTTTGTTCTTCGTCTTTTCTTCTTCGAACCTTCAAGACTCCGACTCACTTCACGAAATATGCCAATATAAAATCCGTAACACAATCCACTGTGCCCTCGGCACCACAAAGGATAATCAACAAGTATGACCCAATCCATGCTCTCACAAAGAACCCCGTGCCCTTGGCACAATCAATGCTCTAGTGCTCACAATTCATCTCAACTCTATCACACAAGAGGAGGCTCTCGACTCTATCACAAAGAGGAGGTACAACAACATAGCACGAGCCACAACATGATCACCTACACTACATGTACAACCACTGGTACAAGGAATCAACAGAATAGGTGTAGGTCAAATCATGCAACAATATGATACAAAGAAATGCATGCTCATATACATATCATTAGCACATCTAAGATCAGAACATGCCCATGCAGTCTATAGATCAGTCTCACTCTAACATGGCATCTCTACATAATCTTAGCATGGCATACTATCATAATCCCAATATCATAATCCAATATCCACATATCATAATCCAATCATGCTAACATAATCCAAACAACATCATATCATATTATGCTAACATGAGATAAAACACGTAGGAGGAAGTCCACTGAATCTGGCAAACATCAACCCACCTGAAAAGCTAATCCAACCACGGTGGGGAAAGAACAAGCCTCAGATCCAACCCTCCAGATAACGCACTCCGGCAGTACTCCGATCTGTCAAAACCTCCAAGGAAACTGCTATCTCCAGCAGAATAACGGCTTGGCACCAGATCAGATCAGCAAGATAGAGGAGAACAAGCTAGATCACAAACTAATGCCAACACATGGCCCTTACACTAGCTTTCTCTCTCTAGAAACGAATCACACGAAGTGGAAATTACACCAAAATCCAACAGGTACACGCCTATTTATAGGCTGCCAAAACTCCCACATTCGGGCGCCCACTTCTCAGTTTCCGGGCGTCCGGAAATGCACCGTACAGGTGTCGTCGCGCGGCCAAGCGGCCGGTCAATAGTCATCAGGCGGTGGGGCGGCGTGTCTCCGGCGATCGACACGTGTCCTCTGTCGCGACACGTGGCCCTCCACGTCAACAGCTCAAACCGGATCCTCGTCCGGGCGTCCGAATCATGCGTCCAGATCCGATCTCCGTCGGCCACAACCGGATCATCCACAAAGAGCAACGGGGTCCGGAACATTCGGGCGTCCACTTCGCCACTTCCGGGCGCCCGAATCCCGCCGAGTCCAAAAACCCTAAAATCTCAAGTATTACAATAATTCTCTTCTCTTTTTAATGGAATATCAATGTGTTAAATCAACTCTCTCCAATCATATTTATAGGCATGAGAAGACATTCAAACACCAAGTGACACAACCTTTCAAATTTAAAATGTTCCACCCTAAAGGACACACCTTTTCAAATTTAAAATATTCTAATGATCCAATTCTATGAGGCATATTTTTAAAATGTTTTTTTTTCAAATCAATAGACACATCTCTTCATATTTATAAGTACTTCATACTTTTAACATCTCTCTTCATTCTGTTAACTACTTGGTCAATGGGTTAAATGTCGGTCAACTCTAACCATTCGCATGGAACAACACAGCATGTCAAATATCCAACGGTTCATGCAATGTAACTAACTATACTGATCAAATTTCATTCACTTGATCAATTCCATTGGTCCCAAAACTTACATGCACTGGCGGGTGCTCTGGGGGCAATATCTTATTATCCAACAATTAATGCATGCCAAAAATGACTACAATTGGGACACCACTAATTATCCATAACTCCATAGCAGTCAATATGAACAAAATTAATTAATACTATTTTTAACTAATTAACACACCTTTTGACCACCTATCTAATTTTCTTTTAAACAATTTTAGTCTTTACTATTTCGAATTCCAAGTTTCTCTCTAAATTTTTGAAAGACTCCGAATTGTAATGGCTTGGTAAAGATATCTGCTATCTGGTTCTCTGAGTTACAACTTGGCGGTCAATTTGAGCATGAATTTGGTTTACTCAATTTAATGACTCGACGGTCACTTGTTCAGTTTAACGACTTGACGGTCACTAGTTTCAGTTCAACGACTTGACGGTCACTTCTTCAGTTTAACGACTTAACGGTCACTTGTTTTAGTTTAACGACTTGACGGTCACTTGTTCAGTTTAACGACTTGACGGTCACTTGTTTCAGCTTAACAACTTGACGGTCACTTGTTCAGTTTAACGACTTGACGGTCACTAGTTTCAGTTTTGACTTGAGAGCCTGCTCAGTCGACTCGTCTTCTGATACTTTTTGTAGTCTTTGCTCATGTACTTGGAGAGATCCGGTCAATTGATCCGTAGAAAGAGTACTAACATCTTTTGACTCTTCTATCGCGACTACAATATGCTCAAATTTTGACGTGAGGGAACGAAGAACCTTTTCAACAACCCGTACATCCTCGAGTTGTTCTTCATTTCGCTTCATTTGGTTTACAATTACCAAGATGCGAGAAACATAGTCCGCAACACTTTCGGACTTTTTCATTCGAATTGCTTCAAACTCCGCTCGAAGCTTTTGTGGACGAATACGCTTCACTTTATCATCTCCCGTAAAGACGGTGGCAAGAATATCCCATGCTGCTTTGTTCGAAGTTGCTTCAGCAATTTTCTCGAACGTTGACTCTTCTACTGCTTGGTAGAGATAGAATAGGACTTTTTGTCCTTCTTTCGTAGATCCTTTAGATCATTTCGTCGGGCGACGGTTAACGCATCTTCTTCTTGCTCAGTGTATTCTTGATACCCAATTTTGACTAAATCCCAAAGATCTTGTGAACCAAGTAGTGCTTTCATTTGAATACACCAATTCTCATAATTATCTTTTAATAATTTTGAGATTTGGGTTTGGAGAAGTTGTGTGGCCATTTTTCAACAGAATTTCTTTCTAGCTCTGATACCAAATGTTTGTGGACTAAAATGAACTATATAATTATTTATAACAACAAGTTTTGTTATATAACTTTAACTTTAGAACATAAGAACTTGACAATAATACAACTTGACCCACACTTCAATCCACCCAAAAAACACAATTACATACTCTTTATTTATAGAGCACGAAACAATACAACCCTTCACGAAAACTAGCATCCTTTCACGAACAGACATACCTCTAAACAAAAGGACGCAACCCTATACGAAGAGACACAACCTTACAAAGAGACACAACCTTTCATAAGGTGCACAACTTTTCAACAAAAGTAAATAACAAAATAATAAACAAACTTATAATCTAACATTCCCCCTTAAGTTTGTTTATGCATGACTATCAATGCTCGGCTTGTAATCTGCCGACCGGCGCAGGACGGCACACACCCGCACGTTCCTGCACTGAGGAAGCAACCCATCGGTTGGAGATCGGATGGTCGGGAGCTCCCCCCGGAGCCGTCGATCTGCGGTGGGGAGCATGATGGATGACGCAGGCGACGGCGATGCAATGTGGAGGGCCATTGTCATTGACTTTTTGCATACTTAATCTATCTATCTATCTATATATATATATATATATGCATACATCTTTACATGATCTCTATTCAATTCGCACTTGTTGTGGTAGATAAGTGTGTTTCAGTGTTTGTACCTTCAACCGTGTGCGCTTATTTCTTTATAGCTTCAACTGTGCACATTTATTTTCTTTATATATAGCTTCAATATTAATTGTAGAATGTTAAGATGCTTTATTTTATTGTTCTGTGATTTTTTTGTATTATTTTGCCACCTTATTTAATGATAAAATCTTACGATAAAACTAAAATAAAATTAAATAATTATTAATATAATTTTTTGAGCCATTAAATTAATGGCCCTCTTCTTCTTCTTTCTTTATAGAAGATCCTCGATTCTAAGCGGGCCTAAAAACAAAAGTTTTGGATACGTATCACCAGCACCTAATTCCGTTAGTACAGAACACCATTATTTTTTTTTACAGAGAAATGCTGGGCGTACAACGTACAAACTGTTATATATATTTTTTTTGAGAAAAAGGTAGCACGCTATCCGCTTCATTTATTGGATTGATGAATTAGATGGTGAGACAACTTACGGCCTACAAAGTGACGGAAAAAGAAAAAGAAAAAGAAAACTAATGCTGATTGACTAACCCACACCTAGACTATTATTACCCTACTTTGACAATTTTGGTTTCAGTGTCATATTTTTACATATTTTTTCTAAAATTCCATCTTATTTTATTGGCCAATTTGCATAGAGAATGCACCAGTTTTGTATTTTTGTAAAAACGGACCACTATTTTGGATATTACAGATTAAATCCGAATTTTTAGAAAACTAATTAAAATATCTTTATTACTTTTCCTCTCTTCTTCTTTTTTTCTCTCCTCTTTTTTTTCGTTTCTCTTTTCCGCCTCCTCTCCCGAGGGTAAAAAAAAAAAGAATAAAAAGAAAAAATAAAGAAAAAGTTTTTTTTATTCCAGGAAAGACTATTACATATCGTCGCTATTACAGGAAAAGTTAAAAACTAAAAAAAAAATTAAAATTGCATTGTTAAAATAAAGTTGCACTGTTTTTGAAGAAAATTATACTGTTTGAGATGAAAGTTGCACTCTTTTAGATAAAAATTATTCTTTGAGACGAAAGTTGCCCTCTTTAAATAAAAATTATACTGTTCGAGCGAAAGCTTTTACTGTTTGAGACGAAACTGTCACTCTTTGAGTAAAAATTATACTATTTGAGATAAAAATTATACTATTTGAATGAAAATTATACTATTTATAATTATTTGAGACTAAATTGTATCACATATATATAGATCTATATTATTTCTTGGATCACCAAAAGCTGAGCCAGTTCACCTTAATACTATCTTTGAGATATGCCGACGTGGTAGCAGTGGAGTTTCCTCTTGAACATAAGAAAAGAGCAAGTGTTTAATTAATTGCTTTTAGAAATGGATATATTTATGTATGTTCGATATTCTCTTTTAATTTTGTATGATATATATAGTTCAAGAAACTTTTAAAACTCTAAAAAAATAAATTTAGAGTAAATCTGAGTTTAATTTCGGAGCCTAAAGCTTTAGATCGAGTACTTAATTTATCCATTTTATATTAATGAATATATACAGATACTAGCTAGCTACAGCTTAGCCAAATAGGCCATACAAATAGAAACAAACATATTTCTTTATTTGGTGAACAAAATAAAATTTCAAATGCACAACTTCCTACACTCTTCGTTTTAATCCACTTGGTTGTCTCACCATTCGATAATATAGCAACTTTGGCGTAGCATACACATAGCTTGATCCAATTGCACCACTTCTCGTCGAAGCCCCACCATTCTAAAATACAGAAAAGAAAAGGCCAGTAGATTCTATCATACGCCTTTTCAAAGTCCACCTTAATCCCAATTCCCTCAACAGATTGCATACTACCCCACCCAATCAGCTCGCGAACAGCTGCATAAGCATCAGTGATATTCCTACCATTAAGGAAAGCCGATTGGGAGAAGAATATCAGATCACTCATGACACATTCTAGTCTGTTGGCTAAGACCTTAGAAATAATCTTCTGTATTCCGTTCAAAAGGCCTGTGTTGCCTCACCCCTGTAGCTTAGTTCACCTCTCCAATGAATAAAGCGGGTAGCATGCTACCTTTTCCTCAAAAAAAAAAACTAATCATGCACATCATAACACATCAAACACATAGCCGTAATATCCCTAGCTAGTTAATTGATGAAGTTCAATCATGTAGGATGCAACAATGGTGACTAATTAACCCTGGAGATCGATAATATCATGCGACGACGCGTCCCTTCAAAGTTGAACGGGTTCGATCAACAAGGAGATGACCCTGTCCTTTGTTTCTCCCTCTGGCGATCCATACCCATCTCCATGCTGGTAGAAGCAGTGCGCCGTCCGCGACCCCTTCACGGCGAGAGCCGTGAAGTATTCGTCGAAGGCAGAGTCGACTCGGCGCGCTCCGTTCAACTTCTTCCAGCAGCCATAGATCAGTTCCTTTATGCGCTCGCGGGCCGCGGCCTCCGTGACGCCTTCGTGGTGCATGCAGCATTGGATGGATTTCGCGACATCGCCTCGCTGCTGCTCAGGCTGAATCAAGAATATCAAGAAGATTAAAAATCGTACGTTTAGTCATTCAACAATACTATTGAGTGAAATGCGATTTGATCCCTAACTTAAATTTTGATCTTATATGTAATTACTTAGGTTAATGTCATTATGGGGTTTGCTTATCGTGAAAAATTCCCTTTCTTTATCATCTATCGGAACTAAAAGCAAACTAATTAATTATTAATTAATTATACATGCATGTCCGGGTGTAATGTGGGACGTGCCGGGTCAGAACGGCCCACATTAGTAGGGCCGAAACGGGCTAGGAGTCAGCCCGGAAGGCACGGACCGCGCCGGGCCGGGCCGGCCCCTTAAATTTTTATTTTTAATTTTTTTAAAAAATATATAAAATATTAAAAAAATAAGAACAATAAATTATTTCTATTTAAAATGATATTTTGATTAAAAAAATTTAAAATTTATAAAAATAATTATAAATAATAAATTTTTAATTTTTAGTAAAAAAATATATAAATTATTATTATTATTTTTAAAACTACACTGCAGACCTTGGGAGGAGAGCTCCTGGGAGCCCGAATTACATCCCTACGTGCATGCATTTGATTTGCCTTAAAGATAATAATTATGTATTCATTTTTCTTAATAAATAAAGCAGGTAGTTCGCTATTGCTTTGGGAAAAAAAAAAGAAAATCAAATATAAAATTTAGGTGAGATTAGAAGGTAATCTGTTTATGCTAGTGAAAAAGATTAATGGAGGCTAGTTTATAGTTTGATGCTAGTAACGATACTTGCATTAACAAAACAAATTATTGTCACCAAAACTATATACTAAAAGACACTATTATTAGGACCTGTCAATAAACGTGATCTTTTAATAATAATTTTTACTCTATTAACTAATGCATGTTGTAATCAACATTATTTTCGAGCTGATTTACTTAACCTACTTTGGATGTACCCAGATCGTTGCAGAGTCTAGCAATTATCGATGACCACCGCACGCTTTTCGGATAATCATGAAAGAGATCGAGATCTTGTTGTGTGAGATCTGGAACAAGACAATAACTATAAGATAGAACAACGTGACCAGATATAGTTAACCATCCGTTTTGCAAGTACTCCTCCAATGTGGGTATGTAGCCCTTGTCGTACCACTTAGCTTCCACCAAATATGCTTTGCATAGATCCGTCCACTGTATCAATTAACCATAAATACTTTTTTAATTTGTTAGAGGGTTTTTGTGAAAATAATCTACTGAATTTTTATAGGCGATTTTCATGTATACAAGTTCCTTTTCTTCTTCTTTTTTGCCTTCACAGAAGTTCCTACTTTTGAGATAAATCTAAACTTAACCCATTAATGATTATAAATTTCTCTCCATTTTTCGAAGATATACAATTGTATATACATTACATATGCATTATTTATTGCAACCTTTATCCTTCCTTGTGTGTGCAATGAAGTACCCTTAGTAATTAAAAATAAATTTTATACGCATATCAAACTTAAATAGTAATGAAAATGCACTAAAGAGATAAAAATCATATATAAATTCTATTGAGTATATTTAGATTCTACATACTAAAAGATCGATGTGCTCGATCAGTAGATACTTTTCAAAGAAGATTGAATAACTTAGGAAATTATGTAAAAATACAAAATGATAGGTATTAAGATAGGTAAATATCAAAGAGACAAAGTAAAATGAGGGTGCAATTTTTTTTTTTTTACCGCTCTCTTTAGGTATCGAAGAATATTGAGACCTTTCTCTTTCATAACCTCATAAGCTGTGTCATTTGTTGTGTTGAAGAGTGCTAAAAAACATACTCTCATGTACTCGGGTAATTGCTCGATGTGAAGTGCATCCCATCTATAAAAGCCACCATAAATATGTTAGAGTATATTAATTAGAAAATACAGGGATTTTTTATTTTAACATATATATATATCCCTTTAAACATATATAACGAAGAGTTTGCACAAACACCACTTCGAAAACTTAAAAGTTTAGAGTTCTCAGGCAAAGAGGGTATAGTTTTCAAGAGTTGGTCAAGCGCACAAAGCAACTTAAATTCGAATGATATTAGGACAATTTCGCATTCGTTCATACAAATGCGTCCTAATTTGCAGTAGTAAAACTGAGTAAAAGAGTTGCATATATAGACCTGTCAACTGCTTCTGTAAAAAGCTCGAGCTCGCGGAGGGATGCGTACACATCGTAAACATCATCGATTGCCGTTACAAGAGAGTTGGCCTTTGTATGTGCTAGCCTTACGGTTGAAAACTTCGGCTCGAAAGCCCAACCGACAGTAAATAGATAGTTCTCCATCAATCTATCTCTGCTGAAGGGAAGCCTCTCCCGTAATCCCAGATTGGACCACCATCTGAAATTTCCAAATATTTTTGCCCTAATTAGAAACTATAATCATATATTTATATAGAACTAGACTGGAATACTATCAATAGTACCAAGCTATTGGTGCTATTAGTTTTTTAGCCATTGGATTGAGAAATGTGCGGTTAGGATGATGTGGGCCCCCTAGGGTTGAGTGGGTGGTTGGTTGAATAGTATAATCTAACGGGTAAAAATAATCAAAGGGTTAAATCTAACGGTGGAAAACTCGATAGCACCAAGCCCTTGGTGCTATCGATAGTATCCCAACCAGACTCTATATATATATATATATATATATATATATATATATATATATATATATATATATATATATATATATATATATATATATATATATATATATATATATATATATATATATATATATATATATATATATATATATATATATATATATATATATATATATATATATATATATATATATAGGCTAGGGCTACTATACTCTTATGAGTAGAGACCCTTTTGTACTCATAAATTTTCGACCGTTGGATGAAGGAATGTGCGGTTAGGATGATAGTGGTCTCCGGTTAGGGTGATAGCGGTCCCCGGTTAGGGTTGAGTGGGTGGTTGATTGAATAGTATGATCTAACGGATGAAAACGATCCAAGGAGCAGATCTAACGGTAAAAAACTTATGAGTACAAAGAGATCTATACTCATAAGAGTATAGTAGCCGAACTCTATATATATATATATGAGTGTTGCTTCCGTGCTTTCTTTTCCTTTTAAACCGTTCATTTGCGTCGTTTGAACGACCGAGATTCATTGTTGAGGTTGTAGTAACCTACTACAGTAGGTAAGTGGGAGGTCGGTACTGGTTACTCGGTACCGAAAAGAGGTGATTTTTATGGACATTTAGTAAGTGCCCGTTTGGCCTAAATTCTGAAAAAATAATTTCTGCAAAATTGATTTTGGTTAAAAGTCATAGAGCGTTTGGCTGAGTTTAGACAAAAAATAATTGATTTTTGCACGTATTTGTATGCTATACGATATAATAAAATTACTAATCTAACTATATCACTCCATCACAAATTACTTGTTCTTTTTGCGCGTATTTGTGATGCAGTGATATAGTACATATATGGCAATTAAAACAACTATATTATATGTATTATAGTTAGATTAGTTTGTTTAAGTTGTTAAGTTGAAGTAATTAAGCTTGCGGACTGAAAAGCAGAAACTCTAGTCTTTTAACTGAGTCTAAACTTCTGAGGGTTAATTAGATCAAGCTATAGCTAGCTTTAAACAAAGTCATATTGCACATGCATATATGCATGGATGTTATATATATATATATATATATATATATATATATATATATATGCACCTTGACACATCCTTGAGCTCTCCCTTGTACATGTTCTGAACCACATTGAAGTCCAACTTCGCGAACTCAAGAAGAACAGGCCTCGTCTTCTCTTCTTTCTCGTACGCCTCGATGAACCATCTCGTGTGCAATCTCTCCATGCGCCATTGTAGTGGTTGCTCCAATGCATGGGCCACATAATCTCTTAACATATGGCTATCATGTGATGAATTTGATAAGAAGTTATTTAGGTGTCGAGTTGCAAAATTCTGAGCCTCAATCAATGTATCTTCTCCTTCCACTGCGAGATAAGAAGTCTCGTACAAACTCAGCAAACTTTTAATTTGATTGCTCAAGTTGGATTTGAAGCTGCCCTTCTCATCTTTGAACCGATCAAAAATACCTGCAATACTTGGGCAAATTATTAAAGGATTAGTAGTTAGGAGCCAAATTAATTATTACCTTGTGAAACTCTAAATCCATGTCCTCTAAGAAGCCTGAATAAGAGTGCAATTGCATAGGCATTTTCCTTCATCTCCATGCATATGTCATCTAATTTGCTAAATATAGAGTCCAGTGCATATTTTATCTCCTTCTCAAAGTGGTATGCAACTCCAAGTTGTTGCAATGCATCAATGAGCTCAAGCTTATCAACAACCACTGTTTCCTCATTTATAATACTCCGCACTTCCTCCTTCAACTCGTCCAATCTCTTTGTGTCTCTCTCCTGCGTTACAAAGTATGAAGTGCCCCGTCATTTGCAATGCTATTAAACTAGTTATACAAAACAATTTAATAAAATAACTTATATAGGATAATATATTTTGATTAAATGCTTTTTTATCTTTGTATTTATCCATATAAAGTTTTAGTTATCTTATATATCTCTCCAAAGTAGCGTAGTTTGCAAATATATATCTCTCTATTGGTTGACTAATAAAACTCGACTTTTCTTCTACAAAATGATCATTCAATCTTTAAATAAATTATCTTTTTAATTATATTTAGAATTATATCAATTCTAATATTTTTATTCTAATACAACTATATAAAACATCAAATTTAATTAGAAATAGTTGAGAAATAATCTTAATACATACTATAGCCGCGATGCTCGTCAACGACTGTATATAATTGTTGCACCATATGCTCGGCTTGTAATCTGCCGACCGACGCAGGACGGCACACACCCGCACGTTCCTGCACTGAGGAAGGAGCAAGCCATCGGTCGAAGATCGGACGGTCGGGAGCTCCCACCAGAGCCGTTGGTCTGCGGTGGGGCGCATGATCGATGGTGCGAGTGATACTGATGAAATGTGGAAGGCCATTGTCATTGATTTTGTGAGCTTAATACATACACACATACATACATGTATATATACACACACACCTAGCTTTATAGAGTACGTCTCATTTGCTTTTGAAAGCACGGAGACTTTTATATTTGTAAGTTATTTTTAATAATAAGACATTCAATTCGACGATCGGATTATCTGTTAGACATGATATTCGTTATTAGAACTATTAAAAAAATTAAATATCATAATTTTTCGACATCATTTACTAAATGATCAAGGAGTCTCAAAATAACTATTTAGTGGCTGATGTGGTATGTTTGTACGTTCAACAGTGTAGAGCAATTCAAGTTATGCGAATTATATTATAATAAAAAATTATATTTACTATCAAGAGCAAAATCAATACTTCCAAATTAAAATTTAAGTCTTTTATTATTTTTTTAATAAAATTTTTATTTTGAGCCGTTTATTTTGATGCTATTTGTTCACTATACAAACAAAATCAAAAAATTATAAAAGTTTCTAGATAATTTCGATACTGTGGATCAAGTCTAACAGAGCCGATCGTTGAATCAGATATTCTATTATCGAAAATAACTTATAAGCACAGAGGTCTCCGTGCCTTTAAAGGTATAGTAGCCTAGTTCTATATATAAATATGATTGCATACATATTTAACATGATCTTTATTCAATTCGCACATGTGGAAAATACGTACGCTCTAGTGTTTGTACTTACAATTAACGTGTGTACTTATTTCTTTATAGCTCCAACTGTACACATTAATTTTCTTTATCTCACCAACTGTATACATTTATTTTCTTTATTGCATCATTCTGTAACTGTTTTCGTATTATTTTGCCATCTTATTGAGGGACAGAATATTCTTACGATAAAACTAAAATAAAATCAAATAATTATTAAATATAATTTTTTGAACCATAAGATATCGGAATAATTAAGAGTATGATAATTTATAGGGAGACAAATTTAGATTTATCCTTCACAAATTATCTTACGAAAATTAACTGTAACTATATAATTATAGTGATGAACTCTTCACTAGTAATAATTAAAAAGAAGTGCTAAAGTCTACAATTCAAAAAGAGTTTGAACTTTAATAGCCCTCCATCCTAAGGTTGACCAAACCTTTTCTGGATTTAGTTACACAAAAAAAAAAAAATCAATAAAAAAAAGTTGATAGAAATAATACATAAAACTTGGTTTTTAAATGGCCAAATGATGTAAGGTTCTATTTGAAATTAGGAATAGATTGTCTTAAATTACGAATAGATTGTCTTACGCATATTGTAAGATTACAGGACTAGTCCTATATATAAGATATAATAGGGCTAAACTCTTAACCCGACTTAAGCATTTTGGACAGTGATTAGGCCCAAGAGATTAAGGAAGTTAAGCGTGCTAGGACGGAAATAGTCTTAGGATGGATAATTCTCTGGAAAGTTGGGGCGTCACACATATATAGTCAAAAAGTATGATGAAAAAATATTTTATTTATTTTCTTAGATAATATCGTATTTTGCATATGCCACCTTTTGTTATAAGCATTAGATGATCCTCGATCAATACTAACTTTTTCTGGAAAAAAAAAGAATTATGTTTGGATACCTATCACCAGCACCTAATTCTGTTAGTACAGAACACGTTTTTTCTTTTTTTGGCAAAAAAAATGTTGGGTGTACAACGTACATACTTACCCAAACTGTTATATTACTATTAATAGCTCACAACTTTTAACTAACCCACCTAAACTATTTATTACCCGACTTTGACAATTTTGATTTCAATGCCATATTTTAAAAACAGTTTCTAACCTACATAAAATATAAGAAAATAAGGAAAAAGCTATGTGTACACATAAACGCATGTTTGGTTCGCCCATTTTTTATCCTGAAATCGGAATCGAAATCGGAATGGACGAATCCGTTTGTTCGTTTTTGGTATGCGGGATTCTCATCCCATTCCGATTCCAGGGTGAATGGAAATCTCCCCAATTGCCTCTTTTTTCAATTCGGCCTAGGAGGCGGATTGGAAATTAAATTCGGTCAGAATGAATTTGTTCGGATTAAATTTAACTTTTTTAAGCTTATTTTTTAATTAAAATATAAGTTTAAGTTTAAAAATTATATTTATAAATTTAAATTTAAATTTCAACTTAAATTAAAAAATTAAAATTCAATCAAGCATTTCAAATCTAATTTATAAATTTGAATTTAAATTTAAATTTAATTTAAAATCTAAAGATTTACTCAAATTTTATTTAAAATTTAAATTAAATTTACGGATTCAAATTGAAATTTAAATTATAATTTTAAGTTTGAATTTCAATAAATTGAAATTTAGTTTTATATTTTAAATTATCCGTTCAATTTCAATTTTTAAATTTTTTGAAAATATATTTAAAATTTTGACGTAAATTTTTAATATTTTCAATTTAAATTTAAACTAATATATTATAAAGATAAAATTGATATATTAATTTTATTACGTTTCTAATATTTATCTGAATCAAACACCGGCAATGAAAATGGTTCATTCCGATTTCGATTCAGGTGGCGAACCAAACAGAATGAGATAATAAATCTTTCCGATTCTGTTTCCAACTTATTCTCATTCCGATTTCGATACCGATTCCAACTTCGAACCAGACACACCCTTTGTAAATTACACTTTTGGTCCTCGAATTATGGGGCGTCGACACTTAAGTCCTTGTCCAAACAAAGTAAATTAATATCTTCTTGAATTTCGAGCATCACGGAAGGAGATATTCAGGAGACTGGTGCTAGATGAAATATACTTACAAATAAAAAAATAAAAAAATAAAAATAAAAAAAACAGATTAAAGATTATGGAGAAAAAACTGAAGAATGAAGAATAGTAGACGGAAAGGCGCGATACCTCTGCTGCAGAAAGAATCTGTTTCAGCGCTATTGTAGTGCAGAACATGTTTTCGAGTTCATCTTAGTCAGAAACAACAATTCTAGGGCACACTCATCACTATACATTAGAAAGAGAAAAAATTAATACAAAGACTATCTCCAAACTGTTCCTTTTTCGGCGACCCCTACGTATATTGTTAGTACAGCGTAAATGGTCGAAAAGAAACACAACAATATACAGCGAAAGTTGGTGTTTCCTATTTACGAAGAGTGGAGTTTCGGAGAAGCAGGCGAGGACGATGAGGAGTGTGAGTCGGGGGCCGGGTTGGATGATAAAGGAGGTTGCCCTTGCGATCGGCTTCTGAAACTTGGCGCGTCAATCAGAGGGGCCGGTCGTGGAGGCTGGGGAGGCTGGTAATACTTGTGCCCCTCGTCGGCGAGTTTCCTTAGTATGTTCATTACTGTAGGAAGAAACCTTGCTGAGAGAGCTAGAAGTCCCGAGAGCTGCACAAAATAGCCGACAAGATAGGAGATTTATCGAAAGCCAACTAAAAAAAAAAAGAGAATTGATCATATACCCAAGTGGCATAGCACGAAACGAAATTAGATATTTGTTTTTGATTTGACCAGACTCAATATTCCAATCCATCTAGTAAGCGAAGGAAAAAATTGCAGCACAAGGCTTGAATTTGGTTTTAGACAACTAAAACAGATGTTTTGTGGTTAAAATTAGTACCAAAGTTTATTCATCCATATGTTTTTATGGTACTTTTATGTATAGTTACTTATCATTATCTTAATCCTTTACAATCATTATTTAAAAGAAACATACAAACTTCCCCGCCATAAAGTTTTGTTTCCACAATATGGTCGGTAGTTTTTTCATGGATGGTAGTATTATTTATTAGGGAGTACTAGGAATTCCTCTCAAGTCAAAAAAAAAATAAAAAAAATTGTGATTAAGATATCATTAATCAACAATGTTGGGTTAGTGATATCATATTCACCTAGTAGCCTATTTGGTTCATTTTGGGTTTGGTTCAATAACTTATGTAATGGGCAAGTTAGTAATTGGTTTGGGTTTTAGTTGACCCATTGGTATATTGGGCAAAGTGATGTTATGAGAAGGATTCTCGTTGGGTTTTGAGTGAGAGTTCTCATTTTGCTCTCTAAGGGTTCCCTTTTCTTCATATAGAGAAGAGAGGTGTAGAGAGGGTTGGAGAAAGTGCTCTCTCGTTCTTCTTGCTTGATTCAGAGCTTCCAAAGTTGATTGGAGGAATTCTAAAGAGACTTTAAAGCGGGTTTCGTGGATTCGAAAGGTGCTTCAAAGAAAGTGTAGCAAGAAGGATTTTTCTCAATTAGAAGGTTGCAAGCCCATTATAAAAGAATAGTAATCTATAACCAAATCTTGTAATCTCCTCATTTGATAGTAGATTTGATCTCTCCATGCCCGTGGATGTAGCCCGGTTTAGGTGAACCCCGTAAATCCTCTTGTGTTGTTGTGGTCGTGCTTGAATTTTTTCTTTCTACTTCATTTACTCCGATCTTGCATATTTTGGTTATAGATAATTTAGATACATCACATTTGTTTACTAGTGTGATTAGTATCTTGATAGTGTGGGTTCTGTCATTATCGCACTACAAACAATATCAACTTGTGTACAGCAAATATAAAAATGAAACAAATTCTACTTACCACACCGTGCCGAAATTCTTCAAGGATATTGAACTGTAACACCACCGCATAAGATAGAATGAAAAGAAGAAATAGTCCCAAGATGTACAGTGGGTTCCTGTTCATCAGCAAGAAGAACAGGATAAAATTATCAGCTTTATCCCAAGAAGGTATGTACAAACACACTTGGCTAAAAATGAAGATTCACAGTTATATCCCTGCAAAATAATATATTTACAAATATACCACTGTGAAAACAGAAAATTCATTTACACCTCTTGGAGATGCAATTTCTACAAAAAAATAACCTTATCTTATGTAGGGTAGTTATCTGATTCACGGAGAGAAGCTATTTGGTCTTATAGATAGTTTCTTTGGAGGGCATTTCTGTTGGTACAAGGGCATAGTAATTAAGTTTTCGAACAACATAACAACATCTACAGGAATTCAGCAGAGAATATATACTATTGATGGGGATGTATATGCAAATATCTCTACATAATAATACTACGCCAATAAAAAGCGAAAATGAACTAAACAACAGAATAAAAAGACTTTTCTTTTGTAGCACAAAATTACCTTAGAAGCATCATAAATTCGTTAAAACCGAGGATTGCAATTGCAACGATCGCCCAAGGAGGAGGCAACCAATTACTACTTCGTCTGTGTGCTTCCTGAATCAGGCCAAAAAAAAGGAAAAAAATTAAAGACAGAGTAGAAGCAGAGTATAAGCATCAGAAGTGTGCTGCTTCCGTTCTAACAATGTATGTGTTGGTAAAATTCACTCAAATGTACTTTCACAGTGTATTTAACATTTAACTATTTAGATGAACTAACCCTCTGAAACACAAAGTAAAAGACTGTAAAGGAGACAGCTAAAAAGTTCAAGATGGACAGGGTTTATCTTACTGAGTAATCCCCAAAAGTTTATAGAAACAAAATGAGGCAAGAAGAAAGGGAGAATGATACAAGTATTCGGAAAAAGCAACCATGCCTGTGCTGAGATTGCTTGGGTGATGGTGTACTCAGTTTCTGATTTAAATTGCCTCCAAATGGATTTGCACTGCACTGGAGTAATTAATGTATTCCTAGGCGGTATCTGAGAGAAACGAGCTTAAATTATGCTTAAATTTCATATAAAACTTAATTGTGAAACAAAAAAGTGAAAAACAGGTTGTAATTATGCACTACCTCTTCCCATGTGCTTGAAGCGAGGTCTGTGGAGGCTTCATTACTCCTACTTTGAGAGACGGGACCTTGTTCTAATAGACTCGAGCTGAGAGCATTCTCTATCTTGTCTGGTTTATCATCTAAGCGTATGGCCGCAAATACAGCTAAGAGTTTTAGGGCCTGCACAGGATTGCAATGCTCTACAATCATTTCCATGGAAGCAAGCAGGCGAATATAAAAACACCACCCAAACTGTATGCATTAATAAATAGGTTCCTGAACTTCCGCTTTTTTCCTGTGATATTTGATGCAAATCATTAAGAATAGTATAATTCTCTGTACGCCAAGTTTGTTAGGGGAATTCATATTCTAAAATCAAAAAGTTAGGGGATCTGTATTCAAATGACATGTAGCGCGCAAACGACTGCATATTTTACATAACAAAAGATACACTATCCTAGAAAAATATCCATATATCACTAATTGAGGTATGTAGTATTCTTAATACCGCTGAACGTGCTTCTTTTGTTATCGCCCTAATATCTTCCTTCTCAGTCCAAACCCTTGGTATTGAGTCCTTATCATGGTTAAATACAGTAGAAAACCTGTAGAAGATCCAATAACAACTGTTAAATTATGAGAAACAACCGTATTTCTCTAAAAGCTTAAACTATGAGAGAATGATATTTTTAATATTTATATTCAACACTCCCCCTCACGTCTGGTTTCGAGACTTTTTGATAGGCCCAAGACGTTGACTTGGAATAAATGGGAGGAAATTAAATAAAGCCAGGAGCCTAGCAGGACTCGCACTCAAGACCTTCTACTCTAGTATCATGTCAAATTATGTGAAACAACCATACTTCTCTAAAAGCTTAAGCATTTAGAGTAAAACAGTTGTTTCACATTCTTCAACAAGAACAACAAGAAAATAAATTGGGGAAAAAAGTGATAAGATGTAAAATCTAAGTAATAATTACTACCTATCCTTCATATGTATCAAAACCTTCCCTGCTTCATCTCTAGCTTTCTTTTCTACCACACCTCTAGCGAATTCCTCTAAGTTTCGGATCATTGTGTCATGAGTAGCCTGATCAAGTTCAAACCCAGAAAGGGAACTCGTAAAATCTGAAACGGCTTTTTCTGTCTCGCGCCTGTACAGATTCCTAATTGAAGCCCAGGTATCATCTCCAGCTGCTTCTAGAAGTGACTCAACAGGTTCTGCCAGTGCTTCTGTTAATTTGCTCTGCAAAAATAAAGGGCGTATAACACATGTATCCCTCTGGAACAACAGTTTTCATAGATGCCCTTTGAGGAGAAAGCTTAGGAAAAGATATGTATTATGTGATACTTTCAAGATTTTGAAGGGCACAGCTGATATTAAGCCCAAGAAGGGCAAGTTGAATTGTCCTGAAGGGATTTCAACATGTTAAAAAGGCATTTATGAACCTGTAATTGTTTAGGAAGAAAATTGAAGAACCTCATAGGAAGCTTTTAATTTAGCTAGTTTTGCGGTTCGAACAGATGCAGCGTGGGAGTCAATATCACGCCTGAGTTTGTCCCTAACTTTGGAAGCATCCCAATCTGCTTGCTCAACGGTCGCATCTGGACACAGCGAATATATAATATAATACATATATATGTATATATAACAGGGTGTTGATTTACTTGCCTAGAATAAAATGCATACAAGTTTCTTTAATGAATTTAATCTTCAATAGGAACAAATACCTTCTAATCCTCTATCAAACTCAAGCAAAGAAGCCCGAGTACAATCACGAACTGCTGCTGCAAACGCCTTCCCACTTTTCAATGACTGTTCTAAATCATTTTTGAATTTCTCCAAAGCTTTGGAACGGAGATGTCCCAACATTGCTGTGAAAGCAGAATGCACATACTGCAAAAAGAGGGCAGAACGGAGAGGTTTAGATGATAATTAATAGCTTCCAACAAAAAGACAAACAAAAGGGGGGGGGGGAAAAGAAGTAAAACTATGTTTTGGCATAAATTTACAAAGAAATTCAAAATCACTTTCACAGCGTGTCATTCATCAAAGTCAATCTCAGTAAATAACCTATTATACAGTTAAAAGAAAAGGTAAAATAGCAATAAGTTTTACTTATTCAAGTAGAATCCTGCTTTTATGATATCATTTAAGCCAGAAAAACCAAAAAGCTTAAATGAAAACTTCCTCCAACTATATTGCAGCTTATCCTGTAAATTCACAAAATTTCCATGGTTCAACAACTGATGTTCAACAAACAGAATATCATCAATCCTAACATGTTTCACTAATTTTCTTTTCAGTTAGAAAGACAAACTCATTTTTAAAAAATTAATATTTAAAATACTAATACTTTTTAAATACTAATAATTTATCAAGTAAGAAAGTGTGTTGCCTCACATTCAAGGCTCCAGATTCCAACTGCTCTCTTTTTGCAGTCCTAACGCCTTCATCAAAGTAGGCAGCTTCTGTGTCATACCTACAAGCAAATATACATAAAACTCATAGCAGATATATGGAAAAGAAGCAATTTATGAAAAAATAGAACCAACTATTCACATTAATTTGAAGGTCTGAAGAGCTCATTATGCTTTAATTGACTTCGTCACCATGAAAAATGATTAACAAGAGAAAGTTTTACTTCCAACAAGATCTCTTGATGCATAGAATTTTGATATTTAAATGAGAAACGCATGCAGAAATTTGAGACCCACTCTGATAGGTAAAAATCGAGGATGGAGCTAAGTTTTCTCCCAAAGCCTGCTACTCGACCAGATTGAACAGCTGTTTTCAACTCCAACCAATTCTACATATTCCAAAGATTACATTAGCAAAATGTAGATCCAAAAAAAACAAAAAAAAAGTACAGAACCAGATTACAAATACGTAATGTAAACCTCATCAGATGCCAAACGACCAAGCTTTTCATTTGCAATCTCTTCACACCGGACAGTAGCAACCATAACCTACAGAGACGGGAAAAAAAAGCCAAAGAGAGAGAAAGAGAGAGAGAGAAGAGTGAATAAGAAAATCAGAAGGAAAGAGGGGATCATGAATACTTAAAAGGCTAACATGAATATTCCCACCCTGGAAATACCGTGATTTGCACTTTACTCCCCTTAATAATCAAAACCTACAAATAACCACTAGTCTGCAAACTTCAGTGTTTTAGCCCATTCTATGGAGAGAGGGCGCAGGATTTTCTAATACACTAACAGGTTATCAGTAGATCCTCAAGATGGGTAAAGTGCAAATCGTGATATCTCCAGATTGATTTTCAGCATTTCAGACTACTTAAAATTTAAAGAAAAACCTTGTGAGCGGGAAGGTCGAGGTCCTTATTTTCTCTTATGACTTCCCAAATCTGCCGTGCACTAAAAGAAAATGCTGAGGCTGGTATAACACCTTGTCTGTCACCTGCAAGGCCTCCCGGAGCAATTGAATTGAAAAAGCGCTGCCTTAGCTGCGCGACCTGTCGAAAATAGATTAAAAAAGAAAAGAAATTCATAAGATCTTCCACCAAATGAAATATTAAGGACACATTAAGTTTATTTACAAAAGATGATTGTTTCTCCAATGGACATTTTACTCCCTATTTATTGTGTTTGGTGCACAAAGTAAGATGTTAAGGGTGTCAACATTTGAGACTCAACTATTTGCAAGTGGTCAATATTATGCTTCCCGTCTCAAGATAGAACATGATATAACAATTTCTATACTTGATATTTACCTCCTCTTTGAATTGCTCTTCCTTCTCTTCATAACTGGGCAAAGCAGTAACCTCCACCTTTTACATTAGAAAAGTAAATACTTAGAATTCGTATAGAATATTACAAATGCTTGATTACCAAATCAAATTACTCACGTTGAAAAATTCACTCAGTGCAGTTTCCTTGTGAGTTTCTGGCTTAGAAATAGAATTCCAGATCTGGAAAAAGAAATAAGACACCAATGTCATTGCAAAAGAAAAATGAGGATTCTTAATTTAACAAAAAAAAGTAAGCATATGAATTGCACCTTTTGAATGTCTTCCCTTAGCACTGGCTCTAAATATTCCATGGGAGTCTACAAAAAAGACCAGATATAAAAATTTGAAGCATATATTTGGTTGGGAGAAAAAGTGAAGATATAATTCTAGGAAATAATCAACTATCAAAAGTTACAGAACCTTAGTTTTGTCACGAATGACAAAAAGCAGCGTAGTCTTGCGAGGACTAAACAAACGCATCATAACCTGCAAAAATAAAAGACAGTAATAATTCAACAAAACAAAGAAATGTCGCCAACGACAATAGAAAATTGTGAGTCTGCTGGGTACCAAAAAGAGAAAAGGGGAAAGAAAACCTGAAAAACCGTCTTCAAGAGAGGTCTATTAGCAGCCTGCTCTCGGCCTATGTCATGGCACCACCTGCACAAATTCGAACAATGATAAGAAGAGCGAGTCCATCTGAAAAACCAGCAGTTCTACAGTGAAAATAGCACTGAAGAATGCATAGAGGTTAGCTACAAAACAGTAATCAACTCACATATTAATCAAAACAATGTCTGAAATTGCTAGAGCAAAGAGCGAGATTTGCTTCTCAAATGTAGTATCATCCTGAAAATGAAATATAACGCAACATCAAATATTACTCAAAATTATGTCACATGAAGGAAAAGAAATACCGCAGCCTGTTTTAAATAATAGTGAATGCCAAAATTATTAGCCAAGGAAAGAGAAAAACTGCAAATGAGGATTAAACCTCTCCTCTTTCTCTACTATCTGTACCCTCTAAATCCATGACGATCGTACAAGGCTCGATACCGATACCCTTTGCTATCCAAATGCCTTTAGTGGTTTGGCTCCTGCATGGCAAGAAATGCAACATCACCTACATGCCTTAAAATGTAATGAATGTCATCAAAATGTAATAAGGGGAAAGGGGAAAAAAAAAAGGAAAAAAACCAGACGACCGTCCCCTCCATGGTATAGCATGATTCCACTTTACCACTCAGTAGTTGAAAGTTAGTAATTTGCCACCCTGGGGTTGCTGTTCTGTTTTCCCATATGGACCGACCATCGAAATGCCGTAAAAACTAGGCATGTGACAGTCAAATAACTTTTTAAACACTATAACTTGAAAGATTCAATATGATTAAGATATTGAATGATTATTAATAGCATTTTAATGAGTCATATGATCGTCACATGCCCAATTTTTAACGGCATTTTAATGGCGGTCCTTACAAAGACCCAACAACAACTACACTAACAGTAAATTGCTAAATTTCGAACCATATGGTGGTGTGTTCTGTAGCTTTCCGTTATATTTTTAACCACGAAAGAAAATAAAGGATTAGCTCATGGATCGATGCTCACCTTCCTTTAAAGGCATCCATCTCCCTGAAGTTGGTTTTGAAAAGATGATTTAATAGAGTGCTTTTCCCTGCTCAAAACAAAGAAGACCACTTTTTCTTTATTTAAATACGCGAGTCAAGTAAGTTAACAAGAAGCGTAAATATTGAAGGACACAAAAGAAGCATCCTATCTGCCAAAAGTAGGAGTCAAAGTAATACATAATTTGGTTTATTTTTCTTTTTTTAACAAAAAGAGCTCTCCCATGGTTCAATAGCATGGTCATGAAAAGCTATCATGTGATAGTATCTTTGATCATCTCTTTTGCACTTCCCTTTACCGCTCCATCAAGAATACATGTTATTCTTTTCCTCCATTGCCCACAACATCAGAGCTTTCACAGCATATCAACAATTCGAAGCAAAAAGGCTAATCAACGCTAAACCATACGATTCCCCACATAAACAAATCCCCATATTCGAAAATAACAGGATAACATTAAAAAATAAAAGGAATAAAAAGGGCAAACTCCATATCTAAAAGGACACTCCTTTCCCATAATTAGCGCATTATTCAAATTTAAAATTCCGCAACACACCCCATGCTACCAAAAATAGCAAAAAAATGATTTTTTTTACAAGGAAAAGATAGAAATGAACAAATTTAATACCAAAAAACAAATTTTCCACACAACCAACTCATTACTCGAAATCGCATATACGCACTACAAAAAATGAGTGATTTTACATGGGAAAATAAGAGAGGATCATATTTGACGCCAAAAAAAACACTCTTTTTCTCACAATGAACGCATCACTCGCTGTCACAGATTCATATCACACCTCATGCTACTCCAATTATAGCTTAAAAAAAGAGAAAAAAAATTGGAAAATTTGAAGAGGAGAGGGGAGAGGGGGTTAGTAAAAGAGGGAGGAGGGAGCTCACCGCTACTCTGAGGGCCCATAATGGAGACGACGGCGTAGGAGAGGCCACAATCGGCGAGATGGACGGCTCTGATGAAGCGCTCGAGGCCCTCCACGTTGAAGGCCCCGTCCCCGTCGATGAGCTGCGTCGCAAAGCACTCCTCGCCCATCTCCTCCGATTCCACCCCAAACTCCGATCGATTGGGTTCCTCCTCCTCCTAGGGTTTTGGACACAGAGAGAGAGAGAGAGAGAGAGAGAGAGAGAGAGAGAGAGAGAGAGAGGTTCTCTTCTCCTCTTGTGCTCTTCGTTCGCTTACACGTTATATATAGTACGAGGTCCCCGTGTAAGCATTTGGGAGAAGCACTTCTTCTTCGAGCGCATTCGAAATAAAAAACAAAACAAAACAAAACAAAACAAAAAGGAGGGTTATTCGGGTCATGTGGGTAAATTTGCATACTAGTCCCCAAACGTTTACAAAGTTACATTTTGCACCTAAAACTTTAAATTTTAAAAAATAACTTTTTGAAAAACTTTCTATTTATTACTGCACATCATTTTTTATACTTTATAGAAGGACAAATTTTATCCCACCTACGAAATAAGGGTAGAGTACAATGGCTAACACTTTTTCTTTTTTAAATCTATACAAATTTAAGTAATGTTACTAAAATTTTATAATTTTTTGGATCTAAGAGTGTAAGATTTATATCTCTATAAGGGGTGTACATATAGCTATTTTTCTAAAAATTTCATGTAGCATATAAATCCTTAATCCCGTCTTGTATTTTTAACATTACCAATCATCGAGTTATAATAATTTTGCTACTTAAGAATTATATTATTAAATGTTATGAAAATATTGAATTTATGGTTTAAAGTTATGGTGTTTGTATGAAAACCACGACCAACCATACATAATGCAAGTAGTAAAAAGTCATAAGTTCGAAAGTTAGTTACTTCATATTTTCAGCTAAATTTTTTATTCTAGACAGTCGAGGATTCAAATCTTCTACATATTTCTTAAATTTAGAGCTTGCGCTATAAAAATTATTCTTAGGATATGCAAGAAGTTCTTATTTTTTGAGAAAGAGAGTAGCACGCAAATAATAAATAAAGACAAGATCTAAAAGAATGTGCAAAAGTAAAAAAGAGTTAGCGAACGGAGAGAGGCACAATGCTGTAAGCAAAACTCGCCCACAAAATGTTCAAGACAAGCAGCAGTGCTTGTCTTGTTGGTCTAAAAGCCTATCGGTACCAAATAATACGCGAATCGAATTGGACTTTGAGATCACAAAAGATGGTATTATTTCTTTCGAGCCAAGTTGCTTAAGGGTGTGTTTGGATCGTCGTAAAAGTACGCCGAAAAATATTTTTTGCTGAAAAAATCGTTTTCCAACCTTTGGTTGCACGTAAAAGCTTTTTCGCGAAAATCTTTTTTACAGATTTTTAGAAAAATAGGTCGTTTTCGTTTTCCGCTCTGAGAGAGCGGAAAACGAAAACTTTGATCTGAAAATATCGCGGCTCACAGGTTTTTTTGGCATGCGGTCCACGAGGCAAACTTCACCTCGTGGACCGCGTGAGAGACCGCGTGAGAGAGAGTCCACTAACCACCGTGGGACCCACTCTCTCTCTTTTCCTCATTTATATATATTTTTTTATAAATATGTTATTATATAATATTTTATTTATAAATATATAGTAATTTATTTTATAGTATTAAATATATACTATTATATATTAATATTATATACGTATTGTATAATATACTTTATTTATAAATATAAGTTATAATACTAATATATATAATATGATAATTATTATATATCAATAATATATAATATATAATATATAATATATAGAATAAAAGAAAATATATATAATAAAATTTTATTTATAATTTATTTTTCTTTCAACCAAACAACCGTAACGAAAAACTAATTTTTTTTCCTACAAACCAAACACTCTAGAGCGTAAAATTTATTTTCCTCCAAAAAAAATTTTCCACGAAAAGTTTTTTTCCACGATTTTACGTGGAACCAAACACACCCTTACCAATTAAGTAGCCGCCTAAATGCTAAGCCCTTCCATTCTTATATTTTGTTTCTCTGGTCACATATTCTAAGTCCATATTTGTTGGACCCCTTACGGTCAGTTTCACTTATGGTAGCATGCATACCATAAGTTTTTATAAAAAAAATGTTAAGGTATTGGGTTTAAGGGCTTGTTCGAAAAAATATTATAAATTTTCTAAGATACGGACCTTACAACTATTCCTACCAGCTTGAGAAATTGTTGCTAGTACTCAGTGTTAGCTTAAAGTGATCGGCGGCCTGTCTTGCAGCGAAAGCTGGATTGAGCAGAATCACACTTGAAGTCTGCAAGAATCATGTGTTTGTTCACGTTAAGTAAAATAGCTGTTCCTTTCTTACAGCTCAACATTTTGAAATTGTGATTAGCATTTATGATCCAACAAGTGGTATCAGAATCAGAGCGCGCTTTTGATTCCCGCATGCTGCCTAATGGCAAAGAACAAGTTAGGCCGAGTCACAATTCATATAAACTACACACATATTTATTCAATTATAATTTATTTATTTATCTATTTACGTTTTTTTTTTCTTCGAAAGTACATAAAATTACTGCTGCATTCAATTCAACATAGAATCTGGTCAAAGATTCTACTGGGCAAGGAAATGTGAAGGAAACTTCCATTCACCACTAACAACAATTCACCAAAAAAAATTAAAAAAGAAATTCGTGGTAACGGTTATATATCACGGATTTGAAAATTCGTGTGGGCCCCACATGTCAGTGAGACAGCAGAGCACAACACCGTTACACTGAAGACTCTCCTCCACGCTGCGTCAAAAGTCTTCGTAAATTGCTGCGAAATTTCGCACGATTGTGATATTACGGTAATGCCCTTCGCCTCAGATGCAAATTACTTAAACACCATCATTGCAGGGGATGAATAATTAATACTAATCACAATTTCATAAATAAATAATTATTTAATTAAGTTAATGGCTTTGATGACATTATTTAAAAAATCTGTAAATTTAAGTTTAGGATTTTCAATTTTTCTTTAATGAAATTTTTTGTTAACTATTTTTTCACTATAATTTAAGTATATATTGTCTATTGAAAAGATGAAAAGAAATTAAATTATAATGACAAAATATGCTGAAATATATTTTTAGAATTATTTAAAAGAATTTTTCAAGGAAATTTTTTTTTTCGTAACCAAAACTTACTAGTTTATATAGAAAAATAAAAAGTTCAATATTTTATTGAAATTAAGCAAGCATTGGTCACCTGATTTCATTTTAGTCTTTACTTTTTTTATAAAAATTTTACAATTAAATAGCTAATTTTATTATTTTATTTTTATTAATTTTTTGTCGTCAATGATTTTATTCTCACTAATGGATTTGCACCCGACATGACAAATGTTATTTGACAGATTTTTTTAAAAAAATTAATAAATCTTTGATGATAGAGATTTAACTAAAAATAAATATTGAAAGTTAAAATTTTAATCATAAAAATTAAGTAGTTAGTGACGGAAAAAATTTCAATGGGTAGATGCCCAATGACACCTTGTTAAGAAAGCTTAGTCTAATTATTCATTCTAGAATTTAAATTTTTTTTAGATTTCAATATTAAAAGAATACTAAATTAACGATTAAATAGAGGTAAAATTAACACGTGACAGTGGATTGGAAGCTCTAAAAAACTAGGCGTTGTTATGGAGGCAAAATAAACACGCGACAGTGGATTGGAAGCTCTCAAACCAGACGTCATTATGGAGGCAAAATAAACACGCGACAGTGGATTGGAAGCTCTCAAACCAGACGTCATTATGGAGGCAAATTAACACACAATAGTAGATTGAAAGATCTCAAATTAGACGTTGTTGGGAGCTTCCCATTGAAGTTTTATCCGGACAAGTCAATAAACTGTAAGGGTAGTTAATCAAATTTAAATAAAATACCCACATATTTAGCAATGGCACTATCGTAATTTCCGCCCAAGGCAGAGCTATTTCTCCAACTCCCCATCCTTTTAAAAGCCCCCCACGAGGCCACGAACCTTAAAGCGAGCGAGGCAACGTGGGAGGGGAGATCAAAAAATAAATTTATTAATATTAAAAAAAAAAGAAAAGAAAAGAAGGAGGAGCCCTAATTTGACCGGCGCACGTTAGCATCAATTTCAGGGGGGCGTTGTGGGGGCTCCGCGCAGGAGAGCGAAGAAGAGGAGGCGAAGAAGATGATGCTCCCCGGCGTAGAGCTCGCGAGGAGGCGCCGCCTCCACCACCACAGCGCCGAGCCTCTCCCGGCGGCGGCTTCGGCCCCCGCGGCCGCGTCGTCCATGGCGGAGCCCGCGCTCGCCGCGCGCATCCGCCTCGAGGAGAAGCTCCACGGCCTCTCCAGGTACGCCCCCAACGATCCCTCTCCCTCCCTCTCTCTCTCTCTCTCTCTCTCTCTCTCTTTCTCTCTCTCTCTCTCTCTCCTCTTCGTATCTAATTGCCCTAGCCGAGGCTCGGCTCGGCTCGGGTCGAGCTCCGCGGGGGCGCCGAAACCCTAGCAACGTGAGGGGACCCGCCGCGGGTGGCGGAGATGTGCGGAGGGATTCGAATAATCGAATTTGATGGGGATTTATTTTATATTTTACTTAATTGGTTTTTTTTTAATTTGAATTTGTTTGCTGTTTACTAGTGAGTTGTGTTTTTTTTTTTTTTTTTTTTTTGAGAGAGAGAGCGAGCAAAAAAAATAGCATCCCATTCGTAACGTTCAATTTTTTTAAAAAAATAAATTTAGTTTAAAATATAAAAAATAAAATTTTAATTTAAAATTTCAAATATCAACAATTAAGTCTTTTACTAGTCAACGTGTCGTGGAATCTTCGCGTCGACGGCAAATGGTTTTCCGTGGGATGTTTTTATACTGTTTTCTCACGAGCTTTCTAGAAGCTTGTATTTATTATTATTATTATTATTTGTGTGAAATTGTAAGCCTATTGTGTGTAGTTAAATTTTTTAAGTATAATATTGCAATTTGAATGTGTCATTTGTTTTTACATATTTTATATAGTTAATTAGTATATTTAGTATAATTTTTATAAAAATAAATTTATTAAAATAAATAATTAGTTTAAATTTTAAAGTCAAATTATCGATGGGCTAGCACAAATCAAGCTAAACAAAAATTAGATAGTAAAATTAAAATTTTAAAAATTTAATTAATCGATTTAAAATAATTTATAGTTCATGTAAATTCTGTACGTTTTTATCTCATAAATTTGATCATTATAAGTTCTGTTAGTCATGCGCTGCACACTTCTAATTAGTGATGTAGTCTTTAAAAGTTTGTTTCTGCACTCCTGCAGATTGAGCAGACTTCCGTGCACCAACCGCGGAGAAAACTCACGGCCGGCAGCCCCGGGGCCGAACCGGAGGTCGACGGCGGAGGCTCCGACACGAAATCCGGCCGTCGTCGGAGGAGTTGCGCGTCTCGTCGCGAGGACGTCCTCGCGGATAGACCTGTGCGCGGTGTGTCTGGAGGAGGTGGAGGCTGCGAAGCAGCGGGTGACGCGGCTGCCGTGCTCTCACCGCTACCACTCCGACTGCGTCCTCCCGTGGCTCGCCGCCCACCCCGACTGCCCCTGCTGCCGCGCCTCCGTCGTCCCTCCCCCTTCTCTCGACGTCCCGTCTTAGCACATGATCTTGTTACGCTGTAAAATGTACATAACTTAACTGAACTATTGCATTCGTTGGCATATAGATATAGAGTTGAGCTCACGTGCTTTTAAAAGTACAGGAGTATTAGTATTTGTGACTTTTTAGTCGTGGGATTTGACGTACTGTATTATTAACAGTGTGTCTTATTAATTTTTTTTTTTACTAGTATTGTACAGATTTTAAGATGATCTTACAGTTAAAAAGTCATAAGCACGTTGAGCTCCTATACTTTTAAAAGCATAGGAGCGCTCAACTCCATACATATATATGAACTTTAAAATTTTTGAAATTTACTATTTTATGCATCATAAAAATTATATCCATACCATGTAACTACTTTTGTAGACGTGAAAAAAGTATAAGAGGATTGGGTGATTAGCACAAAATGGCATGTAGTTGATTGATCTTAGGAATGGTTTTGTGATGGTTGGATCATCGTAGTTATTTTATTTAATAATAATCTCTGGAACGGTTTTGTGATGATTGGATTCTCTTTTACTAAGCAATTGCTGCTTCTTTTCTTATCATAATTAGAATTTTAATTAAGCCTAGTATTAAGACTAAAGACAAAATTTACCTATGTATTTTGTAAAATTTGATTGATGTAAAATGAATATGTTCAATTTAATTATAGTTATTATCTTGTTTGGCATAGAGATAGGAATAACGCAAGTAGATTGTGTTAAGTTAGATTTATCTATTAAATTTAAGTAGATTAGATAACTCAAATAATTTAAGTTAAAAATTCTATTGGTCCACTAATTAGATAGAAAAATATATAAGAAGAACTATAGTAGATTAGTTAAGTCCGGTTTATTAAAATTTAAATTAGTTTAAAAACTTAAATCACATCAATTAATAATTTAAAAAATTATTTTGTAACGGTTATTTTAAATATATATATACTTTGCGAATAGGAAGGGCAATTTTGGAAGGGAACTTAGACCGATCTAAAATTTCTATTCGCTCTTATATAACTAATTATAATGCACCTCCCATGCACGTCTCAATTAGTTTTAAATACTTTATTTTTAAATGATTTTAAAGTTGAAAAGTAGATCGTTTTGAAGCATGATTTTTAAATAAAAAAATTGAATGTCTTATTTTTATGGATTAATTTTTTCCATACCCTCTTGAAAGGTTGTAATTTCATAAATGTCTCTCTAAATTGGAAAACATTATGAGTGCCCTTATATATATAAGAGGGCTTAATTAAGAATAGGGGTATTGATGATAAAAGGGCTAAGGGTTTAGGGTTTAGTGGTATTAGTGATAGTTTTATGTTTAGAAGAGTATTAGTGATAGATTTGTATGTTTAGAGTGGTATTAGTGATATCCAACTTTGAAGTTTCAAAGGGAAAGGTTTGAAATTGCCTTCTTTTTATTGTTTGGTAAGAGAGAGAAAATTTTCTTTCTCACCAAAAAAATAAATCTGTCGACAAGCTAAATTTCAAAACACATACTCTTATATATATATATATATATATATATATATATATATATATATATGGGACTTCATAATATTTTGAAGTTTTAAAGGGAAAGGTTAGAAATTGCTTTTTTTGTATTGTTCCGTAAAAAAGAGAAAATTTTCTTTCTCATCAAAGAATGAGTTTGTCGACAAACTGAAATTCAAAGTACATACTCTTATATATATGTATGCCCAGCTATATAGGGTACTTTTAAAAGTACTAAACATTTGGTGCTTATAAATTTTTTACTATTAAATTTATTTCTTGACCAATTTCATCCCTTAAATTATGCTATTCCATTAGCCACCCACTCAACCCTAGAGAACTACTATTATCCTAACCATATAAATTTTTATCAAAATACCGAAAAATTACAAGCAACAATAACTTGGTGTTTTTAAAAGTATAAAAGTTCAATTCATATACCGGTAGTTAACTACCAGATGATCCGGACAATAGCGTCTACCGTTAGCGTAAAAAGGAAAAAAAAAAAAAAAAAAAAAAAAAAAAAAAAACTTGTCATGAAACATGAATTGGAGACCCCATTTACATGGCATTTCAAATTTGAACAACCAAAGTAATCCCAAGAAGTCTTATATGGAAGCTTCTCGTTGGAGCAATTTGGTCAAAAAAATTAACTATATATATAATATGTCACTCTCTAACAGGTTTTTACTCGGACCATAACTTCAAAATATTTGACTTATTGCACCTCGACCATGGATCATATTAATATTAGCCTATACAAAGTGGGGGAAAAAAAATTCAATGAAGAGCCCCGCAACTATACCCCGTTGAGTAGTGTTCGATTCGCTGCCACGTGTTAGTTCTGTCTGACTTTATCTAAATATTATAATTATTTTCTCTAGAATTTAATTTTTTTAGATTTTAGTATTAAAAAATACCCTACGAATTTTTAAGTAAAACATAAACTGACACGTAGCAGTTGATCGGGGCTACCGAATGAGACGTCGTTGGGAAGCTCCCAGTGAAGTATTATCCACATAAAATTGTAAACCATTTCACACGCATCATTTATTTGACTTAATAATGCCCTGGAACTATGAAAGTATATATATATACGGCACCTAAGTTAGCTTCTAGATAACGTGTAATAAGGACTTCTATTTTCCTCTTGCCGCCTCTTTCGAACATAAAATATAAAAATATAGTTTTTCAATAGCCGTACTCTATGGAGATAAATTGTTGTTTCGTATAGTACTAAAGCAGAAGACGTTGAGTTAAAAAAATTCTAGCTAATTATCCCGTCCATTGTTATCCTTACTTATCGAATAATGTTTCAATTTTACCTATATTTTAACGTAAATAATTTTCAAATATAAGAAAGTGAAAGGGTAGATAGATTTTTTGATGGTCTTATATAGAGCAATTGACAAATAAAAAAATATATAGAGCTTTTGCTACAACTGAAAATTAAAATAAAATTCTTATTATTTTTTTAAATTAATTGTGTGTTTCTCATAACAGTACTACTCAAAGCGAAAAGCAGGCCTTTAGGAATTACTAGTTTAGAAAAGTGTATTAATGGAAAAAAGAAAAGGTCAATTGAGGGGAACTTATTATTCTAAATACAAAAAATTCCTCCACTCTTCAAAGTCAAAAAGTCCTCATTCTATGTTCTCATATCATAAGTTCATAACTACATTCATTTTCCAACTGTTTCCCACATCATGATCCAAGATGATATATAAATCCCCCCAAAAGTACTCCTCCCACCATTAATCCCCTCATTCCCCTCTCTCTCTCTTCTCCAAGAACAAGAACAAAATAAGCTTAGTTTGGTTGAGTTGAGCAAAGAGAGAGAGAGAGATGGGGTGGGAAAAAGTAGTTGTGTTGGTGATGATTCTCCAGTTAGCAAACATCAACCCTTTGTTGCCACAAAGGGTAGCTGCAGCAGCAGATTTTCTCTCTCCTCTCTTTGCCCCTGTCATGAGTATGCATCTATCCTTCCCCCCCTCATCCTAATTTCATCTCATCTCAATCCCTCCCCTTACTCAATTGTGTTAACCAAAAAAAAAAAATCTTTATCTTTTCATTGAGGAGCCATTTGGTTAGATGTAATTATAAATACAGTGTAGTTAGAGATGCATGCAGTTGGAAATGCAGCTGTTGCAACGACATGTATCATGTTTGTTTGGTTGTATGCAGTTGAGAAATAATTTTTAAAATTTTATCATTATATATATATATATATATATGATGGTGAGATTACCTTCAATATATATAAAAAAATATTTTTTGTTTAAAAAATAATTAAGGAGGTAAGCATGTCTTTTGTTTAAAGTTATTTTCTTCAACTGCTGCAGTTGGAACTGCGGCCAATTTAGGCATAGTTTCAATAGCTGCAGTTGGGCCTCCTCATGTAGTTCTTACTACAGCAGTTAGAGTTAAAAATATCAAACCAAATACTAAATTTGCATTTGTATATAGTTACAACTACAGTACAGTTACAATTACATGCAACCAAACGGCCTCTAAGTATAGATATACTTGCATTTGTTGTATGATGGAATTAGTTATGAGATTTCATATTTTTTAAGTGAACAAGAACAATCAGTTGGTAACGAGCTTGTCAAACAATTTTTTTACTGATAAAAATTATAAAATAATTTTATTTTTAAATACAGAAACCAACTTTTCGCCAATTTTATATTATTGGAATAATTTCATTTCAATCTACTACAAGATTCTCACAAAGTGTTTAACTTGGTTACAATATTTAGTACTTAATTGATACGATCTTCGATTAGTGCGGAGATCTTAAGATTATTTATTTATTTATTATCTTTGCTTTAATAATGTATTTTTTTGTTATTGTTGATAAATAGATGGGATATGTAGCCACGTGGATTGTGGGAAGGGCACGTGCGAGGCATCAACCAATGACACGCTTGGGTTTATTTGTGAGTGCTCCTCCGGGTGGTCCCAATACTTCGTCGAAGATGAGCTCCGTTTCCTCCCTTGTGTCATCCCCAATTGTAAGTTTGTAACATCTCATCTCTCCCTAAAATATTAAAATATTATTATATATTTAGTGACAAAAGCTTTTTTAAAAAAAATAATCATTTTTGTCGGCGCACAAGATTCTAAGTTTAAGTCATTTTAGACTATTTTAGTTTTGGGATAACTTCAAATACCATCCTTATAGTTTCGTGCTTTCTCACCTTAGTGCCCTGTGGTTTAAAACGTATCATTTTAGTACCCTGTGGTTTGGTTATTCTTTTTTGTTTGTTATCTTTTCGTTAATTTTTTCGTTAAATTATACAAAAAAAAACTTCAAATAACCTATGATTTATCGAATATTCACTTTACTATCCTGTAATTTTAATTTTTTCATTAATTTAACGAAAAAATTATCGAAAAAATAACAAAAAAAAATAACCAAACTATAGGGTACTAAAGTGATACGTTTTAAACCATAGGGTACTAAAGTGAGAAAGCACGAAATCACAGGGATGGTATTTGAAGTTATCCCTTTAGATTTTTATAATTTTTTTTCTATACCGACTATCTTTAGAGCATGTGACAAAAAGCTTAACGATTGGTATCCAAAATTCAATTCAGCTTACCGAAGTCAAAAAAAAGATTTTTTTTTTCTCCCCATAATTGTTTTATTACAAAAAACAATCATATTTTAGAAATAGTACTAAATTTTTTTTTTTTTTTTTTTTTTGTAATATTTCAGGTAGCATCAATTACTCCTGCTCCAAGGAATCAACTGCTCCAGCTCCCTCCCCCTTACCTCCTTCAACCAACTTCTCTATCTTTGATCGTATGATTCACACTTAACATAATTTACTCAATTATTTACTTATTTTCTTAAACATGATTAGTGATTATATACATTCTATTTTATTTTTCACAAATTTAGCATGCTTGTGGGCTTATTGCGGAGGCGGCAAATGCGCGAATGCGTCGGATTTTGACTACAAATGTGAATGTGATGAGGGTTTCTACAACCTCTTCAACAACACCTCATTCCCTTGTTACAGAGAGTGTAAGTAGATCAAAATCGCATCCGAAAACCAGTTTTTAATTTCCTCCAAAAAAATTGTCGATCCCCTTTTTACCTAAGAATTAATGTTGAGAATATTGGATAAGTGTAAGCATGTATGCGTTGAGAATTGGATTTTATCGTAGTAGGTAGGAATCAAACAGCTAGAAACTAAAACAGTTAAGTAAAAAGATTGCGAGACTAAGTAACGATATCGAGAATCAGGATAGTACTGTTAAGTATATAAAAACATTTAAACATTATTTTCTACGAGTTTAAACTTTTAGAGTAACATAGTATCAGAGCAGGAGGTCCTAAACTTTTATTTAATTCAAGTGTACGTCATGGGCCTTGCGAGAAGTCTCGAGCCCAGACGTGAGATAGAGTGTTAAGTATAAAAATATTTAAGATACCGTTCTCTACGAGCTTAAGTTTTTAGAAAATAAAGATTGTTTCGTATTAATAAACAGGTACATGAACTGTATATATTTTACCTTAGAATTATTTACCTAAACTAATTTTGAGGAATTTGATTGCAGGTTCTCTTGGAGCAGGTTGTGTGGAGTTAGGAATCTCTATGACAAATTCTTCTTATTCTTCTCCACCTGCACCATCTAGTCTCTCTGATACTAGTAAATCATCTGGTGGAGGTAAAATTATTTTTTTAAATAATTTTAGTTACATTTTTTTAAAAAAATATTCAAAAGGTAAAAATTTGTGATGACCCCACATTACTTTTAATGCTTTGCAATTGAGTGGTTAATCCTTACAAAATTGAAAATTTTACCAAATTTAATAATTTTAACCGCTTCTTAGCAAAACAGTTAAGGGGGTGTTTGGTTCTACGTAAAATCGTGAATAATAATTTTTAATGAAAAAAAAAATTTGTGGAAAAAAGGTTTTACATTTGGTAGTATTTGATTTGTAGAAAAAAAATTAATTTTTCATCAATATTTGTTTGGTTGAAACGAAAAAATATCCACATATGTTTGGTTGTGTGGAAAAACATGAATGAAAAAAGTTTTACGTAGCTTGAGTTTTTGTTTTCCGCCCAGAAACAACGGAAAACGAAAACTGTAATTTTTTTTTTCAAATCCGTACAAATATTTTTACGTCGAACCAAACAAGCGAAAACAATATTTTTTATACCGAAAATAATTTTTTCGGTTCGTTTTATGCTGAACCACACACCCGCTTATAAAAACTAAAGATATTAAATAAAAACTGTGTGTAAAAAAACTAGAAATTAAGAGACGTTAATAAAAAAGAATAAGTTGAGGGGGCCTGTGTACAATTTTACCTATTTGAAATTAGGATATGACATTTTATTGATCATTTTTTTTGTTTTTTGTTTTTTGAACAGGTTCCTTTTCATCAAATAATTTGTTGGGGATTCTTATAGTGATGTTGGTCACCATGATTCAAGCAATATGATGTTTACAAATTAACCTGAGAGATTTTTTTTTTTTTTTTTTTTTTTTGTGAGGATATAATTTTATACACATATATCTATATATATAAATAAATAAATTAGTGTGTTTTATGCACTTTTTTTAGAGCTTTTCTATAGCTTTTGTTTGAGAGTTAGGGCCAATGATATAAAAAAATAAAAAAAATGCTATGTTGCATTTGGATGGTCATGTAATAATCATTTAGTATACACTTATTTTTTGATTTTAGATGAAATGCAGGTTCATAATTATTTTTATTGTTGTTTTTTTTTTTTCGATGAAACACATGCTAATTTGAGGTTATTCACCTGATGTTCATAATGCAGAGCATTATCAATAGAACTGATTTTGATATTAATCGAATTTGACCAAAAATAATAAATTTATTCTCTTAAGTTAAACTAATTCTATTAATGCAATAGCTTTTTTAATTTAAAAGATGGAAAGATAATACTAACACATTTGAAAGAAAAAAAAAACACTCTATTATACAATTTTTTTTTTCAAAATCTAAATTCTTTAATTGATATTTCAAACATCTATTGCTTATCAGTCCAATAATATTCCCTTGTCATCATTAAATTGTCTAGTACTATTTAATATCTAGATAAATTTTTTTTTTGAATATTATAAGTTTTATTAATAAATTCTGTAAATATTGTAGATCATATTTACTTGAATAGATCGTAAAATCAATATATTAATCGTCGCATATGAACTGGGTAAAAGTTTAGGGACTATTGTGTAAATTTGCCCATCTATTATCATCCCCATCGCATCCCCTTCCCCCCAAAACCCTAAACCCCATTAATTCCCAGCGAGCGTTCTCCCTCTCTCTCGACGAGCTTCGGCATCGATAAAGGTTCGATTTTTGAGCCCTAATCTCTCTCTCTCTCTCTCTCTCTCTCTCTCTCTCTGATGTTTCAAATTTCTCTGAGATTGTAAGCATTTGATTTGATCGCTCTTATTATGATTTAGTTTATAGTAAGCCCTAAAATTTGTGGCGATGATTGAAAACTATTACTATTGAGGAAGAGGTCTCTCTTAAGCCCTAAATCAGCATTTGTGGCATTTTGTGCGCATATTGTCCCTGCTAAGATCGGAATTTTAGCATATGTTCCTAAAAAAAAGATTTTAGTTGCTGAATATTTTACCAAGGATTGTTGACTGGTTAAAAAATTTAACAATTGAATAGAAAATGACCATTCTACTCTTAAAAGAATATATTTTTGAAGTATGATTATTATTATTTCTTCTATTTCATGTTATTTCATGAACTTTGTATTCTAAAACGTTTAAAAAATCTCAAAAATATATATTTTGTTAAGGTCATAATGGCTCTAACGGTGGGAAAATTAGCGGTCAATTGACGGTAGTCGATGGGCATTCAACATTTTAAACTTTATAGGGATATATATTTGATAACAAAAAAAACTTTGAAGGACAAACGCATAATAATTTTACAACTTCACAATTTCTTTTTGTTTCGGAGTGACAATTTAGAGAATTTCTTGCCACTATAAGCAAAAGGGCCTAATTGTACATGGCTTTTGCGATTGGCTTTGTTTGCCCGAGAAATTTCACACCACAAATTACTTAAACTTACCACACTTCGTATGCGAAGGATGCACCATTTAAATATCCGATTTTTTTCCATCTAGAGTGGATGAATATCTTAATTTTTCCTTTTTCTTTTTTGTAGATAGAGCTAAATTTCAGCCATTTTAAGCAGCGCACGCATTTGTAGGTTCTAAACAGTTACCATCTATTTGAGACTCATCGCCCACCTTTCAACGATGATAATGTGAGTAGAGAGTCCCTTTTGTTTTTTCTTCTTTTTATCTTTGTAAAGATGTGCACAATTTTTGATTTTTTTTATAAAAAAATCTTACCTTTAGTTACTTCTTTCAGTGAACAAGCAAATGCTGGCGTTCTCACTAATTTCGAGGTTTTTGACTTCTTACGGGCGAGAGGCGCCACTAGTGATCCGATGGGATGCCTTGGTGCTGTTGCGCCATCGGAGTGCAAGGTGTGCTCTTTATCTGCTACTCAAATTATGACTGAAATAATTTAATGGTTAGTACCCTTCTACATATTTATACATATGTAGACCTGTGAAACTATGTTTGCATAATTATCTAACTCAAAATCTGAATTTTTTCGAAATGTTATTTCATACACTTGACAACCTAACTTTGATAAGGTTATTTTTATAAAGAACTGCGCTTAGCGAGTGCTACATATGAAACTTCGGATGTTACAGAGGGTATAATGCAAACAGGCGGCTTTGCAGAGACATGTACTTGTAGAAGCCTCTTACCATTTTCGATACATTTGTGATACTAGTTGAAATCTTATCCACGTGCCATAAGTGTATTCAGGTGTTTGAATACCTTCACCAATCTCCTGCTTGCACTCAAACAAGAGAATCAGTTGATGAGTTTTTGGAAAGATGCGAGAAATTCAAGCTTTCGACTGCTGAGAAGCTGAACATAATCAACCTGAGGCCATCCAACCAACCCGAAATATATGCGGTATACTCTTGTTGTTGTTGTCTTCAAAAAATTCTATTGTGTTGCCTTTTAGAAATTTTAGATTTCTAGTAGATATCATCCATATGGCAAGTACTAATCTACACGTTTTCCAGTCTTCATTTAATATTTCAGGTTCTTTTGAAAGCACAATTTTTTTTTTTTTTTTCAAAATACGGAAGAAGGCATGCCATTCTTTACTTTGATGTCATCTTCTTAGAGCTTTTGCAGACTTGATGAACAAAGTCCGTTGGCTTATCTGTTTTTTATTATCTCTTTAATCTACCATCTTGATTAAGACCACTTGCATCCCAATCTGTTAATGGGTCGATTAAATAAATTCAAGTTTTTATACATTTTCTTCAAGTTTAACTCTGCGAACCTCTTTAATGTACTTTAGTAGGGAAGTTATAGTTGTGGCACGAATGCCTAAAGAGAGGTAGATTATTTGTAATACTGAGTGAATGTGACGAAAAAGTGTTTTGCTCTTTGGTTTTTAATCTAATCAAGCACAAGTAGTAGGACTTCGCATTATTTCCACTTATGGAATATACTCGACGTTAAAAGCTACAGTCAATCTGTTTTATCTTGTTTATTTTATCACTTAAGGTCTTGTTTGACTACAACTCCCTTTTTCTTTCTCAATCTCGGATTCAATGCGATGGAGTGCGTTGCCTAGTTGGACTTCTCTGCTCTTATTATTATTGGGTAGCTTAAGAAGTTCTTTCTAAAAAGGAAGCGGTAGGTGAAAAAATAAAGAAATAAATAACTTACTACTTAGTTTCAGCATGCTGCATCTTTTCTAATTCGAGTTATTTATTAGTGTTCCGCATTAGATGCGTAATGTCATTAGTTCTGATTATTTGTCGCCATTCCGTTTCGTAGCCAAGTGTCGTAGTTATGCTTGTTTGTTGACAACATATTTGTAGATTCAAGCCTTTACTCGGTTCTCACGACCCCTCTTTGGTTCCTTTTTTGTGCTGTTTTTGGCAGATTGTAGAGGAATGTGGCAAGCGACTTGTTAAGGGCGACATCGACGAAGTTTCCGAGTTGCTGGAATTAGTGAACGAGGTTTTACCGCAGCTGCCTCCAAAACTGGAAGAAGCGGCTGAACAACAAGAATAGATGCGAAGCAATCTACTGGATATTTCTGAGTAGCAGTTCGCGGCAGAAACTTACATCGGATTCTATTTTCTTTTGTTTCTTTTCTGCTTCGATAATAGAAATATATACGATCCAGACACATTTTGTTTAAAGAAACGCGGTGAGAAACAGCAGATCACAAGAGCAGATGTATAGAAGCTTGTAACGAGATAGCGATTCTCCCAAATTTCTCGGCGTATTGAATTGAATTGGGCTCATTCTCGACGCTGGTTTTGCTTGTATATGATGAATTGGATGTGTATTTACTATTTTAGATCCTAATTTTCTCACTTTTCCAAATTAGTGATCTTGATTCTTGGCTTTCCTTCTCATTACATGAATCTGGTAATTCTTTAGTACAATGAATGTGTCTGACCAACTGCTGTGTTAGTTGAAAAAAAATTTGGTTGTGTTTTTATTTATTTATTATTGTTTGTTTCACCTGGAGTGGAGGAAGATAAAGTCATTTTCGACCGCAAATGTTCACTTTTATTAGTTCATCATGAATTATGTTCATTCCTAACTCCATTCTTCAAAAACATTTGAAAATATCATAATAAAAAATTAACTATTGTAAATAAATTGAAGGCTAACTTATAGAAAACTCTCATGTAAATATTTATTTATTTATTTTTTTTTCTGATTTTTTTAAAAATTATATTTTGCTCCCTTCAAATTTCAGAAATATTTTCAAAGATGTACGACGTTAATGGAGAGAAAAAAAATGACCAAATTATTCTTACTTCTTCTATAAGAAAAAATAATTTTTTAATAGATTTTTGTCATGTTGATAGATATTTTCAGTATAAATTATAAGAAATGAACGGAATAGTAATGAAACTCTGACAGAAGAATGCAACAACTTAAAATATTAAGGGGGTAAAATATAAATTTTTAAAAGTTAGAAAGAAAAAATAAAAAATTAGTATATATAAATTTTTTTTTTGTAATTTAGTCTAAATTGAAATTCCAATTTACATAGCTATTAACATGCATTAATTGAATCACTATCACATCAGCCACATTATGCTATTTAGACAAATAATTAAATCTCTGTCACATCAACAGCGTGCAGAAATTTTTTATATATACAGGCAAGAAAGGAGTTTTTGGGCTAATAATTCTGCCAAAAATTTTAAATATAAAATTAAGTATATAAAATTATTATTTATAAAAGTGAACCGGTAAAAGCGGTGAGCGGTGAATGATCATTCACCGCTTTTATCCTAATTTATATATTTCTTATATCCAAACTTTAAAAGATATATAATATTAAATACTAAAAATAGTTATAATTTTTTGAAGAAAGCGGTGAATGATTTACCGCATTTAGAATGCGGTAATTCATTTACCGCATATGCCTAATTTTGTAAATAAATTTTTTATAAAATTATTTTTTATAATTATAAAAATTTGTAAGGCTATTAATAAAAAAAACTTTGGCAAGAAATAAGAAGATAATCCAGAAAACTCTCTTTAAACGCCAGCAATTGGAATCATCACAAGAAGTCAAATCCAGAAAAAGTTAGGTCACACAAATAGACAAAGACAAAGCCTAAATAGTATGCAACGAAGCTAATTAATTAGCTAGCCATTGTTGAATTTTTATGCTCAATCAAATCATCATCTTTGTGTTTGTCCCCATTCTTTCACCTCATTCTCCCCTGCTTTTGATTGCATTGTCCACCTACTATGTAAGATGCTATATTATGTCTTATCTTCGATCTAAGCATGTAAAGTGAAATACAATTTTAATTTTTTTCGACATCGTTTACTTAATAAATAAATCATGTCAAAATGAACGGTTGAAATTGAACATTTTTTAAAATTTAAGGATAAAATTTTTATATTCAAGATCAAGGATGTCGATCTTGATCTAGATAGTTTAAAGTATTTTCTATCAAAATTTGAATAAATTTAGGTTCTTCTGTACCGTTAAACTACAAACTCGCCGTACTAGCCATTGAAAATTGACAATTTTGAAATGATTTGATCATAAAGTAAACTATGTCGAAAAAATATGAAATTTTATTCCTAAAAACTTCAAATAGCCTAGATCAGTTTTAACGGTATGGATCGTTGATTTGAACATTCTAACGTTGAAAACGAGACTATAGTACCATAGCCCGGTACTATAGATAGTATAGGAGCCTAGCTCTCTCTCTCTCTATATATATAGAATGTGGCTACTATACTCTTATGAGTAAAGTTCCTTATGTACTTATAAGTTTTCGACCGTTAGATCTACCTCTTTGACTATTTTCATCCGTTAGATCATATTATTCAACCAACCACCCACTCAACCCTAGAGGACCACTATCATCTTAACAGTACATCCCTTCATTCAACGGCCGAAAATTTATGAGTACAAAAAAATCTATACTCATAAAAGTATAATAGCCCTACTATATATATATATATACGAATATGCTAAATTATAAAAGCCACCTTAGTGATTTATTTTTATAGCAAATTCGCCTTGACATTTATGAACGAATAAAGTGTCTAATAAGTTGCCATATAAATAAATACGTTTTATTAAAAAGAGTTTTCTTTTTATATTTTATTATATATAAGAACTATAGCATGTAACAAATTCTTTTTTTTATGACATTTTCTTTTGAATAAGTGAGTCTAACATTAATTTTAAATTTAGACATATTTAGCGCTGATGCAAAATACAAAACTAATATTACAGCAGTTGAAAAAATATATATATATACGTAGTCTTGGGGGTTTTTTTTGTTAATAATTTAGGGTTTGAGATTTTTGCAATGGAAATATGAAAAGTCCATAATCGAAATTTGTACAAAGCAAGTGACAAAATAAACTTTGAGAAAGACACAATTAGTATCACTATCCAAGCCAAAAAAAGAAAAAGAAAAAGAAAAAAAAAAGCAATTCTATCTATACATCTAAGCGACGGGAGTTGAATTTTACACTTTCTCCATCCAAAGTCCTATTTTTTTCATACTAATTTTTTTATTTTTTTAATATTAAAATGTATCATTTAGAGGGTATTTTTGAAATACCAAGGCTACTGAAAAATTCAATAAATATATAAAATAATTACTTTATATCCTTTCTAAAGAATAACTTTGTAAGTTCACTCTACATAAAATAAGGTTTAAAAAGTCATTTTATAAGTAAAGAAAAAAAAAACACATGCCATTGAATTCTTTTTTCTGTACCCAGTGATAGAAGTGCCATATACATAAATGTAAGACATTAGTTCTACATTTTTAAATATTATACCATCCATCCAAAAATTTACACACCCAATTTAAATTTTTAATTTTAAAAAAAAATAAATGATGATAGTAGCATAAAATAATTAACACTTAGATGCGCAAGGTGTAAGATTCACAAGAATGTGTATGTAAATGACGCAGCGATCATACTTAAACTCAACTCTCTACTCTTATTTAGGGCACGTAAAGCTTGTTACCGCACGTGCACCGCCACACTTCGGGGTAGTACTCTAGGAGTGGCTCGGCCTGGCCTGGACCGATCGGGACGAGAACCGGTCGGCACGGGCGACACGCGCCGCACCGGGCCCGGCACGTGGGAGGGGCGGAGCCCAGGCCCAGTAGAAGCTGCTGCGGCCAAACTGCCGTGTGTCGGTCCCGGAGTTTGTATTTTTGGTTCGGGTTCGAGTTTGGAACATACTTGTATGCTACTGCCTCCTTCAGTATGCTACTCCCTGTAAAAGATTATATATGTTTTTTATTTTAGATCTTTTTTTGCATATATGCCCCTCAAAATGCGGGTATTCGCATTTGTACCTCTCAAAAGTTTTAATTTAGATATACACCCTTGAAAATAGCTTACATTTAAAATATAAAATTTATGTATATTTTGAAAGCTTGCTTTGCAAAGGTTGATTTTTGTGAACTAAAAAGTAAGCATCAACTAAAATTCGCCCCAAAACTCATATTTTGCGAAGAGTTCAGGAGCAAAGGGACATTCTTATAAAGCTGGGTTTTTTTCCAAGGGCTTATGTGCAATTTATCATTTGTGAGAAGTATACATGCAAATATGGGTTATATCTACGGGTATAAATACAAACAATAACTTTTAAGAGTATTACATAAATAAATATATGTGTTTTGAAAGATGTACTAGATCTCAAAACATTTTTAAGAGTATTTCATTTTAATTTGTTGAACAAATTCAAAAGTAGAGAGAGAGAGGAGAGATGGTGACATGAGAAAAGATCTTTTCTAAGCATTGATTTGTTCCTCTTTTTTTTTCAAAAAATAAGCATTAATTAATCAGCAGAAAAATAACAAAAGGTGGTAATTAGAGTTTATTTTAAAGAAAATAAATAAAGCCTCTGTTGTATTAGTGAAAATGACAAGGAAATTAAGGAGGAGCTACCTTTGAGGATGATAAAGCAATAAAAAAAAAAAGAAAAAAAACAAAGAAATTTAGAAAATAACAAAAAAAAAAATTTAAAAAAAAAGTGGATTTGGTTTGTGGTTGGATAATACAAATTATAATACATTATTATTCCTGGGGGATAAAAATTAGCATTAAATATATGTAACAGGATGTTAAGTGTTGAACATTGCTAGATAACTAGTACTCTTACCGAGAACGGCGACGACGAAGAGAGCGAAAACCGCGGGGGAGGAGAGGCGGTGGCTGCGGCGACGGCGCATGGCGGTGATCAAGCGCGGCGGCGCCGGATCTTTTTTTTTTTTTCTTCTTTTTTCTGGTGGAGGGGGGAGGGGTTTAAAAGAGTGCTAGCACTTGTGCAAATAATTAACAAGCCAATAAATTGAAATAATGGTGTGCAAGTCAAGTCCCTCAAACACACACACACACACACACACACACACACACACACACACACACACACACACAAAGAGAGTGTGTATTGTAGAGAAAGAGAGAGAGAGAGAGAGATGTGTGTTGGATTGAATTAGAAAGCAAGGGAGGAGGAGACCAACAAAGTGAAAGCAAGGGGGAATCTATAAAGGAGATGGATATATATGGAATTAAATTGTAGCTAAGTTACAATGAATAATGTGCTACTATTTGTTTGTTGGCTCTTTGAGGGGTCCCTACCACATGGGTTTGAGTTGAAAACTTGATACATGCTACCAAAAATAAAAGAAGAAGCTAGTTTTGAGAATTATTTTAGTTTTAATAACTTTTATTGAGACCAATAATTTAAGATATTCAAATGTAGCTGCTTCTTAAACATTGACCTGTTCTGTTCTACGTTAACCTACTGTGAAACAAGCGTTGTACTCTAAAAATTTGAGCTGATATAGAACGGTGTTTAAATATTTTTATATTTAACAGTCCCACTCACGTCTGGATTCGAGACTTAAGTTTCGTAGGCCCATGACATGTACTTGAATTAAATAGAAGAAAATTAATAATGTTAGGAGCCTAGCGTGACTCGATCGAACTCAAAACTTTCTGTTATGATACCTTGTGAAACAACCGCTGTACTATAAAAGCTCAAGCTAAATATTTTTATACTCATCATCAGAAGTTTTTTTATTTTTTTTTAACAAATTATCACAATTATTATTATTATTATTATTAAAAATGTCATTTCTCACCTGTACATGCAAGAGCACTAACTACAACCCGAAGAATTTAGTTGGCAAGTATTTATGCTACCTATGAATTAAACTACTACATCTGTGTTGGATTTGGTGTTATCAAATTTACCCATTAATTCATTCGGCTTTTGTTTGAGTTTGGTTCAATAATTCATGAAGTGTGTTTGTTGTTATTTGGTTTTGGGTTTTAGTTGATTCATTGACATATCGCGTCAAGTGATAAACATTACCATAGAAATTCTCGTTGGATACGACAGAGAGAGTTCTCATTTTGCTCTCAAGAGTTTTCTTTTCTTAATCCATTTACAAGATTCCGAAGAGCCACCTAGGTTGGAGAGAATAATAAAAACAAATTAGTTAATTTCATAACAATAAATTATTTTCTAAAATTAAAAATTTTAAAACTTACTCTGCGGCTTTACAATACTATTTTTTATGTGTTGGCAATACATGCGGCAACATTAAATTGCGTAAACTAATTAAAATTATTAGAAAAAACTTTAAATACCACCCATATGGTTTCGTACTTTCTCACTTTAGTGTCCTGTGGTTTAAAGTGTATCATTTTAGTACCATGTAGTTTCGTTTTTTCTCTTTTTTTTTTATTTCTTTTATTAATTTTTTTTGTTAAATTATATAGAAAAAACTTCAGATAATCCATCTCTGATTTATCGAATATTCATTTTAGTACCATGTGGTTTTAATTTTCTCACTGATTTAACGAAAAAATTAATAAAAAAATAAGAAAAAGAAAAAACGAAATCATAGGGTACTAAAGTGATATGCTTTAAATCATATGGTACTAAAATAAAAAAGTACGAAATTATAGAAATGGTATTTAAAATTTTTCTAAATTATTACGAGCAATACTAACTATGCATCAAAAAATATATATAAACGTGTCATTGCTCTTAAAAGAAATATATTGTAATACATTTAAATAGACCGTACATTTGAATTTTACGTGTGTAATCCTTTTCCGCGTGTGATTCGTGGAATTTTGAGCCCTTTGTGGGCTCCACACTTTCTTTACATTCAAACTGGGCCACCAGAAGGTGCGACGACCCAATCCAACGGCCCGCGTCTCCCCCTGCTCTTCGATGAGCGGTGATCAAGCAGTCCACGTGTCCCCACCGCCAACCGGTCCCACCGATTGGAGCAATAAGTTTGGTAGAAATAGTACAACACTATTTCGTTCCCTGTTCATCACGCGAATAACACAAATCTCAAAATAGTATGAATAACAGATTGGGCGTTCGCCCCTATTATATAAGGATCACTATTTTAAAATTAAAATTTGATCTAATAAATATCTTTCGAAACATCTAAAAGAACTGTACATACAGAATTGTGAGTTTTGAAAATTTATACCAGGCGTCAAGTAGTTGAAAAATTGATGATATAAGAAAAGGAGGCATCCACTAATTTATAGAATCTTGGTGTTTAAAATTTATAACTTTTAAGATGCAAATTTTTTTAAAAATATTATGTAAAAGTTGAGTTCTCAAAATGAGACGTTGGTAATTGAATTTATTTTGGTCCGTGAAATGTACATGTACACCTGGTACAGGTAATATTTCCATTTTGTAATGACTCAACTCTTTTTAAGGATTTTTTTTTATAAAATAATTTTTTAAAATTTTGTAATTTACGAAATAACTCTATCAAATTTGTATTTGACAAACTAATCCTCTAAAGGCGGTGAATCATTCACCGCATTCAGAATATCTCGTACGGTATTAAAGACGGTGAATCATTCACCGTCTTATCTATATATATCCATTCAACAACCACTTTTCCTTTTAAAGGCGATGAATCGTTCACCGTCTTTAGAAAGCTTAATTTTTTTTGTTGAATGCGGTGAATGATTCACCGCGATTAAAGGATTAGTTTGCTAAATAAAAATTTGATACGATTATTTCGTAAATTATAAAATTTTACAAAATTATTTTTTAAAATTATCCCTTTTTAGACATCTCAACCACCTCTCTACTCCCTAGGTCTCCAGCACGTGGGTCCGACCCGCACGTGCTGGGGTTTATTTTGGGAGAAAGTGTAATAATAATTATTTTTATTTATTCTTTTAAGTGATAATGTTATACTTTCGATTAAGTTATGATTTTCTTTAATTCTATATTAAAATTAAAAAAATGACAATTATATATATATATATATATATATATTTTGAGAGAAAGATAGCATGCTACCCGCAAATGTGAATCAACTAGGATTCGAACTTGGGACCTCGGGTACCAACCACCATGTCTTTTGCCACTTGCGCTAGGGACGGTCGGTAATGACAATTATATATAAGTAAATTTTTTTTATAAACTACTAAACTTTCGATCAAGCATGCAAAGCCCACGTTTGTACCAAAAAAAAAAAAGGGAAAAGATCTGGGCCGTTGGCCTAATTTCTAATGCAGACGACGGCCCGGATTGTCTCAGAGAAAACAGAAAGAAAGGCCGGGCCCGTTGTGGGCTCAAATTCTGCCCGGAACGGCCCATTTAAGAAAAAAATTGCCTAGAGAAAGTCCACCACGTAAGCTGTGGACCATCATTCAACGGTCTAAATTCTCCCATAGTAGTTAGAAAGGCAGTTTTCAGTATAGCGCATGTAATTTCGGTGGTCCATGGATGACATGGTGAACCAGGTCCATGCTACACACAGTTTCTCCCTCCAAAGTCCAAGTCGTGTTTGTGCGGTTGCGCCGTCGCGCCACCGCGACTTAAAAGCCGTGGTTCGAACCGCACCTCGTTTTCCCTCCTCCCACCCTCCCCTCCCTGATCGAAGCACGAATCCATCGCCGCCTCCTCCGCGGAACCCGAGATCGCATCGTATGGCCCCGCGGATCCCCTTCCCCCTAGGGTTTCACCTCCTCCTCCTCCTCATCCTCATCGTCGCCGCGTCGATTCCCCCCTCCGCCGCCGAGTCGCCGCCGTGCGTCGCCGTGTACAACGAGGGCGGCGCCCCCGCCGTGCTCCGCTCCCCCCAGTGCCCCCGATGGACCCTCCTCCAACGCCGCCCCTCGCCGCCGCCGCCGCAGCGGGGGTGCCACGTGGCCGCCCACCAGGGGCGGCGCCGCTACCAGGAGGATCGCACCTTCTGCGCCCTCGGCATCCGCATCCCCTTCATCGGTACCCCTAATCCCCTTGTAAAAATCTGGGTTTGAATCTCTTTGATGCATGGATAGTCCCTGTTGTTTCACCATTTAATTCACCAAAATCATTCAAATAAAAAAAAAAATCAAAAAATTGGGTCGCCATATATTTTTACCTTTTGTAATTGCGTCCCTAGCTCCATTTGATGTTCTATGTCCTTAAGCAAATGAAGTCAGGTATGCAATTGAGAATTTTTAAAGTGAAAAGTTTGGGGACTAGGTTGCAATACGGTGAATGCAACTCCTTCAATTTTGCACCCTTTCATTGGCTCCTACCAAATTTTCCTGATTATTGCTATGATTTATGACTTCTCAGTGGAAGTGATTTATCTAATTCTGAGGCTAGTAGTCCGGTTCTACTATACAAGGGAAGATAAATGATCAAAAAGCTACCTTTTTTTTTTTGTATTCTGCTCAATCATGCCGAGACATTGAGTGGCCTCAAATTCAATCCAAACTACTTCATTATCGCCACCTGAATTATATCATTGGCAATAATTTAAATTATGATTTGATTTCTATAACGTACATTACAGCGATATGTTTTTATTAGAATAAACAACCAAAATATCCCACAATATCTTTACGACTTTTGTGAAATTTGGGGGAGGGCTTCTTTTATGCGGAAAAGTGAACTTGCTATTCTGATGTAGTGTGTTGAACACTACCAATTTGTAGGGTATTTGATAATTTGTTTATTTTGAGAAATTGGAGCTCCTAAAGAAGTGAAGTATGAGAACTGGTAAATTTTTAGGTAATAAAAGCTGGATTTTGCAGGAAATATTTCTAGTATGTGGATTGTAGTATAGTGCTGAATAACATGGACTAGTGGGTTTTATTTTCCTCCCTTTTTTGACATTGTATAACTTTGTTTGTTGCTTAAACTTAATGATCAGGTTGAGAAAGGACTACCTTATGATTTAGAACAGATGCACCTTTTTGTATTGTATATTGCATTCAATTCTTCATCATCTTGATCTCGTGAGCTTTTAATTGGACAGGGAGAACGGGGATCAAGGAGGTAGATCTTGGTATGGTAGCTGTATTTGATGGTCATAATGGTTCTGAGGCCAGTGACATGGCTTCTATGCTCTTGCTGGAGTACTTCTTGCTACATGTGTATTTTCTCCTTGACGGGATATATTCTGTTGTGCTGAAAAGACCCAAAGAGATGTTGACATTTGACCAAGAAAATCTGCTTCAGCAGGTTCTTAATGTGAATAGAGGGCAGAATTTTCATTTTATAGATTGGGAAAGGTATGTTTAACTACTTATTAGACATTCTTTGGGCAATCTACTACTCTCTCAGATAATGCTAAAAGATGGGAACCTAAATTTTTACTACTTTTTTTGGGATTGTAGCTTTGACGAGCATAATGCCCTTCAAATAACTCATTTGTTTAGAAACGAAAAGGCTAATTAGTTTTACTACCTTATTTTTCTTCCCCTGAAGTGGTTTCACTTATCACCTTCTGTCTGAACACTTTCTACTAAAAAGAATTTTGGATTGTGGTGTCCATTTGGTGTTCCTTTTCCTTTTTATTTGTTATGTTCTGTGTGATGTTTTTTCTTGTGCTTTTTCTTTATTTCCTAGGAAAGACACTCTGCTGAAACCCAACAATGAAACCGTGTTGTAAGCTGTTGTCTGTGATCTTTGAATTGCAGACTTTTTGTGCTATATAACTCGGTCAAATTTTACTTTTTCGATTTCTGCATCTGGTTCTTTACTTGATGGTTGTGATTGGGTTTTTTGAAACAATGTTCTCAGATATCTAAGCAACCAATTCTAGTACTCAATAATGTAGTCATCATCATTCTTGCTTGTGATTGATATTTTTATGGCCAACTATATGAATTTCTAATATTCTGAGAATGCAGCTCTAGTTTGATATTGCCTAGTATTTTTGATGGGGCATTCCACATGGAGGTACTAAAGGAATCATTGTTGCGAACGATTTATGATATTGATTCAACATTCTCCAAGGAAAGTATCAATAGTCATTATCTGTCATGTTTTTTTTTGTTTAAACACAACTCCATATGTGAAAGAAGTGCTTCCTTGTCTAAATTTATGCAGGAAGCCACACTGAAAAATCTCATGTCTGGTTCAACAGCCACTGTGGTCCTTATAGCTGATGGCCAGATTTTAGCTGCTAATGTAGGGGACTCAAAGGCTTTTTTGTGCTCAGAAGACTTCTCTTCTCATCGTAAAAAAGGTTTCTTCTATTTTCTGAAAAGCAGCTACTCTTTCATTAGACAAAAATATCCTGCAAATCAATTACTTGTGACTCCCATAGGAGTTGATAGTACAATTGAGAATATGTGCTTTCACGTGCACAAAAGAATTTTTTTTCTTGTGTAATAATGAAAGCTTGCTTATAGCAGGTAAGTGGTCGTTGTTAAAGAGGCAAAAAAGAAAGACAGGTTCTGTTTCTTCTACAGATGAGCTGGCCGACTTGGAATTGTTAAACTATGATGGATCGGCATATGTTGTAAAGGAGTTGACAGAGGATCATCACCCTGATAGAGAGGACGAGAGAAGCCGAGTGGAAGCTGCTGGCGGTTTTGTTCTTGAGTGGGCTGGTGTGGTTCGAGTTAATGGTGAGCTAGCTCTATCTCGAGCTATTGGTGACGTACCATACAAACGGTATGGTTCTAGTCTTTTGAAAATTATTTCGCAGGTACCTCCGAATAGGCCTTGGAATGTTGATGAATAAGTTTGCATGTGCGGCACTCACAGCTAGTGAGAGGTCTAAATTTAGGAGTTGGTGTTCATGTACATGCAAGGTTTGAAAAAAGGCTAAACCACTCATTAGCTACCATGTGTACAAAGTTGACTCATCATGGTTTTTTCTAATAGCCATGAAAACCAAAAGACGCCACAAAAGAAACCATAACTAGAGGGGATGCTTATAAATTATGATAATGGTACCCATAATGTGTAAAAATACTGAGTTGTTTTAAACAGTAAAAACCAAATGGAGCTACAAAGAAGCCATAACCACCAGGATGCTTGTAACCACTGATTCAGGTATCCTATAATGTGGAAAGCACCTAAATTTCTACATGCCAACGACCCGCCAGAAAAAAAAAGAGGATGGATTACAAGACCCATCTCTACAAAAAATTTATAGTGCTTGATGCTTCTTTTACTAAATGTAGGCAGAATTCTGTGTTTGTCCATGCAGCTGACAAGAACCAAGAATGTCATAGTTCAACAGTCAAGGGTCTGGCCGATACAGCTACTGATCTATTCTCATGATAGAAGAATGCATAGCATTTGCGGAACTTATTACTTGACATACTTTTTACTTGTAGTGTGCCAACTGGCTCTTGTGGAAGTCCTAGTTGGAAAGTCCTAAAACAGTCTAGGTTCTTTATTCTCAATAGCAGGCAATTTTTTATTGCTTGGTATAGCTTTTTCTAACCATTAAAGGCTCTAATTTTTTGTTATATTTAATTTGCTCTAGTTACGGTGTCATATCCACACCGGAGGTGACAGGTTGGCAATCTTTATCAAGGAATGATACTTATCTTGTTGCTGCTTCTGATGGAGTGTTTGAAAAGATGAGTACCCAAGAAGTTTGCGATCTTTTATGGCACGAAAACCTGAGAGTCAAGATGAAATTACAGTCTTCTCATATAGTAAAACATCACTTGGCCCATTCTATAGTGAATACTGCATTTGACAGAGGTACAATAGACAACATAGCAACTGTTGTTGTTCCTCTAGGGTCTGATGTTATTTCTGGAACTGCTTCAAAATATTGGTATGATTTTGAGGAATCCTCTGATGTTGTTGCTTTTGGACTGGAGGCTGTTTCAGGTATCATACAAGAAGTTTGAGTATCTTTATCATATTATATATGGTTTTAATTGGTAATTCAAATCTGAGCTTTCCTCTTGGTGGTGTCCATATGCCATTAAATATGTTGGTCTCCATTTCTTCTTTTCGTGTAAAAGCTAGCGAGCTTGCATACTATACCTGCAGTCATATCCATTATTTATAGCTTGATCCTTTAGTTTTTGTTTATGAAAAGTGCGACTTGTAGCCCACTAACTCAATTTACCGGGTGAACAAACATGAAGGTACCATTGAACTGTAATCAACTTTCAGGATTTGTCAATCTGACTGTACTAATGAATTGCAATTGTTGGTTTGTTCACCACCTCATCTAACTATGCTATTCAGTTTTCCAGTAGTTGCCTGAGGTCATCGGTTTGCAGTTTAGCCCAGGTTTTCAACCATGATGAGTTGCTGTTTTTAAATTCTGAGATTTTTGTAAAATAGCCACATGTGGGTGAATATCCCCGGCAACATCATGATTGCTCAACTTTGTAGGGAAGAAGCCATTTTTTCATGCCACTTGAATGTTCTTTTTTTGACTAAACGCATCATGTTCTTGAAATATCCTTTCCTTACCCTGTGTACTCAAACAATACTTCTTGTCTTCTGCTGATACTTGTTTATATTTTGCCAGCAATTGATGCAACTAGTTCAAGTCTCTTAGCAATGGAATACTTCGACCGTCTCACAGCAAAGTTTCAGCGATTCTTGGTGAGATCACAATTTTCACATTTGCATTATGTACATAATATGCTTATTGAAATAGTGAGAATTGTTAAGGTTTGGAACTCATTGTGCTTTCACTTTCTGTGGATGTGAGCCTTAAGTGGCTATGATTTAATTTGCTGAGGATGCCAGCTTATGCAAGCATCCTACTTATATTTCTCTCAATTTTCTGCTAGCTGAGCTGTCTATTAATTTACTTGCCTGGTTGAGTTATATAAGTTGAACAATTTCTCCATTATGGATTAATTATTCTAATTCAAGTAGATTACCATGCACTTCATATTGACCAGTTTGTTCTTGTTTCTTCTGGTGTAGGTTGAAGCTAAATGTAAGAGATTTGGGTGCTTTTATCTATCTGAGAATCTCAATGAGGATATGGATTATATATTCCGAGCACCAGAGGTTCCTCACAATGATGACATTCATGACTTAAATGACACATCACCTGGACCTGTTTTATCAAATCCTAGTAAGTATCGGTTCCCAGTTTAGCCTGTATGGTCTCTTAGAAGTAGCTAATTTTTCTAAAAACTCTTTCTTATAGCTTTTTAGAAGAGTTTCATAGTCAGATTTTCTCATATGGTTTCAATTATTTCCAGTTGATTACATTATTTTAAGCTCTGGTGATGGAATTTCAGTTTCTGTATTTGAGAATTAGAGGACATTATCTTTATGTCAAATTCAACAGTTATTTTTTCTTTGAAATTGACGGTTTGTATATATAGGTGTGCAAGTTCCAAAGAGGCAAAACTTTTTTATGTACAAAGTCCCCAAGTCACCATACTGTTTATCTGAATATACCCTGCTATCTAGCAGACTAGTAAATCTTTTACTTCTCTTATAAGAAGAGGCAATAGTTTGATATGCCGTGGCATCAGATATTGCTCCTTTTTCTTTTATATCTCATTCTGAAGATTACTACAATTTTGACTTCTTTAGATGTCGCGCGCATTTTTCAAACAGAGGTGCTTGTCGTTCCTTTTCCTAATTCTACCTTTTGTTTGCCAACTTGCTTTCCAGCAGAACTTTGTTAAACTTAAAGCTCTCATGCAGCATTGTATGATTCATCGGATATTACCTATGTAGCATGTGAAATGACTCTTTTTGTCTTCTTTGAATCGAATAGACAACTACTTTCATGCGCATGCAAATCGTTGGATTCTGATGTTGAAAAAATGTTCAGGTGCAAGGCCTTTAGAACTTTATAAGGATCAGAGGTTTTGCTGGCACTTTGGTCTTCAAGATATAGAAAAAGGCCAGTGCACTAGCCCTGAAATTTTCGCAATGTTTGTTGGTTTGCTTGATTCCCTTCCGTCTAATGACAGCAAATCCAGAAGTCCAAATTCCTTTGGCTACAAGATACCTAATATCAGGTACTATTTTGTAACTTAGATAATTCAGTAAATTAAGATTTGGATGATTTTTAATATGTAGTTCTTCTTTGACTCTTAGCAAAATTCTGGTGTGCATGAACTGTTATTTTGATGGTGAGCACAATGAAGTTGCAGCATACTTTCTGAGTTATTAAACAACTAGCTCACATTTCTTCAATTTCATGATTAGTAGCTAGTAGAGTTTCTGGATGGATGGTTAAAATAGATGGCTTTTAAAGAGCACATTTCCACTGATAGTGTAATTGTTAGTATGAAGAAGTGAAAATGGCTAAAGTTGATAAGGGGCACTTACTATGAGTCTACGACAACATGTATGAAATACTTCTAGACAAATGTTGTTGCTTTAGATAAAAAAAATTTATTAGTTTTTTTTCCTGCTTTCACATACAACCTTTCCTTATTTTCCTCAAATCAGATATAAATTGAAGAAAAGGTTTGATCGTGGATCCTATGGTGAAGTTTGGCTGGCATTTCACTGGAATTGTTCTCAAGATGGTGATGTGCATAGAAATCTATCTCATTTTGCTAGTCATATACATTTAGACTGCAACATGAGTACAGACACAACTTCATCATGTAGAAATTCTTCTATTAATTGGGGGGATGGCGATTTATTCATATTGAAGCGCATAATGGTAAGCGAAGTAAAGGAAGTTATCTCTCTTTTCTCATTACATGTAGACAGTTGCAAATGATTATTCTCTGACTCTTTGTGGGTACTTTGAGAGATATCTTCTATTTATGTTGTTTCTTCTTATTGATGCAACTTGCTTCTGATTACTGCTAGATGTTTTGGGGCGCATAGTTTCTGTTTTTCCAGTTTCTGTATCACTTCTCAATTGATTTATTAATAAATTCATTCACATCGTACTATGAAATTATATGAGATAGACAGTGTTTTGTTTTTGCATTAGGTAGAGAGAGGAACTTCTGCTTATTTGAGCGGACTGCGCGAAAAGTACTTCGGGGAAGTTTTCTTAAATGCTTCTTTTTCTCTCGGAGGTTGGCCAGCGACAGAATTTTCAAGTACCATCTCAGCAGATTTAGAATTTGGTTGTTCTGATTCACTACAGATGAATATATCAGTTGATGAGATGGAAAATATCTTTCACCCCATGCGTAAATTTGCAAAAAACTTTAGAGTGATGGGTGTTCATTATGAAGAAGGCCTAAAACATATAGCTAGGTTTATAGAATCTTTTGAGTCAGAAACGAAGGAAATATGGCTTGTCTTTCAGAATGAAGGCCTTTCACTGTCGAAGCTTATATATACAGCTGACGAAACAAGGTCAGTTACTGGTGATAGAAGGGAGGAAAGGGCCAGATATATACAGGTATTACATCCATCCAATTGGTGGTATTGGTTGCGGACGACAAAAGCAGGGCAAAAGGAAATGCAAAATCTGATATGGCAGCTGGTATGTCTTTGTTAATTTTTTTCTGTGATTATATAGTCACCCTTAATTGCGGCTGAAATGATTACCTGCACCAGGTGCACCATGTCATTCATGCGTGCACCGCTTGGTGTTATGTCCAATGTTGCATCATATACATTGCTGGCTTGCCTAGGACATATGTTAAATTTTTCTTCCTATGGTCTAATTGCTAGAGATAATAAAGGGACACAATACTTATTCTGCTTTGTTCCACATAATATTGTAGTTTAAGTTAAATTGTTGTTTAAATCAAAATTATTAGGTCATATCTAGTATAATCGGCATGCATCACCATGTAAAATACTATCTTTTTAGAGGAAATCATGTTTTTCTTGTAAGAAGATGAAAGATTAGCTGGAACTTAGAAATGTAGCTTGAATTACCAAATTTCGTATGGTATTGTACCTTTGGCTATTTCAAGCTTGCGATCAGCATATGTATGATTGCAATCTTTTTTTGCTGGATGTAGCTTTTGGCTCTCAAGGCTTGTCATGACCGCAATATTACTCATAGAGACATTAAACCAGGTACATATGTAACATTCTTTGGCAAAATTTTCAGTAATATTTGATGTAGTGATAGGTTACTGACGAAAGTAAAAAATTTTAAAATTTAAATGCTGTATATACTAATACCAGTGGCGTCCCAAATAGCGACCTTGTCTATATTAAGCCTTTCAACTTTGATTGCACATCAAACTCCTAGGTAGTAATCACAATAGATAATACTTATACTAAAGTAAACCACTTGATAACTTGTCCCAGCATCCAAATAGGCCATTAGTTTGTTCTTTTTTTTTCCCTCTCCTCTCCATCAGTCATATGTTTCGTTGTTTCTTATGCATTTTGAATGTCCTGTATTAGCACAAAGTTTGGGATATAAATCCTGTAATTAAGCATCTCTTTTGTCGGGTAATTTTGACATTGACAATAGTTGGGGTGTAATGTCGGTCATGAGCTATATATTTACAGCGCGGTGCAATCTAAGCTGCTGTCCTACATGCTACTAGTTGCATTTACGGTGAATTTACAATGCTGTATGCTATATTACTTAGATTTTGCACTTGCTCTTTTGTAAGAAGTTTTAAATTTAGCTACTACACGTTAGTTGTTATGCTGTTTTTAGTATTATCATGTTAGTTATTTGGCTTAATGACCACAAGATTAGTTATCTTAAGTATTGCCACGGATGCCACTTTCTACACTTGAACATTTTCCTCGTCCTCTTATAAGTATTGTTTAGTTCATAGCCCATAAGTTATTCTTCTTAAAATCATTTTACAACTTTTACATAAATCTTGTAGTTTAGGAATTAAATGGAGATGCTAACATCTTTTCTTTTCCCCCTATCGTTGAAGAAAACATGATCTTATGTTTTGAAGATGTGGACACCGGAAGATGCTTGAGAGAAATTCCGACCACCAAAAAGCAATATCATTTGAACCTGTACATACTCTTTTTCCATATGTTCTTTTATTTTTACAAATTTTTGTATATTAAACATGGAACTAATTTGCACTTGAAAACACATTCATATCTGGGAATTGCTGTGCCTTTATCTTATTGACCTCAATCTTTTATATAACTTTTTTTTCCCTCCCCCAATGCATAGTCGTATAATTGACTTCGGAAGTGCCATTGATGATTTCACTGTGAAGCATCTGTATGGAGCTGGGCCAACCAGGTAGAAAACAATTACAGTAGTCCTACGGAAGTTTGATTATTATATTTTATATGCTTGCTTGGTTTGCTCTCTAACTTAACTGAGTTATATCTGAAATGTTTATGTTTCGCAGATCTGAACAGACTTTTGAGTACACTCCTCCAGAAGCTTTACTTAATGCAAACTGGTTTCAGGGGCCAAAGAGTAATAGACTAAAGTATGCCATATTTTTTTCAACTAAATTGAAATGAGTTGGATTGGGTTGCTATTAATAGCAGCAGCCCTTTGCTGCTGTCAACTTTCAGTGTGTGGGATTCACCTCAAAACCTGCAAAATCGTGCATCAAAGTACACTGACTTGATGATGGACATAAGATTCCTGCTCAAGCAGGCTCCCAGATGCAGTCTTGCATATCTTCAGGTGGATCCAATCCAAAACTTGATAGCACCAGGGGGCGGGTGCTATTAATGGCACTGGAGCTCAGTTCATTATCTTTCCCTTAAACTGTTTGGAGTAGATCCTCGCAAAATTATTTGTTCTTTCTTCCATTTTATTTCAACATGAATAAAGGATATATATATATATATTAAGTCATGCAAGCCAGTGTTCTTACGTACTTTTCTTCAAATATTTGATAGGTATGATATGTGGAGTGTTGGAGTTGTGATGCTAGAGTTGATCTTAGGCTCCCCTCATGTTTTCCAGATTAGCGACCGCACTCGTGCTCTTCTGGATCAGCATCTCGAAGGCTGGAGTGAACCAACAAAGGAGCTTGCATATAAGTAAGATGTTAATCTCTAGGAATTCGGACAAGCCATTTGGTTTCACTGGCCTTGTCTAAATAAAAAAAGTTATTTTTCAGCTGACTTCTAAAAATGTGTTTTCATTAATGGAAGCTTTTCCATTTAATCTGGACTTCAGTGAAGTTATGCCCTGGCACTTGTGTTGTTCTCCTATTTGTCCTGAGTTTTCTGGTATTTGATTTCAGTTAGTGTAGCCTCACCCTTATTACTTGTCAAGTTCTTTTTGTTGCTCTTCAGGACAACTATCTACAAGGCAGCTCTCCTCATCTCTTGAACATGATTTCAACATCGTCGCCAGTTTTAATTATGGCAATGTTTGTCCTTGAAATTTGTTTTACATAACAATGAAGTCCTGTCTGGAAGAGGAGCTGTGTCAACGACATCTTTAGTTTTGTTGCAAGAATTGGATTTTAGGGATGAAATCAGAATTGGGATCAAACTCCAGGAAGTAAATAGTTAAAACAAGGATTCTAAGAATAAACTGAAATTGGACTCAAAACATCAGGGACCAAATTGTTTCAATGGAAACTGTGAGGATGTGATTGCAATTTGGGTTGATCTTCAGGGACTAGATTTCTTGTTAAACTTAATTTTGTATTAAACCTATTCTTTCATAAAGATTATGGGTTCCTTGTGCACCGTTTAGATGAATGAACAATGATTTATATGACTTGTATACTACAAGAGAAACTGCTTTAATGTTGGTGCATCTATACTTGTTGCTAGATTGAGATCCTACATGGAGTTGTGCATTTTAATTCCTGGGATCTCCTCACACCATCACCAGAGCGGCAGTGCCTTTGACCAAGTGAGTTTACTCGTTTCTTTTCTCTTACTTTGATACTGTAAATTTACTCTTAAAAGGAGAAAATGTGCGTCAGTTTATTCCCATGAATTCCCAATAGTTGACCATTGAGAAAAGTCCTGCATGCTTTCTTGCTATATGCAAGAAAGCTGTTTTAGACCCTTATCTGTCCTAGATGATGATTAGTGCTTCCATTGCACATTCATGTTGCCATATAAATTTTACAAAGAATTATTCCTGCTTTATGCTAAATGGCACAGCTTGTCCTTATATGCCAAGGCAGCTAGATTTTGTACATAAAGTATGAACAGTTAACGCACGATACAGAATTTTGTATGCCAACTCTGTAGAGTTCTTGAAATATTTTCTTTTCTTAACATTTGAAGTTGATTAGATCTGGATTGCTATGCCCATGCTTGTTACGCTGGACCTTCGCAGCTGGCGAAGAAGCACTACCATCTTTTCTGAACAGTAAAACCTCCAGAATATGGCTTTTGCTTTTCTGAATAGAGAAGTTGTTCTCAAAGCCTGGCCAAATAGGCATTGTAAGGCGGTGGCAGTGATCATGGTTTCATCCTATCTAATATTTCCTGTATTTTGTATACATAAAAAAGAACTCATCATGCATTGGTGCCAACAACAATACCTTGATTATTTTAAGAAACACTAGCACATATAACCCCGCCCCGTTTTTTTCCCTTTAGAGTGGTGTCTCGCCTGCTTCCTGGAAATGTTCTGAAGAGTCATTTGCACATCAAGTGAAGACTAGAGATCCTCTAAGATTGGGGTTTGCCCTTTCTAAACCATATTAAGCCATTTTAATTCATCCTTGTGCCATAGTGGTTATATATATATATATATATATTGTTTCACTTCTATTTTTCTCAAATTTTCCCAGCTTTCCAAATGTTTGGGCATTAAGATTGGTGCGCCAGCTTCTAGTTTGGCATCCGGTAAGTGTTGTTTAACTTTGTCGATGTGGTAGACAGAGTTGCTTTTGTTTCTACTTATATTAAGCCACCTGCAGTTGTTTTTCAAATCATTGAAAACCACAGTTCATAAAAAAAAGGAAAAGTTGTTTTTGACTATTTGCCTCATCTTGCAGGAGGACCGATTAAGTGTTGATGAAGCCTTAAGACATCCTTATTTCCAGTGGGAGCCTTAATCTTTGCGCTCGAAATTGATGCCTGATTTTGGACAAGTTCATGAAGCGGTTTCATATCTCTTTGATCAGATACTAGTGAGGAAATCAACCGATACCTAACTTCCTCTGAGATCCATTGCACGCACACGGTGAGCACATATCAAAATGCACATCTCTTGTGCGCTCTTTTCAAGAGGACGCACCCAGATCTCAAACGCAATCAAACCTGCCAAAAGGCAGAAGCACCGGCCTCCTGGTGCTTCCAAAAATATTCTAGCTCTAGTTTATAGTTCATGCGTATGTTCACATACATTGCATAAGTTACAGATCGGAATTAAATTACTACCGATCGGATGCAACAAGTGTCAAATGCAAATACTTGGATTGGATGAAGAGATCAACCAATCAGAGAGCAGAATGGTGAAAATGAACCCGGTGCAGCTCACTTTCTATTCAAGCTCCATGTTGTTTGCGACCAAATGAAGAATTATAACATGCAGCATTTCCTCGATTTTATCTGAAATTATGCATAGGAATACTGATGATACAAACAAATTGAAAATAAAAAAAATTCAGTAATGTCAAAGCTGCAAAGAATCTGCACTTACCGAGTCGCCAACCAGTAAATATTGAGCAGTGAATTGAGGCCACAGATATGGTGTGTAGATCAAACTTTTTCTTTATTTGTATACAGGTTCCTTTGATGTATATATAGACAGTGAATTTGATGTATCAAATAACTTCATGTGAGATATTTGTTGTATTATTATAATCATTATTATTTTCCATTGAGTGTCATCGGATGGATAATAAGTTGTGAATCTCTGGTGTTGAAAACAGAAGATTGGCGTTTCTTGTCTTGTTAAAAATCGAACGTTGAAGAGTTGAAAGTTTTTTGTTTGAATAATTCATAATACTCAAAATTATCCTTTGTGTCTTACATTCAAAAAGAAATAGCACTCAAATTTAATTGATGTACTATTTTTGCCTTTGCTTTTTATGTTTCATATCTTTCTATGTTTAGATGATTGTGTTAGTTGTAAAAGGAGCGAGTATGTGGATGTTTTTTTTGGTTCTTGTTGGGGAATAAAAATTCTCTTCGGGGTTTTCCTTGTTTGCTTTCATTAATATTATTTTTCCTGTGTAAATATCATGCATTACTCAAAAAAGGGAAACATTAATATATGAAAAAACAAAGGAGCAAATCTTGTGATAAATTTATGTAATCTATCAAAGGAAGTAACAAATAATTAGCATGTGCAACTATTCCTCCTAAGAACTAGATTCATCAAAGAGTAAGGTGATCCTATTCTTTAACAAACTATACAATTTTGCTAGTTAAAAAAGAAAAAAAAAAGAAAAAAAAAAGAAAAAAAGAGAGAGGTGATCCACAGAACCTGTAGTGTATCTCACAGGTGGGAGAACTCTTCCTTCAACAGATTTTAGAGGCACTTGTCACCCTGCTATGTATATTAGAAAAAGTACTTCTCCTACCCAAAACTAAAAGGAAAAAATCAGGGAAAAAAACAAAAACAAAGTATATTAACATCACAATTTATTTTAAGAAAGTTTGCAGTTTCTAAAAACCCCCTTTCTGATGTTACAAGTTGGAACCAGTGGTTTTAAGTCAAAAGAGAAAACTGCAAAACTCCCAAATTTGTGGCTGCTCAATATGCAGTTACTTAAAAAGTAAAAAGGAGAGTAATCCTTGTGTAGATTTAAATTCAAATTGAGATCGAAAGGGGAACATAGTTTCCTCTTTGTTAGCCATTAAACCGTGCCCAAAAGGCAAACTTAAACTAGTAAAGAATTAAAAACAACTGTTGTTTGAACACTTCCTCTCGAGTCTTGGATCGAGATTATTTGATAACTACTGCAAGTCATGGACTTGAAACTTCTGCTTCAATACTAAGTTCAAGAACGTAAAACAATTACTGTTCTTCAAAATGGATGGAGATGGGATGACCCATCTTTGGCTGAATTAATGCGTGGTGTGCGAAATTTTGGTCCTTAAATTATAATTTATTGTAATTTTTTCACGTTTTGCTTTACTATTATTGTTCTATGTGTGACCGAATCAATGCCTGGTACAGTTTTTCATCCCTAGGGGCATCACTAGTAAACTCTAGAAAATCACTATCATCTCAATTCTATAATTTTTCGTCCAAAGGTTATAAACTCAGTAATAAAAAGGTTCAAATACTATTAAAAGTATTATAGCTCAATTTTATATATATATATATATATATATATATATATATATATATATATATATATATATATATATATATATATATATATAATTGAGTTCCTATGCTTTTAAAAGTATCAAAATATTGGTGCTTGTAGATTTTTGATCATTGGATTAAGAAATGTGCAGTTAGGATGATGTGGGCCCCCTAGGGTTGAGCGGGTGGTTGGTTGAATAGTATGATCTAACGGGTGGAAATGGTCCAAGGGGTAGATCTAACGGTAAAAAATTTACAAGCACCGAGTGCTTCGTGCTTTTACAAGCACCATAGCCGGACTCTCTATATATATATATATATAAACTTTTTGTAATATTTTTATTTTTAGCCGTCCATTTTTAGTCCTCTCGACCACTAGGTAAATGATATCGAAAAATCACAAAATTTATTTTCTAGATACTTTAAATATGCTAAATCAAGTCTAATGAATCTGATCGTCGATTCGAAAGTTCCATCATAAAAAACGGCTTAGAAGCACGGAGGCCTCCGTGCTCAGCACAAACTCATTGTTGTTTCTTCCCTAGCACAAACTTATTGAGTAATATTTCACATGCTAGAGTTATTCAGATCAAATAACATAGTAAATTAACAAGTAATTAACAACATTGCACTCCTCTCAAACGAAGAAACATACATTGTTAATTAACCAATGATCAATTGTTATTCTCTGCTGAAAATTAATTGACTACAAACTACTCAGAATACATAGGTTCATGTGCAACAGAGATCAATAACATAGTACTTTAAATATCACAAAAAAAGAAGAAAAAAGAAGAGAAAAAAGAAATAAACTTTGAATGATTCTTAATTTCCAACAATTAATGTAATTCATGGAATTACAGCTTAATTAGAACGTCGACATCATCCGCACGAATTCCTGATAATTCACGAGCCCGTCGCCGTCCTCGTCGGCCTCCTTGATCATCTCCTCAACCTCCTCATCTGTCATCTTCTCTCCAAGATTGATCATCACATTCCTCAGCTGTATTAATTTAATAAATAGTTAATCAGAGTATGATAATATGTAGATGATCTATAATAATATTCATTAAGAAATACTTTAAATAACTTACATACATAAATGTATAATTTGTTTACAATGAGTGTTTGGTCATATATATGTACATATGCTTCCAAAAACATAAAAAATATTGGTAAATTTCTTAAACATGGTTATAATATGTATGACCAAATAAAGCATACAACATTATTTCAAGTTTAGATAGTGACTTCGATTATTGGTATTAGCACTATTAGATAGTATAATACTAACACAAAATCACTTCAACTTTTTTTTTTTTCTTTTTCTACGTAATAAAATGATATGCAAATATGAGGGAAATGGTGAAATATGATCTATATCCAGGATGATTCACCTCAGTGGCTGAGATGAATCCGTTTTCGTCTCTGTCGAAAACCTTGAATGCTTCTTTCAACTCCTCATCAGAATTAATCTCCTGCAAAACCAAAGTTAATTAAGAAGGAAAGGTAAAAAAACAAAAAAACAAAATATAAATTATATTTCACAGGGGTGTCTGTGCAATTTTGCATATACTCTCATATTTGCAAGGGTATAATTGCAAGAATACCCTTTTAGGATTTGTATTTATTTATTACCTTCATTTTCTTAGACATTAGGATCAAGAACTCTCCAAACTCTATGGTCCCATTTCCATTCCCATCAACCTCCCTTATCATATCCTGGAGCTCTTCTTCTGTTGCTTCTTGGCCCAAATTTCTTACGACAGTGTCTAATTCCTCCTTGGTGATGCAACCTAAAATTAAAATTAAAATTTAAAAAAACAATTTTAACAAATCCTAGCATATATATAGAATAATAATGATTTACCCCTATGTGTAATTTATTGGCTAACAAAAGGCATTAATGTTAAACCTTAATTAGAAAAAAAGCCATGTGAAATTATGTAAATCAGATGTATTAATTCTTTTACATATGATTGTCACCGATGACGTAGGGACGATATATATTAATTACTTAAACCTAACACTTACTGCACAATTTATCACTCGACTACTAGTTGTTTTCCAGTGCGTTTATATCTTAGAAACGAATTTAACTGAAAATATAAAGGAACTGAGCTTTAAATTTAGAATTTCAAGTACTAACCATCAAATTCTTAACCAACTGCGTTGGATACGGTCAAAGAAAGAAAATAATATATATGTTACGGTTTGGGTATATATATTTTTATTATTTTCATTAAAGTGGACTTCTATAACATTCCTTTATGGCTAAACTATGGGCAGCAATGGACTAAGACCAATCCATGGTTTTGGGAATAAGTTTTTTTTGTTAAGAGAACTTCTTTCCGAGAAGATAAGAGAAAGTCAACAAAAGTTGATAAAGCCAACAGTAATTCTAGAAAAAAGAAATGAGTGTTTTTTTTCCTTAAAAAAATAATAATTTCACAATAACCAATTACAACAAAATTCTAGTGGAAGCTTATATTAATTACTCCCACAACATAATCCAAAGGAACCATTTTTTCCATAAAAAAAGGTGTTATGACAAAAGGAAAAAGATATAATTTGTTGGATACGAAAAATACCAAAAAAGAATCGAGAAATATATATAAAAAATAAATGATATAAATATTTACGTGGTTCGGCCACTACTTTATATCTACGAGCAAAAACGGAACGGAGACTTTTATTATAATCAAAATAGTAAACGAAATATGTCTCTCTCACAAAAAATTCTAGCCTCCAAAATATACTCATACTCTCTCTCATCTGCCATACCAAATTTATGAAATAAAATATATATATTTATAATAGTGGCTAAATTCTAATATAATTAGGATTACAATTTTACTAAAATTAGCAATAATCTTAACTTAACTAAATGAAATAATCAAAACAGAATAAGATCAGAAAATCTTGCAGTTCTAGAATTCAAGACATATTCAACAAAAGGCATTAAATTTAGCAATAAACAAGTACCCAATTCCATTTAGAAGGGGAAAAGAGAGAGAGAGAGAGAGAGAGAGAGAAAGCAAAAGAATGGTGTCAAAAAATGAAGAACAAACCATCTCCATCCTTGTCAAAGAGCAAGAAGGCCTCTTGGAACTCACTAATCTGTTCCTGTGATAGGATATCCATGCAAAATTACACACTAAAAGCTAAGATAAATGGTTTAAAAAACAGAGAGATTGATACAGAGAGAGAGAGAGGGGGGAGAGATAATATGTGAAGGATCCTCGAAATTGAGAGGTAGGGAGAGAGAAACAACTGAAGGCCTTTTATATTAATTTGGAGGCCAAAGAAGAGGGTGGGAATTCAAAGTTCAAGTTGAATGGCCTTGACTTTGTGAGCACTAGTCAAGTAAAATTGTATTTTTCCTAAAAATAGTCGTGTAAAAAATACATTAAAGTACAGTTAATGAGTCGGTTTTATATATTCATGTTTTAAATTTTTTTTATTTTTTATTTTAAAAAAAATTTGGTATATGATCCTGAATGTCAAGATAGAAAGCTATGTTAATATCTGACTGGCACATATAATACGGAGATTATATGTGGCGTTACTATTTTAATTTCTTGTAATAAAACAAAAGGTTAATATTTATTAGCAAGTGTGAACAACCTAACACTTTAATTCTAGTTTTCAACCTTTTTATCATTTCCATCCCTTTCCCTTCTTGTTTCACATTTCCTTTCCTCAAATCTTCCAAGAAAGAGGACATTGCAAAGAGGTACCCAAATGGTTTGTAACATTGATTAGACTTTTTAGTAGTGATCAACAATAACTCTATTTAATTTTTTTCATTGCTTTATTAAATATTTTGAGTGAGTTAATAATTCTTTATCTCAATTGACCCAATAATTAGCATCCAAATATTGAACATGGGTCTTTCACTTATCTTCCACAACTCCTTCGACAATGGAAATAGAAAGAGTGATGGATTAGGGGGAAAAAAGAAAAAATCTTATAGTTAAGAAATGAATTAGATTAGTTAAAGAGTAAAATAATGGATTTTTCTTTTTTACTTGAAAATAAAAGTGATTAGTTCCATATGAATTATACTTACAAATATATATTATTATGATGATGTATATATCATGGTATATGCTTATTTATAAATGTAGTACTAAACCATAAGTGAAGAAATAGTTAATGCATCTATAGCTATATTTAATTTCCATTTATTTAGTCTTTTTGTTTTTTCATGTGGATTTGGTTTGTCATTAGTATAAGCTCTTTTCATAAACAATTTTAAAAGGACTTGATTCTTTGGGGAATGTCCAAATTTGAACAATGTTTCTAGAGAAAGTAGTAGTTGTTAAATCATATGATTATATCATTTAGAAAAGGAAATATATCATTCTTTTCTTAACATAAAAAAGAAAGTATTTCCTTTTCTTAAAATAAAAAGAAAGTATTATTCTTTTCTTCAAATAAAAGAAAAGTATGATTTTTTACCATTTATAAATTACTCAAATAGTTTTTGGACAAACTTCAATTTGTGGTCGTGTGGTTTAACATATTTTTTGTTTGTCATATTGCAGTTTAAAGAAATTATATCTAATGTACCATTCAAAACCGTAAAAAATATCTAATATACTCTTGGCGGACCAGACAGTTCTTATTAATTTTTAAAAACATTTTCAAATATACCTCTAATCTGAAGGCTTACTAATAGAATTTGAAATTTAATAGAATATTTTGAGAAAATAGAAATAAATTTTAAATTTTTTAATAACACTGAGAAATATATGAGCAAAGAAAAAAAAAATCCTAAAATATTTTATTTTACTTGACTATTCGGATCGGTTCCACTTCCAGCACACGGCATTTGCGTGGGCCCCACAGCTGGCCGCTTCTGATTCGCCGACTCCCGTGCGTGGGTGCGCGTCCCACCGCACCGACCGCGCCGCGTCAAAATTCGGGCCCGCGGGTCGGATTGGATACCGCGGAGGGATACCCGCGCACGTGCCGGTCACGTGCTCACTTCCCGGTGGGCGCTTCCTTGCGAGGGAGCGCCGCGGCGCGTCGTGCCCCTCGTTCGAGAGCGCACGTGATTCCACCTGCTTTTACCTCCAAAGTCGCACGTGACACGCGTTTTTTCCTTCTTTTTTTTTGGTCTCTTTTTTTTTAGGCTTTTTTTGTATTTAGCACTTCAATTTTTTTTTTCTACAAATAATTTATAATCTACAAAATTTATATTTACAAGATTAGTCCTATCCCCATCACGTAAGCGGCACGCGAGCGTGAATGGCGACGTAGGCTAAGTTGAACACGGTGAGTCATCACGGTGAATGGTTCACGATATTTGGACACGGTAAATAATTCATGGTGTTTTATTATTTTCCTACCACGGATCTAAATACGGTGAATGGTTCACCGTATTCAACTTACCTAGACCACCACCCTTACGTAGCGCTTGCGTTGCGAGAATATGGCCAATCTTATATATATAAATTTTGTAAGACTATTTGTTTGTTTTTTTTTTTTTTTTTTTCTGAGGGGCTAAATGCGAAAAAAAAAAAAAAAAGAGCCCCTTTTTTTTAATAAAGGGTGTCTCTGTCGCTCTGTGTGATGATGGAGAATTTCTTTTACGCGGTTTTCTCACTTTCCCCAATAACGCGTTGGGTTCAAAAGTAGTAGCGCGTGCGTGTGATTAGAGAACATGTATGCGAATGGGACGAGTAAATACGCAAATCCCATCACTCTATCTTACTAGTACATAGAAAACAATTCTAAAGAAGGGAATTGTTTGCATACTTTAGTTAGAACACAAATCTATGAATATCTGCTACCGAAGAGTCTTAGTTTCTCATGTGTTGCATGTACGCTTCTGTGAAAAATGAGAAAGCCTTCACAATTCTACATATCAGGTTGCATGCAATTCCCTCTGGACGGAACTTATTTATACAACGACGTATTAAGGTTCCGATCAATGTTACTGTGGACGAGTCCTAATTTTGTATTTGCTCTGGTAATAACGAAAATTGTTACGTTAGATTTCTACGAAGTATCATCAAAGGGCGGCCTTCGGACTGCTCGAAGCTGCACGGAGTTCTCGCAGCACCGGTCGAATCCGTAATGCGGGTACCGCTCGTACCACGTCTCCTGCCCTGCGTGCGTGTCCCAGTGCTCGCCGCTGCTGCTCTGCCCGTACTTGTGGACCCAGCCTGATCCGTTATGCCGCTCGCCCCACGTGCGGTTCCACCGGTCCCCGTGCGTGCCCTCCCACCACGTCTCCCCCCGCTTCACCCCGTGCCCGTTGCAATCGAAGTGCTCGTCCCATTTGTCACCCCATTTCGACCACCCACCCCCGCCTTCCGACCGCTCCTCCCACTTATCGGTGTACTTCATGCTGCTGCCTCTCCCGTCGTACTTCTCACCCCACCTGCAACCAAAAGAGATGAACATTCAATGTCCGAAGCGTCTATGACAAAACGAAAAAATGCAGTGTTCTCCCTCTTGAAGAAGAATAAAAGAGACATCATATATAATATACCAGTGTCATAACACTGTTAAGAACTGTAGGAGTTAATTCAGATTCTTAACTTACTAGTTGATCATTTAACAGTAACCTATGTGGGAAGAGTGAATTACGAATTGAATATCTTGTTAGGTTACTAGTGTAGAGGGTGTAGATCAAATTTTATATATCGCCTCTCAAGTGAGGAGCTCTGTATGATCTCCTTGATCACACATCTCTGGAGGAGCTACTTGTCTCTCTACGTTTGATTATTCGCTAATTACGTCTAACAAAGATGGTCCCATCCTTTTTCCCTCCTTTTTGAATAAAGCTTAGTTGGGTCAACACCCGAATAGAATCCATTTACCGAAAGGAGCAAAGAGCACAAAGGATGGAACAAAACCAAGACGCTAAGCCCACAGTAAGCATACCAAGTCAACAAGTCAATAGTCGAAAGCGGAAAAGGACCTAGCATCTGAATTCTAAGAAAAGAGTAAGTCAAGATAGTTCATCTTTTTGTAATGGCAAAATGAGATCATCGCGTAGGGCACCACGGTATGTTTTTCTTTAACAAATAAAGGTAAACCGAGATAGTATCAACAGAGAAAAGAAGATAAATAAGAGCACTAACAGCAGACACCAAATCAATCACCTGTACCTGCAAAAAGATACTACTAAGCTTCATCAGTAATGCTCTTTACAGAGCAAACATTAATCCTAAAATTACCGTGCTTTCACCAACTTCATGAACAAAAGATATTCCAGAGCTATATTGGCGCTAAAACAACAATTTTTGTGTTGTTCTTTTGTCGGATATCAGAGGAAAAACGCTTAAATGGTAATATGGAGAAGATAGAATTCGTACCTCTCATGCCAGACATGAGCATGGCCCGCATCCAATGGCGTGGTTGGGTCTATGCTGCACCATTTGTGTGCCCACTTCTCGGCCTTTCCGGAGGCATCATAATGCTCCCACCATTTCTCGTGCCACTCATCCCCCTTTCCATTCTTACCCCACTTGTCCGCAGTTTTCTCGATATGCGTAAGCCCACTCCCAAGATCCTGAAGTCCCATTTAGAAAAACTCAGAATTTTGGCATCACAATGATAGCATAGCATTTGTAATAATCACTCTAACAGACATATTTAAAACATCATTTGAAAAAGCTCAGGAAAACTTTTCATCCGTTTGTTACATTGTAACTATTTATCAAAACATATCTCCCTTCAGAAATGTAAATAGTACGGACAGGATTGTGTGTCTAATACTCCATTGAGATAATCCAGCTTAATTCACTTAAAAGCCTGAAAGATAACAGAAAAAAAATAACATCCAACCAAAAAAATTCCACTAAAGAAAAAGCTTGTTCTGAAGCTACATATCATTCCTTATATCAAATATTTCTACGAATATGTTTCCTTTGTGATATAGAAGTACCTTTTTTTGAAATGGGGCTCCTATTTTTGTCATGCAAGTAAGAGATATGCCTTTATCGAAATAAAATCATTCCTTTCAGTTATTATATATATTTGTTCCGTGTATGTGGATAATTTTCCAATATTAATAAACATCGGGTTTCTCTTTTTCTAATTTAACTACATATAGTATGTAATATGAATTAAAAAAATAATAACTATGGTTAACCTGCCACATTGATTCCTTCCAATATTCCCGCCAAACATTTCCCACCGCATCACGTCCAGATTTCTCAGAACCCAGTTCTTTGTAATCGAACCGATCAGCAGCCTCCCAATACTTATCTTCCCACTCAACAGCTTCATCGGCACTAACTCCTCGAGTCAATGTCCACTTACATATTACGCCATCCGGCCTCTTCTCTAAACCTGTCTCCTTCCACCACCTAGAACCATCCAGGTTTACTCCACGCGACGATGACGGCGACGATGCCTCATTACTCTTATCAAGGGCTTTGGTGGCCTCTGCTGCATGTTTTGAAAATAGCGTATCGATCTCAACAAGTGATTGAAGAGGTGGAAGAGGAGTGTCACCCTTGTTTTCGATTAAGGAGCTCTCAAAAGGAATAGGTAGTGAATCGAGAGACTTCTCCTTTTCCATCAGTAGATTGGATGGATATGTTTGTCCATTTGATTTCCGAGCTGGCTTCAAGTTAGTGAGATCGTCTGGCGGCGGTGACCACGACCAAAAATCTGGTCCAGGAGTTCCACGCTTTGAAGTAGAGAGCAATGAATTGTTATCCTGCAGCGCTGGCCAATATGATAATTCTGTAATTCGAAATGATCTTGTGCCCAGGGAGCTAGAGAAATAACTAACATATTTACTCTTTTAACTTTTTAGGTGGTAGAGATAAAGTAAATGGGAAGAGAAGAGGAATGCGATTTGAGCTTATTATTAGTGAATGAAACAAAAGGAGAAAGAAAAACATGGTTCATCAACCAATTAGAGTCCAAAATGGGCGAGCCAAAAACCCAATACTAGACAAATTATGATTAGCGATAATAGCTATGCCACCTTGCTGTTTATTAATCCAGCAAAGTGTTTAAGAGAATAATTGCCAACCTCATGTGTCTGTGACAGGACCTAATATTTAACCTTAAATGGACCTTCTTTTGCTGATGATCCTCATGTCGCATTAGATGACAAAACTATTCCGAAGATCAATAGTATATGTTTATGTACGCATTGTGATACTACATTTAGCTAAAAAGAAATCATTGGGAATAAATATCTGGTACTAAAGTTAAAAAAAATTGTAATCTGAACAGTCAGTCCACAAATATTAGCATTATATGTTATCTTTTAATTGCCACTTCTGAATCAGAGTTCTAAGCACCAATGCATAATTCAGTTGCGGTATCTTTTAATTGCCATTTTTGGATTGCTAATCTAAGGAAAACATCATCTCCACTACCATAGAGAATAACTCCTTTAAACAAGGAAATATCAAAAAAACTATCACGAGTACATCGCAATAGATGGAGTATGATTTGACTACCTCGAGCCTCGTACTTTTATGGATATTAGAAAGCTTTATATGGTGGATTACATTCAAATAGAGGAAAACACTAAATGTGAGATAAGCAAACATGATAGCTAAATTCACTTCTCTCAGAAATTCAGGTAAATTTCGCCCTTGTTCATCGAATTTATTGCCAAATTTCATTCAGATCACTGAATTTCAATTTCTTGCAATTAAGTCAAGGCAACTTTAAACGGAACTTTAAACGGATCAACCTGTCGAACATTGTTCAAATTCCGCAATGCAGTAATTGTCTTATCATCCCCAGTAGATGATTGGTGCCGACTCAACAGTTGACTCTTTATAACCTTAAAATGATGCTGCGGCATAATCCGCTACCACATCAACACCACATCACATCGCCTGCTGAATAAGCGCGCCAATTGCGACAGAACTCAAAATTCAGCAGTTGGATTGCAATTACGGATGGTTAGTGACCTAAATGAAACTTCACAACAATTTCATTGAGCAGTTGCTAATTTACCCAAAGAGCTAGCGTTTTATAATCTTATTGCCTTCAAATTTAATATACCTGGATTTCTTGGAGCTGCTCCAATGGCAGAACCATCTGGAACATTCGTAATGCGATCGAGACAGTCCAATCCCGATCCGACGGCATCAGACGCCATCTCCTCAGAGGAAGCGTTAGGAGGGACCTCGTTGAGGAGCGCTCGTGCGGCTGCGATGGCCGCGGCGGCGCGATCGATGACCTGGAGCCGTTGGATCCGATCCCGCTCCTCGCTAGGGACCTCGAGGATCCGATTAAATCGCTGCGTCTGACGATCCAAGCTCTCTCCCCCCTCCATCTCGTCGTCGTCGTCGTCGTCGTTGCCGTTGCCGTTCTCGCCGAGGAATTGGGAGCGATCGGTGATTCGGCGGAACTCCTCGGATCGGCGCCTCCGCTCCACGGCCTTCTTCCACATGTCGAGGTACGAGTCGCCGCCGCCTCCTCCTCCGCCGCCGCCACCGTCGCCGGAGACGGCGGAGGCGGCGGCGGAGAGAGGGCGGAGGTCCGAGCGCCGCCACGGAGGAAGAGGAGGAGGAGGAGGGAGGAGGCGCCGCGGGAGGCGCAGGTTAGCGCGGGAGTAGGGTAAGGCGCTAAAGTGCGCCGCCGCCATTGGGGGTAGAGAGAGAGAGTGAGCGAGGAGCGTGCGTTCTCTTCTCTCTCGAGTCTCGAATGGAGTGTTGTGAGAGAATCAGAGAAACTGCGAAAGAGGACGAGGGAGAGATTTATCTACAGGAGGCGGACGCCCACGTGGCGACACGTGGCGTCGAGTCCACTTTTTTTTTGAAAAAAGTTGTTTTTATCCAAATGAGGTGGCGGTAAATGATTGGTTGGGTGTTGTTTTGCTCTACAGGTTGGCAAAATGGGTATTTCACCAAGTGCACTACGATGAATTCGGCGACGACATTGCTCTCCGTGCCGAGTTTTACCCAAAAAAAACCCTCTGGTTACTTCGTTTTCAAGATGTTGGGCCTAATTTCTCGGCCCATAAACTTAAATGGGCCCAATTCAGCGACGTGACGTGGCTATCCCTGAAAGGTCCACGTCAACGCGCCAGCGTGGCTCCGACAACGAGGCTAATAAATACCGTTCCGTTTCCTCCTCCGACGCACCCCATTATTACGCATATATATAATATAATATAATATATTCCCGTTCCGTTCCAATTCACAGCGCCTTTTTTCTCCTCCAAATTAGGTTTTCTCTGGTCTCCTCACGCTTCTACGCGAAAGGGACCAGAGAAAACCCCTCCGATCTCCGCCATTAGAGCAACCCCCGAAGCTCCCCGATCCCATCGCCAGGTGAGATCCGATCGCTTCGTCCTAGCCTCTCGTTTTAATTTGCTCTAGATCCGCTACGGAAAACAGGGTTTCGAAGATCTTCTTCGATCGATTACGATTTGATCGGATCTCGGGAGTAGGAGATGGGAGCGTTCGTATCGAGGTTCTGGTTCATGCTGTTCCCGGCGAAGGAGTACAAGATCGTGGTGGTGGGGTTGGACAACGCGGGGAAGACGACGACGCTGTACAAGTTGCACCTCGGAGAGGTCGTGAACACGAACCCTACCATCGGGAGCAACGTCGAGGAGGTCGTTTACAAGAACATACGATTCGAGGTGCGCGAATCGCTTTTCGTTCATTGTTCCCATGCATGTTTTTTTTTCCTGCAAATTTTATGATTTTGAGCGTTTATTTTGTAGGATCTTCTGGTTAAATGGTTATTAGGGGGGAATTTGGAGCTTCTCTTATAGATCTATGGTGCGTAGGCTTTATGTTGTTGTTAGAATGGGAGTTTGAGATGTATGGTCACAGGTTTTGGTGATGGAAAAGGAGCTTATAGGGGATTTGGAGTACTTGATATAATGTTATTTTGATTACAAAGAGGTTAGGCTACGATCATGTGCTGGATCTGGAAGAGAGAACCATGAAAAGATATAAAACAGAAATATGGTTTCGAAAAGTGTTGGTTAACTTCGTGGATTGATCTCCAGAGGGATTTAAGAGAGGAAGAGATTGACCAGGAAGTGTAATATGGTGATTTAAGAGGGCGACAACTATGTGGAAACTTAGTTTGTTGCAGTCGCGGTTAAAATGTTGCTTGTAAGGACTTAAATCATAGTTCCAGGTTTAGTTGTAGAGTATCAAGGTCATTCTAATGACTGGAAAACTATTCTTGTCACATATTTGTATTACAACTCTTAACTTTGGCTTGTATCATTTTTGGGTTCGAGTTTGCAAGTTCTCAAATTTTTAATTCAAATGGACAAAAATTTCTCCACTCATCCTGGATTAAGACATCCCATTGCCAAAATTAGATAGGTCAACTGGTTGGGCGAGTGCAGATAGTTTACACTTGCTGCTTTAGTCCAACACAAAAAACATTAGAGATTTCTTGGATTTTTTGTTATATGATTAGCAATGTATCCTTTTCCACCTTTATTTTATTTCTTTAGATATTTCAGTGTTTTTAATCATTTCTCCTCTTGAATTCCCCCATCTAATTAGACCATTTCGTTCTTTTGTAGTTATCTTAGTTTTTAGTGTCTACATATATACATTTACGTTGTTGGCCTAAATTGTAGTAGGATCTTTCTACTATATCTTTTACATTGTTGACCTAAATTGTAGTAGGATCTTCCTACTATATCTTACAATCTTTGTCGCTCTAGCAAGCGAAAGTCTATTTATCTGTGATTCATATGCCATTAGTCTGGTAAAAGCAGATAAATTTTCATTCTTGTTCGCATCTATCAGTAACAATAGACGTTGTAATTACAGTAAGACCTTAAATCATATACTAGAATCATTTGTCCTATTTCACTCTTTTATTCTTCTCCAATCCCAATATTTTTCCTTATGTCTTACTTGTCTTGCTATATAACCATGTACATGTGCTTCTGTATATTCTTTTCGCTTTTATGTTCTCTTTTATTGATTAATGTGTATCTCCACCACCAAATTCCTGTTTGGTGAATTCGATATTATTTGAGTGTAAGCATTGATAACACGACAAACCTCTTCTCTCAATGGAAGTCCTATTGTTACTATTAGTATTTGTACTTCTACTTTCCACTAAAACTCTCCCTTCTTGTATTTCTGCTTTCCACTATATGCCTCTTGTTTGTTTTCTCCCCCTTTTCCAACGCGCCAACAATCATTACACTAGTTCAATTTCTCTAGTTTTCTCTATCTATCTGATTCCTACCAAAAAAGAAATGTTTTGTCTTTCTTGTAAATAGGCAATGATTGAAACTATTGATTCTACACGATTTCATTTCAATAGATATTGACAGAAGTATTATGTCTTCTGTCAAGCTACCTGAGGAAATCCTCATTAATCCAAACTTCAATCTGGTTGTTGAAAGAGTATGTTTAGGGAAAGGGGGTAAATATAGACCCATCAGCCCGGTGAGCACACCAGAAATAAAACAAAGGCAGGATTGAGTTCTTGGCCCATTACTTCGGTTCTAGTCAAGACGTAGGGCTCAAAATTATTTTGAGCCAGTAGCAGAACCTGTTGCATACTCAACTTGGTGTGATCCGAAATGTCCTATCCAGGGACGAAGCCAGGAATTAAGGTTCGGGGGGGCCAAAATTTAGATTTGACAGAAAAAAATTTCGACATCGGATAGTAAAAAAAAGTTTGTCAAATTTACTGATCACCTATTGCTAGCAACAGTAACGACAATGTGTTCAAGGAGGAGTAAGACTATAAAAGCTGAAGGGAAAGGGCCAAGGGGTTCGGAAAAAAATTGAGACACAAGTTTTATTAAAAAAAATAATTTGTCCCCCTAAAATAAAAATTTATAATATTTTAATTTTTAATATAAAAGACTTTTATGTAATTTTTAAAAGTTCAGGAGGAGCCATGGCCACTGTGGGCCCCTCAATGGCTCCGTCCTTGTATGTTAGCTTCAAGAATTTTTTCAAAAGACATACAGATTAATCAATATACCTTTGAAATTAAATAAAAATATATTTTTTAAATTTTTTATATTGAAGGGACTATTATGTAAATTGCAAAAATTCTGGGGGGGCCATGGCCCCCCTCAGCCCCAACATAGCTCCGCCCCTGGTCCTATCTTTATTAAGTGCTATAAATGCATATTCATTATAATCAACTTTGATGATCTCTTTTCAAGTAAATAGATCCAGGTTTGCAGATTGGTATCCAAATTCCAAATGAATGAATGATCAACTGAATCATATGTATTTATGTCCTCAACACCTTCCTATCTTGGAGATCTCTTGTTTTCCTCAAAGTTTTCTCTTTTGGTATAAATCTCTTCTTATTTCCATCTCGTTGCCAGTAACATTGCACAAAGTCTATAATTTGTTGTGTTACTGATCCACCTTCTATTCACCTCCTTCGTTGCATTTAACGGCATTGAGGACTTTTCAAGGAACAGCCAAACAAGGGTGAAGAAGTGGCCATCTTTTCACTTCTATATTGAAAGCCATTTTGTCCACTCCTAGTGCACCTGCCAGTTTGAAGTCTCTGTGGAGAATATTACCTGACTACATCTGGTTAGGGCAATGGTGTTCTCTCTGCTTAGCCAGAAGTTTTTAGGTCGTAAGGCTTTATATGAAATGGTTTCTTCTTTTCATTTGACGAATTAGAGCTTCCAATAGTTCTATATTCAACTTTAAGCTGTTCAAAGTTTGTTAAGTGACACTGTGCGCACTTAGTAGCATGAGTTTACTTGATAGATTAAGAGCTAAAAGTTGAATGCTTGAACTTACTCCGTAAGAGTTGCTAGTTTATGCGGCTTGCTTGGGCTTGAGATGTACAATAGAAGGACTAGACGCCAGTCTTAAAGCAGGTAGTCACAATTACCTATAGAGAGATTGTCAAATTTTTGACTAGTTGAATGATCATTCAACTGTCAAGCTTTATTTTGATAAATTCTTCTTAAACAAGCTATGACTACCTTTGTGAAACAAGAAAGCATAATCTCATGCTTGTTTTATAGAATTGATATCATAAGGTAGACCTGAATGTGTGGTGAAACATGTGGCAATTATTAGAATTAGCTAGATTACGAGGTTTGATTTGTTTAGGAGCTTTGTTTGAATGGTAGTTTTATCAAAGTTCTCCTTTAATTAGCTAGATCCCTTATATGTAGAGGAAAATTTTGATGTCATGAAATGCATGGAACCAAAACCGAACGAAAGGGGAAATGATCGCCTGGATATAGTCCATCATGTTAGCTATGCACTGCCTAATGATCTGCCATCGATACCATTTTTACTTTCATTCTCCAATACTATAAAAATAATGTTAGATTTGGTAAGGATTGAAAGTAAAGATGGGATGGATGGCAGATTCACTAGGTGGTCCATGGCTTATGTGGTGGACCAGGTCCAAGCAATAATTTCTTATGAAAGGGCTAGACTGTACAGCATAAAAAAAAACCTTTCGATTTTTCCTTTGACCAGAATGGTTTATGATCTTTAGAAATATCATACTACATGAAGAGCCAAGTTTATAGATGGCGACTTGATTGCGTAAGGATTGAACGAAGGACATCCAATGTCAATGAATCAATCCGTCTCTCTGCTGGTTTTCAGTTTTAGTCTTGTACAAATAATGACATGGCTATTTTCAATTGACTTTTGGATATATAATACTCCAAATATGTGAAATTGATCAATTACCCTTGCAGAGTTGCATATATGTGGACCTCCTGAAACCTTAGTTATTTCCGTGTGTGCACCTGCCTAGAATATCTATGCAAAAACTGTTTTAGCATACATATATACATCTTGCAGGGGCACAGTAACCAACTTTCTGAGAGTTTTTGCACCACTCCACATATATGAACCATTTATTTATGCAAAACAAAAGAAAAATCCTTCAATTTCGACTAGTCATAGCAAGTGATTGATTGATGATTATTATCAAATATTATTAACTTTCCAAAACCCAGGTTTGGGATCTAGGAGGCCAAGAGAGGTTGAGACCTTCATGGGCGACATACTACCGCGGGACCCATGCGGTCATCGCAGTGATAGATAGCACGGACCGTGCTCGAATCTCGATCATTAAAGAAGAGCTCTTCCGACTGCTCCAGCACGGCGACCTTGAGCACACCGTCGTTCTCGTCTTTGCCAATAAACAGGATCTCAAGGACGCCATGTCGCCGGCAGAGATCACCGACGCCCTCTCCCTGCACAGCATCAAGAACCATGACTGGCACATCCAGGCGTGCTGTGCACTCACCGGCGAGGGTTTGTATGACGGGCTCGGGTGGATTTCACAGAGAGTCACCGGCAATCCTACACCCGCCTGAGCGGGAACTAGGGTTTGAGCACTCGATTCTTACGCCTGCAAACTTCTCCTATTTCATACGTACCCCTGTAAAACCTGAATTTTCATGTATAACATGCTGCTCTTTGAACACCTGCAGCAATACAGAACCAACCTCCCCCGTGAATTGGTCGGCTTCCTAGCTTAAGCTGAGGCGTTCGTTTTGTAAGAAACTAACAAATTCGCGAAGCATGCATGAAAACCCAGAATTTGGAGGGGTATGTATGTAAATAGATGATTTCTAAGGGGTGTCTGTGTAAAGAACCCAGTCTTTGAAAGAGTGCTGGGAGCTTGGTTTTTCCGCGTGCTTCCAGCATGTTCTTTTAATTCTATAAACTGAAATGAACACTCCATGTTTGTATTTGATATGTTGGAGGAAACACACAAAAAAGAAAAAAGAAAAAAGAAATTGAAAGAATTACTTTGTTTGATCATGGAGTAAGTTTTTAAATTAGGGCGTGTTTGTTATTACGAAGCTCCACCCCACAGAAGACGTCGAGTTCTGTCCATATTGCGGAACTCGACTTTGCACGTGGCGAGCGCGAAGTCGCGAGATTGCGCCGAATGCGAACTCGCCTCCTCGTGAGACAGGCTTACGTGTGTGGCCCCATGGAAGTCGGAGATCGACGTTCTCCGAACGCCGGCGATCTCGAGTTACACAAACTAACAAGTTTCGTGCTGGAGCTCGGTTTAAACAAACACGCCCTTCTGGTCTTTGAAGTTTGATCTCAATTTCAGTTATTTCATCCGAATTTTTGGAAAATATAGTTGCGGCAGCTTGTTTGGTCTCATTTGACAGCTTGTTTGGTGTCATTTTAGCCCTTCACTCTGAATCAGCTCTAAGAGAGTACTTATAGGTGCATAATTTATTGATGATGGAGACTTAAACCTACTTAAAATTGTACTTACCTAAAGTGACATAAGACGGTTTCTTAAAAGAGAAATTGTTGCCTGCGCCAGTTGTACATCTAGTAAATCTTAAATTTAAATCTAATTAATTGGACGTGTATTATACTATTTAAAAGATTTATCTTATAAATTATAAAATATGGAGATTATTTTTTTTCAAATTAAATAATATTCTTTTCTATATAGCTAATTTTTGAGGTTGTTTGATGTTCTAATATTAGATTTGAAATCTTGTAATTTTTTTATGGATTGGCCACTATGTTTGACGGTGAAGAACATATCTATTAAATTAAATTTTAGATTAAAATATTAATAATCAAAATTTAGATACAATGCATGAGATGTACGGCTACACCCCGACTATAATTTCTCTATTAAAAGATCAATTTGATTGCAAAATTTTCTCGAATATATTACGTGCATAATGAATATAAAAAAAAGCAAGCCAAGAACGAGATAAATAATAAATATCCTGCAATTAAAAATAGATTTTTAATTTATTAAATGTGAAGCATAAAAATTGAGTCCATTATCTCATTACATCTATCAAAGAACTAAAAATTATGAAAAGATTACGTTACATGCAGAGATTGTGTTAGAAAATTACTTTATTTGCTTCGGTACGCAATATCGTATTTCTCGTATTGCAGTGAGTTAATTACGATATATTTTATACAATTCGGAAAACAAAAAACTATATATATAAGAATCTCAATAGCAACGAAAGAGATTTTTTATGTACGGCATAAATGTGAAGTATATACGGTTGCGCGAGTTGGTACGTTTTTCTGAGTTAGGTTGCTCATGAAGAACGCATTTAGTTCGATGACTGTTGGCAGATCCTTTGCAACCCGGGTCGTAGCAATTTCTTACAACCTACGTATTTAGGTTTAATTGTAACGATTCGTTCCGCTAGCAATAATAATTCGTTGGATCTACACCACTGGTCCAAAATACTTAAGCTCAGTTATTATTATTAGGGTACGAGACATTATATATTTTAATCAGAATTATTTTTGCATTCGATGTGAGACTATTAGGGTTACAAACTCTCCCAGTTTAGACTCTAACGTTCTCGTCAGGTCTAAACCTAGATCACAAACAGATAAAAATTAGCAAACGATGTGAGATTCTAGAAGTGACTCCTACGAATTCGATTATACAAAACAAAACACAGAGTATTTTCCATCGCCACTAATTCACCATCAGACGGTACTCGGTCACTTATTTATCTGTGCGGGCCATGTAATTATTATAAGCATATATATATACTTATTTATAGAAACAAAGCAATTCTATAAAGACAAAGTGGAGGCATCTTAAGATAGCGTCAAAATTCGTGCTTATTCCGCCTCATATTCCCTCTCTCAACGCCAATCCCATGATTCCTTTCGACTACACTCTCCAAAATGCTCTTTAAACCATTTTGTTTCTTTCTTTTGTAGTGCATAATAAAAGCCCATAAACTCTATCGCACATAAAACTCTATATATCTCTCTTTAGCTGTATATCTCTCTCTCTCAATGGAAACTACACTCCTAGTCCCATACGGGGGCCTAAGAGCTTTTCCGACAAGCCGAAAACCGGCTCGAGAAGCCGCGTCGGGGCGTCGGAGGCCGACCCAGAAGCCGAAACCTTTGTCGTGGTCGTCAGCGAAGGCGGCGATCGCGAGGCCGACCGAGAGGACGGTGTACAAAGACAACTGGTTCGACCGCGTCGCCATACAATATCTATCCAATAGCATACAAGAGACAACAGGTTTGTATTATTATTATTATTATCATTATTATTTGGTCCTTTAACTTAGTTTTATTCAATACCAGGTTAGTTTTGATTAATTGTTTTTATGTCGATTAACATAGATTAAACCTAAGTTTAATTGGATATATATATATATATATATATATATATATATACACACACACAAACACACACTTGTGGTTATAAGATTGAGTGGTGCAGTACATGTTTAAGGAATCTCCTCCTAGTAATGATGAGGTCTAATAGTATAGATACAATGATTTGATAGCATTTACATATATATAGGTCTCTACAAGAAAAAAGTTTAATTAGTATAATAATTAAGCTTCGATTAAGAATATTCTAATAAATTTTTTTTAAAAAAAATTAATATCAATATACCTACTAGAGTATTACATGAATGATATTTTTTTCTCCAGTTTCTTAATTTGTATTTTTTATGTATTGAAATTCACAGATAAAAAAAAAAAGAAAAAAACCCTGGTCCCAAGTATTCCTATAATTTTTTTTTATAAATACCTTGGGCAGAGCTAAACTACTAGCGACCCCCTCTCCCCCCCTACTTTTTTTCCGGAGGTTCTAGCTGCTTTCACTTTGTAAGCTTAGTTCATTTCACTTAATAAATGAAGCAGGTAATTTGTTATCTTTTTTTCAAAAAAAAAAAACTATAAAGTTGGATTTTTTTAGGAATGAGGAGCGAGAAGGACGGCTACGAGAGCTTGACGGAGGCGTCAATCATGGTTTCAAGGAGCTTCGACGCCGCGAGACAGCAGGAGGTGGTGATCGAATCGCTCAACAAGGCTTTTCCCAGATTCATACTGAAGATGGTAAATCTTTTAGTATATTTTCGCCTTTTTGTAGTAGTTACTATCAGTATCGTATTATGAACGGTCGTGATTACTTAAGCAGGTATATATCTACTAAAGAACAACTGCACGACTCAAACTAGAGATTGCATGCTCATGAATTCGGTCTAAACTGTCGCAAAGTATGAAAATTAGAATGAGTTTTACAAAGTGGGTGTAATTTGAAAAGAAAGAAGTAACGTTACACTTTAGAATCACAAGCTTCGCGGTGGTTCGGTTCGAATCCGACTAGTTCTCTAAAAATGGATCATTTTGAAGTGATTTTCTTGTTTGTAAGAGATTACTATAGAGTTCCAAAATTTGAAATGAAAGGACTATAAGAAAAACCTCACCTCTAAAAATGAACAGCTCAAAATTAGATGCTCCCAAGTTGGTTATCCACCATGATTTGTAACAGGACACCCCACGCATGAATGTAGTGACCAGGGGAGGAAAAAAAAAAAAAAGGACCCACAATAACACATTCAACAGAACCTCCACTCACCTAATAGATGTAATCACATATGGAATACTCTATTAATAGGGCAGTTCGGTTTAATGTTTGTAATATTTCAAAAATATTGTATATTTTATATATGGAATGATAAATTTGTTACAAATTTATCAAGCCAGTTGGGTTTGGAGGTTGTTTAAGAACCAGTATATTCTTACTAATGGACAATTAATAATTTTCATCGAGCATGTAAATGAGAATGTCTTTCAATTCATGATAACCTAGTGTTCCTATATGTAATGATGCCACTACTTTGCCGACGCTTTTTACAACTATATAACCTGAGTTGAATGGTAAGGACTCGAATGTTTTCAATAGAAAATATGGAGGATTACAGGAATATTACAAACCGTGAACCAAACGGACCCTAAGAGCTATTTATTTACATCTGCACCCTTGCAAATTCTGAATTTCTATATATTTCATATGAGATGTAGAATTTTCAGTGGAGACTAGCTCAATTATAGTGCATTTGGAAATGAACTACAGCTTGTTTTTATTGACACCCCTCAACTTTCGATTTTTCTGACTTACGTTATTTAGTACGAATATTGAGAATTTTACTATGCATATAGAGCTATCAAATCTAACAAATTTAACACTATCCTCAATTTATGATTAATAGTTAATAGAGCTATCAATAACTCAGATAATAATGATAAACAAAAGTTAAGGGGGTGTCAATAAAGAAAAAAAGAATAAAAAGGGAAAAATAAAAATAAAAAGGTTTCTCAGTACATTTTAACAAACTTTAATCTACCATTAGGGGGGGGGGGAAAAGAAAAAGAAAATAGCCTGTTTGAAATTAGAGTACATGACTATAATTTCATAACTAATAAGAGATAATTATGTCATGATAAAGCATGCAAAGTTTAAATCTTCTATTGTTGATTAGCTTTTCACACCATGATTAGCACTAACAATTAATAATTAGGATCTTACATGCAATTGTTTCAGATAAAATTCCTGCTACCGCCTTCAAAGTTATCGAGGCAGTTTTACGCCACTTTCACGACGATATTTTTCGCTTGGCTAGTTGGACCATGCGAGGTATACTCGGCTAAATTTTCTCATATGATCTCAAAATCTTCATTTTCTTACATATTTCAGCTGATTATTAAGAAATAGTATTCATTAAAAGTAGTTCACTTTTTAGAAATCCATTTACATCCAAAGCATGTAGTATACTAAACAGTCAAACATATACAACAGAGAGTGACAAAGAAGATCTCTTGTTTTAGTAAAAGGAAAGGAGAGAGAAAGAGAGAGATCTTTAATCTAGTTCATAATTGTGTAAAAACATATTTAATGATGTAGTAGTATTTGTATGAACTTGGATGTGTTCTGAGACTGAGAGAGAGATTGTGGTGTTACAAAACAAGGTCAGGGAGTCAGAAGTTGAAGGGAGGAGAGAGAAAAATGTGGTCTACATCCCCAAATGCAGGTAACATCAAAGTCTCAATGAGTGGCATGCATGAAATTAATAACTAGAATAGTACCTATTCTTTATTCCTTTCCCTTCCTAACCTCTATCTATACATACATAGTATACATAGACCCCTGTAAGTTTTACCAATTGATTGGTGTTTGTAGGTTTTTGGAGAGCACCAACTGTGTGGGAATGTGTAGAAACATGTGCAAGATTCCTTCTCAGGGATTCATACAGGACTCTCTTGGTATGCCTCTCAACATGATTCCTAGTAAGTTCTTATTCCTTCACTAGTCCTTCAAAAATTTTCCTTCTCGCCACTTCCTCAAAAATTTGAGATCACCGTCTGAACTTTGAAAACGGCACACAACTGCGCACTGAAAAACAATATCATTCAGCGAGATAAAAAAAACCGCCTACTGATCAGGAAGGGCTACCTGGTCTCTGCAAGCGAGGGCCGCTTTATCTCTCCGAAACCCTCGGAGCTTCGAGATTTCTTGTAAATTGATGGCGAATGAATCAAACTTACTATATTAAAGTAGACCAGCTTAAAAAAACAACATCTATCATTGCCAAATGTAGTAAAACTATATCTAGGGTTTACACAAGGCTACTTGAGAAAAAGAGAGCTTGGTCTTGTGAAGGGAGGGGCCCACAAAAGAGCCATTAAGGGAACAGGAAAGATGGAAGTGAGACACATAATATAATGGTGCAACACCATCTGTAGGTCACTTAAATATATAATATAATGGAAAAGAGTGAGTCTCTTTGCCTCCTATTGATCCTACAAAAGTGTGAGAAGCATATTCACTGAGCCACATGTTATTATTCCACTCATTCCAATGAATCAGAATATATACACAGGTTCTTTCATTTTATTTATTTATTTATTTTGGACAAGCCAATATCCCTTGAACTCATGTAATACAAAGTCTACTTTTACTCATTACAAGCACTTGTAGCATAATAAGATGATGCCCATATAATAATGTATAGTGAAACCAAATAATATGTGCAGTTTAGTTTAAAACAGCAGTAAAAGAGTTTGCAGCAATGGTAATTAAATTAATTACTTGGGCACAAAAGGATCAACTAATTCACATATTTTTGTCGAAAAAGAGTTTCTTAATTTTAATCTTTTTGCTGAAATCGGTTATTTTAGCTAAGAATCAGAATCTTCTTCATTACACACGAATCGATCAGAAAAATACACTAAGCTATGTATCTTACTCTTGGAAAAAATTTCAGATTTTGAAGACATGAGCTGTGAGATGATCTTTGGACAAGAACCCCCTGAAGATGATCCAGCACTGAAACAACCATGTTACCAAACACTCTGTAAATGAAACTATAGTCTTTTTTTATTCATTAAAAAGTAGAACATTACATTATAAATACATATATAAATATGTACCTAATCTTAGTTCTCTAACTGATCTAATTTTGTCTTCTACTTCTTTGCAGGCATGGCAAAGCAAATACATGGGGTAAATTGTTCCAACTGATGAACAACAAGTTAAAATATACAAAGAGACTTCATATATAGAAGATCACTTTTACACAAATTAAGAACCACCTTTATGTAAAAGAAGAAGCCCTTGGTTCTAGCTAATGTTTATTGTTCTAACTAAATTTTGTGATCCACAATGGTGGTTACTGTTAAAAATTGAATAAACCATTTATGCCACCTAAAATTTAATGAAGTACTTCCCTATGTTAAGGAGTATGTGATACCTATTACAGTGGTAAGATGCTTGCATTTCCATTTGTGCCCAAGTACCTAAGGACTTTTTACATAAAACTCCATGTTTGGGAACCTTGTAAGAGTAGAATGGTTATTAAAAATTTAAAACTTGGGTATTTTGACTATTTCTGTATGTTTTTCCAAAAAAGATATTTGGATGGTTTTTGTAATATTAAAACATACAACAAAGCAACCCCAACCCTATATAAATTTTGAGGTAAACTGAAAAAAGAGTTCAAACCTATGAAATTTTGGAATATGGTAAAAGTAAAACATCTTAGCCACTCATCTCCCTCCATCTGTAAAAATGAGGCATTTCTTTGGTAAAATTCAAAATAACTTGGAATGATCCAAACACCTTAAATAGCAATTTTTTTAATAATAATATAATATTATTTTAAGCAAGTATAATACCACTAGAAAAAAAAAACTGTGAATTAAATTCCAGAGTGTTGAAACAGTTTCTTATGAAATATTCTCTATTCATAAGTTGGACATGCATCCAATTCATGCGGAAAAATTGCTATAATTTTTTCTGAAGGGCAACAAATTTGGTAGTACAAGGGTTTATACGTAAGAAATAAAGTTTCTGAATAGCGTGTCTTTAAAATCAGATTTTCAACTATCGTACAGGGATATATAACTGATTATCTCTAAATAGGAGTCCGACTGAAATACTATTAATAATACCAAGCAACCGATGCTATCCAATTTTTTACCATTAGGACGCGTTTGGTTCGAGTTATGTAATATTATAAAGTATTTCGATATATTCAGATATCTTGAATTTCTAAATGAGATTACTACTAATGCTGCATTAGTACGTTTGGTTTTAATGCAGTAATGTAATGCTGAATTGCAGTGTTTATAGCTTTACTATGTTTGGTTCACTCTATAAAATTTAATAATTTTGACAATAAAGTGCAGTCTATTTAAAAATTACTCTTAACCATATTTGGCAAACTTTTTTTAACTGTTTACAAATAATAATTTTTTTACTAAATTTTATTTTAAATAATTTAAATTTTTTAAAATTTTAAATTATAAATTTTAAATTCGAACAAAAATATTAAATTTAATATTTTAATTTAAAATTATAAATATGAAATTATAAATTTAAAATTTAAAATTTAAACATAAATTTAAAATTTAAAATTTAAAATCTAAATTTAAAATTTAAACATAAATTTAAATTTTAAAATTTAAACATAAATTTAAATTTAAAATTTAAAATTTAGAATTTAAAATACAAAATTGAATTTTAAAATTTAAAATTTAAATTTTAAATTTTAAATTTTTAAAATGACGTGTTGAAAGGGTTTTGAGAGTTGGAAGGGTAAACTTGTAATTTTTATATAACATGCAAGATTATCCGCGTTCAGTAATTCAAGATACACACCTCCCCCTTGGTAATATTTTCGGTGTAATCTTACACCTTTTGTAATGCTGCAATACCGAACATATTACATACCGGATGAACCAAACGTAATAATTCTGACAGAATTACCTGTAATCCTGCCAGGATAATCCGAACCAAACGCACCCTTAGATCTATCTCTTAATCAATTTCGCCCCTTAGATCATACTATTTTGTCAACCCCCAACTAAATCCTAGAGGAACCACCACTAAACCCTAATACTATTACTAGTATTCCAGCACAACTCCTCGAAATAGTATTATTATACCGTTTCAACAATCACTACTCAGCAATAGTAGATTTTTTTTTTCTACTTAGTTCTATCCACGAGGTCGGGGTATCGAATCTTCATACGTTCATTTCAGGAAAATGGGAAATATAGACTTCTTTCGCAGGGTGTTAGAGCGAGAAACCTAAAGATAGAAGCTGAATAAAAAATAAAATAATTAAAAATAATTAAAAAAAGTATTATTGTACTGTTACAAGGATCTGAGATGACTCCACTAAGTTCTCTACAAGATTCCACAATTCGTTATCATCAGTTTCCAAACGCACTAGAACCTACCCCTGCTCTTTCTCATTCATGAATTTGAAACAGTAAGTTTTAATCTATAAAGAGCATCAAATTAAGCCAACAAATAGGATTTACGATTCAAATTCTTTTGCTAATGGGTCGAGATTGATTCTTCTGTTGTTTCTCTTAGTCAACGTATTTATGATTATTTGCTTTAAGAGATGCATTTGCAGAATGTAAAATATTATAAGTTTTTAATGGAGGACCCAAACATTGAGGGACCACAGCAAAATTTCTGAACATTGCGGGGATATAAATATATGCAAATGCACTAAAATAGTTACAAGCTTAATACATGAAGTAATAAAATGATAAAAGCCAACAAGTTTGGGTTAAGTAAAATGCTAACAAATTGCTAATTTGCAGCAATTTGGAATCAAATTAACAACACAAATGTGCGGCACACGGGGTTGATCCTACCGTTGATACTTGCGCACAGGATAGACTTTACACACGGAGTTGATCCCGCTGCTTATCAGCAGCGAAATTTATCTGCACTATCCAAATCGACCGGGGCGGATGAATCTCGCTGCTAATGAGCGACGGAATTTCCTCCATGCACAGAAAATTTCTATTTCCCAGTGCTTAAAAGTTTTATCTCAATGTTAGTAGTACTGCTACATGTCTCTCTTAATGACACTTGTATCTTGTATGTTATTAATGCGTCAAGACTCGTAATGTAGAGGGATTAAATTGGCTAATACAACTCACTTCAAAAGTGTCATAAAAATTTGCCAATATATTAACTACCGAGCAACATTGTAGAAGACTCAGAAGCATTTTCCGGCTGTTAAAGATTTCTTTTTTTCCCATTTGTTTATTTAGTGACGCTACCACTAGACTCCACGGCCTGAAAGCCCCTCAGGAACCTAATGTATTTATAGTCATATACTAAATCTGATTGGAAAGCATGAGGCGGTTCAAACCTCCGACCTCAAAATCAGTCACCTTGAAGCCGAAAAACACTATGCTTACTAACAAATTTCAGCATTTTGTAAATCACAACCATCACTTGGTAGTGATTGATCTCATTCTATCAATCAAATACGAATATGATGTAAAATGTGTTAAAATGTTGCGGAACTTGTTTTTAAGGCTTACATAACAACCACAGAATAGTAATTTAATTTCCGAATTTTAAAGTGAATATGTGTACAAAGTCTAGTTCCAGTGAAGACACTTTATCCTTCGTAGTTAACCTTTCAAACATCTCCTCTGGTCTTTGGAGATCGTTTCATCATCTTGTCTTGATACATATATAGATAGATGTATATATATATATATGAACAAAATCCTATATTTCCCATCGAAGCTTCCGACAATGTTTCTGGTGCCTTGTCCGGGTACGGTTTGTAGACTGTGTTATACTAACTCTATATTGGACTTGGGAATATTTTGAGATACATTAAAACCAAAATTCAAAAGGGGCCCCTAACGAGCAACTTAGATGCAAACATAATTGGGCCCATTGGGCCACTTGACCCACCCTAGTCCGAATTAATCCCAGCTCCCTGTGCCGGCCCCCTTCATCATGCAGTCGTGTAAAATCCCGGCCGTTGATTTCCTCATTCGCGTTCGTTTTATAATAACCTCTAATATATATGGAGATTATATTAGTGTATATATATGAGATTTTTCTTTCTTTTTTTTAAAATTTATTTTATATTCTCTTTTACGGTGTTTGGGGGAAGAGAGATCAGAAGAAGACGAGCCTGCGACAGGGGAGGTGCGCGCGGGGGAGGGACGCCACGTCAGCGAGGCAGCGGATGGTGTCGGCGACGAGATCCTTGAATATCAGCCGTTCGATCCGGAGCACGGCGTCCGAGAGCTCGGCGGAGGGGCGGGCCCACGCCACGTCATCGGCCACGTCCCTGCGTACCGCCCCGCACGTGACCTCGTCGAGGTCCTCCCCGCCTCCCGCGGCGGCGACCGGCTCCCGCATCCGCCGCACCTCCGCCCACACGTGCCGCACGAGCGCGGACGGGGGGAGGGGCGCTCCGGCGCGTGCGAAGGCGTCCCAGGGCGACGCGTGGCGGCGCCGCGTCCGGTCGAGGATCTCCGCCACGGCGTCGAAGAGGAGGCGGCGGTGGGGACGCGTGGAGGGCGGCCATTGGCGGCGCTTCTCGAGCAGCGCGTAGGCGTCCGATGGGCCGCGGAGCCGTTCGGACGCTCGGACGATCTCCGCCACGTAGACGTAGTCCTCCTGATCGTCGGATTCGACCCCCTCCTCCCCGGGGTCCGATCCGACGGTCTGTGTTTCGCGGCTCCACTGGTCCTCCTCCCAATCAGTGGCCAACTGATCTGTGCACACACGTTAATCACCGTTGGTTAACCGCAAGTGAAATTTAAGCTGCGCATGGATTAACGAACGAAACGGGTGAAAAAATTATCGACGGTCCCCTAGCTACCCCATTATTGCAGTTTAGCTCCTATACCCTTCTCTACGCACTTCACCTAAAATCTACCTGGGCTTCGTTAACTGTCGCATTCGGAAATTAAAGTGCAATAGTTTACCGTTTATGGACTAATGAAAATTTAAGACCAAATCACACAATATGGAAGATGGAACAGCGACGGTTGTTTAAAAAATATATTATACTCTACCAATTAGTTATTACACTATACAATAAGTAACGTGATATTATCTAGGAAATATTTCTTTTATCATGCGCTCTTACTGCAAGTAACTCTTACCTGTAACAAAGTCGATGGCGCGCTTGGTGGTGGCGAAAACGGGCGAAGGCGAGGATGAGGGCGAGGGTAAGGGCGAGGCCTCGCCAACCCCGAGGAAGCACGACGAGGCATCGAGTACGGATACCGGGCTCGGCTGCTGCTGCTCCGCCCCCGCGGTCGTAGCAATCGCCGCTATACTACTCAGCAGCTTATCGCATCGCTCCAGTAGGCTCCGCCCCGACCCGTTGTTGTACTCTTCCCCCTCCCTCGACCTCTGCAACGCATCCCCACCGTCCGTCAATTCCTTAAAATTCGCGAAATGTGGGAGAATAATAATGGGGAATGTACCAATAAAATACTACTGCTACTACTACCTGGAGATTGAGTTGGTGGGATGGGGTGGTGGTAGAGGTTGCGGTACCATCCTCCGCGGGTGCGCGTACCCTATTTATTGATGGTTTTCGATTCCTCGGCGATCGAACGGTGGTGGGGTCCGATCCAACTCTCCTCGGGGAATGGACGGCGGAGACTCCACGCTGCGGTTGAGAGCTCCTCTCGGGTTCCGCATTTATATGCGACCTCCGCCTCGTCGACGGAGAGCTCGGACTGCTCGGAGGCGACGCCGCGCGATTCCGCCGCGGCGAAGCTGCGGCGGCGGCGGCGACTCCCCGCCGAGCGGCGCCGGATCTCGCAGTTTGCGGCTGCGGCGGCGGCGGCGGCGAAGTCTTCGGGAAGGGCTTCATGAGGACGATCGGGGCGCGGCGGAGATTAGGGTTAGGGTCGAAGATGAGGTTGCGGCGGTGGAGGGAGGGGCTGGAGGGGTGGAGGAGGCCTTTGAGCTGGAGCGCTTCGAGGATCTGCTTCAATGACTCCAGATCCTTCGCGGGCTCATCGATCCCCCGCATCCGGAGGCGCCGCTCGATCTCGCCGCAGAGCGCGATCGACCCGCCGCTGCTCCGCTTCGGCTCCGGGAATACGTCCTCTGCGTCGAAGAAGCTCTTCCTCTGGATCGACGGAGGCGGCGGAAGCCTCTGCCAGTGGGGTAGGGGCAGGGGCTTCTTCGCGTCTCTAGAAACCCTAGCCTCCCCGGGGATCGGCTTATCCGGAAAGTGCTTCTTGGGGAAGCCCGCGTCGAGGAACCGGCGGTGCGCCGGATCCCGCGGGACGCGCGACTCCGACGCCGATCGCCGGAGCTCGGGGGGCTTCGACTCCGCGGCGGCGCTCGGCGGGAGGGCGTCGAGCCCCATCAGCCGCGCGACGACGCTCGGCGACCGGCGCAGCCGCCCCTCGCCGCCGGAGTCCGATCGGAGGCGGCTGTCGAGGGAGAACCTCGGAGCTTCCCGAAGCTTCCACGGCGTCTTCGTCCCCCCGAACTCGAACGCTGAGAGCCTCGCCGGGGACGAAGGAGGGGGCCGGCTCTCCGTCGAGGAGGGGCAATCGCATCGCTCCGAGGGCGAGGTCGACCCGGGGATCTGTAAACCCCCCCAAGAAAAAAACCGCCATTAGAGATCCTCGAAACCACCCAAATCAAAGCACAAAAACCCTAGATCGAGAAGGAGCGAATTGAGAAACGAACCGGGGAGGGAAAGAGGCGTTTCCCGGAGAGGATGTGGTGGCGATCGATTAGATGGAGGAACCCCGCCATGCATCCCATCTGCTTCTCAATCCGCTCCTCGAGGTTGTCGTCGTCTCCGGCGGCGGCGTCGGCGGCACGGGTCATCTTCTCCGGTGAGTCTCTTACTCTTCGTCGTCTTCGGCTTCTTCTTTGCTTCGTACCACTGTATGTCGCGCTCACACGAGCCTTGTATGCGAGCTCTGAAAAGCTCCCACTTTCGAGGGCCTTTTAAAGCGCGGTGGGAGGTTTAAATTACGGTGATGCCCTCCAAGTATTCGCTTGAAAATGACGAACAGGTCCATTACTTAATGACCCTGTCTACGGCAGTGGTTAATTTTACCATTACTTAGGAGGAGAGATTACATCCTGCCACATTTTTAGCTAATCAGAATAGATAAGAAATAAATTTATTTTTATTCTAATTTTGTCTCTATTTATACTTCTATTTGATACGGGCATGGACGAAAAATATTTTTTAATGAATCAAAATAGATTAGATTAAAGAAAGAAAAGGCTCCCTTCCTCCACCTCGCGTTATATTTTTCTGTGGGATAGAAATGGATTCAGAGCAAAGTATTTTTTTTTCTTTTTTTTTGGCTTCTATTTGCTGGATCCATTTGCCTTCCTTGACCCCCTCACTTATCTATTGTTTAAACGAATTATTTTGTTTACAGATAAATACAAATTTATTTTAATTATGAATTATTTTGAATCAACTATCAGCTTTTAATTTTAGTTACCAACCTTTCAATTTGATTGATTTGGGTTCGGTCAATGACAGTTTGACTTTAAAATTTGAATGTGTCATTTATCTTTACAAATTTTGTTAGTATACTTCATACAATTCTCACAACTATAAATTTATTAAAATAAAAAAGTAGTTTAAACTTTGAACTCAAAGTACTGTTGATTGGCTCAAGTCAAACAAATTGAAAGTTTAGGTAGTCAAATTAAACTTTTGATAGATCGGATAGTAAATTCAAAATGGTCCATAGTTCAAATAAATTCAGTACGTTTTTATCTTATTTTATATAAATTTATAATTTTAATTAAATTTAATTTAAAATATTAGGTTATTGGAATGGTAAAATCTGAGGGTCTGATTAATGCATCGGCATACATACATAAAGATAAAGATGGATTCTTTTGATTGAATAAAATGGGCAGCTCAAAAGTATTTTACATATTTCTCAGAGCATTAATAATTAAAAAGAAATATGCTGAGGCATCCCAAGCATTTTCTCTTTTTTTTTTAGTACACAAGCTATGTTTTTAGTTAAACTTTAGAATAATTATACCGAATACCTCCTGATTTTTCTCAGTATTATATTTGTGCGATATTCTTTTAAAATAAATTTAATTTTTTTAAATAGATCAAGTTGACTTATTCTGTTATCGCGCGTTAAATATTTTCACTTTTTAAAATAAGAGTCAAAATAAAATTTTGGCAAAAATTTAGAGTACCGGCACATCTCACCTATTCAATGGACAGGATTTTTTCTTAGCAAATTTGCTTAGTGTGTAGATAATAATTTTCTATTTTTTATAAGGATTGATTTGTGAAAAATTCCGACTAGTTCTACATGTTTCGTATTCAGTTAAGAATTTGTGAGGGGTCAGAGAGCCCACCCGCCTTTCGAGGTAAAACTAAATTAAAACGATTTTGGGAGAGAGAAAGTTTATTATGTCACACTTACGCTATATCATCAGTAATCAACCAATCACATTTTTATTTTTGAAAAAATAATAATAATAATATTTTTTTTAATAATCATGATGAATTAAAAAAAATCTGATTAATTAGAACATCAGTAATATAACTGATACATTATAAATTTTTTAGGAAAAGGACGAAACTGTCCTTGTGGCCCTGCGGACCATTTTCACGCTGACCACTGTGAAACAAATAAATAAATAAATGAACGCATAAATAAATCTAGTGTGTTTAATTCGCTTCCCAGCGAGTAAGCGTGATCGATTCGGTCCAAACCATATGTAGGTCCTGGTCAATTGCATGGTACCGAAAAATAAATTGAATTAGGTTAAAAATTCAGGTTTGATTTGTCAGTTTTAAATATTTATTCTTGATTTTTTTAAAAAATTTTCAATTTATTAAGTTGATATTTGAAAAGTAAAAAAAGTATGAAATTTATTTAAATTGTGGACCATTTTGATTTGGTTACCTCACATTTCAAAATTTTAATTTAACTATCCAACTCTTTAATTTATTTGATTTGAACTATATTTTGACTCAAATTTTGAAGATAAAGTGCCGTTGACTGACTAAAATCAAACAAATTAAAAAATTCGATAACAAAATTAAAATTTTGAAAAAATAGATACCCAAATCCTGGTCAATAGTTCATGTCAGTTTCATACATTTTTACCTTTTTAAAATTAATTTGGTGTCATAAGCAAAAAAATTGTAAAACTGGACAAAGCATTCTTCTAGATGATTAATTCGGATAACATTTCTAGATTACGTGCAATTTACTATGTCAATAATAATGACTACTTTGTGAATATTTATTTGTATCTTGTTTTTAAACAACTGTTATTAGCATAACAAAATTATCAAAATTCTATCAGATTTTTATTGGATACTCTTTTGTTTTAGTATATAGTTGTACTAACGAATTAAAATTTGTTATTGAAAGATAAATTTATTAATACATTTTATTATCTGAATTTTACTGCATTCAATGAATATGATCTCATTCCTTGTTTTTTTCTCTACTGCAATTCTAAAACATAAAGAAATTAAAAAGGACACGTATCAAATTAGCGAGGTGATTAATATGCGTAAGCTGGATTAATACTAATTTGGTGGATACAGCTTAAGAAACTATATAGCAATATAAATAAAGAAAGATAAATATACATTTTAAGCGGCAGTGATAACTTAATATGGAATGATTTGTGTGTCATTTAAGGGGCCACATATTTGTAATTCACGGATATATATAACATGGGAAGGTTATTAATGTACTATTATACTGATATATTATATGTGAAATGTATATGCATAATTTATTTGAGCTATGAATATAATTTTTTAAAATTTTAATTTTACTATCTAATCTTTCAAATTATTAAACTTGAGTTAGTTAATGACACGTCGACTTCAAATTTGAATGTATTATTCATCTTTACAAATTTTGTTAGTATATTTCATATAATTCTTGCAGTTACAAAATTACTAAAATAAATAATTAACTTTAAATTTGAACTTAAAATATTATTGATTGCCTCAAATTAAATAAACTAGAAGGCTGGAAAGTAAAATAAGATTTTGAAGGACTAAATAAATAATTAAAAATAATTTATAGTTTAAATAAATTTTGTATTTTTTTATTAAGTTTATATAAAAATTAGTTTGTAAAGTTTAGGAGGTAACGCTTGAGGGTACAGTTTTACTCCATCCCCAAATCTTTTCGCATCTACTAGAATAGTGATGTGACTAAAGTGATACACAATACTCCTTTGCTCATGATGTTCTCTTCTCGTAATCCATATATATTCAATAATTATTTTAAATTTAAACTTTTAAATTTATTTAATAGAGTTATAAAATACAAAAATAATGTAACTTTTTATGTAAAAATAATTGAAACACACAGTAATCGAGATTTAAGGGGGTGTTTGGCAATTGGGATTTAGAGGCCATTATGCTCTCTCATGTTCACGAAAAAGTTTAAAACGTGACAGAAACAATCCTAAACAATGCATTATCTATCTATCTCATTATGGATTTTTTAAAAATAGTTGTTATGTTTTTCTATTAAAATAAAAAAATATAATTGATTTGAGACATAGATGATGTAGTGCTACTATATTAAAAATCACCTCCACATAAGATATTTTTTTAAACAAATTATTAAATTATTTTTAAATTTTTGTATGATATAACAAATTTATAGTATTTGATTACAGCCAGCAGTTTTGTTGAAATATATTGACCGACAATAATAGAATATATATCCAATTTGATTTGACAATATAGAGTTAAAAACCATATAAAAAATAGTTAAAATAATTTAATAAAATATTTTAATAAACTTGTGTTAAAAATCCTTTTTTTTATATTTCCTATTCTCTAATGGATGTCTCTAGATAGAATTGGTTGTTCAAAACAATAAATTAATTATTAGTAGTATCTAAAGATTAACGAGAAAATGATATATAGTCTATCTATGATATCTTTGAAAAAGAAAAAAAATTACTACAAAATACCAAATATCGGCTGCACACCCTGCGTAAGCGATTTAATCCATTGCTTTTTTTCTTTTATTTTTTAAATATTTTTTTTGAAACTATCCCTTTAACATAATTAAATATTTTTTTGTAAATTTTTTTTTTCAACAACCAAATATTTTTGTTACCCCTGAATTTTTGGTGGAGTTTCACTTTACCCTCCAAAATCATAAAATGAACATTTAATATTCTAAATTCTACTATTTCATTCATGTTATCCCTTCCATCTATTTGATATACCGAATGGGATATTTATACCATATTATGCAGCAAACTACGTTTCCTCCTTCTTCCTTTTTTCTTGTTTCCGCTTAGTTGCACCTTTTAAATTGTTTGGATCATTCTTTATGTATATATAGTGTTGGCTTAAAGAGGCCAACATACTGTTCTGTGGCGGGAGGTCAGGTTGGGCCGAGTCAAGTTCGAAATGGCGGGAGGTCGGGTTGGGCCGAGTCGCAATCGAGACCCGTGGACGCTGTGTCTGTACACTTTAAGTGAATTAGTTGTGTGTTTCTAACAGTTCGAGCTTTTGGGATTAATGGCTAGTGCCAACAGTCGGGCATATAATTCATGGGCTAAGCTAAATAAATAGTGATGAGGCAATAGTTCATGTGGGGGTGGTGGGCATATGTTTAATTTGGACCTCACAGCTCATCTTCCTCATGTGTTTAGGAGAAGCTCTTATACCCCAAGACAAAAAGGAAAGCAAAAGGATGGGGGAAGGACCCCACTATTAGTCCCTTACCCCTCCTGTGGGCTAACCAAGCTTATTATATTATTATTATTATTCAATATCCAATCTACTACCAGTTGCAGTCGCTTTTAACACTGCTCGGCAATTCAATAAATCGAGAAACTTCTATTGAAAGGGAGAGCTGAAATGTGATTTTGATGTTTGAAAATAGAAGCTCCAAATTTGATGCGGTGTTTTTTCTAATAATACTATTCAAAGAGCATTTTATTAAATAATACTGTACCATATAGTATGGTGCCAGCGCCTTTACTCGTTTGGCTTCTAAAAGCGCTTCTCTATTAGAAAAACAAATTAAAGCAGCTATAGTTATGTAACAAGAATTTTTAAACTTTTAATATAAATTTGACGCAGTTTTTATTTTTAGCTTCCATTTTAAGTCTAGTAAAGCGTTTGACAAACAAAAAATATATAAAATTTTTGTTGTGTACGAAAGTAGAAGTGGTTTTGAGACTTAAAAGAGTTATTAAAAAAAAAAAAGTGTGATTGAAACCAAATGGATGTTTTGAGACTCAAAAACAAAACAAAAAAAGAAGCTCAGATCTAAATTTTATGTCTCAATGAAGAAAAAGTTAGGGCTTTACCCAAATATGTACAACATATATATATACTTTACTTTATTCAAGCATCACTTCATCACCATTGCTACTTAATTAATTACTTTGTTGTGTATCTTTTTCTCCCTCCCTTCATAGATGGGTCTTGTCACCACTACAAGAACCTCTTTACATCTCACAACAACATGAAAAGCTTTTTTAAAAAGCACACTCAACATGGCTAGTTTGTGGCTTTTTCTCCTAGTACTTCTCATACAACTTTTCTCTCTTTTTATTTTATTTTATTTTTTATTTTTTATTTTTTTCCCTTCCTTTTTTTCTTTCTCTGATCCCTCCCACATGCACACATGCAGTACGTCTCCAACGTGCACCACTGACCACCCCCCCCCTGATAAAAAGCTCAAACCGGTTCGGCCCACTTTAGCCCTAACATAAATCTAAGCTCCCCTTAGCCTTAGAAAGTACTAAAAAAAAAAAAAACAAAAAAAAAAAAACCTTTATCTCTCCCTAATACTACAAATAAAGTGGAAAAGTATTATGTAAAGAATACCATGCATGCACTATGCTATCGTTTGGTTCGGGGATAAGTAATTTTAGGTTATTTCTGGGATAGATATAATTGTTAGGATAAGCAGGAATAAAATTAATTTTGCGTTTGGATGAAAATTAGGTTTTTCTCGGAAATAAGAAAAATAGTGTTTGGATGGTTTGATTGGAATAGCGAGGATAAGAATAATCATAGTTTTAAAATAATAATATTTTATCTAATTAATTAGTACAAAATATTAATTAAGTAATAATTCAACTTATTTAATCTACTAATTAATTATGAATATTGCTAAAAAATGCTTAATATTAATTAATAAATTAATTGGTAATTAATAATTTAATTAATCACAAATAATTTAAAAATTAATAAATAAATTAGTTAATAATAGTCAGATAATTAATTAAGAAAATAATTAAGTTACTCAAAATAATAATTAATTAATCAATATAAGTATTAGTTATTGACTAAGTATACTAAATAATTAATTATTTAATTAACAAATTAATTAAAATAATGAATTAATTACTCAAATAATTAATTAAATATTTATTAGAGTAATAAATTAAGTATTAATTACTCATCTAGTTAATTAGTAAATAAATTAATATATAAAACATTAATTAAATAATATTTTATTATAAATCTAGCTTGGATATTTTATTATTTTATTATTAATTAAATATATTATGTCTATATAATTTATGTTTAACTAAATTTATAATCTTAATTAAGTTTGGTATTAAGCTTGGAATAGCGTTATTCCGCCAAAAGGGTGGAATATTTAATAACCGAGAATAGTGAAGTTTGGCCGGGATAAAATATTCCGGCCAAAAATCATCCCGTTTGGCGGAATAGCGGGGATAACTAAAGTTATCCCCGCTTAACCCCCAACCAAACGGGGCCTATGGGTACAAAAAAGTATTACCCTTTTGAGTTACTACTGTGCTGACATACTGATATTTCACATACAAATTGGCTTATGCAGTACAAATCATCACAATAATAATTTTTGAGAGATATTTACAATATTTATCTTACATAGATTATGTCCAATATGCAGTTTGTTTCTAAAAGTTGATGATTATGTAGCGTGCCATGTCTAAAATGAGCCAAAATCAAAATCAAGCAATAGTGTTGTTAGGTGTTATATCAATTTATTGTACTATATATATATATATATTTATAAAAATGTAGATCTCACTAACTATATATATTCTAGGTTATTTTAACTCTGAGTGACTATTGCTCACATTGTGATATTACTCTTTTACTTCTTCTTTTTTTCTTATTAAATCTACTCTTACTCACATTCCCTTGTACCATGAATTGAAGTAAACATGGGTAGGCATGGGTTTGGAATAGAATAATATTACTCTAGGGAGTACTACAATGAGATTAATTAGCTAGTCCTTGTAAATATTGTTAAAATTGTGATACACATTCACCCAAGGAGATCTAACTTCAATACAATTATATTCTTGTGTTTGATCTTAATTTTGTCTTGTAGGAGCTTTGGAGATCTAGCTAGTGGAATTAATGGTGGGAGGGAGAACATGCATGCATGGGAGTTGGGATTCCCATCATAAGGGAGAGGCTTAACACTTATGGTTGGGCTACGCACATCTATGCACACACTCCTACCAAGGCCACCAATAGATTTGTTTGTAGCTAGTACTTAAGATGGTGGGTTTACTATAGCCTAGGGCTAGGGCTAGGGCTAGGGTTAGGGTTAGGGTTAGGGTTTGTATGAGCTGCCCTCATTATTATGTTTAAACAAAGAGTACCACATTGCATGGTGTCTTTACTATTGGAAATAGTAAGCTAGCATGTGGCATGTTCTTACTATGAGGTGCAAAAACAAAACATGCACCCTTGATGAAAATATGGGGGAGGTTTAGGGTTATGGGTTGTTTGGTTCTTCCAATATATATATATATATATATATATATATATATATATATATATATATATATATATATATATATATATATATATATATATATATATATATATATATAAAAAAAAAATATTCTATAAAATATTATTTCTTAAATCAAGAAAATCTAGCTATTTTTGAAAGCTTCTCTCCAGATTTAATGAAAAACTAGTTTTTTCGTCTTTTGAAAAAAAAAAAATCTGAAAAACGGAAGTACTAATTTTTTTTAAAAAATTTGGCAAAAAGCTTTGCAAAATAACTATTTTTTTTTGGAAATAAACAGATGAAAAACTAAAAAAGAGCTTTTCTATAAAAACCTTTTTTCTCGGCAAAATTTTTTTCTAAACTTTTTCGAGGAACCAAACATGTCAAAATACAATGGAGGATAACTCTTGTGAATTAACTATGGGCAACATCTTGGATTATGGCTAATATATAACCTACCCCTTCAACAAATTTTTAGCTAAAAGAAGTATATGCTATTAATAGAATTATAGCCTAAAGAATATATGACCATCAAAATGCCACAATTAGCTAACCTTCGAGGGGTCCCATTAATCTATTATTTGACATTTAGGGGAATTATTAATGGTCTAAAATGGCACTCTATTTCACTTGAAATATAATCCTTCATGTGAGTAAAGTATGAGATCATGGAATTATTTTTATGACATATAAAGTGGTTAATTGGTGGCATGAATGGAATATGTGTATTTAATTGACAGAACTCTTTAAAGAGAAATATATTTTTAAGTATGTTGGCAAAAACACATATTGTAGTTACCCAAAATTTCCAAGTAAAAAGATAAAGATACATTTTCTTAGAACATTCCAACAGTACATATACATTACATTTGAAGAAAGGGAAAAAAAAAAAAAAAAAAAAAAAAAAAAAAACCCTCTTTGTGAGGCACTCATAATTAAGAAGGAAAAAGAGATATTCACAGAGAAAACCTTTAATTATTTATTTATTGTAACAATAAAGTGGTAAAAAAAAATCTAATATAACAATTAACTAAGATTCTTTGCTTAATGAACTATCGAAGGGCATGTGGTATGAATGAAAAGTAAACAAGGATAGTTAAAGGTATGAAACTACAAAATGCAGGAATATTACTTTTAGACAAGCAAGCATCTAAACTTATTTATTTATTTATGTATTTATTTCTATTTAGTGTAGATCTAGTCCTTTCCCATCTGCAATAAAAAGTAGAGCTATTATACTATCAGAAGTACAAAGGAGCTGGTGTTTTTGATTTTTTGGCCCTTGGATCAACCCCTTTGATCATTTCTAATCATTGGATTAATATTATTATTCAATGAGGAATATTAATTCAACCCTAGGGGAACCACTCAACCCTAAAGGGACCACTATCATCCTTATTTTCATACAATTCTTGATAGAAAGGCCAAAAAGTCAGAAGCACCAACTCACTTATACTTTCGATAGCATAGTAGCTCTACACCTGCAATAAATAAATAAATATATATATATATATATATAATTAGGCTACTATACTATTAATAGTACCAAGCATTTTGTACTATTTGATTTTCGGCCCTTGGATGAAGGAATGTGCGGTTAGGATATGATGGTCCCCGGTTAGGATGATAGTGGTCCCATAGGATTGAGTGGGTGGTTGGTTGAACAGTTTAATCTAACAGATGGAAATGATCAAAGTGACAGATCTAATGGTTAAAAATTTGATAGCACCAAGCGTTTAGCACTATCCACTACAAAAAATGTTGCATTTAAGGACGCTTTTTTTTATAGTTAAGGATGCTTAAAAGCGTCCTAATATAATTTATTGTCGCATTTGAAAGCGTCGGTCAAAGGGTCGGTAAATAAAGAGTCGTTAGGTATATACCGACGCTTATGCTAAGCGTCGGTAAAATATATTTTGACGCTTTAAAGCGTCAGGATTTTTTACAATCCTGACTCTTTGAAGCGTCGAAAAATTAAAAATAATAGTAAAATTTAATATTTAATAAATTAGTTTATTATAATATATGGTTCATATGACGACGCTTTTTGAAGCGTCGGTATTTACTACATTATAAAGATGCTTGGGAACGCTTACCCTAAGCATCGTCTAAAAAGCGTCCTTATGTTGAAATTTTCTTGTAGTGATCTATGGTACAGTAACTAGATGTATATTAGAAGGTTATAATTAGACAACCAAGCACTCTATGTTTCACTTTTAAACAAAAAATTCATGTTTAACAGTGCGATTGGAAGTAACTCATTTGTTATTGTACTAAAGATAAGGACATCTAGTTTTTTTTTTTTTTTTTTTTTTTGTTAAATCGCACCTGTTTAATTAACATATAATATTACACTTCGTTTTCATCGAAAGATATTTCTAAAAAGAAGAAATTATTGTGTAGTCATGGTCCAATCAATCAGGCCCAAAAGTACAACATTTGATACATAGATTAGAAAGTAATTTGATAGATGAAAAAAGAAATCTAATGATATCTTCCTCCTTGAAAGGTATGATTGGGTAATTTTTCATATGAAATTTGAAACTTTTAAACATTGGCAACAAACATATATATATATATATATATATATATATATCATGATATATATGATCACAATAGTCTAATGTTTAGCATATTAAAGATTCTCTTATGATATCGGCCGTACCTGACACAGTTGGTTAAGACTTGATAGTTGGTACCGAAAGTTACCGATTCAAAGTCTAATTATTTTACATTTTTTACTAAATTTATTTATAAAAAATGAATAAACTGGATAACTTGTTAGCTTTTTCTCTCCTAAAAAAAAATCTCTTATAAGATTCCATGCCTTCATTCACTGTAAAACACTTTATCAGTTAATATATGGTCAAAATAGCCGGTCCAAAAATATATATTAATGTTGAGACCTTGGTAAAGGAAATTTCTCACTTCAAGAAGGAATATACTATGGGATCAATACTATAGTACTCTAGTTCAAACCACTCTCATGCTAGATTTCTTTTTGAAGATACAAATATTAAAGTATTATTCTCTACCAATTTAAGCTTTTACAAATATTTATTTCTTTATTTAACATAAAATCAAAGTAAGAGGCCCAGAATACAATTCTTTTTAGATGTTCACTCTCATAAATCCTCTTTAATATAAGTTCACGTTTTAGGTCAGCTAAAATGTCTTGAATCCAAATGCCAAAGAAATTATTGAATAGGGACATACTAAAATATTGTTCCCAGGTAAGTTTTTCAGAGATACCCGGCATAACCTTTTGGCACTACATGAGTCTCAACTTATTTGTAGCTTGGGCTTTGTATAATTTTTCCCACACAAATAACTCGGAAAAAAAATATATTATCTATGCACCAAAAAAATAAATATACATTATATGTTCTATTTATCTTAATATGAAAGAAGTCTACACTATAGCAGCTGCACTATATATATTATCTATGTTCAGTCAATGGCATCTCTATTTTTTTTAAAAAATTATTATAAAAATATTTCTCTACAAATGAAGATGAAATGAGTGAATTTCATAAAAATAATTTGATTAATTAAAAATATTATATCACTCTATGTGACTAGGGGTGGAAACGAGCCGAGCTCGAGCGAGCCTATCTCAGCTCAAGCTTGGCTTGAAATTAATTTCGAGCCTAAATTTAGGCTCAAGCTCGGCTTGAAATTAATTCGAGCCGAGCTCGAGCGAGCCTAACTTCGAGTCGAGCGAGCTCGAGCCCTAAACGAGCCGCTTGAAATTCTTACATCATGCAATTTATAACTTAATTTTTATAAATATTATTTAAAATTTGATATAAAAATATGTCTAATAGTTCAACATACAAAAAAAATGAATGAAATACGATATTATAATATTAAAAAATTAATTTAGGGGAAGCGACACTGCGAGTAGAGATGTCAACGGGTCGGATTCCGAGCGAATTTTCAAAAACCCGAACCCGAACCCGGCTATCAAACCCGAAACCCGAACCCGAACCCGAATCCGACGGATTTTAAAAATCTATATCCAAACCGAAGCCGACCGAAAATCCGAAAATCCGAAAATCGAACCTGAACCCGAACCCGAAACAATTATTTTTCTTTAAAATATTTCAGAATATATTACACTAGATCTAAATTTTTAAAATACAAATTCAAATACAACATCAAATCAACGATCCACACCGTTAAATATGATCTAGGGTATATGAAGTTCTTAGGAATAAAATTTTAATTTTTTTCGATATCGTTTACTTAATAAATAAATTATGTCAAAATAAACGGTGAAAATTGAACAATCTTTAAAATTTGAGTATAGGACTTCTAAATTCAAGATCAAGGATGTTGACATTGATTTAGATAGTTTAAAATATTTTCTATCAAAATTTGAATAAAACTAGATTCTTCTACACCGTTAAACTACAAACTCGCCATAGTAACCATTGAAATTTGATAATTTTGAAACGGTTTGATCATAAGGTAAACTATATCGAAAAAATACAAAATTTTATTCCTAAAAACTTCAAATACTCTAGATCAATTTTAACGGTGTGGATCGTTGATTTGAACACCGTAAGATCGAAAACAAGATTACAGTACCGAAGCCCCGGTACTATAGATAGTATAGGAGCCTAGTGCTCTCTCTCTCTCTCTCTCTCTCTCTCTCTCTCTCTCTCTATATATATATATATATATATAATTAAGCTACTATACTATCTATAGTACCGGAGCTCCGGTACTATAGTCTCGTTAATGTAAAATTAATTCAGGTTCGGGTCAGGTACAATCAAAATCTATATCCGAATGCATGTCCTTCGAATTTTTATTTTTTATATCCATATTCGAAACTATATCCGTTTAACATCGGATAAATCCGCTTCGTTCGGGTTTGGGTTCGGATAAAATTTCAGATATCCGTATCCATTAACATCCTAACTGCGAGCAAGAGAAAAAGAAGAAAAAAGAGAGTAATTAGAGTAGAATTTTGATATTTTGATTTTGTGGGGCAACAAATATGCCCCATAACTTGAACTCTATAAACATATATTAATATACATAATATATATTATTTTATATAATTAAAATATATATTATATATAATTATATATTTATATATTTTTATAAATACTTTTATGATATATATATATATAGAATGAGGCTACTATACTATCTATAGTACCGGGGCTCCGGTACTATAGTTGCTTTTTCGATCTTAGGGTGTTCAAATCAACGATCCACACCGTTGAAACTGATCTAGGGTATGTGAAATTCTTAAAAATAAAATTTTAGTTTTTTTCGATATCGTTTACTTAGTAAATAAATCATGTCAAAATGAACGGTAAAAATTGAATAATTCTTAAAATTTGAGTATATGAGTTTCGAATTCAAGATCAAGGATGTTGACCTTCATCTATATAGTTTAAAGTATTTTCTATCAAAATTTGAATAAATTTAGATTCTTCTCCACCGTTAAACTACAAACTCACCATAATAACCATTGAAATTTGACAATTTTGAAACGGTTTGATCACAAAGTAAACTACGTCGAAAAATTATAAAATTTTATTCCTAAGAACTTCAAATATCCTAGATCAGTTTCAACGGTGTGGATCGTTGATTTGAACACCCTAAAATCAAAAAAGCAACTATAGTACCGGAGCCCCGGTACTATAAATAGTATAGGAGACTAGCTCTATATATATATATATATATATATATATATATATATATATATTCGAGCTTTTCGAGCCTAATTCGAGCGAGCCTAATAATACTCAAGCTCGGCTTGAAATATATTTCGAGTTTTATTTTTTGTTCAAGTTTGGCTCATTTAATTTCGAGTCGAGCTCGAGCGAGCCGAATATCGAGCCGAACGCGAGCTGGCTCGCTCATTTGCCGGCCCTATATGTGACTCTCACATTTTTTTTTTTTTTAATTTCTCCTTAATATGGAGTTGTCCCTTCAAATCACATTGATATATATATATATTCTAGAGGAGGTGTACATTTCAACCTTTAATGACCATGTGATGACACAAGGAAAGATGCATACATAAGAAAAGTTAATAATAAGAGGGAATCTTTTGAGAATAGAATAGAAGGAAATAAACTATAGCATCACACATAAACATGACTGTGATTGACTGATGGGGAGTGAGGGCCATGTCATGTATCCCCTCATCCTGGATCCTGCAGCCTCTGCTGTTGTTGATGGTGAGAGTGTAGGGTTTCTTTTTCTTCTTTTCTTTTTTTCTTTTTTTTTTCCCTTTTTTAAAACTGTGAAAGCTAATGAGGACAAAGAATATTGCGAACATGAGGGCCAAAAAGGTCCCATGTTTCATGTTTGCATCATCACCTCTTTGAATGGATGGGTGGTTGGTTTGTTTTTGTTTTTTTTCCTACTCTCTCTCTCTCTTGCTTGGAAAAAGTGTAGGCAAAGATTAAACCCCTGTTTAATGAGGGTAAAAATGCATGAACAGTCCCTGTACTAACTGTCTCGATATTGCAATTTGATTCATTTGATTCATGTACTTTTCATTTAAACAACTTTAGTTCTTAAACTTTTTATTTATTAAGTCAATGGTCATTTTATAAGAAAAATTACTTTCTTTCTCATATAATGTATATATATATATATAAGTTCAATAACTAAAATATTTAAGTAAAAAAGGACTTAACTCACATGTTAAAATAGTACAGGGACCATCACTAAATTTTACCCCTCAAAATTACCATATACTATGGTAGGGGATGCCCACATCACATGGCTCTTCTAGGGTTGGAGATAGCTCTGGATAAGGTGGTGAGAGGGACAGTACTTCCTATGGGGGAGCCAATTTAGGGCAGTGGGGAATAATGAGAGAGAGAGAGAGGGTGATGAAGAAACCAATTGAATAATGTAGCCATGTGTTGTTAATAATCATGATGATGCCAACTTACCCAAGTATTGTAATATAAGCTCATAAATAAGTTCATGTGGGAGATTACTATACATGCACTTGTATGAAATGTGCCCATAAGTTACTGTATTGAGATTCGTATACGATTTGCGTATGAACATGCGTATGATGTTCATGACAACAACAACTGTCTACCTTTTATCAACTGTACCCTGCATGCCCAGGTTGCACAGAATCATGCTAACATTCAAAGACTGATAATATGCTGGCAATCACACGTGATGTATACTGATAGATTCATAGATATGCTTCGATACAACACTGATACATAAGCGTAGCATTAGAAGTCGCGTAAGGGGTATCCAAAAACATAACATTATGATAGTCAAAAGTTGGTAAATGTCGAGTTACAACATACAGGCCTTTATTTGAATCAAAAGGTTGAGAGAAGAACAAGCATAGTATTGGTCTCTCCATGTACAAGCACCTAATTTGACAAGCATAGTATTGGCCTCTTGTTAATATGAATCTATCCACACAGCTGGAAAGTTCTGGAAGTTTCGAATTTTCCTATGTTGTTGAAGGTAACCATACTATGACCTAAGTATATACATGACTCTTCCTAAGCACTTTCCGAGCCCATTCATGACAAAGAAGTGAGGCGAAAGATAAGTTGTTAGAATCCAAATATAGCATATTAATCAATTATATCACATGGAGTGTGAACTTCAGATAAACTTATTGTTTGTCGGGAAATAAAGTGCTAATATAGAAAAGGAGGAAAAGAGGAAAAAACCCGGGAAAAAAAAATTGCAATTGCTGAAGCTATATAGAACAGTCACAACTACAGTCACACTGCACAATAATTTAGCACGAGGCACTATATTTCACAACATAATTCAAATGAGGCTAAAACATGTTAAGCTACTGCCACCGCGACTTCGAATAACAACACACGTAACTTCTAGCATTAGAAATTAGACCAAAAGAGAGCACTTCTTAAAACTATAAAGAGCACTAACAACTTAAGTTAATGGAAATTACATGCCGATGTACCACAGAACACTGCTACCGGTTCACAATACGAATGATAAATAAACTAAACCAAGTTACTATTACCTTTAGTTCTAAGTTCTAATAAAAGACCTACACAAAGTTCCACAATTAGATATTGGAGAAAACACAAACTTTCACATAAAAGGCAATGCTCAACCCAGATTAAACATCAAAACCACTTTTGTTTATACCTCATTCTTTGGATGACTTGTTGATGAGGGACTTGTGAATGTGAGGAATAACACCACCACCAGCAATGGTGCCCTTAATGAGTGTGTCGAGCTCCTCATCTCCTCGAATCGCCAGCTGGAGGTGGCGGGGGGTTATGCGCTTCACCTTCAGATCCTTGCTGGCGTTTCCAGCAAGTTCCAACACTTCTGCAGTTAGATATTCGAGAATTGCAGCAGAGTAAACTGCCGCGGTAGCCCCCACGCGTCCGTTTGCTGCAATGCGTGATTTTAATTGACGGTGGATTCGCCCGACTGGAAACTGCAAATTTGCAGGTACCCAAGGAAAGAAAAAGTTAAACAGGAAATAGTGAAAATTAACTAGTCAGAACGAACTGAATCATGCAAAGCAGCAATTGGAAAATTTTAAAAAATATAAAAAATTGCTTCCTACCTGGAGGTGATAATGGTAGGTATTAGTATGCAACTTAGTCACAATATTTTCTGATTTTTTTTTTTTTTTGAAATCCATGAATGATTGACAAACTATTACACACTCCCAATAATGCAGCATATAGCCAGAGATTTGCCAGGCCAGTTTAGCAAATGTCAGAAAAAATGGAGGATTTGAATTGCTCTCCAGAATTATTCATAAAAAGGAATGGAAAAACAGAATGAAAAGAAAATAAAGTCATGTAGCCAGGAGGCTAATGATTGACAAGGCCAAAAGAAGACCAACCCACCACCACCCCACCCTCCCCCCCCCCAAAAAAAAAAAAAAAAAAAAAAAAAAAAGCGCTCGTTTGGCAAAGGTGGTTCATGTGGGTGGCATGATGATCATGTGACATAAATGCCAGATTTGGGTATCAATAAAACTAAAGCGTGGCTAAAAAGTAATTTAAGGAAAAGGGCAGAATGATGATTTTGATTTTTCAGTGTCATCTGAACAAGCAATTAGCTCCTTACAAAATCAAAATTTTAAATTGTATAGAGATGATAATATAAGGATCATTGGAGTTTCTAAGAAAGCCCCATATTGACTTAAAAGTGCCAGACAGGTGAAGACATTATAAAATAATTGTATAACATTGTGAGTCTTGTACCCCGTCCTCCACTTTATAGTATTTCTCCCCTTGACTACTATAGGGCTTATCTGAATCTCATGCTACGTCCTCTATTAACAATTAGTTCCTACTTCAACACCTCCCATCCTAAAGAAGTAAAATATGGGTTACAAGTAGTTAACATTCTGTTAAAAAGAAATCCAAAATCTTAGATACCACACTGTCTAATTGTCAGTAGTTAATTCCACTTAATTTGGCGATTGGTGATAGTTAAATCGATGACTAAGAAAGATAAATAGTTCTGCTTGCTCTAAGTTTCAGATGAAATGGAATAGTTAAGATATGGTAACAAAGTTGTACCTCTTTGTACTTTCGAATTTGCACATTTGAAAAAATTTAGATAAAAAGGGTCAATTGTCTAAAGAAGGCCAACAAGAAGTTGTGATGTAGTTCAAATCCAAGTTGATTTAGTTTTGATCCAAATCGAGTCAAATCATACATATATATACACACACACATACACATACACATACACATACACATATACATATACATATACATATACATATACATATATACATATACATATACATATACATATACATATACATATACATATATATATATAGAGTCCGGCTGGGATACTATCGATAGCACCAAGGGCTTGGTGCTATCGAGTTTTCCACCGTTAGATTTAACCCTTTGATTATTTTTACCCGTTAGATTATACTATTCAACCACCCACCCACTCAACCCTAGGGGGCCCACATCATCCTAACCACGCATTTCTCAATCCAAGGGCTAAAAAATTAATAGCACCAATAGCTTCGTGCTTTAGTATTCCAGCCTAATTCTATATATATATATATACATATATATATATACTATTGATATAGGCGTGCTACTTTTTGTTGGTAAGATTGTTGAATAGTTTAGAGAGGATATTTTGGCTAAGATAAAGTTTATTAGGTACAAGAAAATCCCGAAAATTAAGGGATTTGTTTAGATTTGCGATGTGCTAAAAGTAATTATAAATATGCTTGCAAGGTGTCTATTGGATGAATTAATTTTCATAATTTAGGGTTTTATCCGTCTATCTTATCTCTGAGCGTGGATTGGCCATCTCTTCTCCTTCTATTGGAGCCTGATTGGCCGCGTATTTCTCTCTCTTTTCTTATTCTTCTTTCACTATTGCTTCTTTTTTCTCCCTTCCTTCCCCACTGCATTGCTATAATAACTCGCACTACAGTATCCATGTTACTGTACTGTGGCTATAGTACCGCAACGGTACTTTGGCTACATCAACTTGGCTACAATCACTTGACCAGTCAAATAGGTCATCTTTACCAGTCAACTGGACCATTTAATTAGGCTGGGGCTACCTTCCTAACATGGGTCTTCCAAATCTAGATGTCAGTGCTCAAAATGCCTGTAACCCCTTCCAAAGACCAACTGATCTCACATGAATAATTGCTTAATTTAGATTATTTCTTCATAAATAGGTTTTCCATGGCTGAAACAACTTTTTATCTATAAAATTGATGACCAAAAGAGTTTTAGGCTAGCTTTAGGTTGATATCAGCTAACTCAAAAGTACAACGAATGTTACAGGTTGTATCCAATTTTGCCAAATACCCTAAATTTATAGTTTTCAACAGCTCAATTAAAAAACCATATGATTTATTACTAGACTGACTAAGGAATCACTATACATAGTAGATGGAAAAGATGTAAACTAAAAGTCATTATAGATCATCATCCATAAGTACTTGAATATACATCAATAGAATTTACATGTTTGCCCTATTCACAGTCATATGTTGGATTCTTTTTTTACGTCACGATACTTACCACTCCGTGATATCTGTCAAAGGAACGACATCTTGAACTACAACAAGTACTAAACCTAATGCACACTTACCATCCCTACCTCCTAAACTAAACCATACCCATACCATCCCTACCTCCTACACCTATTATAACAACACCTGCAGCCTAATTTTTTGCCAAATGTCCCTTTAACTGCTGGCTGTCATCCACTCTCTCATTTGTTTGCCCTCTAGCCTTCAATTCAAACTTACAATAACAAACATCTCCCTCTGATGCTCCTTCAAATCAATGTCTTCTCATTTTCAATCATGTTGTATTTTGCCTCAGCATAACTAACCGCTGAAATACGAAAGATCCAAGATAGTTACTAACCACAAGCTGGACTACGTTCCAAGTTTACAATCAAGAATTCAGTCCGCAAAAAAACAAGAAAAAAAGAAATCCGAAAAGCAAGATTCGATGGAAACAATTGAAAGAAGGCAGAACTAAGAGACAAGATCGGGACAGTAAAGAGACAAGGTCTCATGCCGGAAAAGTCAGAAAGTCAAGTCATAACTCGTAGAGTAAAATGATAACAAGCAGCTCCCATTCTGAATCCAAGAGAAAGCATAATCTCTACTCTCTGATTACAATCAAACAGTTTGTAGGAATTCAGTTCATTTGTATAAGAAATAAATATTTCTGTTTGGAATAAACTGGAATTGACTTATACACCCTTTTAAAATGTAAGAAAGCTACTATGATTTTTTTCAAGAAGCAGCATTCTGGGGCTATTATTATTTAATAACTAACAGCAAATGACATGAATGGATTAGTTCTACAATGAGATGCCACCAGATCATTTCACATCAATTAAAATATCATTTACTAATGGTTCCAAGCAACAGATTTGAGATAATTTGTATTCCACATGCTTAGAATTCTAGGGTTCGAGGCAGTCGAGCAGAGTGTTACTAACAACTAATATGCTTGAGTATCAAAACTCACTGAATGTCAACCTATGAACGCTTCCCTGATCTATTACTGTTCTGCTACGGGGTATCTATTTTCCTTGATCTCTATCACAACTACGCAGGAAACCAGAGAAAACACGCCCCGTCTATACAAAAGTAAAAAAAAGTCAACTAGGATCAATATGTCAATGAGTTGTTTTTCCTCAAATCAGTCTCTCTTAGCCGTCATGTCTCTATACAGGTATAATTTCCTATCCATCCCTGCCACCGAAGTAGTGAAATTGCTGATTACTCCCTCAAATGTTTAATTTTAACCACAAAATATAACCCTCTAAAGTTGGCCTTTCCCTAGAAATCACTATTTAACTTATAATAAACATCTTTTTAAGTATATTACTGTTATTTTTCACATCTAGTGTCTTTCCACCATCTCTCATGCCCTCCTACGTGAATCCTAAATCCTTAACTTCTGAAAAAGCACTTAAAAAGTTAATTTCTCATCAAGCGCATAACGGTCGTAATAGTGAAAGATTAGTTATCTAGTCAACTAGTAGAGTCAAACCTGCAACATTTGGAACTTTACGTGAACAGTGAAGCACATATTTGAGTACTAGAACTTTACATGAACAAATCCGCAATTCCCCAACTTTCCTGGGACAAATCTCCAAGTCCCCACATCTCCAAACATCAAGTAAGAAGAAGAAGAGGCGATCTACTAGGGTTTACCTGGAGACCGGCTCGCGACGACCGGGAGACCGGCTTCTTCTTCTCCTTATCCTTGTTCGCCGCCGTCGTCTTCGCCGCCAAAAGCCCCTTCCCTCCCTTCCCCGCCATCGCGCTCTCTCACTCACTCCCCGCTTCTCCCCCTAAAATCCACCCAAAAATCACCAAAAAATCCTCAAAAAATCGCAAAAAAGGAACAAATCCGAGCACGAAACGCGAATTGAGTAGAGAAACGAAGAGATCGAAGCAAAGTAAAGAGAAATTAATGGCGAGATCCGAAGAAGCGAGTTGGGAGAAGAGGAGCATACCCCTCTCTCTCTCTCACCCACCTTTTCCTCTCGAAGCGACGGTCGAATCGGGTTTCGTTTCGGGGGATTTTGAGGGCGATTTTGTAGTAAAAATGTACGAACACCCCTCAACTATATACGTCTTTTAAAAAGGTTCATCGTCTTTACTTTTGCTCTCTACTTTTTATAAGGTGAAAATGTACGGAAACCCTCAATAATAAGAAATTATGAAACAGCCCCATCAACTTTAAACTTTTTGAACTTGGGAATTTTATCAAATTATTATTAGTGGATTTTAGTGTATTTAATAATTTTAATCATCCTTTAGAAGATAAAATTACATCAACGAATAGTTAACAACTAATAACTTTATTAAACGTTAGTGAAATTTTTTTTAACTTAACTAGTTTTCCAAAAAATGGTAAAATTTATGAGTCTCAATAAAAAAAAAAGTAGAAGCTGAGTGGGCTGTTTCAAACTGTCCCATAGGTTAGGGGGTGTACATAAATTTCTACCTACTTTTTAATGAGCAACTAATTGAGGCTCTCTTAACTTTCAATATTTTGGAGTTAAATTAATTTTAGCTTAAAAAAATGGAATTTCATCTAATTCATTAATAATTTAATTATTCTTTAATAACTAACAGTGAACCAATGAATAGTTAATTGCTAATACAATTATAAATTTTAACAAAATTTTAACTCAAATAATTAGAATAACTTAATTTTAAAAATTGAAAATAAAGGCGGTCTCAATCAAAAAAATTAAAGTTGAGCAACTCATTTCAAAATGTCTGATAGTTGAGGGGTCTCCACACATTTTCTACCTTTTCATAACTGAGCATTTAAAAAATGGCATACTTATGTTGGGCCCCAAAAGGCCGGCCCATTATTTTGGGCCAACAAGGACAAACTATTGCATAGACCAAGTGTACCACATCATCTGTGAGCTGGGCCAATCATCCTTAAATTTTAATTTATTATAATTATGATTCAAGCCTTTTAGATAGTAAGCATTAATGAGAATTTTTTTGGCTTTTTTTTTTTTCTTTTTTTTTTTCTTTGGGTCACATGCGGTGAGAGGCTTATCCATATAAAAAGTTTGTGTCTATATCAAATTTAGAGCACATCCACAAAATAAGTGATCATGTTTCCTCATGTAGTCACTTTATCAAATGGTCCATAGAGATCTAAGAAGTTCTCAAAAGAAATTGTATCAAACATAAGTATGGGCATTATCCAAGAAATAAAATAAAATAAAATAAAGCATAATTGAAATATTGAAATGTTTACATAACCACATAAAGCTAAAAAGATAGAATAAGATCAACACTGAAGCTCATTATTCATTATAAATATCTCATTACTCCTCCATAGTAATAATTAAAGAGAAAAAAAAACAACACCACCATAAACATCTAATGCATGAGCTCAAGAACAGGAGAAGAACATATTAATCTAAATTTTAACATGAATTTAACTATGAATACCACCGCAAATTTAGTCCAACATCTCAAATGAAAGGAGGATCGCAAACTACGCGGCTCGAACCAAACAGGGAACTTAATGAGCTCAGTAATATGTAGGGTTCACTCTTTTCCATCTGCGGCACGAAGTGAGCCCAGCTGGACCGGCGCTTGGGTTTGCACCACCTTAGACGAGCCGTAGACGGAGATGTCGAGCCCCTGACCTTTCTCCTTCTCGATTTGTTCTTTGATCCAGAAGTATGTGAACCTTAGCCCATCCTAAGGGATTACAAAATGTAGCCATGTTAGCTATTTAGAGACATAACTAAATACAAAATTCGAAGGCTAAAATGCAATTTGAATAGGATGTCAAAAGATCGAGAAAGTTGAAAGGATTTGAGAGGTATCAAATAAATACGAAACAATCGTTATTCTCTAAAAGCTTAAGCTGGTAGAAAACAGTGTTTAAATACTTTTATATTTAAAAAGAGGAGATTCCGAGCGTACTCTCAGTTTCATCGTCGGGGCCCAGCCAAGTTTCTCTTTGATTAGGGTGTTGTCGGAGTTGCGGCCTCGGACGCCCTCAGGGCCGGGGATGTGATGGATGGGAAGCTGCTTGTTCTCGAAGCTGAGAACTATTTCAGCCATCTCATTCATGCTCACCATTTCGTCGCTTCCGATGTTCACCGGCTCTCGGAAATCCGATTTCGTCAACCTGAAAAACAAAATCAAAAGAACAAGAAAATTGTAAATAAATAAGAGGAAGCTCTTTTCTTGAATATGGTAGATCTAAGTTTCGAAGTAACACGGAACTAAACTTTAATCAGAATATAGGAGCAATAAACCTGTAAATATATACAAGTTTTGTAATTGTGAACATGCCTTTGGAAACCATATGTACTATTTTCATTCATGTTCTTGCCAGGGTCATGCACACGAAAACTATATTTTACATACCGCGATAGCAGCATGGCATGCATAAATACGAACTTTAAAGAAGTGTTTACACAATTTCTCACATATCCAGGGTTAAAGTTTCCCAAAAAAAAGCCCTTTGCTCAATGATCTGAGAATTTTCGACAGCGAGAATAAATCGTTTACCTCAGGACGCCTTCGACGCACTCGTCGATGAAAGTGAAGGATCGAGTCTGCAGTCCATCACCCCACATCTCAAACCTGTCAGTAGAAGTGAGAACTTTTCTGCAGAAAGCAGCAGGAGCTTTCTCCCTCCCACCTATGAAGAGAAATCACAGAAAGTCTTCATGATTAGCATAACAATGATAAGCGCAGTCGAAGCTTCTGCATATTTGAAAAGGCACAAAAATCTTTTCTTTTTTCTTCATTAAAAATCTTTGCTGCCTCCTGCGACAGCGGAAGAAGAAGCACCAAATTCGAACTTCAATTTTAGAGCCCGAAAAGCTCATTTGAGCTTCATGCTGTAGCAAAAGCTCAGGATTTTGTTTGTCGGACTAATTTCAGGCAACCTCAAAAACGCCAAAATTTTATGTATGGCGCTCAAATGTTTGAACTATCATAAATGTTCATGCATAGAAAAGGAAATTACTCAAAAATGCCCTTTTGGAGCGCATCTAGTGCATTTTCAAGTGCACTAACAATATTTTCAAGGGTGTTTTGAGGATTTTAATATACACCGACATCAGCAAAATCACATATATCTAGAGAGACACATGAGTGATTTTGAGCTTTTTTGTTCGCCGAACATTTAACTGCTGCTATTCAAAATAGAGAAGCTGCTCAAAAAGCCAAGCAAAACAAGTGCCCGTACTCTATAATCAGGTCAAAAACTACCTTTCCATGTTCCGAATGGGCCATAAATGTTGTGGAAACGCCCAACGCGGCACTCGATGCCAAAGTCCTTGGTGTAGTGCTTGCACAGTTCCTCAGTTGCGAGCTTCTCCAGGCCATAAGCATCTTGAGGCTACACATATGACAGCATAACGCAGAATTAGTTTAACTTTTTTTGTGAACTTTAAAGATCACGCAGAATTGGAAAAGAATAAGATCAACGAACCTCAGCGGGCCAAGCATCAGATTCCTTCAAGCTCACATTGGTCTCCAATTGCTTGAATTCAGGGTAAATACAGGCGCTCGAGGCATAGAAAAACCTGCACAAGAAGCAAACTTTAGCAACATTTGACCTGATACAAAACAAGACCCACATATAGCTCTACTAGAAAGCACAAACCTCTTCACGCCGTTGATCCTCGCAGCTTCGAGCATGCTGAAACTAATCATGGTGTTATTGTACATAATCACCGAATGGTTCGACTGGATAAAACCCATCCCGCCCATGTCGGCCGCGAGGTTGAAAACATGGTCCACACCGTCAGTGACCTTAAGGCAATTGTCCATCACCCTGAGATCGGCCAAGTGGAATTCGTGGCAGAACATGTCTTCATCCATATGCTCATTCTTCTTCCAGTCGGACGCGATGATGTAGTGCCCTTCGTTCTTCAAACGCCTCGCAATGTGGGACGCGATGAATCCGCCCGCGCCTGTTATGGAAATTCGCAGCTTCTCTGATGGCCAGTAAAGCTCCCTCTCTAGCTCTGCGTAGGTGTACTCGCCGTAGTTGGTTCCGTTATTTTCCGCGCCCCCCATTCTGTAGTTTACAACTTAAAAATTACTCAATCGAATGAGATAAGAGTAACAAAATTTATACAATACAATGAACAGAATGGGTAGCCAAATGTTAAGACATTGATCTACATAACAATCAACTGATCCCTTGCTATCATTCAAAGCGAACCATGTATAGCTTAAATGGAGCATAATTCTTAGTTAAATCGCCGTATGCGGCATAAATGAAGTAAGTTGCCATAATATAAGTGAATACGACAATTCCGAACTAATTCGTAACGGAAACGAATACGACAACTCTAAACTTTCAAGCAGTGGATTATATCATTTTTGCATCAAAGAGAAATTATAGATAGAAAAGGCAGTCAAACAAAGTCACATAGATTGCGAATCAAAGGAAAAAAAGGAAAGAAAACACAACTCTACCGCCTTCCTGAAGTACAAGATCAAGAAACTGGAAGAATATAACTCCAAATCAAAGCAGAGAACAAAAACTAATAAGAAGAATTTCAACTACAGCCATATAGATTTGAGAGTGGCTTTTAAACCATTCAATCTCTATTATCACCAACTTGAACTGCAATGTTCCGCGAAATTGATGCTCATAACATAGTAACTGTAAGAGTATTATTTCAACACCAAAAAGACCATCCAAGTAAAACATCAGCTTTTATCAGCATCTAATTTGCAAATTCAACTTCATGAAAAGAATTTGGGGGGGGGGGGGGGGGGGGGGGGGGGGGGGGGGGGGGGGGGGGGGGGGGGGGGGGGGGGGGGGGGGGGGGGGGGGGGGGGGGGGGGGGGGGGGGGGGGGGGGGGGGGGGGGGGGGGGGGGGGGGGGGGGGGTGATGAATAATAAGAAGCTACTAACTAAATCAGAGAAATTTTATTGAGGAAGAGAAAGAATCAGAGAATTTTGTAGCAAAACAAGTAAGTAGTACCACACAATGCAGATTCATAACATGCAAGGGCTTAATAATACAGCTTTAAGATCAAAACAAAGAAAAACACAAACAGAAAACAAATCCTTCCAATAATTTCATTGAATAACTTTGAATCAAATTATAGAGAGAGAGAAAGAGAGAGACCACCCAACTATAAGAACATACAAAGAAATTTAGAAAACTACATTATACACATAACAAAATCACTCCTTTTCCACCCTTTTAACCCAAGTTCTCCATTCCACAAAGCGAAAAACCTATAAAAATTCATCCTTTGCCCCAAAATAGAACTCAAAGAGCTCCAAAAGAGAAACCAATATCCAAAATCAAAATGTTCCTCAATACAACACAATCAAATCCACCAAAAGGCATAGTCAACGCAACCCATTCAAAGTTTTCACCATAAATTTGACAAAATACATGAGAAAGATCGAATTTTTTTGTGATTATCACGACTTTACCTCAGCGATTGCAATGCCCGAATCACCAAAAGCACGAAGAAGAAGCAAAAACCCAAAGAGAGAGAGAGAGAGAGAGAGATCTCGTGTGCCCGCTTAAGCCCCTCACCGTTCCCCTTTTATATAGAGACGAAAAAAAAAAAAAGCTTATCACTTTAAAATAAAGAAAAAATAGGAAAAATAAATGAGAAAATATTTATTATTATTATTCTACTCGGTTTATTCCTTACCACGTTTTCTCATTAGGTGTTATAAAATTCGTGCTCTGAGGGGACCGAGATATTCGACACCAAAAGTTGACCTGTATGGGTCCCACATTTCTTACATGCTGGGTTGTGGTTTGCACGTTAGACGAACGTGGGACTTGGTCCAATTAAGGGTGTGATTATTTGTGTTTTTTTTGTTTTTCTATTTTTGGACGGTTGATTTTGGTGGCGTATATGTCGTGGGTCCCCAACCCAACGATCAAGATCTGGGCTCGATGGACACCTTTCTCTTTTAAGTCATTTTGTTGGACCTGGTGCGTGGACCTGGTCCACCACGTCAGCCAAGAACTGGCATGTATTTTTTTAGTTACATAAAGTATTAGATGTGATCTGAAACATGTAAATAATAAATGTTTCAATAATTGTAACTTTTTGAAAATTTACATTCTTCAAACTCTTATTGTCAAAAAAAATGTAATAATAATAATAATATAGTACTTTTCGGTCTTATGAAATATATCTTAATGTATATTGCTTTTATTTCTACTCTAATAATAGTAGTCAGCAATGAAGTAGTTGACAAAAAAAAAATCTCCATCTAATATTGTTTAAAAAAATATATATATATTATTTTTTAATATTTTATTAAATAGTTGTTAATTAAATAATACTATATTCCTGAGTAATCTCTAGGAGTGGCAATCCAGCTCGCTGTTCGTGAGCCATGAGCTCGAAATCGAATCGCTCGTTTACTAAACGAGCCGAACACGAGTTGGGGTCAGCTCGCTCGTGTTTGGCTCAATAACAGTTCGAATACATATATTTTATATTTATATATATATATAAATAAATAATTATATATATATATAATACAATTTTTTATTATTTAATTTTTAAGCCCAATCTAAATATAAAGCCCAACTCAATTATAAAATAGCTCTTTTATAAGTAAAATTTCAACCATTAAATCAAAATCTAATGGGTAAGATTCAATAAATTTATTTTCTATATATATATATATATATATATATATATATAGAGTTGAGCTAGAATACTTCTAAGAGTATCAAGGAGGTGGTGCTTGTGGGTTTATAGCCTTTGGATTGAGATTTGGAGGGTTGGGATGATGGTGGTAGGTGGTGGTAGGTGGTGGTAGGTGGAATAGTGTTTGATCTAAAGGCTATTAGTAATTAAAAAGTAGATCCAATGGCTAAAAATGTGGAAGCACCAAGGGGTTGATACTTCCAAAAGTATTCTAGCTCAACTCTATATATATATATATATATAGAGTAGGGCTATTGTGCTATTAATAGCACAATAGCCCTTGTGCTATAAGCTTTTTAACCACCCATCAATTTTGATGGGTGGTTAAGATGAGAGAGAGGAGAGAAATTAGAGAAAAATTCAAAGAGAAGAGAAATTGAGACATACAATTTCTCTTCAATTTCTCTCCTCTCTTTCATCCTAACCACCCATCAAAATTGATGGGTGGTTAAAAAGCTTATAGCACAAGGGCTATTGTGCCATTAAAAGCACAATAGCCCTACTCTATATATATATATCCTTTTAACTTTTTATTCGTGAGCCAGCTTGTGTTCGGCTCGTTAATAAACGAACAGAATACGAGCTGAATTTTTCGGCTCGATACTTTAACGAGTCAACTCGTGTTCAACTCGTTGACACCCTAGTAATATCAAAGACTCATAATTTTGAGCTAAACTATAAAAATTCTCTCCTGCGTTTTAGCCAATATCTTATTTTCTTTTTCAGCACTGAGTTGCATTAATTTCCGCTATATTATTATGCCAAATAGAATCTAAAGTTCGAAATAAATAAACTATTAAATTCGAACATTTCACTAAATTAATTTGATGGAGATAAAATATATTATATAAAAACAAATCAATTAATATTATATACAAACTTATTTTTATAAAATTTTACAATCAAGCTCAACACTCATCTCATATTTTATATTTATTTGAGATAAATACATAGTGCATCATAATAATACTCGATATAATTTTTTATATAAGAGGGTAATTGAGGTATAAAGCCTAATTTTAAGAGATCGATCTACGGTGCACCACGGTCTAGGCACAATTCCACTATTTACGGACTCACACGTGGGCCCACAATTTTATTATACTAATTTATATTAAGCATAATAATAAAGCTTTGACCTTTTTGTTTTTATTATTATTATTATTATTATTATTTGGTTTTAAAAAAAATTTATTTGAGTCCTCTTATTAGGAAGCTTCCTCGCGCCCTACGTACTGGACCGGGGAGGAGGATATGTCACGTGTGGGGCCGTGTAAAAATGTGGGGCCCACATGTCAGCGTAGTTAACCATTACATTGATTTTTTTTTTAAGATAAAAACACTGAATAATTATGTAAAAAATAAATCATATTGGCTCAACTTTGTCGATTTTTAAATTTATTTAATTTGAATTAGTCAACAGTATTTAAATTTTAATTAATTATTTTAATAAATTTATAGTTATAAGAATTACATAAAGTATACTAATTAAACTTATAATAATAAACTGTGGATTCAAATTTTAAAATTAAAGTATCGTTTCCCGACTAAAATCAAATAAATTAAAAAATTAAATAATAAAATTAATAATTTAAAAAATTAGATAATCAACTGAAAATAATTCATAATTTACATAAATTTTATTTCATTTTATTTTTTATTAGCTTTACTTGATCCTTCTGAGAACCTTCCTTGAGCCACGCATTCAAACGGGAAAAACGAGAAGGGGTTAAAATGCGTGTTTCCCAAAATACCCTTGAAAAATCATTATTTTACATACCCTTTGAGTGTACAAACAAATTTATTTAGGAACCATTTGCGGTTAGAAACTGTGTACGTAGATGTTACTATTTATACGTTGAGATGGTAAAATTATATCCAGAAAAAAAAAAAAAAATTTTAAGAATTTTTTTTTTTTTTTTTTTGGTATATGACGTGAGTACCGAATTTGTAAGATTATTTTCAGAACAAAATTACACTTTTCGACTATTGAATTTCTTTTACTTACGCTTGATTAAATATAAGCCGTTATGCAGCAGCTGAGTCATTATCTATAAGTATAAATGCAATGGTAAAATAATTTTAGTAAATTCTATAAAGATATAAACGTAGAGAATTTACTGAACTATGGACTATTTTGAATCAACTATTCAGTCTTTTAATTTGTTTCATCTGCATTAGTCAATAATAATACTTTGACTTTACGAGATTGTACAACTAGCGACTTTTTTACAAATCACGCCCCATAAGTAGAAAAGAATAGGAGAAAAACAAAGTCTTTGTTGATTAATTCATTTAACTAACTCAAGTGGTGTAAAGAAAATAATTTACTTATAAATGAGAAGCAATGTGATCAAACAAAATAATCTAACTTGTGATTGAAACAAATTAAAAAGAAAAAGTAATTAATGAAGGAAGAGTATAAAAGAAAAAGAAAAAGAGGAGGAGGTTGTTGAAATCATACTCATGTCTAAGTCAAAAGTCGCATTCATGCAACATATGCATGTAGAATATTGAATTTGTCTCCATGATACACAAAACTTATGATAATAATAAAATAAAAATTCTCTATTAATTAACACAAGCTATAGGAGTATTATTTTTTAATTAAATAATAGGAGAGATAAAAAAAAAAAAAAAAAAATTTGGGAGAGTAATGGAGAAATTTGATGTGACCAGAATCTATTTATTAAAAGCATATTACATGTGTTTACTAATCAAAATATCATTTATTGAATCATTCATGTTCCTTAATTAATAGACAAAAAAAAATAGTCTTTTTGGTGCTATTTGGACCCTATTTAAGAAGAGTTGGTACATTAAACATCTAATTAGTTTGTTTTACTTGAATTTTTTCGGACTCTTTGCCTAATAAAGTTAGGTACATTGGTGTATGTTTTTTTTTTTTTTTTTTTGGTGAGTAAAGTACACGAATTATTCTAGTCATTATAAATTGGTCGACCTAATTAACTCAGCAACTAATACCTAAATTGTGATCCAGCTCCATCCTCGCAAGAGAAAAGAAGATCCGAGTCCAAATCAGATTAGCCTAACACTTTTGACTCTACATTTTAATGCCTTAGGTATTGTTTGGTTTGGAAATAAGCCGTACGTTCTTGATTATTTCTGGTATAGATACAACCGTTGGAATAAACAGGAGCATGACCAATTTTATGTTTGAATGAAAAATAGGTTATTTTCGAGAATAAAAAAAATAGCGTTTGAATAGTTAGATTGAAATAGTGAGAATAAGGATAATTATAATTTTAAAATAATAACTTTTAATTAATTAATGTAAAAGTATGATTGGCGTGATTCTCACTCAAAATAATATTTCATGTTTTGTTATGAACAAAGATTGGCATGATTCTCACCCAGAAACATTTACAATCGTAAATATTAGGTCAAATTCGATAACGATATGCTCCAAGGATATTCGAGTTCTTGTCATTTGCATCCTTTACAGTTGAACGAGGAGTGCAACATAAGCTGAGCTGACCTGCAAAAATATATTTTTTAATTTTCTTTTAAGATGTCAGTTGGTCACACACACCAACTCATTACGGGATTTGGCTCGGGACATTTTGTCCGAGGAGAAGGATACCTATCAAATAATCGAGGTAGCGGCGGTTGATCCACAAAAATGTTGGTTTGGTGAGGGCAAATGTAAGCCCAAGTCAAGCCCAATGTTGTTGGGCTGGGCCGACATCTGAGGCCCAACTTAATATATAGGCCTGTTCAAAATCAGACCAATCTAGCTTATATCTTCGCCCAGGATTAAATTTGATAGGATAAAACGAAAGAGCGATATCAAATTTAACAGTTTGAAAGTAATAGGTATTAGGACCGGCGGGGGTGGGTATGAAGTATGATAGGATAGATAGAATATGTTCAGAATCTCATCACAGTCATTGATTATTTTATTATCTTTGAAGCCTTCAAGTTGCTAAAACCCATGCCGGCAGCATTACTTTCTCACTGTATTCTATCTAATCCAATCTCAGCCGCCAACGGGCCCGACGTACACGAGAAATTGGTCGACTACAAAAGCAACTCTACGAAAAGGCGCATGCAGGCTCTGTACAATCTACGCAACGTACTATTTCTCGTACGAAAACATGTAACATGCATTCCACGCAATCTCAACCTGAGCCTAAATCCTGCGTTCGGTCATCTAGCGTAATCACATGGTTGGAGAGTTACGAAATTGTCGACAACCGCACATTTGTTTGGACAAGATAGATCCGCTTTTATAGTTTTGTGTAGCTAACACCGTATAGTAGAGCACTATTTGTGGGTTTAGTGAGGCAAAAGAAGAAGGGTAGGGGAGATTTATGGGCAAGGACAGAGCATAATAAGTAAGCTCTATTAATGGCCACCGTCCGTTCGGTGGTTTGATTAAATATATCGATCGGCTCTTCATTGTTTTCGCATGTAAGCGTACGTTTGTCTTACTTATTTTTGCTTCCACATTAAACTGCCGTAGTTTTTAGTACCTAAAGCTTCTGGTATATAGACGCAAAAAATTATAGGTTACATTATAAAAAATTCTCTTATAAATATATATATATTTTTTAATTTTTAAAAGTCTATATTTTACCTACTCAATATTTCAAGTTGCTGTATTTAGCCCCCCTCCGTCAGGTTTTCATCACTATTCTATCCATTTCTTATAATTTATACTGAGAGTGTTCTTTAAATTGACAAAAATATATTAAAATTTTATTTTTTCTTATAAAAAAAAGTAAGGGTAATTTGGTCATTTTGCCCTCTCCATTATACCGTACTTTTTGAAAACAAGTCTGAAATTTTAAAGGGGCAAAATGTAGGTTTTTGAAAGTTAGTGAGAAAAAATAAAAAAGAAGGTATTTATAAAAAAAAAATCTGTAATTTAGCTAAAAAAATATTAAAAAAAGAAAACTTCAGATACTCCATGTACGTGTACTATTTTTTGTTTAATATTCAGTGATTTTAATTGTATTACTTAAAGTATTTTGTGGTTTCCGTTCTTTTTTTCAGTCGTTAGCATCTCCGTTATCTTCTTCGTTAAAACTGTTATGCATCGCGCATATTGAATTATGTGAAACAACCGCTCTACTCCAAAAGCTTGAGTTACTAGATAACGGTATTTTGAATATTCACATTCAACACACTTCCTTACGTTTGGGTTCGAAATATTTTAATAGCCTTAAGACATGAACTTGAATTAAATAGAAAAATATTAACACTATTAGGAATCTGGAGGGATTCAAACTCAGAACCTCCTGTTATGAAACGACCGTTTATTATAAAAAAAAATAAGACTAAAGTACCATAACTCCGGTACTATAGATAGTATAATAGCCTCATTCAATAATCCACACCGTCAAATATGATCTAGGATATATGAAGTTCTTAGGAATAAAATTTTAATATTTTTCAACATCGTTTACCTAGTAAGTAAATCATGTCAAAATGAACGGTGAAAATTGAACAATCTTTAAAATTTGAGGATAGAACTTTTGAATTCAAGATCAAGAATGCTGACCTTCATCTAGATAGTTTAAAATATTTTTTATCAAAATTTGAATGAATTTAGATTCTTTTACACCGTTAAACTACAAACTCGCCATAGTAGCCATTGAAAATTGACAAGTTTGAAATGGTTTTTGGTCAAGTAAATTATGTCGAAAAAATATAAAATTTTATTTCTAAAAACTTCAAATACCCTAAATCAGTTTTAACGATGTGGATCGTTGATTTGAACACCCTAAGATCGAAAACGAGATTATAATACCGGAGCCCCGGTACTATAAATAGTATAGGAGCCTAACTCTTTCTCTCTCTCTCTCTCTCTCTCTCTCTCTCTCTCTCTATATATATATATATATATATATATATATATATAGAGCAGGGCTGCTGTGCTCTCAGGAGCACAGAGCCTTCCGTGCTCTTGAGCCGTTTTCGATGATGGGACTCCCGAATCGATGATCGGCTCCGCTAGATTTGATCTAGCATATTTTAAGTATCTAGAAAATAAATTTTGTGATTTTTCGATACCGTTTACTTAGTGATCTAAAAGGTTCAAAATCAACGGCTGAAAATAAAAATCTCACAAAATTGGTGATATAGCACTAAAATTTTCGATCAGAGATATTGAATTTGCTGTAGATAGTATAAAGAATTTTCTATCAAAATTTTATCTGATTTGGATACTTCTACACCGTTAAACTTGAAACGGCAGATATCAACCATTAAAAGTTGTTGATTTTGAACCCTTTAGATTGTTATGTAAATGATATCGAAAAATCGTAAAATTTATTTTGTACATACTTCAAATATGCTAGATCAAATCTAACGGAGCCGATCGTCGATTCGGAAGTCCCATCATCGAAAACGGCTCAGGAGCACGAAGGCCTTCGTGCTCCTGAGAGCACACAAGACATACTCTATATATATATATATATATATATATATATATATATATAGTGAATTATGCTACTATACTATCGTTAGTATCAAGTACTTGGTGCTATCGAGTTTTCGGCCGTTGGATAAAAGGATGTGCGGTTAGGATGATAGTGGTCTTTTAGGGTTGAGTGAGTGGTTGCTTGAATAGTATAATCTAACGGATGAAAATGATCAAATGATAAATCTAACGGCAGAAAACTTAATAATACCGAGAGCTTGATACTATCGAAAATTTAATAATACCGAGAGCTTGATACTATTGATAGTATACAGCCGGACTCATGTATAGTACATTTTCTAATGCCATTTTTTAACTAAATTTTTAGTGGGTTACAGCTTATAATATGACTTTTTTTTTTTTTTCTTTCTTTTTGCAGTTTTTCCGAAGTTTTGGATCTCACCAACTTGGTTCATTGCAGGGCATTAAAAACGGAGAATGGGAACTGTCCATAACCAGACATAAAGTCGTACATTCTGATTAGGATCAATTTATGCCACCTCTGAAGATACATCCCACCTATCCCTTTCCTAATAACTACTTGTTGATGCGTCCGTATTTATAGCGCCAAAAATTTTAAATTTCTGTTTGGATGAGTAAATATTTTGCTCGGTATATTCTTTTGATTTGCTTAAAAAATTTGTATATTTAAACAATAAGAAGTGTGATCAAATATTTAGAACAGAGTATCATATTCGGCTTTCAAGTCATTTTATCAGAATAAGATAAATCACATCGCAGGCGAAATATACTATCACACTAAATCATGAAAAGCAAAATATTTTAGAACGGAACAAATTAAACTTTCTACTTGCAATCATATTAGAATGGAGAACAGCTTATTCTGATTCTCTTTCGATACTTGAATATCTTGTTTAATAGTTTTTTTTTATATTTACTCAAAAATCTTGTAGTAGTTTGTGAAAAATAAGAATAATTAGAGGACGTAAATAAATTATATTCTACAAAATATGATCTCACAATATTAGATTACTCTACAACAGTATAGTATATGCGGCCTATAAGTTGTTTTCTTAGAACAAAATTAATCGTCTCATAAATAAAATATAATATTATCTTGAAATAAAATTATGTCTATTAGAGCTTCTGCAATGAACTAAAGTCAAGCTGATCATAGGACGCGATCATAAAAGAAAATTAAAATTCTACAGTGCAAAAATTCAAAGTGTCACACATGATGTCAAACACACACACACAAATATATATATATATATATATATATATATATATATATATATATATATATATATATATATATATATATATATTGTGATTTTTCGATATCGTTTATTTAGTGATCGAAAAGGTTCAAAATCAACGGCTGAAAATAAAAATTAATGATATAGTACTAAAATTTTCGATCAGAGATATTGAATTTGCTGTAAATAGTATAAAAATTTTTTTATTAAAATTTCATATGATTTGAATACTTTTACACCGTTAAACTTGAAACGGCAGATATCAACCATTAAAAATTGTTGATTTTGAACCCTTTAGATTGCTATGTAAATGATATCGAAAAATAGCAAAATTTATTTTCTACATATTTCAAATATGCTAGATCAAGTCTAACGGAGCCGATCGTCGATTCGGGAGTCCCATCGAAAACGACTCAGGAGCACTGAAGCCTCCGTGCTCCTGAGAGCACACAAGACCTACTCTATATATACATACCAGCACTATTATACATATACGTACATATACACATAGGGGACCATTTGTGGGTGACACAAATTATTTCCCTTGCCAAATAATTGTAGGTACGTCTATGAGTTAAGATCATAGTTAATGAAGTTGTGGTTCTCCTGTTTGCTAGAACATGCTTACATCCATGGGGGTTTCCCCACCAATTAACGTACCAATCTTTAGTTACATGGTGAGTCATAAGATATAGCTACCAACCAATCAATATTCCCTTCAATTATATATCAGTGACCATCCCGCACGATGCGGCGAGCTGATCGATTTAATTAGTTGTTATAAACTCTAACTTTAGAGCTTAGTTTCTAAATAATCAATTTATTTTATATAAAATCTACGTATAATTATGTATCTTCAGATACTTTATAATAACATGTGCTTATAACTCGATTTTATATGCTTACTCCCTGAGGCCTGATCCTTTTAAGTGCACTTGATTATCATGCTGCATTTTAAATGACTTAATTTCTTGTTTTTTGGATTTGTCACGTTCTAAATTAATCGTACTACACTGCTTAGAAAGTATATATATAGGCCAAGAATTTTAGGCATTTAGGTCTGAACCTAGAATAAAAAGAAAATTTTAAAAAAATTCATGTTAATTAAATAAAAAATAAAGTTTTAGAGGTGTTATTTGAAAATGGCCTTTAGGTGAGGGGATTTAAAAATACTTTTACCTATATATATGTATATATATCTATATGTATATGTATATATACACGAAAAATAATGAAAATCACAATATCCAAAAAAAGAAAAGAGAAACTTTTCCTTACCATTCTCCTTGAATTTATATTCCATTGCTCACTGTCTATTTCACTCAATTTTTATTCAACAATGGTTGGAGATTTTTCATATATGGGAAGTATTGTTTGAATAAAGCTACTCATATTTTAGCTTCTCACCAAAGTTAAAAAAAATAATAATAATTTCCCAAATGCCGAACTTTTAGCTATTGATTCGATAGATCTATTTTTAAATCATTCTATTTTTCAAACTTGATTTCTTTTAATTAGTTAATTATTTAATTTTTTTTTGTAATGTGTATGAATTTTTTTTTTATTTCATACAGAATTCTATCTATCAGCTAAAATTTTTTTCTTACTGTTTTATATATATATATATATATATCACTGTCATCCTAACTGTACATCCCTTTATTCAAGGGCCGAAAATCTAATAACACTAATTACGACTTGATGCTATTAATAGTATATTCTATATTTATATATATATATGTCACACTTACTATTTTATGCTTCATAATTCTTAATTATTCCTTTTCTTGTAGTTGTTGTGTGACTTACCAAACTCTCATGTATGGTACTCAGAATTTCTATCCAGAATTTCCAGATCGAGTTGAAGGGTTTGTGATATATTCCTAAAATCTCAACAATTTTTCTAAGTAGAAATTAGGTGAAAACCAAGGAGTTAGATGATATTAATTATGGGAGTTAATTGGGGCTTATTTTGTGGACTCTTGTACGACCTAACAAGGAAAGTTAACACACTGCTGAACTTATTATTGTTAAAGACCATCCAAATACAAGTAATGTTTTTCTTTTAAGAAAAAGTTTTGTCCCACCCGCTTCATTTATTAAAAAAATAAATTAAGGCACATGAATGAGATATATAATAGACCTGTGCCAAAAAGTAGAAAAGAAAAGAAGCATAATTGTAAACCTACGCGTTCAAGACGAAAAAGCATGTAGAAAAAAATCTCTAAAAAAAAAAAAAAAACCATGAACTACTAAAATTTGAAGACTGGGAGAGGTAAAATGGATGGTAAAGCTATTTGACTCTCGTACACCATCTGGAATTAAAACTAAAAGTTACGCACTAAGTACTGAAAAGTATATATATATATATATATATATATATATATATATATATATATATATATATATATATATATATATATATATATATATAGAGTCCGGCTAGTATACTATCGGTAGCATGGAGGCCTCCGTGCTACCAAGTTGTTTTCGATGATGCGGTTTCCAAATCGACGATCGGCTCCGCTAGACTTGATCTGCACTATTGAAAGTGTTTGGAAACTAAATTTCATAATTTTTCAATATCATTTACCTATCAAACGAGTAGTCGAAAAATGAATGGCTGAAAATAAAAATTTCATAAAAATTGATGATAAAAGGCTTAAATTTAAGATCAGAGATACTGATCTTACTCTAAATAGTTAAAAAAAATTTCTATAAAATTTTTATCAGATTTGGATTGTTTTACACCGTTAAACTTACAAACACATCTCATCTACCATTGAAATTGTCAATTTTGAGATCCTTTGACCACTAGCCAAATAATGTCGAAACATTATGAAATTTAGTTTCCAAACACTTTCAATAGTGTAGATCAAGTCTAGCGGAGCCGATCGTCGATTTGGAAGCCGCATCATCGAAAACAACTTGGTAGCACGAAGGCCTCCATGTTACCGATAGTATACCAGCCTAGCTCTATATATATATATATATATATATATATATATATATATATATATATATATATATGCTACACTGATTATTACCATCAAATAAAAACTTATTCCCCCCAACCCCCATGTTCATTTCTTTTTCCCATTAATTCTTTGACCAAATGCTAGCTCTTGCATTTCCACTCCACATGCACACATCAATGAGAACTCTATTAAGTACCATATAAAGCAGATTCTTCGCTATCTTTCAACATCTGTTGGTTTCTCTCTCTCTCTCTCTCTCTCTCTTACACACTTGTTTGTGTCTTCTAAAAACATAATGCTATGCCTACAAACAACTTTTGGATTTTTTCTTTTTTCCCCTTCCCTTTTGAGATGCACATGGGGCACAATAAGGTATGTACACATCTAATTAATTACTACTAGGCCCACATGAGCGTTTGGCTTGTAATAATCTATATAAACTCGTCGGTATCGTTTGGTTTGGGAATAAGCTATTTTAGATTATTTCTGAAATAAATATATTTTTTGGAATAAGTAGGAAAAAAATTAATTTTACGTTTGGATGAAACCTGAGTTTTTCTCGGGAATAAGCAAAATAACGTTTGGATAGATTGGAATGGTAATAATAAGAATAATATATTATTAATTAATAAATAAAAATATTAATTAAATAATAATTTAACTTATTAAATTTACTAATTAATCATGAATATTGCTAAATAATCGTAAATGTTAATTAATAAATTAATTAATAATTATTAATTTAATTAATCACAAGTAAATTAATAAATAAATTAGTTAATAACAGTCAGATAATTAAATTAGTCAAAATATTAATTAATTAATCAATAAAAATATTGGTTATTGAATAAGTACACTAAATACTTAATTATTTAATTAGAAAATTAATTAAAATAATAAATTAATTACTCAAATAGCTAATTAAATATTTATTAAAAGTAATAAATTAAGTAGTACAATTAATAATTTTATAATAAAATTATTATATTATAATATATAACATATTATTTCTATATAATTTAGTTTAATTCAATTTATAATATTAATAAAACATGAAAATAAACTTTGGAATAACACTATTCCGTCAAAATGGTGGAATGGTAAATTCCAAGCTATTCCAGAATAGTCGGGAATAACAAGGTTTGACCGGAATAAAATATTCCGGCAAAAAAACATTCCGTTTGGCGGAATAGCGGGGATAACTTTCGTTATCCCCACTTTATTCCCGAACCAAACAGGGCGTAGATTATAACAATCCCTCTCGAGTTTAGCCGATAATTTTTAGATTTTTAGTAGTAAAGAAAAAACTGATCATGTGAAATTTATGGCCTTTGATGAGAGTACGAACTATAGGAATATTACAAGAAAAAGATGATTGGCGAGAGTACATTGAATTGGTGATCGTGCATGCATGTGCTCATGTTCTTATATATATATCGTACATTAACATTACAAAACATGCATGTTGAATGAAAGCGTATTCGGTACTATATTTAAAAAGAAGTGGGATATAACCCGGTTTACAATAATAATAATAATGATGTTTTTAGTTATTTTGCTTTAAAGAATAATTAACACTAACTCTTCTTCGCAAGAAAGGAAAAAGAAGTAGAATAATATGCATGAGAAGAGCCTACGATCGACCAAAAGAACCCAAGAAGGAAAAAAAAAAAAAAAAAAAAACTATATCTATCAAAACTTTTAGTGTAATTTAAAATTACCATCACTTTGAGTTTTAAGATCGAACAAAATAACATCCGAGCTTATTAATATTGGAGGTAATTAATTAATCTTTCATAGTAAATTTTTTTTTAAAAGATGATTTTATATGAGCACGGAAGGGCTCCGTACTTCCAAAAGCATACCAGCCTCACTCTATATATATATTTCACATTAGATAATTAATAGCCGCTAGGAACAGATTTTGAGCTTCTAGTAGTGATCACTGGTGGAGAGACACGGCAAAAGAATGAGAAAAGCCAATTTAGTATAATACCCCAATTGAGGTGAGGGTGTAAGCAAGAAATCTTTGTTACGTGCACAGTATTTATTGGATATTCCTGCGAAGATATTTCTTTTACATGCATATGGTCATCACGTGCCCCCCACAGTATTAAAATTTACTCCATTATTATTATTATTATGTCCTTTATGGAGTAGAACTTGAATAATATCAGCAGTATTATTACTATTTAAAATAAGGTCTAGACATTCGATTTGGAACACAAAAATTGTATTATCACTTTTTGAATAATATTCATTTTCAGTCCTTCATTTTATGTCCACTTGATGAACAAGAAAACTATATCGAAAAAATATGAAATTTGATTTCTAAATAGTTTAAAAGGTCTGGATCATGTTCAACGGTGCCGATCATCGGTTTGGAAACTCTATCATCGAAAAAAAATCGGTAGTAAACTGAGCCGTTTACTACCGATAGTATTCCAGTCCTACTCGTTCTTCATGATCATATAAATAAATAAAATATAATTTAATATTTAGATTTGAAAGGACAAACGGATCAAAATCATTTAGCCACCCAATAAATAAGGTGATTTGAAATAACACATTGAATGTATAAGTTATGTACGTGTAGATTATCACCATGAGATCGATATTGAAGAGTCACATTGCATATTTAAGATCTATTGTCACCATGAATATGATGAAATGTAAAACCACTTGCATATTTTCCGGTGTGTAAGTTATCAAATGAAAGATCTAAAGTCTGAATGAATGTGACATTTTTCACTGTTAGATCTATTTAACTTAAAGATAATAAAAGAGTGTTATAGTTAAATATAATAACTTACAAAGTACGGGATAGAGTTTTTTTTTTTTTTTTTTTTTTTTTTTTTTTTGAGAGAGAAAGGTAGCAGGCTACCCGCTTCGTTTATTTCTTTGAGAAATAAACTTAGCTAAAAATGTGAATCAATTAGGATTCGAACTCGGGACCTCGAGTATCAACCATCAAATATTTTGCCACTTGCGCTAGGGATGGTCGGTAAAGTGGGGAAAGAGTTAAGACACAAAATGGCTATCTATCTTAAGTTTGGTGATCGGAAGCTAGCAAAATGGTGCAAATTCATGAAGAAAAGTTAAGAAGGAATCGGAGGCAAACGTTGGCATTGGTAAGATAATTTTATTTATTTTGAATATGTGTGGGTTGTAAAATAATAGTCCATGAATATTGACTATTCCTCTCTCTCTCTCTCCTCTCTGTGCCCCCTCTTTAATTTTTCTCTCTCTACATTCATATATGCCTACACCCGGTGTTCATGTGTGCGTGTGCATATAATTAAGTCCAACTAAGGTGCTTTTAGAAATATGGAGGTCTCTATACTTCTAGTCATTTTTTATGATGAAACTTTCGAATGGACAAGCCAGCTCTATTAAATTTAATCTAGAGTATTTAAAGTAATTAAAAAAATTTACAAAAAATGATGATACCATAGTAAAAGTTTAGATCAGAAATACTATTTTACTTTAGATAGTATAAAAAAAAAATCAATATTTATTTGACCTAAATATTTTTACACTGTTAAACTGACGAAACTACTACACGCCACGCTATTTTATCCGTCAAACACATTTGTTTTAAAGACGACTGAAATTGAGGCCAAATAGCAATTATAGCAATCCAATCTTTTAAAGCGGGAAAGGAGACTACATAACTCAGCAAAATGGTACAGATCATTGAAAACATAAGATCAAAAAAAAAAAAAAAAAAAAAAAAAAAGGTGGGGGAGAGGTGATTATGTTTATACAATATGGGTGCATGGTTTATGGATGTATACTAATTAATACACCTGATGCAAGAATATATATTTTCCTCTCTCTCTCTCTCTCTCTCTCTCTCTCTCCCCTATAAATACACATCCACCCTTTCCTCATGAACTCACTTCCTCTCCTCACACCACCCTGATCACTTACTACCCCACTTTTAATTCTTCTCTTCTTCTCTTCTTTCTCATCATCATCATCATCATCATCATCCATATATAGATATAGCATACATTTCTTTTGAGTTAAAAAAAAAAAAAAAAAAAAAAAAGCCAAGCAGTAGTAGCTAGTAGATCAATTAATTAAGTGCTTGTCTCAATATATATATATATATATATATATATATATATATATATATATATATATATATATATATATATATATATAATTGCTTCTCCATTAACCAAGCCAACAAGTAACATGGACAATATTGCTGCTGATCATAATCCCACGAAGCTCTCCAAAACACTGAACCAAATCAAGCTCCTCTACCACCACCTCATCTCCTACTCCCCCCACCTCCTCCTCCTCCTCCTCCTCCTCCCCCACCTCCACTCCCTCTCCTCCCTCTCCCTCTCCCTCTCCTCCCTCCCCCGCCACCTCACCCTCACCACCTCCCCTACCACCACCACTCTCCTCCTCATCGCATTCTCCTTCCTCGCCTTCCACCTCCTCCGGCCCCGGCGCCGGCCGGTCTACCTCGTCGACCACGCCTGCTTCAAGCCGCCGCCCGCCAACAAGACGACGCGCGCCACCGTCGTGAAGCAGTTCAACGCCTACAGCTCGCCGAGAGGCGGCGGCGGCGACAGCCTCGACTTCCAGCGGCGGATGCTGGAGCGGTCGGGGCTCGGGGAGGAGACCTACTTCCCCTCCTCCCTCCTCAGCTCCCCCATCAACCCCTGCATGGCCACCGCCCGGGAGGAGGCCGAGGCCGCCGTCTTCGGCGCCGTCGACGCGCTGCTCGCCAAGACCGCCCTGCCCGCCAAGGAGATCGGCGTCGTCGTCGTCAACTGCAGCCTCTACAACCCCACGCCGTCCTTCTCCGCCATGATCGTCAACAGGTATATATATATCAGAACATTTTTACGGTAACCGATTGCTTCACATTGTATCAGAACATCGGCTAAATATATACAAAATTTACTTGAACTTTCAATTATACTTTAGCTTTCAAATTTAAGCTAATTACTTATTTCAATAAATTTATAGCTGTGAGAATTACCTGAAGTGTACTAGCTGAAAACGACACATTCAAATTTTAAAGTCAAAATACTGTTGACCGGCCGGCTAAGTTGTTTTCGTAATATGTTGTTTTTCACAGGTATAAGATGAGAGGGAACGTCGTCACTTACAATCTTGGAGGGATGGGATGTAGTGCGGGGCTCATTGCTATTGATCTAGCCAAGAATCTTCTTCAGGTATGCTTCTTCTCCAAGTATTATTACTCATGCGCATGATAAATATTAGATAAATTATATATATATATATATATATATATATATATGTACCGACCAAATATCAAATTAGAATGAATTTCATATAATATCAAATGTAGGAACTAAACTCGAAACCACTTGGAGTGGAGGAGAATTTTTCTGCGCCTGCTAACATAATATATATTTAAAATTCGATCTACAATCAGTGTTAATAATTCTCACGTACCAAAAAAAATGTTGTCACATATCCACAATCTCATATTGAAAAATGGGTAAGAAAATTAATTCGTAAAATGTTTAGAAAATTTATTGTTTTGGTGTCCACACACACCTTTTTTTCGTTAAAGTGGGATTTAATTCCGGATCTCATATAACCTAGAAGGGAGCATCTACCAACTTTTTTTGGCAGTAGCATGTGGTCTATAAATAATCAAACGCGTATATTAATTTTATTTGTACGTATTGTTATCTAGTATTTTGTTTTAGACTATTTGAAGCATAATAATGCGCAAGTACTTTGCTGTTTAGAAACATAGGCACATCACTGTGGGAATGTTTCAAGCGTATGTTGATTGGGCTTGTATTTATTTAGGGTTAAATGCGCCAAGAACATTCAAACTTTAGCCCATTAATTTGTAGATAACCATAATTCTATATTTTTTATCTGAACTTTTTTTAAAAAATTAATTGACTATCTCGGCTTATGTTTTTAACAATTTAAGGTGACTGACATTAGCCAAATTTTTAAAAAATAATAAAAGACGCATGCTGACAATATAAAAGGGTCTTCTTAATGTCAAAATTTAGTCTTAGATTACAGAATTTGGTTTTTAGTATTTAATCTTTTTTACAAATTAAATATGATAGTTATGGTTAATTTTACCCATGAAAGAGTTTTATTGCATTAAAAATACTCATCCATATCATTGCCAAATATTCTTTTTATTGTTTCTCAACTAATAGCTATTGTTAATTGCTTTAAATTGATGGAATACGAATTTAGATAGGTAACTGTAAAATTTTAAGAGTTTGGTTGGAAAATATAAATTTTTGAAAACTTAAGTGGGTATCTGTGAATTGGCAAAAATTCTGATGGTTCTAGTGCATTTAACTGATTTTTTAATCTTTTTTTTGTTTTTGAAAAAAATAAAAGGTATAGATGGGGGCTTGTATTGAGCTCCTATGCTTTTAAAAGTACCAAGATATTGGTGCTTATAGATTTTCAGCCATTGGATTAAAGAATATGCGGTTAGAATGATGTAGGCCCCCTAGGGTTGATTGAATAGTATGATCTAACGGGTGGAAATAATCCAAGAGATAGATCTAACGGTAATAAATTTACAAGCACCAAGTGCTTCGTACTTTTACAAGCACCATAGCTATATATATATATATATATATAAAAGATAAAAATACAGAGACCAAGGGGTAGTGTGGTCTCATTAAATGCCAATAAGTTGTTCATGTTTGGTTTAATGGTTATTGATGGCATAAGTCTATTTCTTACTTGATTTATTCTCTAGATTTGATTCGTTTCTAAGTAAGTTTTGTTTGTTTTCAATTTAGTTATACTGTTCATATGTGTACCATGATGTACAAAATTTCTATTAATTGTGCGCAAAATTTAAAAATTTGAATTGATTCCAATATATAAATTAAAATTTGAATTTAGATTTAAATTGATATATCAAACTCAAAATTTGAAGTTAATTAAGTAGTTATTAGAGAAATAGGTCTACTTATCAGCCAATTTATTTTTCAAACAAATCATGGATTCAAATTTTAAATTATGAAACCAAACTTAAATTTAAAGTTAATTTTAAATCCATTATTTGCATCTAAAAAATTGTTAATTTGATAGGTCTATTTTTAAACTATTTTATTTTTCAAACCTAATTTATTTTTAGTTAGTTAATTATTTTTTATTTAGTTACATGAAAAAAATAGAAAGAGAGAGATTAGTGGATACCGTAAATATTTTTTATGTGTGTTTCCTGATATATAAATTTTTTCATTGGTCAACTCAAAATTTTCTATTTGCTTATGTGTGTGTGTGTGTATATATATATATATATAGAGAGAGAGAGAGAGAGAGAGAGAGAGAGAGAGAGAGAGAGAGAATGCAAAAGGATTTGAGTATTATATCCAAGATCGAGATAGACACAACCTAATGAGTTATGTTTACTTATTAACCATTTTTTCAAGTAAACTTGTGGCAAGTTTGGTCTTTTCATCACTTTATTTAAATTTGACTCAAAATTCATTTGGGTTTGAATTTGATTTCAGATTTCAAGCCAAATTCGGATAGAAATAGTCTCAAACACACTGAAAATTTGAATATGAGTGTAAACTCCAACGCGCTGAGAGAAAAAAGAGTCCTTAAAAACTCCTAGCAATACAAACGAAACCACATAGCACCTACATGGAAATACGCTATACTGCGTGCTCTGCCTTTGTAAGTTCTGATCTTGTAATTCATCGAGGACAGTATCAGACACTGACACAGAATCAGTTAATGGTATTCAATTATATTCAGATATTATTACACATTCATGAGGCTTACACCCCCCCTCTTTAGTGTGCACAGTATCATTTAGTTTTGCATTTGCAGTGAGCTCAGAAACAGGAATCCCCTGAGTCAATTTATTAATCCCATGTTCTCCCACATCCCACACTCACATCCATACACCCCATGCATAAGCCTCCAAATGTTCAATCTTAATGGAGGGCCCCATAGTTTTGGACACATGTCATAGATTTAGTGGCCCAATCCACTTTAGAGAGAGAGAGAGAGAGAGAGAGAGAGAGAGAGAGAGAGAGAGAGGGACAACCCATGAGGGTACCTGGGTATGGGCTCAGTATGTATGTATCCACCACATGCTTACCCGAGAGAGAGATGGGTATAGCCATTAAAAGGAGTGGGCAGAGTATGCACTGGAAGGAGGAATTCCTTCATGGACATGGTCCACCACATTCCGTCCTGGACCGACTAGAGATTTGCCCTCTTTATGCTAATATATAAATTCCCACCGCCCGCTGAGCTGCAACTTTTTCTATAGTAAATGAGAAGGAAATGTCACATCCGCAACTAATTTTGCAAAATATCTACAAACTGATGTGTCTGAATGCATCTATCAATGAATCGCAGTTACTTAAATAGTACAGAAAGTAGAGATAAAATGAGGGACAGATTTAGAGAGAGAGAGAGAGAGAGAGAGTCTATGACTGGGTTTGGTGGACTAAGTCCATGTGATGATTTCTCCCCTTAGTAGGGTGGGTGGGTGGGTGGGAAGTTAATACCCCTCTCCTGCTACCTATATGGAAAGTAGAAAGAGATACAATTAATATATTTCAGTAGAAAAAAAGTCAAATTTGATGAGTGAGTGAGTGAGTGAGTGAGTGAGTAACTGCACCAACAACATCTTCAGAATTATCTGCACAATCTTCTGGCCAGAGTGCAGAAATGTTTGACCAGAAATAGGGCAGGCTATTGAGGGTTTGAGAAGCCAACCTTTTCAGCATCTTTAGGTGCTACTTATGCTCCCCTTAATAGTACAAAAAAGAATTGGGACCACAACCTTATTGAATTGGATCCTGGGCAAGGAAATTATTGCATGGAGCTGATGCCTTAAAGCCAAAATTTAAGCAGTTAAAAGCAGTTTGCAGCAGTCACAAAGATTTTAATATCATAATTGCAAGTTTCAAAAACATTTTTTTGTATGAAAAAGAATTAATATATCTTTCTAACTAACATCTTGTTCTGTTGATCTTCTTAGATCTTGCAGATTATTGTTCTTTTCTTTTTCAATATTATGGGCCAAAAAAAACTATTACAAGTGTTGGGTCCTTTTTGAGTAGAGAGACAATGATCAAAGAAATCTTGAATGCCAAAATTAATCTGCTGTCACTTAGCATTTCAGTACTGCACATGGAAAGAGATACACTGCATTAATGAGCAGATTCAGTTACTATATAGCTTGTGACTTGAATAGAAAAATTGGGTGTGAGGGTTAGGGCACAATTTAGGGCCAGGTCCAAGCCTAGGTTGGCACAGATGTGATACATGGTAGGTCTAAAGAGATTCTGCTCAGTACAGAGTTGCTTTAAATAAGTAGCAGGCATCATCATCACCTTCTCTGTTATTACTTTAAACTTTAATGTAAGACTGTTGAAGTGATTAAATGAAAAGATTACTAGTCCTCTACTCCAAAAAGCACTTTTGCAGAAGCTTCTATCAAGCCAAACAGGCTCATAAGTCGCTCGAATGGATCTGAACTCGATATTGAAGGTTCAACATTCACAATAGTTGTTGAGATTTGCCTCGTCCAACAGGAATCATCTAAAATTCGTTAGCCTGAATCTTAAATTTTCATTTTCATCATTTTCATCTTAAATCATCTCCGCTAATCCAATCTTAAATTCGTTTAGGTACATCCAAATACCTATGCATTAGTGGTGAGCACTGAGAACATGACTCTCAACGCCTACTTAGGCAGCAACCGCTCGATGCTCGTCACAAACAGCCTTTTCCGCATGGGCGGTGCAGCCATCCTCCTCTCCAACCGCCCGTCCGACCGCCGCCACGCCAAGTACCGGCTCGTCCACACCGTCCGTGTCCATAAAGGATCGGATGATCGGCATTACACTTGCGTCACCCAAGAAGAAGACAACGAAGGAAAAGTCGGGGTAGCTCTCTCGAAAGATCTAATGAGTGTCGCGGGTGAAGCCCTAAAGACCAACATAACAACCCTAGGCCCGCTGGTCCTTCCGATCTCCGAGCAGCTACTATTTTTAGCAACTATTGTTCTGAAAAAGGTCTTCAACTTGCATATCAAGTCCTATGTTCCCGATTTCAAATTAGCCTTCGAGCACTTCTGCATCCACGCGGGTGGGCGTGGAGTGCTCGACGAGCTCGAGAAGAGCCTAAAGTTGAGCCCATGGCACATGGAACCTTCCAGAATGACTCTCTACAGGTTCGGCAACACTTCTAGTAGTTCATTGTGGTATGAGTTAGCCTATTGTGAAGCTAAGGGACGGATCAAGAAAGGCGATCGGGTTTGGCAGATCGCATTTGGGTCGGGGTTCAAGTGCAACAGTGCAGTCTGGCAGGCGATCAGGACAGTCGATCGGGTGAAGGAGAACCCTTGGATCGAGGAGATAGAGAAGTTCCCAGTCCATGTGCCCAAAGTTGTGCCAATTGTTGCATAAGTTCAAGTGCAATTGTGTGTCGAGTTATATTCTAGGGTTTAGGTCTTCTTTATGCTTGTAGCCTTTGAGGTAGTTGAATTGTCGCATATTATGTATTTTGTGATTGCATATATATGATCACTAAGTTTATATAATTCGGTTATAAATAGTTCAATATGTGTTCTCTATATGCAAATTATTTATCATGTGTAATGAGCAAATGTAAGGCAAATAAGTAAATTACAAAATCAATATACACATTATCTAGAATTAGAAAAATAATCCATTCTCAAGCTAAATAACCAGAGTATCAAACACTAGCTAAATAGTTATGCTTAGCAATTGAAACACCAAAGATTACAAATAAAATAAACCATAATCATTGAGAAACAAAGTAACCGTATGTATTATCATAATTCACAACTGATACATCAGGAAGATAAAATATGCACAAACAGGGTTTAACCAGAATATTTTGTTTAAGTAACAAGAAAGAGAGTATACAAAAGAATCCTCATACAGAAAACCTGAACCCAGAAAAAAAAAAACAAAAAAAAAAGCCATTCAAATTGGACACAACTTTTTATTTCATTGTATAGAACAAAAAAAAAGTGTATCTATGCTTAATACAGCTTAAAAGAAGTAATAAGGGATACCTCAATCCGAGTCTGGCATTGAAAACTGACGAAAAATGTTGAATCCAACCTCTGCATCAACCTTCATTAACCTGTGTAGATAACATAAAACACAACTAATTTCGCCCCACTTATGATGCCTCTTATCCGAGGAAATAAACTCATGAACAACACCATCAACAACCACACTACTACAACCCGCTGCCTTCTTAACTCCTTTCCTCTCCATTATTTCTCTAATCTTATCGCAATCACTCCACTGCTCACAAGAAGCATAAACATTAGAAAGCAAAACGTAGCCAACTTCTTCGTCAGGTTCAAGCTCGAGAAGTGCTTTTGAAGCGGCTTCTGCAAGGTCCGTGTTTTGATAAGCTTTAGAAGCGCTTAAAATGGAACCCCATATAGACCGAGTTGGTTTCATGGGCATTTTCTTAATCAAATCTACTGCCTCAAAAAGCCTCCCCGATCGGGAGAGGAGATCAACCATGCACCCATAGTGCTCCGCTCCAGGCTCAAATTTGTAAATCTCCCTCATATTCTCAAAAATTCTATTACCAGTATCGACAAGTCCGGAATGAGTACAAGCGGTAAGAGCTGCAATCAAAGTGACACTATTAGGGACCAATCCTTGTCTCTCCATTTCCCGAAAGAGTTCGATTGATTTCAGTCCATGGCCGTGAAATGCGAGCCCTGCTATCATAGCCGTCCAAACTGTAATATCCTTGTCTGCGACCTTTTCAAAAACTATGCGGGAGCATTCGATCTTTCCACATTTGGAGTACATATCGATTAATGCCGACCCCAAAAAAGCATCCTCAAGTCCATATGCCTTCACCACCCAACCATGTATAGTTCTCCCTTGGTTTAACACACCTGTTTCGGTTGCAGTGCCTACCAAAGCAATAAAAGTAACCTTATCAGGTTTCATATTTTGAGCGAGTAAATCATCGAACAGTCTCATAATTGTCGTGAGATCCTTTCTTCGCGCGTAACCAGCGAGAAGGGAGTTCCACGAAACAAGGTCTCTGCGAGGGGCTTCGCTGAAAAATTTGCTCGCAAGTTCCAATTCTCCGATATTAGCAAACCCGGAGATGATCGTGTTCCACGAAACATCATCTTTCTCATAGAAACCACAAAATAATTTCCTGGCTATATTCATCTCCTCACACTTTGCATACATATCTAAAATTGCATTATTCAAAATCAAGCCCCGGCCACCGAGTGACATCCGGCGTATAATAAAGCCGTGAATAGCTTTTCCAAGAAGTAGACATTTAAGATTTCCGGTACACATGAGAAGAGCCACCATGGTGTACTGATCCGGTTCGGTACCTGAAGAAGCCATCTCACGAAACAGTTCGATTGCTTCTGAGATAAGCCGTTTTCTGGCATACCCAGAAAGCATTATGTTATAGGAGACGACATCGTGTTTTGACATATACCGAAACACCATTCGAGCGAGAGATACTTCTCCTACCTCAAAGTACATCTTGATGAGAGAATTTTGTACATAGACATGCGAACTGAAGCCGTTGATAACAACGTGAACGTGAATCTGCTTTCCTATCGATAAGCGATTTGGAGACTTAAGCAGCGCTAGAAGAGTGTGTTCATCGGGAAAAGTGCTTTCCGAAAGCAGCATCAGCTCGTAGAAGCCGATCGCTTGGCTTGATGAGAAGGAAAAGGCCGATATCATAAGGTTGTAAATGTAGAGGTTGGGGTGGGGAGTAAAGTGCTTAAACAGGAGAAGTGCTTCTTGCAGAAGCGCGGGGTGAGAAACGGTGGCGAAATATAGGAGCCTACTCATCGGAAATGTTGAATTGATAAGACGATATCGCATAATTTGGGCCAAAATCTGCTTAAAATGTTCGGCGTTGTCACACCTTTCGAGAAGAAAAAGTGCAGGGTGTTCGAGCCGCAGCGAGACAGTCGGGTCCCAACTGCTTCTACCAGAAGCAGAAGCCGCAGAATAGCACGAGAATACATAACGATTACGGCAAATTAAGGAATTAACCACACTAATTCTTCGGCAATTTATCATAGAAAAAAGCAGGATAAAATTAGTGAGCATATGATACTATAGTAAGAGGTCATTAGTACTCATTAATAGCAATGTGAAGCAACACAGAAATAAAAAGAAAATTGAGAAGAGAGAGAGAGAGATCGAAGTACCAGCAAAGACCATACAAGTCGTCAAAATTAGGATTAGGGTTTCACTCAAACCCCCTACTTCGACCATGAAACCCTGTAATTTTTTTTTTGTTTTCCAAATGCCACAATTTTTTGGAAAAGGCCTAATCTTTACACCCAAAAAGAAAAGAAAAAAAAAACTATAAATTTCAGTTTATTGCTTCATATACGATCAGAAAATCCAAACGGACACCAACAAAAAAAAAGATCTCTTTCAAATTCTTTTCCTTCATTTATCATGGTTTACCAATTATGAGGCATTTATATAGAGAAAAAAAAAAAGGAGGGGTTTTTAAACCCTTACAAACGCTTAGTTGCCTCCGCCGTCTCCGGCGGCGGCGGCGGCGGCGGAGGGTGGTGGATGCGGCGGCGGAGAGAGGGTAGGGGAGAAGCGGGGGTTTAGGAATGTTTTTTAACGGTGCGGGAGGTGTTAATGGGTTCGGATCTAATTGCTTTAATGGACCTGATTTGGGAATTGAGATTGGGCCAAATGTACACTAGGCATTGCAATTTCCTTTTTTTTTCTTATTTTGACGTGACCACATAGGTTTAGCCCGTATGCCTCCTAAACCCCGTTCCCCCATAACCTACTCGAGAAGGGCTGGAACTTAAATTCCGAAAGATACCCGCTACAGAGGGTCGAATTTTCGACCTTCGAATCTCCCACAATATACACCAAGCGGCCTATTGGCTCGGTGTGGCATTACAATTTCTACTGTAGATAGATATTTATACATACATCAACAATCATAAGAAATATATTCTGTAATATCCGGAGCATCTTCAGTGTAATATTTCATCAATTATTCAGTGTACTTGTTGTAATTCAACTAGTTATTCTCCAAGTAGCCACCGGTTAAAATAGTTAGTTGTTACTTGTTTTTCAGCATGAGTACTTTATAGAATAGTTGATTTATTATTCGACCTTGCTTATGCGTTTCATCAGGTAAAAAAAAAACAAAAAAATGGTTTTGAGCCCCAGTAGGGGGTGTTCTTTCTTTTGGAAAAAATACTTTTTTTCATAAAAAACTTTTTGCAAAAACCGTCTTTGTTCCATGCTTTTCCGAGTAACCAAACACACCATTAGCTTCTCTGATTTTACACACCAAAATTGGAAGAAAAAAAAAAGAAAAAAGAGTCATGCCTGGAACGATATCTTACGAGGCCATGATTGAAAACTAGCACATCATTCAACAGATTGCAAGGAAACAGATTTTCAGATTCCAAATTGTGCGCGAAGGATTGAAAGTCTCAAACAAATTTGACTTCGTACTAGGATTTGGGCATAAGAAAGTTTCAGCACACGGAAAAGTAAAAGAGAGCAAACTGAAAATAGAAACAACTAACTTTATTCAAAAACAATGTGTGTAAGAACAAATGTTTAAACAGCCAAGCATTATAAATAGTAGACAACAACATAAGGACTTATTTTTATAGCCCGAATGTACAGGGGAGTACAGCTCACACACAAATGAAGTTGGTCGGCGAAACTCAAATTCCGAACAGCCCTCGAGAAATTCTTATTCTGCCAATATATTGTTGGAAAAAGAATGACATAATGATCGATGAGTGTCAAAGAAATTCGCCGCGAGTATATAAAGAGACGATGTAGGACTAAAAGAGAATGGCAATAAGAAAGGTTCCAACTGCTAAGCTACAGAAAGAACTACAAAGAATAGAAGAGGAAAGCGGTCTCAAAAGTTATTTATGAATGTTGCATTGTTGCAAGAAGGGGTTATCGTAGTTAACGAACTTATTCCAGTAGCCTCTGTACTTTGGGATTGAAATCTCAAGCCACGGCTTCATGTTACCATCGTAATGAATAACCGCCGCTCTCTCAATTTCATAACTTTCTAGATTTGTGTCGTGGCCGAGCCCAAGTACGTGCCACCGCCTGTCAAGAGCCATCGTGTGGTTGTAGAAGACCATCTGTCCCAGTGGCAGGCTACCTACTTTCCACAACTGCCTCCTCTTTCCCTGCCAAGTGCCAAGAGAGAGAGACAGAGAATTTTCAAATAATATTCGAGGAGAAAAAGAAATTTTATTCAGAAATCATTTCTCAGCAATTAATAAGAACTTTTATCATTTTTTATCTTAAGTCGTAAAAAGTAGAGTAACCAGCCCCTTCTCTGACAGGTTTTCATCTGCCCCAGCCTTTATCTAAATCGATCTTTTTAAAGCCAGGCAGCTGTTGCCATAAGACAAATTTCCATGCCCATAATTTTAGAAAAAATAAAGAATAATCACAAAAATATTCTTCTTACCGCTTGAAGCCAATTATGGTAACTCGTTGTTAAACCACGTCTACGCCACTCATTAAGATCAAAAATATTCATCCCAAATGCCCATATGCATGATTTTGCGTCGAAGCTATCTTGAATAGTTGGGTCTGAGAAGTTCAGAAAACTCTTCAATCGATTCAGTGTCTCACCCTCGCTACATGTCTCAACCACTCCAACAACTTTACCTTTCATATCCATTTTCCATAATTCACTCAAATCCCTTTGCACCATCACATCATGGTCCAAAAGTACAATTTTACTCAAATAAGGGAAAATTTCTGGCAAATAAAACCGGAGGTGGTTGAGCGGCGAAGTGAATCTTGGATCCTTTAGCCCTGATTGCTTGAAAGTTGAACCGAAATTTGAGGGTAGCCATTGTTGAAAATTATCCAAGCTTTCGATATGAATAGTGGCTGGATGAGGAGAATTCAATAAAAACCACATTTTCATAGCTGGGAAGTTCAGAGAATCAGTCACCACATGAAACACAACTTTATCCGGCTCCTGCAAGAGAAGATATAAGATCAAAATTACAGGGGGAAAAAAAAGACTATAGACGTAACTATAGTATGCAGTTGTCCATTTTAAAATATACTTGGAGATTGAAAAAGAGTGGCAAATATTCAATCTAATATACCAGACTACTTTTTAACTTTTCTGTTCTTTCTCCACATACATAAGCTTCAATGATTGTTAACTAAGCAAGAGAAACAAAGAAAACAAAAACACAAATTTACCACTCACAGAGTAGTGCCTATCGAATTTTTCAGAAAAATATGTGCAATTCTGAGTAGAGATTGTTATTAAACAGTTAATAGCAAATGAAGCTGTAAATCAACAGTGCTTACAAGGAAATGTTTAGAGAGACCAACTAACTGCATTGACTTGTCATACACTACAATGACATATGTCTACTGCAACAGATTATGACTCAAAACACATAATTGCAGATTTCTACAAGACGCATGTAAGTGTGGCTTGGGCTAACAATAATTGGTGCACACGTCAGCTGTACACCGCACAGTGATACTCCCTTCATCCCTTCTCATGCTGCGGCCACCATCATCATCCAGTTATTTGCAGCTGTTTCTTACTTCTTTCCCATAGCCAGCCTAAAAGGATGAGATAAGATAGAGGGAGGATCTTTGGGTGGCACATGGACTGACGTGGTGCACTGGGCGCAGGAAAATATTTCTCAAGACAAAAGGATATTGAATTATACCTTCGAGGCAGAAACTGTGGAGCCCACAGCTACTGCACACGCAAGTACATTGTCTGAAAATATAGCATAATGATACAAATGTGGTTGCCGCACTCTGTCTCTGTTAGGGAACTCCATTTCTTTTGACTCCAAACTGAAGTACTCAGAAGTAAGCTGCATTGAGAGGCAGTGAAGGCCTTTAGGCAAAGTCCTTGCGTTAACCTGCATAAGATATGAAGCTTCACTTTGCTGTGCTCTGAGCTGTTCTTCGGTGCTATATGTCATGGCCCGTAATTTTGATGCCATCGAGGGGCAATCTGGGTAAGCCCTGTGTGCTTTGGATAAAGTTGATTCCATTGCTCTCATTTTCTGCAAAGCACTGTACAATGTTTTCTGACCTCAATCACAGGAAATTGTACACTTAAAATTTTAAAATAATGAAGAACGACTAGCTAGTTGTTAGGTATTATCTTTCAGTTTGGGAAGTCAACCAATTAATGGGAAAAATCCGTTTTGTATTATATTTCTCTTAGGGAAGGGCATTTCTATATGTACCAGAGCATCTGAGTAAGAAAATAAAGTCATGAAGGGCTCACATCAAAATTCAAATTTTGTAGGGTACCACGAGAATTGATGACAAACTACCACTTTACCTGCTAGATAAATTCTGTACATGCTGGGGCATGAGTAAGAAACTAAAATTTTGAAGGGCTTGCATCAAAATTCAGATTTGTAGAGTACTACAAAAATTGATGGCATACTACCACTTTACCTCCTAGATAGATCCGAATCCTTGCTTGCTTGACCTCGCACCCTTTCGATGTCTTTTATCCTCAACTTTAGCTCGCGAACTAGATGGGAGTTGCTACCTGGTGGAGCAAAACGCAAGTAAGCTTTAGCCATGATTAGTTGATCTTCCATCTCCCATATCTTCTCTTTTGGTCCATTCTGAGAACGAGAACCGCCATTATCTTCCCTTACAGTTGCTTGATCATACTGCTCGAGCTTCTGCATCCAGTGTTAGATCTAAATCTCAGAATTTTTTACTTCTTTATCAGGCACAAATAATATTATGTACATTAAATGTGTCATGTGGCCTTCTATTCTTTTGTTTAGCATATAATCATAGACAAACAAAAGCAATAAGTGGGGGACTCTAGTAGCCTAGATTTTAAGTCATTACATCATATAGACAATCAAATATTCTAAGGGACCTTATATGCTAATTACTAACAAAATTCTACTATCATATGTTCCAGTTTTCTAAGTACGACTTCATCTCTCCTCATTCTCTGGGCTTCCACTCGTCCAGGTTTAAAATTAGCATTTAAAAGCAGCAAAAGAACGCAGATCTAAAGAAGAAAATGAAAATGGCCATTCCAGAGCATCACAGGCTCATATCTAGTAAACATGCCTGTCATTGAGTCGTTCACTAATCCATAAGTAACGAGTGATGAACTATGGTTTTTATTTCCTCTAACTAGCTTACAACAGTTAAATATTGTTGTCATGGGAAAAACTCGGTGCTCAAACCTTAGTATAGAAAATAACCTATCCTGGTTTATTCATCCACACTACATAAATATATAAACCCTGGAGGTGTTCCCTTGTGCTCCGAAGTAGTGATATTTTGACAAGCTTTGTGATAGAAATGGCGTACCTCCCCCCTTGTGGAGATGGGCACATTAGACTTGGTAAGTTCTCCACCTTCATTCTCACTAGATGGCACGGCTTCGAGTAGCGAAATGGGAAGTACATGCCAAAATTTCAAAATTAAACATCATATTACGAAAAGAGAACCTAAACTGAATCATGAATTTTGATGATAGAACAAAAAATTCTCACTATGAGATTTATCATCTTCATAAACAGTTCCAGCGGGTTCTTTGAGTCTTCCACCAATATCCTAAAGATTAAAAAAAAAATGTAACTAAAATTCAATACCATATTACAAAAAAGTATCAAAATTGGATTTTTAACAACATACCATATTGATTGCATTAAGTTTCATTGAATCAGCAGAGTGCCCCTACAGCATCCACACGAAAGTTAAAAATCGTAGTTAAGAAATTGGGGGAAAAAAAGGAAAATACTAATGAAAATGTTTTAAAAAAAAACACCAAATCGTACAGGGGAAACATTCTTAACCAATCGAGATCCTTCCCCGCCCAACTCCTTCCTCCCTGCATCCAAACAAAATCGCAACAACACACACACAAAGAGAGAGATCAATAGCGTATCAAATAGATCTCCTCCAATCGATCCAAGGGACACTTACCGAATCGACTGCTCAGAGAGGGAGGGGAGAAATCGGCGGGGAGGTTGACGAAGAGGAGTCCGGAGACGATGACGAAGGGCACGCCGAGGAGGAGGAGGGGGAGGAGGATCCGCGGCGACCGCGCGATCGGCCTCATCGGTACGGAGAAGACGACGACGAAGAGGAGCCTAAGCGTCCACGCATCGAAAGATCGATCCCGAATTAGGGTTAGGGTTTGTGGAGCTCGAAAGAAGAAGAGATTTGGGTAGTGTTATTGGATTCGGTGGAGGAGGGAAAATGGATGAAAGGGAACGAGAAAGGCCTCGGACCGAGGTCGGGGTTTTCGCTGTTAAATTGTTATTATAATAATTATTATAATTATAATTTAGAATTTATTATTGTAATTATAATAATTAATTAGAATTTAGAGTATTGCACCTTACTCCCTGTACTATCCTCATATTACAACTTAGTCTTTATATGGGCAACGTCACAATTGGCAATATTTTTGTATAGCGACCGCTACTTCCTGATATTGCGCTCGAATTTTACTTTTGCGATTATAATTTATTAATATAAATTTAACAGTTTAAATTTGAATGTAAGAGTTTTTGTTGGTTTTTAGATAACGCTAGTGGCGGTCAATTTATAATTTAAAACAAAAATTATTGATCATTTAAATTTCTATCATATTAGAGTTTACCATCTAAACTTCAACAAAATAACAAATGACATATATATTTCTGCTATATCACATATCACTGATTTTCAAAATTTTAAAATAATTAGTAATTAAACTTTTTCTCCTCACACGATACTCGTATGTTTACAATAATTAAAAGATGAGGAAAAATTCTAAGCGGGATCTTAATCACAAAGAAATTAACAGTTTGATAAATTTAAGCTTGTTAAACTTGGGATCATAAATTATAATTGTTGAATTTTTATACAACTCGTAATCTCTTTTTTTCTTTTTTACTTAAACATTTCACTTCCTAAATCTTTTACGTGTATTACATTTTAGGGTTAATATTTTTCAAATTCTTAAATCAAATTTAACTTTTATTGTAAATTAACTTTTAATTTATACCAAAAGTAAATAATATATTAGATATTTATTTGATGAGTTTTACTGAAATAGTACTAATCGGTACGTGAATAATATTTACTATCTATTATTTGACCGTTAAATGCTTAGGATTTAGTGGAGGCTGGTGGAATAGTAATAATATAAGGGCCAAAAAATGAATAATAATTATTATTCATATACTATTAATAATATTCTAGTTGTTGACAGTATAGGATAAAATGCAATATATCTCCAAATTTAGAAATTAAAATGTTCTAAATAGAAAAACAAAATGGAGCAAACCATAATATCGGATAGTTCAAGGACTACCCATACATTTTACCTAAAAAGCACTCATTGTAGTTCATTAATATAAAATAAATTTATTACATACTATAAGGACGCCCAGGGAATACGAATGGTACAATTGATCACGTGCAAAGCATATGACTCCACATTTCTTACGCGGCGACTAGTTGAGCAACACGTGGAGACTCTTTTACGTGAAACGACCACGTGGAGGAAAATGAGTGGAGCGTGTGGGTGTTTCGTGTTCGGGTTGTGCACGTGATCTTACGATGGGTATCGGGGGATGTTGATGCACGATGACGAGAATGACGTAGACGCATCTGGGCCCCACCTCGGAAAATTCCAAGTTAAATATTTGAGTAGTTAGGAGGGACCGAGAACGTACCTCGAAATGTCCCAAACTCTGAATTTTTAGCACTTATAAATTATATTAATTATTTTTCGGTTCCAAACTCTGTTACAGTTACGTATATAATCTTAAATAAAAAAATAATAATGCCATAAGAATGAATTTTACAGAGAGAAAAAAAAAACGTGATTTTCATAAGACTAACGGTCAAAATTATATTTATTGTTATATTTGGGGGAAGGAAAAAAGGACGAATAACGAACTCCCACGTGGCGGCCCGATTCGAGTCCGCCGAGGACAACTCGTCAAATCACGTGGGGAATATTATTGTGGGGCCCACGGAGAATGTCACGTGACGTGGCGGCGCAGGAATGGACCTCGTTGCCACGTGGACGGCTCGCATTATCTCTTTGTTTGGGAAAATGGAAAATGATAGACTCTGATGTTGCTTCGAACGGCGCAACAAAAAAGAAAAAGGTCACGTGCGCGGGTGCCTCTAGAAGGAATTTTTTTTATTTTAGACATTTTAATCACAATAATCTTTTTTTATTTGTTTTTTTAATAAAAAAAAATCTCGGCGACAGTTTATTCAACTTAGGGCATGTTTGGTAGATCGAAAAAGCACATCAATTTACGGAGCATGTAGAACCCGACTGCTGAGTTCACAATATCCCTAAACACTGCATGATTCGTTCACTGCGCTGTCGCGCGCGGGGACACAAAAAACGAGAAATGTGTAATACATCAAGTTCATGGAAGAATAAACAGATGAAAAACTACAAGTTATAAAGGAAAAAGATATCAATATTCGACGATCATCACATATCATGAAAGAACTTATAGGTCTTCACGTCGAGAACGATCGATCTCACCGCTCCGACACAACCCAAGACCGCGACTATAGAAAACCAAGTAGCGAGGGCGAGGTTGACCACCTTCACCAAAAGATGCACTCTTCGGCTGCGTTGCGTTTTCCCGGATTTTAAAAAGGCTAGAGCTGGGAACACGAAGTCGAGAGGGGTGAACCCGACTGCCCCGCATATCGATACGAAGTCTCCGAAGAAGGGCATTGCGGCCGCAACGAGAGTGATGAGAACCATATAAGTTGAAGTGAATGCAAGCCTAAGTATAGAACTCGAGAGGCGCTTCTTACAGATCGGTTTATCCACGAGAAGCCATTCCTCAAAGTATGCGTAAGTCGGCCTGCAGTATATCTGAAAACAAGAAGCAGTTTTATCAGAGTATATGTATAGAATTTTGTATATGTTCTCCTCGAAGTATATATCTATTTCCATGCATAGGCCTCAGAAGTTTATTTGAACCGCAAAGGCGAAGTAGATTAAACGACATTTAACGAACTGTTAACGGGTATTAAATTGTAGGTAGGCCGTTCACATTCTGTTTTTTTAATTTTTATGTTCATATTATCTTATTGTCGAATTACAACAAGTTGTGCAAAGGTCCATTTATGCAATTATAGGCTATGTTTGAGGACATCGATGCAAATGTTAGCTTCACATGGTTATAAATACAAATATGTGTTTTATTTTAAGGGGGGTATACATCTGAACAGCATGGTGCTTCTAAAGCATTATTACAAGCATTGATGTTCTTATTTCGTAAAGATCAAAAAAAGAGCCTTAGGAAAATTAGTAATGTGCTCCGCATTACCCCTAACATCAATAAAGTGAAATGGAAAGCATTCTAGATGACAGCAGGTGGAACTAAGGATGCAACTGCGAATCGTAGGGAAATCCTTAAGCGAGAAGTTCAGGGACTAAGCGACAATATCGTGAATCATCCGTTAATTAAACTTTCCAAGTAAGTACTTTTCAGATTGAGGAGGGTCGTAAAAGCATAAAACGGTACCTGAAAGCATCCTGTTATCTGAATTACAGCAAAGAGATTCGCCATTACTGTTGTCCATCCCGGTACAGTGAGCGAGGACAGTATGTAGGGCTGGACTTGGGATCCAAATGCCCAATAACCAATAAAAGCCAATTGCCAATAGCTCAAAACAATAATCCCATACGCGGCCGACACGCCCTTGTACATGTTCTTCTTTGCTGGTTCCTTCACGGTGCTCTGGTTATTAAAATGAAATGTATTAACGAAAGCGGATTTAGGATACAGCAAACCTCAGTCGAGATCAGTTTGATATTAATGTACAAATGTTTACATGTATACCCTTGCAAAGCCTTAAATTATTACATGTTGATTACACCCTTGTATTAACAACTAATTATGCCCCTCTTCAAAATAGCTTCTTCTATGGGAAGCTACAGTTTCGAGCGCTACGAACGAGATTTGAGATTTTGAAGATGATTTTGCAGGGATACATTGGTAAAAGCCCCAATTTTCTTGGTTGCAAAAAAATCATATATTTCTGGGACACTAAAGAGATCCAATACGAATACAAGCAAAAGATATACTCAACAGCACTGCCGAAAAAAGGGGATTTGTCACAAACTTGATGAAAAAAATTGCAGCACCTGAATTTCTGGGAGCATTGCATCTCCAAATGAGAACGCAATCGTCCCTAATGCATTAAATGCTTTAAACACCTTAGTTGCAGTGCTCCCTTGTAACCTATAGTTAACCGAGCTCCGATCAATCTTTTTTCCTACATGAAAACAAATATTTCCACTCGTCATGACAAAGAACCACCAGATAACCATTTTTTTCTCTTTTTACTTTTTTCTTCTTCTTCTTCTTTTTTTTTTGTCGTTTGATTCTTCGCATTAACCTTTACAAACATAGAACGAGTTGTAAGAACCCAAAACAGAGCTAAATGAATGAATGGGGTTTGTACAGACGATCCCAAATATATGGGATAAACTGTTTTTGCTGTTATTATATAAGAGGAAGAAACTCAAAGAAATCTATTACATAATAAAACAAAATCTGAGGGAAACATCATAAACTTATGTATGCTGCTCATTACTATCTGCACCAGTATGATATGAAGTCTACGGTTTTTGCAGGCTACTAATGTAAAATCTTCTTAAACATACCAAGAAATAAAGAGTAAAAGTTCCATCTATAAAGCAAACAAAAAACAAATTAATAAGAACATAAATTTGGCAAGAAAAAGAGAGTTAAAATGATGCAATTACCATCATAAATAGTTACGCCAATGGTTGTGCCAGCAAATCCTATGGTGCTAAAAGTACAGATGGCATTCACCCACCGTAAAGAGTGAATGTCAGGGAGCTGCGATAAGAGTAGCTCGAAGGCTCCAAAGAATATAATGAAGTGTTGTAATGTTAACTTACCATCACTGTGATAGTACTTGTAAACTGCCTGTCAAAAAAAATAATAACATACTTACATACATATACATGCCCCTTTTTAATTATCTATGTAGATCTATATCCCTGTGAAATCTGAATTTTAAAATATGCTATTATACTCTGCAGAAACTTAACTTCTTACATACATAACCTCACATACATAAATGGCCCTAGTTTAAAAAATGCTTTTTGCATAAGCAATATTCCCGACGAATTGGATGAATCCCAAACTTAATATGAGGGCATATTTTGCTTGAGGATTTATATATGATTGTTTAGAATTTACAGAAATATGTACACTAGCTATTTAAAATACATACCTTAAGACTGCTACCAGCAGCAATCTGGATTGCAATGTTATTACCCAACGAAGCCACTTGCTGAAATAGAGTTACGGCCCAATAACCGCACGGACCTTCCAAAAAAGGAAATAAAAAGTAAATACAAGTGAGAGATGCAAATTATGTAATGAACCTCGGTTCAATATCCTAAATGCCTCATGAGCTCAAAATACGAGTGATCTACAGAACTCATGGTCAATAATATCGTACAGAGAAGGAGCTTCTACTATTTGTTACTGATTAAGCAAATAAAAACTCACACTTTAAATCAGAAGATACTAAATGAGTTAGAAAAATGTTTTCTTCGAATTTTCCCTTCACAATTGAGTTAAACAAGAAAAAAAACTCACGCGAATTCATAGTGAATCCCATATCGTGCTTTCTCTTAATCTCTTCTTTCAGTCACTTCTTTTACCACTATTCTCTTCAACTAGCTTTTGATTTCGGATAGAATACCAAATACTTTCCTTTTTCACCGAACATTAATATAACTTATGCATGCTATAGCAACTATTTACTTATTCTGCATGCCTATTAACAAATAATGCAGCTTCAAACAAAAAACTTAGTAAATAATGAATAAGTATATACCATCCCTATGTTTCACCGTCCACAGTTAGATATTGAAGTTTCGAGAAACGCTATACAAAGTTGACAACTCCTTGTCCAGAGTAAGGTTGTAACTTGTTAAACATAGTTAAAAGATTAAAAAAAAACTAGTTCTAACCAAATAAACTTTTTGCAAGTTGGCGATATGTAGTGTGCTTCTTTCCATTCCATTCCCACAATGAGGCAATCAATAAACTGGAATACCATGTGGCTAATGTTCCTCCCACCAAGCTGCAAACACCTAAATACCAAGTGAGAGAATCAAACATCAGCATCTGCTAAAGAAGAACACCGGAAACCCTAATTTAACAAAGTAATAATGTAAATAATATAATAAGACTAAGTTAGTATTAAAATGAGCAAGTCTTTGAGGAAATCTATCTCAAAAACATATATTTCTAAGGAAAAACAACAAGATTTACCTCGAGAAATTCTAAAGCAACATTTTATGTTATTCAATTCAGAGTGGAGAATTTAATTTTAATTAGTTAGGATTTAATATCAGTAGCTGTATCGCAGCTATACATTCAACAGAACCAACTATCGAATCAGAGCTTTTTGCTGGTCTTTTACTTGCCTTTTATGCTTAACAACCGAAATAGCAAAATCAGGCTACTTCTTAAACAGATCAAGCAGGGGTAACATAACAATTTAGCGTTGTGGGGGAATTGTATGCAGTATAAGATGTTCCAAGATATGTATATCACTATAATTAATAGAGAACAAATGGAACACACAAATAGGTAGCTAAAAATGGTGCACTGATGCAGATGAAACATATATGGCATAATACAAAACAAGGACTTAAGTTTGCCTCGAAACTGACTTGAAAAAGCTCACATCGAATAAAAATTTCATCGGTCGTAGGATATTTTAGGTACTTAGTATAAGGATTTTATAGTACACTTACCTTTATAATAATCATCGAAAAGAGCATTTTCCATTAATCTTGGTGTAATAATTAGGAGCTATTTCTAAATCCTTCCTACTGATTGCTACCTCGTATAATCAATTCATCATAAAATTTCTTTTAATTTTCACTCCAATTTTATATTGTCGCAATCACGTTTGCTAGTCGACAATGCGACACTTTAGCATCATTATCGCAACTTCTTTCAAAATATCGACAGCTTGCGAATAATAATATTGAATAACAATAAAAGCTTAAGTTCATACAATTTCTGCTTACTCTGAACGTAAGAACACCTGAAAAACTATAAACCCTAGCATAGATTGCAGCAATTCCGCAAGAAACAAAACAAAAATACAGATTTAGGTTTAAATGGTCAAAAAGTAAAGGAAAAAAAACAATTTGTACTGCCTAAAATTACTATAAAAATAAAAAAATTGAATCATTTAATTGCCTCACTGATAATTCTAAATCGAATTCAAATCCCCTGAAAAAAAAATTAAAAAAGTATCAAATTACGCATCAAATAGAACGGAAATTAACGGGCAAAAATAAGTAAATCATATATAACAAATTGGAGCAAACCTGACGAAGTAATTAACCGCTAGGTAAGAGTGGATTCGATCGAGTGTTATAAGAAGGGAACGTCGAATTAAGCGAAAGGGATTTGAGGAAATTAAGAGTGAAAAGCAAAAAAAGAGTTGGCCCTAGAGTTTGAAATTCGGGCTTGAGAACCGGGGGTAAGAGAGAGAGAGAGAGAGAGAGAGAGAGAGAGAGAGGAAATTTGGGTAGAAGTCGGTGTCGAAACAATGAGACTGCCGACTTCAGTTTATTAGCTCGGCAGGGTGGGGTAGTGTAATTCAAGTAGAAGTCGGTGACGAAACATGTTGAGTTGCCGTATTCCCTAGGTGGCGGAACAACAAGTCTGCCGACTTCAGTTTACGAGCTCTGCGGGGTCGGGTGGAGGAAGTCAAGTTGAAGTCGTTGACGAGACATGTTGAGTTGCCGTATTCAGTAGAGCAAGATAGGTTAACATATCTTTTTGTTCCCTTTTACATAGGCGGCAAACATTTCTTTAGATATTTATTATTTTACTTAAAACAGCTAATAATCTCATAAAAGGTTTATACAACTTCTCATTTATTTCCGTCATTTGGTCTCGCAACACCTAAAGACTAACGGACTGTTTATTATAGTTGAAGATGTATATAGTTAAAGATTCAGTAATTACAAAAGGTGTTTTTTTTCCATTTGGTTTAGCGCAGCAGAAATTGTTGGAAGATATACAATTTTACTTTTTTTAAATCATCCTGATTCAATTCTTCGCCAACTAACAACTGCTACAGCAGTTGCAATCGTCTTCTTATATAATTATAACTATAATTATAGCAGTTGAATTCAAATACATCAATTCGGTATATCTGTGTGCAATATATGTTACATACCGAGGGGCCAGCCGAGGGAGGCGAGGGCGAAGGGGAGGGGTGCGTAGGCTGCCGGCGTGGCGATGGTGGTCGCCACGTGGAACGCCGCGTGCCTCCACGTCCCCCTCCCTTCCGCCGCCACGTCGGACTCCTCCTCCTCCTCTGCCACCGCTGCCGCCACATCATCATCCTCCGCTGGCGGCTGCAGCGGCGGCGGCGGGCCCCGCGTGGTACCACCTCCCATGTGTCTATATATATATATATATATATATCGGTGGATGAACGGCGGTGGGAGCGGGAGCTGATCCACTTTCCTTTCCACTCCTATGGAGGTGGAGGGAAATAGAAAAGAAAGATATTTGGAGAGAAAAAGAGAGAGAGAGAAGCTAAGGGCTGTGAGGCCTGACTTTTGTCGCGAGTGGCTTCCTTGTTCTTTGGACGGAGGAAGTCTAGTATGTAACACTTACACTACATTATTAATAATCAATCAATTACCTGGCTGAGCAGACTAGCAGCTTATTGGTGGGTCACCTGGGAGATTAGAAACGGAGTAATTTTTGATAAGATCCGGCTAGATCCTGTCTCAGCAGTCGATAAGATCAATCAGCTGGCGAGTCTTTGGGTACAGACAATCTCTGCTCTACGATAGTTTTTTTTTTTCCGTCCTTACCGAGGCCCTTGTTGCCTCACCCCTGTAGCTTAATTCATCTTTTTGTTGAATGAAGCGGGTAGCGCGCTACCTTTATCTCAAAAAAAAAATTAATCAATTACATTTTTTTGTTCAGGACAAAAGTATAATAAAAATATTTTTTAATAATCATGATAGAACAAATAAATTTAAGAGAGTAATCTGATTGGCTGAAGACGCCATATCAATAATATAACTGGCGCGTTTTAGATTTTTTTTTTCTTAGGACGGCACAACGACAGCAGAGGGAAAAAATATGCCGGAATCCAACTAACGACTTTTCCAAAAATACTGGTAACTTACACCTTTAGTCCTCAAACTATATGAAGCATAATATTTTGGTCCTTAATTAAATTTTAATTTATTATTCAAAATTTTTGAATTATTATAGTCAAGTTCCGCAACCTAATTTAGTTGACAAAATATGTACAAATTATTAATACAGAAATAATATAGAAGTATTTGTTGGCTATTTATTATTGGACTAAAATAGGTCCAACTTCCTGCCCCGTGACAATAGGCCCAGGAGACAAATAAGTTGAGTTGGGTGAGCCTAATAAGTTGAGTGGGGGTGTGATCCACAAGAGACCCAACGGCAAGAGGCCCAACAATAGACCCAACGTCCAGGTGGGTTGAGTCAGGTCGAAGCCCGCGAGCGCTATGGCTGAGCCCTTAAGTGCGATGAGTGCGCCCTTCCTATCAGCACGTGCTTTTGGGATAGTTGGTTAGCGCTTACGATCCGACAATTGGTATCAGAGCCAGTGGCGCGGGTTCGATTCCCACATGCTGCATTAACGGTGCAGGTGTTGGAGGGGGGATTGTTGGCTATTTATTATTGGGCTAAAATAGGTCCAACTTCCTGCCCCGTGACAATAGGCCCAGGAGACAAATAAGTTGAGTTGGGTGAGCCTAATAAGTTGAGTGGGGGTGTGATCCACAAGAGACCCAACGGCAAGAGGCCCAACAATAGACCCAACGTCCAGGTGGGTTGAGTCAGGTCGAAGCCCGCGAGCGCTATGGCTGAGCCCTTAAGTGCGATGAGTGTGCCCTTCCTATCAGCACGTGCTTTTGGGATAGTTGGTTAGCGCTTACGATCCGACAGTATTGTGACTGATGATACGATAATAATTAAAATACTATGTCACTTTTATATTCTTTAATATTTGTCTGTTACTAGAATATGAGAGACTCCTTCCTCTCTTTACTCTGTAAGCTTCTGATGCTTTACATCACTTTTATATTGAAAATTTGTCAATATATAGTAAACAAAACTAGGTTGTGGGACTTGATTGCAATAATTTAAAAAATTTGAGTTAGAAATTTCGAAGAATTAAAATTTGAGAACCAAAAACGTAATTTATTTGTCAAAAAATTGATACAGTGAAAAGCGGTCGATCAATAGCCTCTTATAAACTACAGTAGCAAAAATAATGCTGAAATAATTCGCATGTACTGACAGATTAGATAATAGAAGAAATAGAAAATACGAATTAAATCCTACAAATTTAAAAATTTAAACAGAGTATGATTTACCTCTTGAATTTATTTCTTATTTTATGTGGCCTAGGAAATGTTTTGGATAAATTCCAATGTGTTTGAATTCTATCAGAAATAATAACAAATGAAAAATTATTACCACCTTGGGTTGCACCACTTTAGCTCAATCCAATCCTCTATTCTGAAACTTAGATCCCCAAATCCCTCGTACAAAATTGTAGACTTCCGACGGGTCTATTCAGATACATGAATATGTTGCTCGTCATTAAATTCTTTTTTTTTTTTTTTTTTGAGAGAAAGGTAGCACGCTACCTGCTTCGTTTATTTTTTTAAAAAATAAACTTAGCTTGAGATGTGAATCAACTAGGATTCGAACTCGAAACTTCGGATACCAACCACCAAGCCCTTTGCCACTTGCGCTAGGGACGGTCGGTTAAATTCTTTTTTGTTAGTCGACTGATTGTATAGATGATAATTGATTGGTTCAGTAGAAATATCCGTTTTTGTTAGTTGACTGATTGTGTAGATGATAATTGATTGATAGAGAGAAGAAATATATGTTTACCAACCACCTAATTTGCACAACCTCTAAATCATTTTTGTCTTAGTATGATAAATAATATTGTGGATGAAATATACTATTCTGAAATGTATATGTCACACAAATAGTCACTAGTTAAATTGTTTTAACTTAATAAGATTGCTACTTAGGTTGGATTCAAGAATACATGAACTAGCCAATTCTCATCCCGTCCTGAGTTGGGCCGGCTAATTAGGGTTGGCATTAATAGCTTAAAAGGGCCAGCATTTTGCCCTGTGGCGCGAGGGCGGTTTAGGTCGAGTCACGTTCGAAATGATGTGAGGCTGAGGCAGAATTATAATCGAGATACGTGGGTGCTATGTCCGTACGCTTTAAATGAATTGATTGCTTATTTTTAACAACTCGAGCTTTTGGATTAATAGTTAGCGCCAACGATCCGATAAGTGGTATCAGAGTCAGAGATTACGGGTTCGATTTCAGCATGTTGCGAATTTATGCAGGTGGCCGGGTTGCGCTGAGTGTAGGCGTTGTGTCTGAACGCTTCAAATGAATTGGTTGTGTATTTCTAACCGCTCGAACTTTTAGAATGATTAGCGCCAATGATCCGACAGGCATCAAATCCAACCGGAACCAAACCAAATCCGTATCCAATCCCAGTCCTACCTAACATATTGATATACTATAGAATGTATAAATTATATGTTCTACACGAAGTGCAATTTGCAATTTTTGTGCTCATTGCTTCACATCTTCATGTTTTCGAGAATGACCAAACTTGTCAAACCTTTATCATGTAAAGCCCCTGTAACCCAGCGTGATTCGATCAAACTTGTGTTCAACCCAAATCAACCAAATTTTAGCCCAATCCGAGGTCAAATTGCGTTGGATCGTCGAAATGCAGGGTTTAATTTTTTACTTGAGTTGGACTAGGATAGCCCTTTGATTATCATTTTGAAGTGAAACCAAGTTCTTAACGAATTGGTGAGTAATATATTTTGATATTCTTAATGGCATGTGAAGGCTAATTTATTGAGAAAACTTAGAACTTTGGATAATTAGGTTGGGATTGCTTGTGCTTATTGAAATTGATAAAAATTGAATGACATAAATGAATTTCTATTGAATTATATCAAAGAGTTTATCCTTTGAATTACAGCAGATACGAAAATATAATCGATGACAGTATCGATCGGATGGTATCCAAATCAAGTCCACATATGTGATTAAATGTGTTGTGTTCATTTTTGCGCCTATTTTCTTGTGCTTCGACTTGGATATCACTATGATATCCCTATGAAAACTTAAAAAGCCAGATGTCAAAATATGAATTTAAGAAACACTTAAACAGGATTTTCTCTTTTTTTCCCCTTCTTTCTTTTACATCTGTTCTATGCGATGATCCAATCAAAAGATTCGGTTTCTGTCGATATAAGAACATATTAAGAAACAAGGATAATCCGCGAAGGACTATATTAGTAGATCTAACAATACAATAAACCACAATTTTCACAAGATTTTAGAACATTAAAAAGAAGAACAAACATGGTAGATATAACTGCGAATGTAGAACAAGCCTAACTAGCTTCTGCAGTAATCTTCATGCTTTACTAATTTGATCTAAGGGGATAGATATGTGTAGAAGCTAGTAAAAGTCATATAAATCAGGAAGAGCTCTACATCATTTTGATCGCACCCTCTCGAGATCTCGACTGAGAAGCATAAACTGATATACAGCTTACATAATATCAAATAGAGGGAAAAAAATGAACCAATGTCATTTTCCCTCTCCACAGCATGAAAATATCTGGGAACTATTTTTGTGTTTGCTTAACAATTTTAACTTAACACCACTCAAAACCAATATTTTCCACATGTGGTAGAGTTTTCAACTCCTACACAAATTTTTAGAATGAATTTGTGTTTGAACTTTACTAGGAGAATTTGAAGCACATGTACCAAACTAAATAGTTTGTGTCACTTCGACGATATTCGGACGGCGATTATTCACTCATTTCTTGTCAGATTTTCGAAATTCAAAATTGTACTATTAGCTCTTCTCTCTTTCTATCATTTGAGATCAATAAATCAAACAAAAGTGCTCAAAGGAGCCTTCAAAAAGGCTAAAGTTTTCAACAAACTCACACAATAGACTTGTGCACGACCATTGTTGATTTAAATTTGAATTTCTCATCAAATATTAGGCCAAATTAAATGATTTTACTCTCGTTTTAAAGCTAAGTTCCTTAGCTTCAATTTGATTCAAATTTCGTTTGAATCCGTAAACCGAATCTCAAGTTATTGAGATGTGAATTTGAGGGAAAAACACAAGGAAACTATAAAGGCCTGTTTCTTCTAGTGCCCACCTGATGCTACAATCCGCATTCCACCCAGTTAACCGCTTTCGACCGTTGATGCACGGTTAGATCCAACGGTCGAATTTAAAAAATAGAAGGATGCCGATCCGAGTGCAGGGGCGGTGTACCAATGAGAATCCGCCACGCGTCCCAGCGCTCGCCGATCCCTTCCTATTTAAACCCGTTTCGTATCATCTTCTTCGTCGTCGTCGATCTCGGACTCTCACTATCGCATTCCCCTTCACGAAAACCTAACCCTAACCCTAATCCTAATCCCATATCTTAGCTGCTCCGACCGATCCCTTCCATGGCGACGGAGGAGGCGACGAGCGGCGGCGGCGGCGCCGCCCCCGCGGCGGAGCCCGCCGCGGAGAACCATGCTCCGGCGGAGGGGACGGCCACGGCCAATCCGAAGAAGCAGCGCGCGGCGAAGGAGCCGAAGGAGAAGAAGCCGCGGAAGCCCCGGTCTCCTCCCTCCCATCCCCCGTACATCGAGGTGAGCATCGCATCGAATCCTAACTTCGTTTCCTCTCTGTGATTTTGGGATGTGGAATCGGGATCCGAGTAAAACCCTAACGCTTGTTAACCCTAACCCTAAACGCAGATGATCGGGGAGGCGATCACGGCGTTGAAGGAGAGGACGGGGTCGAGCCAATACGCGATCACGAAGTACATGGAGGAGAAGCACAAGGATCATCTCCCCCCCAACTTCAAGAAGCTCCTCCTCTTCCACCTCAAGAAGCTCTCCGCGAGCGGTAAGCTCACCAAGGTCAAGAACTCCTACAAGCTTCCCCCGCTCCACCCCCGCGCTCCCGAAGCTAAGCCGAAGCCGAAGCCGAAGCCAAAAGCAGCTGCGGCCAAGCCGAAGCCTAAGCCAAAAGCGGCTGCCGCTAAGCCTAAGCCCAAGCCAAAAGCAGCTGCGGCTAAGCCGAGCACGAAGCCGAAGCCAAAAGCAGCTGCGCCGAAGCCGAAGCCGAAAGCGCTGAAGCCAAAAGCAACTGCGCCGAAGCCGAAGCCGAAAGCGCTGAAGCCAAAAGCAACTGTGGCGAAGCCGAAGCCGAAGACGAAGGCGTCGCCGGGGAAGAAGAGGGTGGTGCCGAAGAGGGCGGCGGCGCCGGGGCCGGCGAAGAAGGCGAAGGTGGCGAGGAAGGGGAAATAGGTGTAGTTTTCTCTCTGGTTTAGTTAGAGTGGCAGTGCTTGTAAATTTAATAGTCATGAGATGGTGTATCTCCAAGTTGTTTGAGTGGGAAAGGAAAAGTTTATAAAATTTAGTCTCTTGCTTTTCATTGCATGTTTCTTCTATTGAAAGTGGAGGGGGTGATAACTGATAACTGATATAATTTGATCACTACTTATTTTCTCCTTTTTTTTTTCTTTTTTTTTTAAGAGAGAAAAGTAGCATGTTACTCTTTTTGTTTATTTTTTTTAGAAATAAATTTAGCTGAAAATGTAAAATAATTAGGTTTCGAATTTGGAATTTCGGGTACTAATTGCCAATTTTTTTGCCACTCTAGGGACGGTCGGTGATCACTATTTATTTTCATCGATTGGATTTAGGGCTGGTAACTCAGCTTGCTGTTTATGAGTTAGCTCGTGTTTGATTTAAAATAAGCTCAAGGTGGCTTGCTTGTTTAATAAATGAGCTGAACATGATCTGACCTAAGCTGAGATTAGTTTGTTCGTATTTCGTTCAATATAATTTAAAGTGTGTGTGTGTATATATATATATATATATACACACACACATAGAGAGAGAGTTGAGCTGGAATACTATTAATAATATTTGAGTTTTTTTGCTATCGATTTTTTAGCTGTTAGATCTATACTTTAATCAATTCTACTATTTAGATCATACTATTCAACTAACCATCTACTCAACCCTAGGGGACCATCATTAAATCGTAGGAGACCACTATCATTCTAACTGTATAATTTTTAATCCAATGGTTAAAAACTCGATAGCAAAAAAATCTAAATACCATCAGTAAATTTTAGCCTAATTATATATATATATATATATATATATATCAATGCTCCTATAATATTTATAGTATCGAAACTCCAGTACTATAGTCTAGCTATCAATCTTAGAATATTCAAATCAACGATCCACACCGTTAAAATTGATCTAGAGTATTTGAAGTTTTTAAGAATAAAATTTTATATTTTTTCGACATAGTTACTTTATGATCAAACCATTTCAAATTTATCAATTTTCAATGGCTACTATGGCGAGTTTGTAGTTTAACGGTGTAAAAAAATTTAAATTTATTCAAATTTTGATAGAAAATACTTTAAACTATTTAGATCAAGGTCAACATCCTTAATCTTGAATTTAAAAGTCCTATCTTCAAATTTTAAAATTTATTTAATTTTCACCGTTCATTTCGACATGATTTACTTACTAAGGTAACGATGTTGAAAAAAGTTTAAATTTTGTTTCTAAAAACTTCATATATCCTAGATCATATTTGACGGTGTGGATCGTTGATTTAAACATCCTAAGATCGAAAACAAGACTATAGTACCGGAGCTCCGGTACTATAGATAGTATAGTAGCCTTATTCTATATATATATGTATATATATATATATATATACTATTTGGATTTTAGTCAATTTAAATGTAAAGAGATTTATATTTTATGAATTTTAACTTTTAGATTAAGATTTTAATTTTTAAATTTTTTTTCTAACTTTTCACTTAGTATTAGGGTTAGCAATCCAACTTGCTTTTCGTGAGCCAATTTGTATTCGGCTTGTTTATTAAATAAGTCGAATGAGATCTGGCTCTAACTTGCTCGTGTTCAGTTCATTGACAATCCTAATTAGATTCTTCTAAATTACCTTGGCCAATTTGCATAAGAAAATCTACTAATTTTGTGTTTTTGCAAAAAAAAAAAAAGTTAATTTTTTAATTCTACCGATTCGGTCTGGGTTGTTAATAAACTGACTAAATTATTTTTATTTTTTTTCTCTTAATTTTTTTTTCCATTTTCTTGTTTGTCTCTCCCTTTCCTTTGTCTCCCTTTCTCCTCTTTTGCCGCTCCTTTCTTTATTTCTTTTCCTGTTTCTTCTCCCTTCTCTTCCATTGCCGACGAGGTAGGGGGGAGGAGCGCGGCGACGACATGGGGTGGCGAAGAAGGAGGGACAGGAAATGGGAACAAAAAGCGAGGAAAAAGAGAGAGAATAAAGGTATTTTCGTCTATTTCTTAAAAATCTAATAAAAATTTGCAAAGTTGAGAAAGACAGATTTTGCAAATATGCAAAATCAATAAAATTTTTATACAAAAAGGCCACTTAAATTCACCAGTAACTTTATTTTTAAAAAACTTTTTAATTAATTTTATTTTTTATGGTGCTAAAGTTAATTAAAATAATAATAATAATAACTAAAAATTAACTGGTATAACTTTTTTTATTCACTTATGTGTTAGTGCAACAAACTTTAATAAAACAAATAAAAAAGTAGAATAATCGTTTCTACTGTAGTTGACTAAAAGCTTAATGTTTGGTATTGATGTTTCAGTTTGAAGCCTAGATGCTTCGTATTTCCAGCTGAGTTCATTTTTAAAATATAGAAGCGAAAAATTTTGCTTTCTTTCTCTCAAACGAAATGACAAAAGTAGTAATTTTTTTTTACTTAAATTTTAGTTCTAAAAAAAATATTTTCAATTTAAAATTATTTATGAGCAAATAAATAGCCCTAAATGTATAAACATTTTTTGAACTTTGTAAGCAATGGGAAAAACAATTTCTGATCTTTGAAAATCCAAAATAAGCAGATTTGTTTTGAAAAATATTGTGAATCTAATCTGTTCTGGAAAAATTTACTTCATTTATGCGGTTTCTTTTAATGTAAATTTTTCACAATTATAAAAATTAAATTTGTTTAGGGATATTTCAATTTTACATCAACACTCATCTTTTCATTCCCATAAAATAGTCCAAGCGGAGAAAATATCTTTATTGTAACAGTCGCACTATATAAGCCAATCAAACTGTGCCATATAGAATGACAATAATTATATCACGGCATTACGATAAATAGTACAGGGCCGTGCTTCGCGGCGGATGGATAGTATTTCAGACAATCAATATATATAATTATTTAAATTTTAAAATTTAAAAAAATATAATAAAAATATATAAAAGAAAATTTATATAGCCTTTTATATATTATAAAAACTAATTTTTTTATTAATATTTTTTAACTTTCAGTATTTGTAGAGTTAAAGTATTCTAATAACTTCACTTAAAAATTCAATCAAACTTAATAGTTTTTAGTAGCTATTCTATAAATAATTTTTTTAATTAAAATGTTAAAATTGGAGGACTTATTCTAAATTATCAAATATATGATATTTTCTTTCACCTATTAAAATTTATTGGAGAAAGAAGAAATTATTCTATGCACCTGGTGTATATTAACACATCATACACCTCAACTTATATTAAAGAACTAATTTCTAATATCAAACTTTAATTAAATTATTTAAATTACAAAGTCTAATAATTTAAATATGTTTACTGAATTAAATTTTAAAATCACTATTGAAGATTTTAAGTATGTGGTGTATATTTTTATATAGACCCGGTGCGTCCAAAATTTTTATTAGATATGTGGAAAGTTTTTATTGGTCATTGTCTCAAGTGGAGACGTGGCTCATTGAGAAGGTGCTTTTGTGATGTGATGAACTGCCAAATCATATATCTTATTATTATTATTATTATTATAGATAGATAGATTATAAATTACATGCTGACAAAATGCGTACTTTTTTCAGATATTTGGTATTTAATCGGATATTAAAATAGCTTTTTGTTAATAAGCAAATATGAGATAATTAGTCTAAGCGATTTTTCATATCGGAAGATTCTTTCTTTAAGAAGCATGCACAAATATATATATATATATAATTGAGTTCCTATGTTTTTAAAAGTATCAAGATATTGGTGCTTGTAGATTTTTAGCCTTTGGATTAAGAAATGTGTGGTTAGGATGATGTGGGCCCCCTAGGGTTGAGTGGGTGATTGGTTGAATAGTATAATCTAACGGATATAAATGGTCAACAGTACAGATCTAACGGCTAAAAACCTACAAACACTAAGTGCTTGGTGCTTTTAAAAGCACCATAGCCGGACTTTATATATATATATATATATAGTACACATCTAACGACTAAAAACCTACAAGCACTAAGTGCTTGGTGCTTTTAAAAGCACCATAGCCTAGTTCTATATGAGTCCGGCTACTATGCTATCAATAGCACCAAGCACTTGGTGCTACCAAGTTTTCTGCCGTTAGATCTACCCCTTTGACTATTTCCACCCGTTGTATTATACTATTCAACCAACCACCCACTCAACCCTAGGAGGCCCACATCATCCTAACCGCATATTCCTTAATCCAATGGCTGAAAACCTAATAGCACCAATGACTTGGTGCTATTAATAGTATAGTAGCCTAGTTCTATATATATATATATATATATATATATATATATATATATATATATATATATATAGAGTCCAGCTACTATCCTTTTAGGGAGGAAGTCTATTGTGTCACGCTTGCACCACGTCATCAATAACAAGCCAATTACATCTCTCCTTTTCAAAAAAAAGTATAATAAAAATATTTTTTTATAATTATAATGGGACATATATACCTAAAAAAAAGATTTGATTGGTTTGGGACGCCACGTCAGCATATGCACCCGTTGCATTTTAGAATTTTTCCCTTTTAGGAGGACGGAGACTTTCATCCTCCTAAGTCGTTTTAGATGATAGAGATTTCGAATTGATGATCGGAATCGTTAAAGTTAATCTAGAGTATTTATAACGGCTAGAAACTAAATTTCATAAATTTTAAAATTCGTTATCAAGTTCACTGAAGAGTCGAAAAATGAACGATAAAAAACGAATAATCTTGTGAAAATAGATGTTAGATTTTTTCAATTCATGATCGGAGTTATCAAACGTTATCTAAATAGTATAAAGAATTTTCTATCAAAAATTCAAGCTGTTTGGATTGTTCTATACTGTTAAACAAGCAAACCGCTCATATAGGCCATCAAAAACTGTTGATTTTGTGATCCTTTGATCATTACGTAATTTTTTTTAAAAAATTCATGAAATTTAGTTTCTAGACACTTTAAATACACTAGATCAATTTTAACGGTTCTGATCATCAATTCGAAATTCCTATCATCTGAAACGATTTAGGAGGCCACCGTCCTCCTAAAAGGATAGTAGCTGGATTATATATATATATATATATATATATATATATATATATATATATATATATATATATATATATATATATATATATATATATATATATATATATATATATATATGCAATAATTTCACCAGTTTTTGATATATATTGTTTAATTATAATATAAAAAAACTTTTTATGCACAGTAATTTTATATTTTCTTTTAATCCAGCAATAAGTCTTTTATTCATGGTGCAACTGGTCATTTTAGCTACACTACTTTGTTGTATTCCTTGCTATTAATTGCACTTTTCCCTAGCTCTCTGGCTTGCTGCAATTTTGGTCTTCACCGCGGTATCCGTCTGTCAGCCTCTTTTCCTGTTTCAAAATCTGAACAAACATTGCAGTCTGCTTTTACACTGCATTGAATTCTTGATCTTGAGCCAGCCTGCCTTCGTCGCAGCAAATTCTCGATCTTGGGGTCTTGACGGTTACTCGGCCGCCTAAGCCGTAATGCAGGTGCTCGATTGTTTGACATTGGCTCAACCGGTAGAATCATACACGATATGTTAGAGTATGATTCAAACACTGAGGCTCTCGATGATCGAAGATACAAAAAGCTCAAGCGCAGTTGATCGGCGTGCATGTTCGGGACATTGTTTTACATGTCAGTTAGTCTCGTTAACGAGATCGTCCTATCATTTCGACTCATTTTTGAGTAAGTTTTCATTGATTCAATTCCTAGAGGCTAAGGAGATCAACCGATTTGCTAATCTCTTTGTTTCGTTTGTCCCTATCCACTCCCACGGACTCGCTTCGTTTGTCGAAACCATTTGAGAGGTCAAAGAAGATCGACTGCTCTTCGACAGTTCGAACTCAATGGGGTTCCTTTGATCATCCCCTTTCTCGGCATTTCGGAGCATGATTTGGTGTCCAAATATCCTATTTTGAACTTTTGTTTCCTCATTTGTCAAATGTTCATATCTATTTTGATGGTCATGCACTATTTTCGGGTCCTTCGCGTCGCAACCCGATATCGTCTAGAACTTGAATATGAAGTATAGCATATTAGAGGTGATGATGCTCCTGCTATCTACAAGTGCATCGACGCGACTACGTAATCACATATCTATGTTAACAATCGTCACCGATAGTCGAATACTACAACTTACGTTCGAGATAAAGATGTGGTAGAGTCGTCTCCGCCTCGATGTTTCGTGATGTGTTTTAGCAATTTTTCCACACCTTTATGTCTGTAGAATTCAGTGGAAGTGCAAATCTAATCCCTTCAACCGAAACGTGTAGCGCCTTTTGGATCTCGCCCATGGTCGATCCGGGATCGACGGGGTTGATCTATGCGGGCTAGCTCTCTAAATGTCGGTGAAGGTCCTCTAGTGATCAAACTCGTAGTAGACCGAGTTAAGAACGAGCTAGGTCTTGGTTCCACCATTCAAGTCCCTCTAGAATCCAACAGTAAGAATGGAAATGAACCGCTTTCGGATCGAGCCTGACCATGGGCGCATCTGATTCAGTCTAACCAAATCCCAACATTCGAAAAGAGAAATCTCTCTTTTGTATGTTCCGTCCCTCGATCGCATCAGCTTAATTTGTTTAAGGTTTCCCAATGATTGCTTTTCTAACTTTGAGTGCAACTACAGCTCGTTTATGTAATTCTCACCAACCGACGAATTACACCGCGCAGCTTGAGTAAATAAAAGGGATATATATGTTAAACACAAAATTCATTGACCCAAACAAACCCGTCGATTACTAAAACCATCTTAAAATTAGCATCAACAGTTGACTAGTAGCTAATGCTTCTTGCAACAAGAACAGAAGAACAAGATGGTGAAGAAAGGTTATAGAATTCTTTTCTTTACTTAACATAAGTTAGTTTTATGCTTCACTGGGATTATGTTATCAAAGGAAACAACAATTAAAAATCGGCGAAAACGTAACATTTAGTGACACTTGATTTAGTTTTGTTAAAGATCAATCAATAAGATTCACATGAAGGAAAAAAAGAGAGAAGGGGAGCAAGAGGACCCAATTAAAGTGGCGATAATACGATAGTAATATGATACACAAGCAAAATAAGAAGTTCCATTTTGTTCATCGTTGTTTGATGCGACGATCCGATACAAAGATTTGATTTTTGCAGATCAAAGAACTTACAAAGAAATGGGAGAACCCTCGACTTAATTCGTGGAGTTTTCGAATGACTTGAACTGCAAAGAGTCTAGCTTACAAAACCAAATTGAGTAAAGTTTCGACTACTTAGTGCCAAAGAAGCGATATATACTGCGGCATAAGAGACGAAATAGATGTTCAAACATAAATATTAGTCGAGTTCAAGTAACACCTTAGCAAAGTCCAATGCATCAAGCACACTAATCTCGTCGTGAAACATCATCTGCAATTGTATTCGCACTTTTACTAATTTCATGTAAGAATTACAAGGAGCTAATGAAGTTGTTAGATCACAAGGAACTCTACATCATGCTGATCAAATTATTCCTATTGTCGAAATGCGTACTTTCGACGAAAGATAGCGTATAAAATCAAATTCCGAGAGGTCGAAATGCATCAAGCATTGCTTCCTCTTCACAGATGAAGATGTCTATGAACAAACAAGTACTTATCGGAAGAAAAATGCGAAATAGTTCAAGCAGTAACATTCTAAGATGCTTTTACACCACAAACCATCTGAATCGACAGCGTAACTTTCGACTCGCGCTTCGAATTTTAAATTTGGTGCTTTGTTTGAAATTTATGCTATGATGATTTGAAGCATGCCAAACAAATGATGATCACTAAAAGCATTTGTGTCACTTCGACGTCATTTAGACGGCATTTAATCTCTCGTTTCTGATCGGATTTCGATGATTCAAAGTGCGACTACTAGCTATGCTCTTCCTCTATCATTTGAGATCAAGAAAACACCTCAAAGTGATCAAAGGATCCTTCTAATAGGCTAAAAACCTCATCAAACTCACACAAAAACCTTGTGCATGACCAGTGTCGCTTTAAATTTAAATTTCTCTCAAAATATTAGACCATTTTAAACAAATTTGCACTCATTTGAAAGCTAAGGTCCTAAGCTTCAACTCGATTTGAATTTCATTTGAATCCATGGGCCACAGCTAAAGTTATTGAGATTTAAATTGGAGGGAAAAGCACACTGGAACTTTGGCCAATCCCTTTGTAGTCCTACCTATGCTCTATCCTTACTCCATCCATTTACCCACTCCGAACCGTTGATGCGGGTTTAGATCGAACGGCCCATATTTGAAAATAAGGAGGGGGTAATCCGAGTCCGGGGATGTTGACCAATAATAGAGCCCCACGTGTCCGCCGCTCTCGCACATCGCCCGCTATTTAAATCCATTTCGTTCTCTTCCTCGGCCATCGTCGTCAACCTCCGCTCTCTCTCTCTTACTCTCTCTCTCGTAACCGATCGCGTTCGTCTACGGGGGACTCTTAACCCTAACCCTAGCTCGATTCTGTACGCTCCCCGATCCATGGCGGCGGAGGACGCAGCGGCGGAGGGCGGCGCCGCCCCGGTGGAGGCGGCGGCGGAGGCGGAGCCCGCCGCCGAGAACGACGCCGCCGCGGCGGAGGGAGCGGCGGCGGGGAACGCGAAGAAGGCGCGCGCGGCGAAGGAGCCGAAGGAGAAGAAGCCGCGGAAGGCCCGGTCTCCTCCCTCCCACCCCCCGTACATCGAGGTGAGCGTCGCGTCGAATCCTACCTAGCTTCGTCTTCCTCTCTGTGACTCTGGGATGTAGAACCCTAACGCTTGTTGACCCTAAACCCTAAACGCAGATGATCGGGGAGGCGGTCACGGCGCTGAAGGAGAGGACGGGGTCGAGCCAGTACGCGATCACGAAGTACATAGAGGAGAAGCACAGGGATCACCTCCCCCCCAACTTCAAGAAGCTCCTCCTCTTCCACCTCAAGAAGCTCACCGCGAGCGGTAAGCTCACCAAGGTCAAGAACTCCTACAAGCTCCCCCCGCTCCGCCCCCGCGCCCCCGCCCCCGCCCCCGCCCCCGTGCCCGAGCCCAAGCCCAAGTCGAAGCCCAAGCCCAAGCCAAAGGCCCCCGCGGCGAAGCCCAAGCCCAAGCCCAAAGCCGCCGCGGCGAAGCCTAAGACGAAGCCGAAGCCGAAGCCGAAGCCGAAAGCAGCTGCGGCGAAGCCCAAGCCCAAGCCCAAGCCGAAAGCGGCGGCGCCTCCGGCGAAGCCGAAGCCGAAGACGAGGGCGGCGGCCGCTTCTCCGGCGAAGCCGAAGCCGAAAGCGGCGCCTCCGGCGAAGGCGAAGGCGAAGCCCAAGCCCGCGGCGGCGGCGGCGAAGACGAAGCCGAAGCCGAGGGCGGAGACGAGGAAGGCGGCGGCGGCGGCGGCGGCGAAGAAGAGGGCGGCTGCGCCGGCGAAGTCATCGGCGGCGGCGGCGCCGGCGAAGAAGAAGCAGAAGGTGGGGGGGAAGTCTCCGGCGAAGTCGCCGGTGACGAAGAGAGCGTCCACGAGGAAGACGAGGGCCAAGTAGTAGTAGTAGAGTCGTAGCATTTTGTATTTTTTTTTCTTTTTAATTGTTTTCTCATCTTTTTTTTCGCTTTTTGTTTTTGAGGTAGTGGCGGTGTTTGTAAATTGGATATTGCGATAGGGTTATGTTTGGACGGAATTTGTGTTGTTTTTCTTCAGGAGTATTTGCTATTATTAGCGAAAGAGTTATCACACCGTTTCTCATCTTTAATTAATTTCATATTTGTGAGTTTGTGTTTTTTTCTATTTTAATTCTGGGTTTTTTGTTTTAATAATGTTCGCGTGCTACAGCGTTCTCTGATTAGGAGAAGAAGCTATTGGTGCTAATAATGCTTGCCGTGTTTGAGAATTTTATTTATTAAATTTATCAACATTAAATTAGTTGTGATTTATAAATAATGTATTTATGAAATTTGATAAGATTTTTTTAAAATTTTGAAATTTAAAAATAGTTAAGTCTAATAAATAGAAGAAAACACGGTTGGGGGGCGGATTTGGGGACGGCCCATAGTTGAGGGGGTTTCCATGCATTTTTACAGAGTATGTTTAGTTTGAGTCAGTATAAGGTACGACTTTGACAGGTCACATATCTATGGTATGAGATGGTGTTGATCAAAGGATGCTGTGTATAATTCAACAAGATTGAGATATGGCCTATGCCATAGGAATGTGGCATTGTTAGAAGGGTTAATTGCATATAGGTTTCCGCAAACATAGTGAATAGTAAATATATTTTTATAAAATTTAATTTTTACAAAATATTTCTGTAAAAGTTTTAAGTTATGTAGATATATTCATTCGATTTGTTTCTGTTAGAACTCTGTTAAAATTTTAACAGCAAATAAATGAAATAACATTTTTGTCCTTACAGATATGTCCCTCCAAAACGAGGACGATGAGGACGAAGACGACGAGGGTTTCTTCGAGGGCTTCGGCTTGGGATCGGGGGAGGAGAGGAGGAGGCGGGATCGGCCGGCAGAGAGGAAGCGGCGGCGGCGGCGGAGGCGGAGGAGGGAGGGGCGGCGTCATTCCGATCAAGGAAGAGAAAGAGGAGGAGGAAGAGGATGAGGGTAAAATCGTCGATTCATATTATTAACTAATCATGGTTAAGCATGTTAACTGGGGTTAACTCAGTTTTTCTAACAGAGTATAACAGTAGGAACATTTTTACAGACGGTAGGATTTTTACAGAAATATTATATAAAAGTTAAAATTTACAGAAATATATTTGTTATTCACTATGTTTGCGGGAACATGTATGCAATTAACCCTTGTTAGAATGACTAGAAGTGGCTGCTAAATACAGATAAATAAATGGTGTTTTTTAAAGGAAAGTCTGCCTCCTCGCACTTGAAGAGCTAGCGCACAAATGTTTTAGGCACAGCCCAGTTTCATGCTGCCATCTAATAATAAAACAGCTTCAAACTTTCTTCTCTGCAGGCTAAGGCTGCTGCAGTAGGTACATTGACAAAATTTGAAGATGCTCTCTTAAGGAGGGTTTACTACTACGTACATCTTATGTAGTTGGATGTGATAAAAATGCTGTAGTTAAAATAATTTGTTTAACTGCATATAGATGAGAATTATAGAGTAGGACTTGTGTGCTATTAGTAGTACGGAGGCCTCCGTGCTCCTAAGCCGTTTTCGGTGATGCGACTTTCGAATCGATGATCGGCTTCGTTAGACTTGATCTAGCTTATTTAACGTATTTAGAAAATAATTTTTACGAATTTTCGATATCATTTACCTAGTGATCGAACGGATTCAAAATCAACACTTTTTAATGGTTGATATATACCGTTAGCAAGTTTAACGATGTAGAAGCATTCAAAGCAGATAAAATTTTGATAGAAAATTTTTTATACTATTTACAACAAGATCAATATCTCTGATCGAAAATTTTAGTGCTACATCATAACTTTTTGTGAGATTTTTATTTTCAACCGTTGATTTTGAGTCCTTTTGATCACTAAGTAAATGATATCGAAAAATTGCAAAATTTATTTTCTAGATAGTTCGAATACACTAGATCAAATCTAACGGAGCCGATCGTCGATTCGAAAGTTACATCATCGAAAACGACTTAAGATAACGGAGGTCTCCGTGCTTTTGATAGCACACAAGACCTACTCGAAAATTCTATTTATAAATTTTCTTATTATATATATGTAGTGATGAGATTATTCCTAATAGAAATTAAAATAATATTTTCTATTTAAGAGGTGAGTAGAAAGATAAACTTATCTTTATTTAAAGTTTTTTTTTTTCCAACTACTGTAGGTAAAGCTACGACAAATTTGAACATACTTCTAACTACTGTAGTTAAGCCTTATTGTGCAGCTCCAATTATAGTAGCTAAATTCAAATGCACACGTATTTGAATATACATGCAGATATAATAGCAATGCAGTTACAACAACGTATAACCAAACAACTCCTAAAACAGCCACTTTGATGCTTCCAAGGCACCGCCAAATATAACAACACTTACAAAGCTCCATACCATAGCATGTAGTACAGCAAAAGTGTTATTTAAACAATACTATTAGAAATATTATATTAATATTCTCTTTTAACAGTTATTTTCGACCGAAAATTAGAAGCACTAAATCAAAGTTTCTGATTTTAGGGCTCGAAAATTTAATTTAGCTTCGTGTCGTAGTAGAAACTCCAGACTTTCTTATTTACCAAATGAAAGGCAGAATCAAAAGCAGAACCAAACGAGTAACAGAAGAGTGGACCAGTATTAAGCATTAGCAACACAAACAGGGAGATTGGTTTCTAAAATAACACCAATGGCTCAATCAAATTGTATTTTACAGAAACATTCCATCATATATATCTGCTTTACTCCTTGTGACTCCCACTATTCAAATTCTACCCCCTACCTTCTCCCTCTCTATTGTTTCTTTCTCTCTCTCTCTCTCTCTGGAGGAACCTTGTAGAAGAATTGCATTTAAGTTTTTATTGTGTATTAATTCACAACAAAAGGGAGACGGAAAAAAAGAAGAAAAAAAAGAAACAAAATAAAACGCCCCCTCTTTCGTCTCACAATATCGAAGATTCTGACACACTGGAGAGCAAATCAATGTGTAAAAGTGAGTTGATGAATAATACGACAATTTAATTAAAAGTATATACGCAGCTCTAGTCCTCAAAACCTAGTAACTAGATTCAGTTTGGCCTCCAAACATTTCAGTAATTATATTTTAGTCCCCTTTGAAATAGGCCATTTTGAAATGGGGCCCTCATAACTGCTATTATTTTGAGCGAGAACACCACAACATGTAATAATTCAATTTTAGTTATTTCACTAAGTTCAATTGAAAATTTGTTAAGTAAGCTGTTGCATTAGCTAAGAATCAGTAAAATCTTTTTACTAAAAAATCATGTTCTATCAACTGAAAAATTGTTGAGAACAGTTAAATTTAACACATGCCACCATGAACCGCTAAATTTAACGAAATCTCTAATTTGATGAAAATAATTTAAAAGAAAGAAAGGGATGCCCAACTTTTTTTTTCCAAAAAAAAAAAAACTTGAGTGGTCTATTTCAAAATTGCTTACTGTTGAGGGGACCTCTCAACATTTTTACCTTTGTTATAATCTACATAATCATCATCAAAATTCCACACAAACAGATTTTGGACTACCTATATAGTAATTGTGGGATTTCGATCCAGTTTTATCGAGAACTTTTAAGAAAACAGCAAAGATGCAATATAGAAAGGTTGGTGGCGGTCGGTGGCCAAACTATAACCGCTTAGAAAGGTCAGGGACTTGTAATGGAACTTATAATACGGTTGAAGAGATTGAGGAAGGCAATACCACTGTATAACTATTGCTTTGTTTTTCCCCAAAAATTGCTTTTTCCTTGACCAGCTATGAATTTTTCAGCCGACGACCCCTTCTCGCGAACAAACTTTACAGACTCCGACAGTCTATTGAGAAGGTTCACAAGAGCGATCACTTCATTTCGCTGCAGCTGTAACTGAAAAATCACCGACGAAAGTGTATTATGACATTTGCAATGAGTTATTAAAGGAATTATGAAAAGAATAGGAGATTTCAGTATTATCAATACTCTTGAGTAGTATCAATACTAACTTTAAATATGTTGACCTACATACACCCTGCAAAGTCTCAATTTCCTTATATACCCTTCAAATACTTAATTTCTTACTTATATACTCTTGCGCTTAGTAAAATGTTCTTATTTGAAAAGAAATCATTTTGTACAAAACCAAATTCTCATTAATTGGATGACACTCGATTTCTCCATTTAAAATATTGGTATGTTTGTAAGAAATTTCAATGTTGAGTTGAATATATGAAAATTCAGCTTTCAGTGTTTTATAAGGGCAAACAAAGATGAGAAAACATACAGGTTGATACAAGGGGTGCTGTTCCTCGACAGAGAAAAGAATCTTCAATGCAGTCCCGAGTCCTAGAACTTGAAGCTTTCCCCAAAGGCGGCACTTTTCACATCCAACACAATCCATCAATGCACTACAAGAGGCATATGGAATTTGTCATTTCGACTTTTCCTTTGCATCAGAATTTAGAAGAGAGTTTATTTTTTTTAATATATACCCATGCAAAATTATCTATTCTACATGTGTTTCCCTGGAAAATCTGAATATTCATAAAATAAATCCCTATATGTACCTTTGACCTTGCAAAATTCCCTCTTTAAAAAATATTTGTTAATACAAAACTAATTTCTGAATGACTACCTACATTAAGGTGAGGGAATTTAAATTTTTTTTTTTTAAAGCATCTTTGAGCAGTACATATGAAAATTCAGATTTTATAGAGGTATACTTCAATAGAAGATATTGCAGACTTCTATGTGTAAAAGACCCTGAAATATTTCGCAAATATAAACCTGATGTTTCTGAACTGCTTCTGGATCTGTTGCCTCAGCTCAGGCCCATTTTCACCTTGCCAAAGCTTGGCTTCATCAAATGGAAGTGGGCAAGAAGCTTGCAGCTTAGGATTGTAGAGGAGCTGTTTCACTAAAGATTGTGTTTTCAGGTCCTCTTGAGGGTTCTCAGTGTTGTACTCAGCCTGCTCTAAATAATCTGCAGCCTGAAATCAATCAAGGAGAATTGCTATTTAAGTTTCAAGACTAAGGGGACTTCTGCATGCATAAGACTGAAACACATGTATTTGGGTGCATATCCCTCAAAATTTGCAATTTGATCAGCCCATATTTCCGCGTAGATCTCTTTCACCTGAGATTTTCACAAGCTGAAAAGATGGATTCCTATGCTAAAAAAGAGGCCATTGACTGAAAGTTTCAGGAGGAATCATAATTTCACCCCAAAACAAATACTTCAGTGTACAAGCTCTCAATCAATAGGGTGAACGAGCAAACATGAGCTATTTCTAATTTTTGAGGAGCATACATGCCAATATGGGCTATATTATCTTTATATGAGGTGTTAGACACCAATTGCAAATTTTGAAGGTCATACAAACATACATATCCAAACTAAGACTCTAGGAGTAGTACTTGCTACTCGAAGGTGTTAATATATATGACGAATTGAAATTACAAGAAGAAAAGGCAGATATTATGTCAACAAGTAGGCATATAAACATTAAATTCGTATCATATAAGAACTGGTTACCTTTGTCACTGCTCGAAGAACAAATAGGTATGTGAAATACAGATTTCTAACACGATCTGGATACTTCAAAACACGATCATACAACATTCCAAGATTGTGGCCCCACTGAAGTGATTACAAGATAGATTAGAAAATAATTTGCTATAAAGAGAATCAATGCTGGTAACCGCGCATTAAAGTGTGAGATGAAAATACCAAGTTAGTAGATTCATCAAGGAGATAATCAGCAGCTATGTGTACTGAAATCGAGGAATGCAGGCCTGAGATCAACTTATACAACACCTTCTTCTCCTGGCAAAGTTCTTCCGAAGGATCTGAAGAAGGCAGAGCAAAAGAAACAAAAAAAGGTTAGGGCTTTCAAACAAATATGATTCTCTACAATTGTAACAGCATCTATATGAGGTTAATAATTCCATAAAAACATGACAATTGGCAAATTTTACTGAGTTTGACTTTACAAACTCAAGATTAGGTCTTATTTTGTTGATGTCAAGAAAACCATGAAAAGATTAAAAGACAAGTAATTTTAACTATTGTACCAAGTAGAGTTACAAATTTGTCATAAATATACAATGAAAAACTAGGAACTGTACAAGAAATCGACTAACATTTCGGACAATTTTCTTTGTAAATAGCATCCCATATCCTCCTAGCTGATGCACCAATATACCCAGTAAAACGCTCAGGGTTTAGCTGGAGGTTCACATAAGTCATCTCAGCTGCAAAACGAAACAACTATCAAATGTCAATACACCAAAAAAGAAAAAAGAAGTAACGAGTAATGTTATGGGTATATAGCCAAGTGCACCCTAACATGTAGTTGATGAGTCACATGGTAGCTAGCCAATTAGATGCCACATTGGAGTCTGACCCATCAGCTACATCTAGGTACAATCCGAGAGAATCATAGAATTACGCTCCAAAATAAAATCATATTGAAAAAAGGACCAAATAGCACATAGCTAATTAAAAGTAGTACCATTGTCAGTTTCATCATCATATGTCCATGGATTGTCGATTTCAATCCACCCTTTGAATACTTTACTATCAATTGTTCTATCCACGGTAGCCTGTGGTTTTCCTTCTTGGCACATCATATCATCAGTGGAAAGACCATTATAGGGTTTTTTAAAAGGCTCCGGAAATTCATTTTCAGGGCACTCGCAGACAGAGCAATCCCTTAGACGGCACATTCCATCATCGGGCCAGAATGGACAGTCGCACCATAGTTTAACCTATCAAACAACAAAAAGAAAACACAATTAGAAAACCGAACATTTATAAATTTTTAATTAAGGAATCTCCTTTGTTTCTTTTCCTCAGATGGTTAGTAACAGTCCACCAAACTCGCCATCCAACGTGGATGGTTCTTTCTCACAAAAAGATAAATGATGCCTCTGAGATTACAAACAAGTTTTGTACCGATAATATGTAGAATCTGGTATCACATTTAGCAAATATCTATTGAGGTTCAGGAGAATCAGGACCACGGTGTGATTGTGTATTTTGATCTGATCCCTATTGGATTAAAAAAAAAAAAAAAACTATCCTTATGCCTCATTTTATGTCATATGGGGAGATACCATATGAAGGCATAAGCCATGAAAACTAATCGTGACTAGGAGGGATGGGGTTAAGGTTACAAGGTAATATCTTTGATAATTTTGTGCACTATATCTTCTCATGCCCTGCTCTTAGAACTGCTAAACTCCATGACATTTTTTAGGAGTACTAGCAACACTAGATAGGATGCTTCGAGTAATAGAAATTGTCTAGTCTCTAATTATTGATAACAGACTATCTGTTTAATCTTGCTGGTGGCAAAATTAGACATTATTTGAACCTACATTGAGCATACAAGAAATATGGATGTTTGATTTCGCAAAGTCCATTAAATATCTCAATTTAAAGAGTTTGAGTCAAGAGTTGAACTAGCTAATTAACTGTTGTCAAGACAAGAAAAAAAAATCTTGCTTCCTACATCACATCGAGCAAGATATGAAAGTGGCAACTGGTTTGAATTTTGATACAAGAAGTAAAAAGTAGACAACTAGGATCCAATATACACTTCGATGGGCCAAAAGCAGAAGCTCCAATATAAATCTATACTTCTAGCTTTAGACCGAAGTTATTGCAGGATTTCTAATGAAGAAGCCGTTAGGGCTTCTTTTAGCAGCTGTATGCATATAGCATTTCCGCAGAAGTTCTGGCATGGCTAACTGACCCTAGCACAATAGATTATCTTAATTTCCCTAAAATTACTCATTTTAACTTCTAATCTATCCCTTGTAAACTCTCTTGACACCACATCCATCTACCTCAGTACAAACCAGAAACTGTAACCGTTACAATCACCAAATAGCAGTTGGAATCGGACAACCAAAAATTCCTTCAAATTTTACCTTGAAGTAACGGAAGAACGGCGTGGCGACGAGCTCCTGCAGAATCGGATGCAACACCTCCTCGTTGATCGAGTCCACCGTCTCGTAATCGCAGCAACAGTCCTCCACCATTCCCGTGTACTTCCTCGAATCCTCTCCCTTCTTAACCTAATCTTCCCCCAAAAATCAAACACACATCGAATAACATACTTCAAACGAATCCAATTCGATTCGGAACTAGGGATTAGGCGATCATCTCAATTAGATTGGGGGGGTGGTGGGTGATCTTACGGGGCATTCGCAGATCCCGGGGATGGAGAGCCTGGGGAAGCTCCTGGAGCTCGCGGCGGTGGCGAGGAGGAGGGCGACCACCGCCCCCGCGGCTGCTGCTGCCCAAAACCACCGCCGCCGCCGACGCCGCCCCCCGTCGCCGCCGTGCTCTGCCTCCGCCATCGGGGATCAGAGCCCTAGGTTTCCCCTCCTCCCCCGCGAGATCGAGATCATATAGAACGAGGGGGTTAGGGTTTTGGAGACGTTTCACTTCGAGGTCGACGATGCGAAAGAGGGAGTGGTTCGGGGTTGGAAAATGGCGGTTCCGAGAACACGACGAGTTTTAACTTTTAATTACGACGCGAAATAAATCCCCTGGGTATTTAATAGAGGGACACGGTGTAACCGTTACATATCACGGGTGTGACTATGACAGGTGGAGCCCACCCACCGCGGGGTCCGCATGTCAGAGTGCTGGATGTCACCGACCTGTGACGTGGCAGTTTTCCACGAGGTTATGACGTGGCATAACCTTATTGGTTGGATGACGTTGCAGCTTGGAAAGTTGACCAAATCTACATGTTTGACTTTGTTTTTTTCTTTCTCTTTTTGGAAAAGGCTTTTATTGGAATATATTGAGAAGTGAGACCAATTATTTATTTATTTATTTGGCATATTGCGAGCAATTAAAATTTAAAAACATTATTTTTGGATATAAAAGAATCAAAATTAAGATATTAAGAAAGAAAAGCTGGACTTGCCAAAGTTGGCCAAAATTTCCGCAACGGACGAAAATGAAAATTCTAGAAAGATCTGGATGTTACTTTTATTCCACGAACGTGTTGTTAAGGTTGAATGTTTGAATATAGATGCTAGGTTGGCATTTGCTAGAACATTTGTAAAAATATAGATGTTATAAGAATTATATATTTATTTAGGAGCAATTACTTACGTATTCCTAAATTTTAAGGCTTCGTTTGGTTCGGATATAAGCAAGAATTAGTTATTCTAGGAATAGATACAAGTATAGTGATAAGAAAAATAGTGTTTGGATGAAAATTGAGTTGTTCCCGAGGATAAAAAAAATTACGTTTGAATAGACAATATGGAATAAGAAGAATACTGAATTTTTATATATAAAAAATTGAGGCATAGGTGGGGATAATTATACCGGCTTATTTCAGATACCCGAGAACTACTATTTTCGAATAAAAAATTTATGTTTGGATATAAAAGGGGGATAAGGGGTTATTCCCTCACTTATCCCCGATCCAAACGCTACATAAAGGTTATAGACTTTTTTATTAAAATTTATCAGTAGTTTCTTGTTGGTACGATAATGAAAGTAAAAACTTCAAATTGTGGCTTGTGTTTTTGGGGCTTAGAAGTTGAATTACAGTCCCTTGAAGTGGAGGAACAAAGTTGAATTTTTAAAATAAAGAGATTCCACTCCATTTGAAATTATAGAAAAATTGCATTATATATGATAAAAAAGTATAATAACAAAATATTTAGGCTAAATTACACAAAACTCTCCTGTCAAAATTTGATTTTTTACTTTTCTCTCCTGTCATTCAAAAATCTACACTTTGGCCCCTCGAAAAACGAAAAATATTCACAGGGGTACGGTGTGACAAAATGACCAAATTACCCTCTTCTTTTTCGTCTTCTTCCCCAACCTACTGATCCCGCACCTTCACCGGCGCCTTTCTCGACCCCAGCCCCAACCTACTGATCCCGCACCTTCGCCGGCGCCTTTCTCGACCCCAGCTGCAGCACCATTTCCTCACCTGCTCCCCGCACCTTCGTCGGTGCCTTTCTCGACCCCAGCTGTAGCACAATTTCCTCACAATGCTCTCTTGCTCCTCCAGCATACTCGCGGCCCATTTATTTCGGCGACTCTAGAGAGGAGATCGTGGTGGGTATGGACGAAGAGGTGAGCGACCCATTTATTTCGGCGACTCTAGAGAGGAGATCGTGGTGGGTATGGACGAAGAGGTGAGCGAGGACGAGGGTGAGGCGGCAGAGGAGGCCAAGGACGTGCATTTGGGCACGGATAGCGCGAAGGCGAGGGCGAGAGCGAGGCGGCGGGGCCGAGAATGTCGGTGAGGAAGGAGGAGGAAAATGAGAATTTTCAAGAATATTTTGGGTATAAAAAATATGATATAAACGGAACCCTAACGGCGGAGGCCGAAGTGAACATTTTTTATTTTTTGCGAGGGCAAAGTATAAATTTTGAATGACAGGGAGGAAAGTGAAAAAACAGGTATTGACAAGAAATTTTCTGTAATTTAGCCAAATATTTATTTGTCACGTCACGCAATATTATACTGTGCATCACATAATATGTTGCAATATTATACTGTGCATCACATAATATGTTTGTCACGATATATTTTCCAAAGTGTCCTAACGAAAAATAGAAAAACATATAGGCTAAGAAAGCATAGCTAAAGAATCAAAGTTTCTGGCCCAAAAACCCAAAAGTTAGAAAACAAAAAAAAGGAGAAAATCTTAGTCCTATCTGAAGCTTCTGCTCTATAAAAACAATTTGTTCAAAAAAAATAAAATAAAGATAATGCCTTTTCCAATATCTTACTCAAATAGCATATTTACATAAATTCTAGTGGGGAGTGTTATTCCTTCCTTTTTTTTGGGTGCTTCTGTGGTGAAAAAAGAATACAATTCCAAATAAGAAAGCGTATTGCTGCTACGAGTACACAGGAAGGTCCCCTCAAATACTGCAAATGAGTTAGCAATCATATGCATTGATTACTGGCCAATTTGGTAGGCAACTCTCCCTTCAGACAGCATGGCCAGGATCAAAATCAAATTTCGCTTCAAACAGAAATCGTCGGCAAAGCATCTTCAAGAAACACCTTTTACACTCTTCATAGCTGACACGCACAAAACTGACTCATCAGCAATATTTGAGAGAACCTTCTGCAACACCAAAATATCACTCTAAATGAAAAAAACAAAACCACTGTACTTGTTTGAAGATTATATAAATCTCCCCAATTCTCTCTTATGATCTTTATCACCACTCCAATTTTATTCATCATTCTACTTTCCATCAAATTCTAGATCAGAGCTCCTGTGAAACACTCGTCTTTCACAACAAAATTTCCCAGCTTTTCAGTCAACTATAAACCATCACCTCATCCAAGATGTTATAACTTCTCAACTGTTGATTTGTGAACCCTCCTACTCACTAGTCTTGTTTTTAATCTACTTCAGATTCGACAAGCTCCTTCTAAGCCACCTCCAGGTGCTCATTACATTTCCATTGAAAGAAATTATTAACAACAACCTATCCTTAGTATGATAATTAATCTGCCAAAAATGCCAAATTGAGGGTGTGGATTGATTCTTTTGATCCACTACTGATTCGACACCAACATTGTCAAACTACAGAGCAAAAATCTAAACAGAAATGGAACCAACCTATCCCATGGCATCGCTCTAAATTAATACATGCAAAAGATCCAATTGTGAAGTGATTCGACGACCAATAGGAAAATCAAATTGCCAAACATAACGCGAGCAACCTGTTAATAATAGAATCGTTATAGGAGATCTAGATATGCCAAAGAAGAGAATAAAGCTTACCTGCAATGTCATTATTTCTCTCTTTTCATCATAAAAAGAAAAAGTACACTATTCAAACCTGAAATGAAACAGTTAATTGTCCATAAGATAATAAAGGAAAAAATAATGAAAGGCTGTCATTCAGGACAAGTAACTACATTAACCAGATATGGAAATCTATTCAAAGAATATTTTTAAAACATTTCTCTGAACTAAGATTTGTAAGATAAGTAAACATCATATAATTAAATAAGAAAAAAAGCAAAACATAAAGTTCCAATTATTATTCGAATCAGCTTCATATGGATCCTATTTTGCCCTTCTAATTTCTGTTTTGTAATTCCTGTCATGTTTTTCTTCACCATCTCCTCTAATGTCAGTTTTATATGCTCCTTCCTCTCAAAGCACTCGCAATACCCAACAATTTTTTCTCCGTCAAAGGAATTTCAAGGATCGACTCATCTTTCCTTTGTAGATTGACGGTTCCTGAGAAAAGTTCTTCAAATATTAATGCCGATAAGGATACAGCATGTAAAGTCTAAGGAAAAGTGAGGAGAATCACACTCTACCACTATCGATCCAAAAGTCATCACAGAAGAAAAAAAAGGAAAAAAAAAAAAAGACTTACGCATATAAACATAGATTAATATAATCTCCAATCAGAGTCATGAAATTTACTGCTTTATTAGAATATACTGTTTGTAATTTCATGTGCCTTTTCTTCGACATTTAGGTGGTTTATGTTGAATCATGCACTTACCTGTATCCACCAAGTAACATTTTTCAACACATCTGAATCAAATTATGGACCAATATCAACTTATTCATCAGATTTGCACAACTCGCATTAAATCTCTATATCAAATATGTAAATTGCTGCATAAATTGAGCAATAACAAGGGAAAAGAAAAGAAGAAGAAAGGAATTAATGCATATCCATTCAAATTTGTTCCATTTATCTTATTTTACTGCTCCAAAATCGATGTCATAGAACACAAAAATAGAAGAAATAAATTGGAAAAAGGGATTAAAATAGTAAGAGAGAAAAGCCCATTCAAATTTGTCCATTTATGTTATTTCACTGCTGCTTCTAAATTGATAGTGTACACTACAATTAGCACTCAAAGATGAATCCGAGAAAAGGTGAAAGAGAAACCCTAACCTCCTCACTCCAAAACGACCTTAGCGCCGATCTCCTTCATCTTCTCCACGATCTTCTCCGCCTCCTCCTTCGCCACCCCCTTCTTGAGCACCGCGGGGGCCTTCTCCACGAGCTCCTTCGCCTCCTTGAGCCCTAGATCCGTGAACGTCCTCACCTCCTTGATGATCTTGATCTTCGCCGCGGCGTCGAAGCTCTCGAGCTTCAGATCGAACGCGGTCTTCTCCTCCTTCTTCTCCTCCGCCGCGGCGGCGCCGCCTCCTACGGCGGCGGCGGCGCCGCCTGGGGACATGCCGGGGGTGAGGATGGCCATGGCGGGCATCTGGTCGACGCCGAGGCGGGCGCGGAGGGCTTCGGTGAGGTCGGCGGCTTCAAGGAGGGTGAGGGAGGAGATCTCGTCGACGAGGGCGGCGACGCGGGGGGAGGGGGGAGGAGGGGCGAGGGAGGAGAAGGAGGCGGAGGGAGAGGAGAGGAGGAGGGGGCTAGGGTTTCGGAGGGAGAGGATGCGGAGGAGGTGGGAGAGAGGGGGCCTCATTAGGGTTTTGGGGAAGTGGGCGAGGAGAGAGGTTTAGAGAGAGGGAGAGAGAGGGGGATGCGATCTCTGTGTCGACTTCGATACAACATAAACAGGTAGGACTCAAAGTCGTCGACGAATACGGTTAGATTTGCCGGTTTTATATAGGCGTCCGGATTACGCTGAAGTCGGCGGCGAGACTACCAAAGTTGCAGACTTAAGGTATAAGTCGGTGGTCAAGAAGCTCCCGATGCCGATTTCATGGAGAGAGTGTCTTTGGTACCTAAAATTCGATTGCACAGAATAAAATTAAAAGGCCACTGAGGGCATAAAAAGTGTAAACAAAAGCAGTGTTTATACAGAAGCACATAAATGTCCCCTTAAGAAGTTCATCATAGGCTCACTTGGCCTTTATCCTGGATAGAGTATTTACATATAGCAAAACATTTTAACTAGTAAAAAGAAAGAGATGCAGATTGTTCACATTTATATCACCATGAATAGTAGAAAACCATAAAAGAAAACCTAATCAAAAGTGTCGGCTGTTCGAGAGAGTCTTATAGCTGCAGCAATTATAACTCGTATACAGAGCTACACCACCACTTCCCTTAGCAAGCTCCTTGCTGATAAAACTGTTAAAAGATCCAGAGAAAGAATAAGCCCCATTCCTTTCTTGCATTTGAGAACAAAATAAACTCCGAAGCTCATCTCCATGAACAAAGCCCCTGCGATCTTCGACTCAAACCATCAGTGTGGTGAATCACCTCAGTCACCTTTTTCTCTGCCACATTTAAGGAGCTTGAACCAGTTATGATTTAAGCCTCTTTACTTGGTCTTTCAACTCCCGGCTGTAGCAGAAGCGGATGCACAGTTCTTATAGAAAAAGCTCAAGCTTGTACGAGCTACTGCTTCTCCAAACAACGATGCCCTTGTCGATTTCAAAATATTTACCTCAATAAGATCCCCGATTTTAGGGTTTTGCAAACCATCAGCTTCAAATGAGTGCTTTATAGGGACATTAAGAAACGAAACCCGATGTCCCCTATCACTTTTGCCGATTAGTTCAGTTTCAGGAGCTCTTTTATTTGGTCCTTCGACTAAAACAAGTTGAACCGTACCGATCTGTGAATCATACCGCTGTCCTGTGCTTTCTCGAAAAGCTTCAATGAGTTCGGAAAGTCTTCTTTGCTTAATACCATCAGGGACATCGTCGACGTAATTTCTATGCGCATGAGTTCTTTCTCTCATACTATAGGCAAACATATATGCCATATCATACCCAACTGCCCTAATGAGAGTTAGGGTGTCGGCATGCTCCTCCTCTGTTTCCCCACAAAAGCCTGCCAAAAAGTAAGAAAATAATTTATTTGTTAGAGAAACTGAGAATATAGCAAAACATGCAAATGCTAAAACTATGGGGAGAGAGAGAGAGAGAGAGAGAGAGAGAGAGAGAGGGATCTAATGTAACATTAGATTTATTTAAGGCCCATTACGCGAATTTAGATGAAGTTTGTGTTTAATAGAGTCTAAACTGCGTTGGCTCAATTTGACTCATTTGAGTCAATTTGTGACTTAATTGTTGTAAATTTGAAACTTGATTGGTGTTAACTCAGTGGCTTGCCTACACATTGTGATTGATCTCAACGTTCTTCCTTTAAAAAATCTAATTCCTTACAAAATATACACAATCAAGAATAGAAAAAGATACAAGAGTTTGCGTATGTGCCAAGAGAAAATAAAGGCAGAATGAAGTGAGGATTCAGAACTTTAAGTTGCTAATGAAAAATTCAGTAAATATAATTTACGGATGATTTTTAAATGAGTTTGAAGAAATTAAGAAAGGGTAATTGAATCTTTAATCAACTTGAGATGCAGAGAAAAAGAAGGTAGTAAGGAGTGTCTTTGATCAGCAACAAAGTCTGAAAACAAAAAAGAGAAAATATCTTAGAAATGAAAAAGGGTAGATCATACAAAACAGGAACCGAGGAGAGATCCAAAAATCATATGCCACCTAAGGCTCCGTTCGGGATTGCGGAGAGATTGAATCACATGTGGTGAAAACATAAAATGGAAAAATGTTCCATTTGTTTCCACACGCAATATTATGTTGCACATATCGCAAAGAGTCAGTTACGATATATTTTTTGCGCCCACCACAGAACGGAGAAGCCTATCCCTCTATGCTTCCGCTCAACTTCTGCCCAAACTCCATTGCCTAATCGTGCTAGATGGCCCTCAATACCAAACACGTCCTAAATGACACATAATTAACTTTTTATTGTCGAAAATTGTTGAAAATGTCAGTGAAAATAGTAGCTTGGAAGGATCCGGACAGTTCATGAATCATACTTTAAGGAAGATAGTGTTTACAAATGATAAATTGATAACATCTAAAAAGTGCTCATATCTTTAAAGAGTGACGACAAAGGCCAACAAAAAGACCACGAAGACATTGAGGAGTAGCTGTAATGAATATAGAAAACCGCTGATAAAACTTAATGATATAAGCACTAAATAAAGCACAAAGAACACAAAATAGCAAGACATTAAAATTCATCAAGCAACTATTATAGAAACATAATATTTAGAAAAACTCAAATGAGCCTTACCAGATATAAAATCGCTGCTTAACCCCACATCCGGAATAACATCCCGTATATTCTGCACCAACTCCAAGTATGCCTCTCGAGTATAACCTCTTCTCATTCTCTCAAGAACCGTCGTGCTCCCTGTCTGAGCTGGCAAATGAATACTTTTGCAGATATTATACCTATCCCGCATTAAATACAGTAAATCATCTGGAAAATCTTTTGGGTGTGGGGAAGTGAATCTAAACCTCATTTCTGGAAATTCAATTGATAATCGATCCAATAAATCAGAAAATCTCAGCCCCATATTTTTCACTTTACACATGCTCGAAAACCCTTCACTTAGCCTCCAATTAGAACCTGGCTCCAAATTTTCAACTTCCGAAGCATCGTTATAACTGTTGACATTTTGACCAAGAAGCATTACTTCCTTCACACCCTCTTTCCATAAGTCACCAACCTCTCTAACTATAGACTTAACTGGACGGGACCTCTCCCTCCCTCTTGTAAAGGGAACAATGCAAAACGAACACATGTTATTACACCCTCTCATTATTGAAACAAATGCTGTAACCGAATTGCTTGAGATCCTTACCGGGCTAATATCAGCATATGTTTCTTCTAGAGAGAGCAGGGTATTAATTCCCTTTTGCCCATAGTCAACGACTTCTAATAATCGAGGCAGGTCCCTATAAGCATCGGGACCACAAACTACATCAACCATCTTATCAGCGTCGAGTATTTTATCTTTCAGTCTCTCAGCCATGCATCCCAAAACAACTATTTTTGGAGGTTGAAAAGATTTTGACCTTCCAACTGCAACATTACTCTTCCATTCCCTTTTCAGAAACCAAAAATAGTTCAGTCTTTGCCAAACTTTTTGTTCAGCATTGTCGCGGATGGCGCAGGTGTTAATAAAGATGATCTCAGCACTCTCTGGGTCTTCGACAGTTTCTTCATAACCTGCATTTTTCATGATGGATAACACTATTTCCATGTCGTTTATGTTCATTTGGCATCCATATGTCTCATGGTAGATACGGCCTTTGCTGGTACTTTCTGAAGTCGGAACTAGACTAGATAAATCATAAAACATAAATAATAGTTAAGCTCTAATTAGAGATGGCAAAATTTGCATGTTCTACCAAATTAAAATTTTACAGGAGCCTCTAGCGTGCCTGTTTCGCCCCACTCATGATTTCTGCTTCCAACTAATGCCGTCTCGAATAGAGTATTTGGCAAAAGAGAAACTTGTGGAGCTTTTGCTACGGTGGAAAGCAGAAATGAGATTACAATCCCTAAAAAGCAGAAGACCCAATTTGGAACTTCCGATTTGCTTCTGAGAGAAGCTATTTGAGGGATTTAATTATAATACTTCCTCTACAAGCACTACTTGAACAACACTCTACACCCAGCAACAGGGCCCATCATTTCCATGGAATTTACAGAGAAATTCAGTGGAAAAGCTAACACTGCAACAGCACATAAGAGGTTAGGAATCAAATAATAAAAATTGAATGGTTGAGAACCACATCGCAACTACAATAAAATGGTTGAGGATCCCTTTTGATATATGAAGCATAACTTGTATCCACATTACCTAATAGCTCTTACCCACTCAATATTCAATAAAATTCCAAAACCAATAAGATAAACTTCACCAAAAATTTCTCCCTTTACCCACGATCTCAGAATCGAGCTTGTAAATGAGTTAATTTACAACAGTAAACTTAATATCATATTACAAATAGGCATAATGAGAAGAAGAGGAGCTTACTCTTGTTGGGTTTCGGCGGCGACCGCGGCCGCGGAGGCGGAGCAAATGAAGCAGCGGCGGGGGATTATTACGTTAGGGTTTTGGGGAGGGATTCGGGAGTAGAGAAAACACCTCAAGATAGGGTTTTGAGAAGAAGAAGAAGAGGATGGGGTGGGTCGGAGAGGATGGGGCGGGGAGAGAGAGAAGGAGGAGGAGGAGCGATTAGGGTTTGATGAGGCGAGGGGGAGGAGGTGGCGCCGCCGCCGCCGGAGAGAGAGGTGGGCGCCAATGGCGGAGCGGGGGTGGCGCCAGAGGGAGGAGAGAGGGGAGAGAGAGGAGGAAGACGACGCCATGGACGGAGAAGAGAGAGAGAGAGAGAGAGAGAGAGAGAGAGAGAGATGAGTGGTGTGGGTTTGGAGTAGGAGGGAGGAAGGGTTGTAGACGAGCCGAACACGAGAGAGCCGAGCCGAGCCGAGCTCGAGCTCGGCTTGATATGAGCCGACCTTGAGCCGGTTCATTTAGCCATAGTCGTTTGGCTTCCGCAGTGCAATTTATCTGAGCCTAATTATTTGGTCGTATTGATTTTCAGATTTAAAATAATTTTAATTAAATTAAAACTCAGTTTTTTTTTTACTCGCTGTTTGTTTGATAATTAATGAATTTAAAGCCACACTTATCTTACTTTTTTCCACCGCTGTTTATTTAATTTTTAATTTTTTTCTTTTTTTTTGTGTAATTAATTTCGGCGCTACTCAAGGCGAAGATAATTACTGTATTTTCAAAAATTCGACTTATAAACGAATTTAATTTATAATGAATCAAACAACAGAGCTGAGTATTTAAGACCGAAAATTATTTTATTTCCTTCTACTTTCAGTGAAACAAATACGTCGGCACATCGCTAACTAAAAAGTCCGAGAATCCAAAAAAAATCACTAACAGTTCTATTAATAAGTTACAAATATTTAAAATTAAGAATATATAATAAAATTGTTATGTAATTATTATTTTTGTTTATTAATCTTATGGTACCAGAAAGTTAAAAATATAATAGATAATTAATTTGGTAATTAATTAATGTGCAAAATGTTTGAATTACTTAATAAATTCGTAAGTTATTCCTAATTTTTTATAATAATCAATTAAAATTGTAATGAATAATCTGGAGAATTATTCGGACAACTAAACTTTTTTTTATTTTGAATTTTTTAAAATATACATGAAAATTCTTAAACTTTATGTGTTATATAAAATATTTTTTTCATCAATTTTTGTTAATGGGACTGAAGGTGTAACCAATTTGATTGTGCTTAAGTCAAAGATAAGCTAAAGTTTTGGTCTTTACTTTTTGTAAATTTGAAGTGCACAAGCACCAGCACATATGGCTTAAAATGAAGGGTTAATTGCATACGGGTCCCCGCAAACATGATGAATTGTGAATATTTTTCTGTAAAGTTCAACTTGCATTAGTTATCCCTGCAAAAGTTCTAAAGTATTCAAATATGTCCCTATGGTCTGGATCTGTTAGAGAGCTGTTAATTTTTTAACAACAGTGTTGTGAAATAAAATTTTTACCCTTACCCCCTTCCTCTTCCTCTCCCTCTTCCTTTTCATGCTGCGGGAGCAGACGGCGGCGGCGGCAACGTCGGGAAGAACGTTGGTTCTCTCCTAAGGCGGTGGCAACGTCCGCGGCGGCGGCAACGTCGCAGACGGCGACGACAAAGAAGAAGGAGGTGAAAAAGATGAGGAAAAGAATGATACGAAGAACAAGAACAAGAAGAAGAAGAAGAAGAAGAAGACGGAGGCGATGAGAAAGATGGAGAGGGTGAGGAAGATGGAGAGGGGCAAAAATGTCATTTCAACTTATTAATTAATCATGATTAACATTTTAACTGTGGTTAACTAAAATTCTCTAACAGTGACTGACGGTAGGGACATATCTGAATACATTAGGACTTTTGCAGGATAACTAATGCAAGTTGAGCTTTGCAGGGATATATCCGCAATTCATCATGTTTGCGGGGACCTGTATGCAATTAACCCTAAAATGAAACACTCATATAAGTTCCGTTTCAGAAGATAAAAGGACTCATAAATTAAAAAAAAAAAGACATAAAAAGGACAATAAAACTTTTGAACAAATCCAAACACGAAATTGACGGGTCAGATTCTTGTTTTTACCAAAACCAAACACGAGATCAAATCTACAAAGATTTCTATCAGAAGCCAAATGATAATCAAAATTGAACCTGCTCAGAAAACCTGAATACCATACCTGATACAAAAACTGGAACCAAACCATTCAATATATATCATACATTAAATTTCCATGTCAAATGATTAAGACATAATTTGTTATGTATGAAATCGACTTTTCGTGGATATGGCATTATGCAGCAGATAAACAGTTTACAAGGCAAACCAAAAAGATACAATACATATTATTTATGGCACAAAAAAGGAAAACCAATTATGTGATCTCATCTCATCCCCATCTCTCATGTAATACAAACACTATATTGAGCTCATCATTGTTTTGCTTCTCCCTGGATTTCCCTATTACAATTTCTCCAAAAGATCATTTATCACATACACTTATGAAGTGCAAAAATGTTATATTTTCTTATGCTTTGATTGGCGACATGGGAAAACTCTGAGTGAACAGATGAGAATACGAATTGCTCATTCTAATGCAGAATAACAAAGGGAGATAAGTATTTTCAACATTCCGATGCGCTAAAGAGGAGGAGGTCATGAGGAAGAGCTCTTTACTTTATGCGATGGGGGCCGCCGGAGATTGAGGAGATGAGAAAGGCCCGCGATGACGTGCAAACGGCTGGTCGGAACTCCTGTTTTCGCCAAAGCCCTTCCGCGCTTGTCCAATAGCACAAAGCAAGGAACGTATTTGATGTCGTAATGGAGAAGCTGCACGGGGTCAGGAAAATACACATTTACTACATAAATAGAGTTAACAACGCAGATAGAAACTTTAATGATTGATAATTATCTATACAGGCAAATCGAATCACCTATCTCTATCCTTTTAAATTGTTATTATTAGGTTCCTATCATTTGAATTCTGCTTTAATCTGCGTACTTGTTTGGCCCAGCTTCTGCTCGGGCAAATAGCACGGTGCCCAACAATTGTCTGTTTGGATGAGGTGTGGTATATTTTAGAATCGAAAAAAAGGATGGTCCAAAAACCAGCTGCAGAGGCTCCACTATTGGAGCTTCTGCGATGTGGAGTCATGGAGACGGCGGAACGTGGATTCCCAATTTATAGCTTTTTCTGAAAATAACCAGAACACCCCTAAAGAAATAATACAATTCAAATCTGTCCAGAAAAAATACTCTTCTGTCCATAAACGTACTCTCTCTCTTTCCCTGCCACAAATGTACTCTCTCTCTCTCTCTATGTGTGTGTGGCAGGGGAACCCCTCCCTCCCCTGCTACCAGAAGGGAAGGCGTCACTCTCCTCCTACAAGGGTAGGAAGAGAGGAGGGGGACTCCCCCCTCTAGGCAAGTAGAGAGGAGGGGGGGTTCCTCTCTCCTCTCTCTCTAAGCCCTCCCCCTTCTCTCTCTCTCTCTCTCTCTCTTAAATTTCATGGAATTTACTTTAAGGGCATGTTTGGTTCACCTATTTTAGACTATGGAATCGGAATGAGATTCATTGATTCCAATGATTGTTGTTTGTTTTAAAGGAATCGGATTCCAACTCCCATTCCACTTTGGAATGGGAATGACTAAATCTATTGATGGTCAAATCCGGCCTTGAATACCGGATTGGCCCATTCCAAAGTAAACTACTAAAAATTCTCTTCCACCAACACCTCCCCTTCTCTCCCTTCATCACTTTCCTCTCTCTTAATCAAAACACCCTCTCAAAAATTCTAAATTTTCATTCCGATACCCATTCCATTAATGAACCAAACGTCTTGGGATGATTCGTCATTCCATTTTCCATTCCAAAGCAATCCAATTCTATTTCCCATTCCTATTCCAATCGCGAACCAAACATGCCCTAAGTTTTATTTAATTTTGGTAAAAGTGTATGGTAATGATGTACTGAGACCTATTCAATCATGTGCCATTTTCAAGTGATTCACTCAACTTTACTTTTTTTGACTAAAAAAATAACTTATATTTTTCTATAATTGAGGGGTTTTCCATACACTTCTCTATTTAATAACTAGTTGATTTTGACCTTAAAAAAAAAAGTTGATTTTTTTAATCAATTTACAACAACAGTATATCAGAATTTTTGCCAAATAGCTTTCTACACAAACAACATTTTTACAATAGAATCAACCAAATATTCTACAGCTTTTTTGTTCCAGCACTATACTATTTCATATCGCACTTTTTCAACAGCACTATCCCCAACAGCTTGGCCAAATAGGCCCTACATTAAATTCATCAGTTAACTGTCATATAACAAGTCGATAAGTTACTTCTCCTACAGTTAGAAGATGGTTACATGAACATTTACACCTGATTTGATGAAGAACCTATTACTAAACTGGAAAGATGGCTACAAAACGCAAACGCTGGGGATCAAATTGAAACTATGTTAGAAGGTTGAGGACCCATTCTACAATTTAAACAAATCGCTATCGTCCCCTTAATGTGTTGACACCAGTGTTTGAAAAGGTGCGAGGCGCAAAAAAGCACAAAGGCCATTTCACTACATCGAATTGTGTTATATTGCCCCATTAACCTATCCAAGGCTAATGATGAAGCAACCTTATCTCCTTTTATCTACACTAATAATATTTGCTAATTCAGTTAATTGTAGGCGAACCATGAGTAATCACTAAGCTTCTCAAGTCATTTTCTTCATCTGCAGTAAAATTTATAATAAGACATGCATAATAGATTCGAGGTAGCACCTAACCGGAACATATCTACACACACATCCCTCATTTTCTCGAGCATTTTCTTATTGATGTCATAGAGTACTCATGCTCAACAATCTGATCAATTAGAGGTAAGATACAAACTTCATTGAGGTAATTCAATAAGCTACTGTAAATAAGGGATCCGGCAAAGTGAAGTGCATTTTTTCCCCCTAAATTCTGGGGGTAATACATCCATGGGAGTGAAGTAAACTACATTTTACCCATGATTTTTCAGTCCAATATCTTTCTACAAAAACTTTAAATTGATTAAGAAAAGTAGAAATTTGGTTACATTAGCACAATTCAAACACATTTATAAAAATATGATTACTACAATGAGAGAGAGAGGAGTAAGAAGAACATAAAGAGCGCGATACCTCGGGGAGCCACATCTCGTTCTCGGCGTCGGCGAGGACGAAAGAGACCCAGTCGGAGTTCCGGGACTCGACCTCGATCACGAGGTCGAGGAGGGAGGCGCAGAGGCGGCACTTGGGGGAGTAGAACTCCACCACCGTCGCCTCCTTCCCGCTCGCCAGCGCCGCCGCGAGGGCCCGGTGCTCCGCCTCCCCCTGCTCCTCCCGCGATCGCCCCCTCCCCCCCGCCACCGCCACCGCCGCCGCCGTAGGGCGCCGCCGCGGATGAGGAGGATCGGGAGCGGCGTCGGAGATGAGGAGGGATTGGGCGAGGGTGGAGAGGGTGTGGAGGGAGCGGAAGAGCCAGGGGAGCTCGGGGCTCCCACAGGGGTTGGGGTTGGGGCTAGGGTTAGGGTTAGGGTTAGGGTTGGGATCCCACGGCCATTTCCAGCAGAGGAGCGAGGGTTGTGGAGCGGCTCCCATTTTTCGATCGAGAGTGCTGAGCCGAGCTCGGTAGGGAGACGATGAACGGGAAAGGTAATAAATAGAAGGTGAAAATGTATGGAGACCCCTCAACTATACAACATTATGAAAGAGGCTCCTCAACTTTCTATTATTTTTTTGGTAAAAGCTTATAGAACTTGCTTATAATTTAAATTATTTTGAATTGGCTATTCAATCTTTTAAAATTTAAATTTTATTATCTAATTTTTTTTAAATTTGTTTGATTTGAATTAGTCAATGGCACTTTGTTTAAATTATAAAATAAAAATGCCATTGACTGACTCAAATCAAAAGAAATTAAAAGATTAGATAGTAAAATTAAAATTTTGAAAGATTGGGTAATTGACTAAAAATGGTTCATTTTTACTTCTTTTCTTTTCTTTTTTCTTTTTTTTTGTTGAGACCCGCTGATTTTTTGGAATCGAATTATTCCAGTCACTTTGGATAAAAATTTTGTTAAATTCTAGTTCTATTTACTAAAAATTGATAAAAATTATTAAATTTGATAATTATCAATAAATTCGATGAAAATTTTAGTTTAATATATATATATATTTTTACTAAAATCACTTAATTCTGAAAAATTGGGGTCCAACCAAAAGCGCTAAAAGGTCAGGGGGCCATTTGCGAATTGCCTTTCAGCTTCAAATTTAAAAGGGTTCAAATTCACAGCTCTGCAACAAGAAAGCCACTTGAAAGATTTCAACAAATTTTTTTGTTAAGTGCTTATTTAAACAGCTTTCGGCCCGTTTAGTATTGAGGTTTATCTAATACTAATAGACAAAAACATACAGAGATATACTTTTACGTTTTCCAATGAAACTGCAGAAAATATATCGTAACCGATTCAATATGATATATGAAACACGATATTATATACGAAAACAAACACAATATTTTTCGATCGTACTTTGTCATCGCACATAATGCAATTTCTCAAAAATCCCAAATAGAGCCTTATTTGATTAAAAAAATTGTAGAAGCTCCAGCATAGCTACACAGGCCTTTAGTGCAGGGACAGCAAATATTGGAAGATTAAGATACCTCCAAAACCACTTGTTATGCAACACAAGTTATCAACATAAGTTTCGATTTCTCGAAAAAAATAAAAAGGGAAAAAGAGAGCTTTTCCAGCATCCAATCTAAGTGAGGCATCTTATAATACAAAATATGAAGTTTGATCAACCAACTAATTACAATTTGGCGAGCCGTTATCTGCCTAGAGATGATCAAACTAAACGAACCACTATCCAATATAATAAATCTTATTTCTGGAACATTAACACAAAATTTCGTAAGTAAACAAAAAGAATCAAAATTGAGACAGGGCAGCTTTAGTGATGCACAAATACATGCCAGAATCAGTTCATGTAGGGTTCCATTGCGACAATGCGGTTAAGCAATCGCCTTTCGACATCAGGTTAGTCGTTTTCCATATAATTCTAGAGAAGACATGCGAAGTGGTTGGTATGGTCATTCATTTATCTGGGGTTGAGAGGAATTTGCTGAAATCGCTTGGGCCTACCTGAAAAAAGAAAAGGATATATAGTAATTATCCTTCTTAATAGTATCTTGAGATACTGTGGAGGATACTTCACGTATGCGTCAGCGTTAGTGGCAATTGGATTATGGATATCTGAAGTGAGAACGATTGCTTTGTCGTCGCTCCTAATTTCTGAGTCACTAGCGTCAACCTACGGGAGAAAAGAACTGAACAAGTAAAATAAAAAGTAAGATAAAACCAGGTATGTTTCAAATATGTTACAGGCAATTAAAACAGACCAGATCGTTTACTTCGGTAGGATTTTGAATGCCCGATTTAGGGGGCTTCATGTGACTTCTCAGAATACCCTGCAGATTTCAAAGATCCAACATTCAAATTGGATAGAACATTCAGGTGAAAGCGTTCAAAAAAAAAAGTAAAGCATTTTCTAAAGTTGGGGAAGATTTTAATTACCTTGTTTGCCCACATCAGCCCGCAAGCATTGCAAAGAGACCTAGGACCAGCAGGCCCACGACGCATTGCTGGAGTCAACTTTTCACTGATGCCGCAGTTTTGGCAACTGCAAAAAGACACATGAACATTATTCTATGAAGTGGAGAAAAGAAAAAGGGAAAAAAATAATAGTCCAAAAGTGGTTTCTTCGGTTTTGAAATTAGAAGTAGTGATCTTAAACGGCAAGAAGTTAAGAGAAATTGGAGAATGGAAAAGAAGCTGACTTTCTTTCTCGTGGATTATCGTCCTGGCTTTTGGCTGGTGGAGAACCACAACTTGGAGAAGCTGATGCTTCCACATCAGGATTAACCTTCCCAGCAAATTGCCCTTTTTGCCTCTTCATTCTAACAAGATTGATCAAAAAGTTTGACATAAGAGGGGCCATTAATAAAGAGCAAGTTAAAAAAAAATAAAAAAGCTAGGCCTCGTTGTCTATGTTTTTTTTCCTTTTTTGGTTTAGTGGATGGACTTTCCAATCCTCATTATTTTTATTAGTTTGCAATCTCATCTCTTTGACAAAAAAAAAGAAGCAAAAGATACTACCAAATTTCTGTTTTTGTTGCCAAACAAACTTCGGAGGTGTGTGTGTGTGTGTCTATATATATATATATATATATATATATATATATATCGAACCATTCATTGGATTATTCAATTGTGCAGAATTTGAGTTACATTCCAGACAACAGAAGCGTAAAAAATAGGCCCAGTTTTGCCCGCAACCTTCTGTCTTTGTCTACGATTACTTCTTCTTTTGTTTATATAGGGGTATATACAGACATTCATTACGAAATATGTTCAGAGGTTCTAAATTCTGATGCACGCTAACACCTGCTGTACCCAACGAGTACAGATATCTGATGCATGTTCAATGCGAGCCAGGCTAATACAAAAAAGTACCCATGAATTAAAACCCACCACCACAAACTAAAAAACTTTCTACGTTAACATAAAATATGAAGGAACAATACCTGAGAGCAACTTCTTTGCGGACAGCATATCTAATTTTCTTGTCAAAACACCTTTCTTTTCTCTTCTCGCGAAACCTATTTAGAGAAGCAATCCGACTTGTAGGTGCTGTCATACTCTGTTTAATATTTTTAAAGAACTCGAAATAAATAGCCAATAACTCTCTGAAAACATGCAAAATTTTACTACCAGCCTTGCTACGTCGGGGCACTTGCATGCGTGCCCCTAAAAACCGTGCTTATTTGCTTTGCGTTAGTGTCTCTGCCGGGGTATCTATTTAAAAATCATTTTTGCATATGTACCCTGCCCCTGAATCCAAATAAAGATAGTTTTTAAAGGAATGCAGTCAATTACCAACTTCACAGCACAGGAGTGTTCGCATAATGGCAAATATTTTGCAAAGGTGTATATATGCAAAAAAAACCCTAGAAATTAAGTTCCAATAAGAGAAAGCACCTCGTCTACATTGAGAGGGGGAACCGCCAAAGTAACTGCACTAGAGGGCACTTCACACCCTCCTCCCAATAGTAATAGCACCGCTTGCACCTGTAGCACAATCATCCAATCAGAGAAGCAGATAATGTTACAAGGGAATAAACTAACAAAAAAAGCAAAATTAATTTTCCAAATCGCATAAAAGTAAAAAGTTAAGAAGCACGAGCAAACCATGAAGACAAAGAGCATATATACATATATATCTGAACAAAAATCAAAGTAATTGCATCGAAAAAGAAAGGCCATTCGTAGAGCTCTGTCGTGCTTCAGTAGGTGAAAGTTAACACTAAAATTTACGAACCAAAGAAAAAAAAAGGGCAGCAAAGAAACAATGTTGCATCGACAAAAGAACGACTGAAAGGTCCTAAAATATGAAAAGTCTCAATAAATTCGATATGCTACTTCATGCAATTTCGCTTGCTCGCACTCCTCTTATGTGAAGCCATTGAATACTCGGTTGCAGTAATCAATGGTTCTCTCGGTCATCAAATGATTCACTAGAAACTAAATTGGCTCTCTTGGTCATCAAATGATTCAGTAGAAACTAAATTTGCAGCCATCCACGGGGCTCGAAGATGCCTCGCAAGCATATAATTCCAACCTAAAGGTAAAATTGTACAGAAACCTCCTCAACTATAGCCTTTTTTTAAATATACGCTAATAACTCTTGATTCCTTTGATTCAGTTATTTCTATCGATTAAATTGGGGATTTTGTTACATTGTGATCGGCTGATAGCTGATTGAGCATTTCATTAGAACAAAGTACTGATTTCAATTTACGAAAATAACTCAAATCAAAACGATTCCGAAGTTGAGGGAGTGTTATGAAATAACGAAAAATTCAAGTTGAAGGGCCCATTTCAAAACAACATAAGGTCGAGGGGATCTTCATACAAATTTATCTACATGCAGGAGATAATGAGACACTATTAATGAGAACCCTTACGATAAAGTGTTTTTTATAAAGAATCCAATGAAATGTTTGAACCTATGATTTAACCACAAAAAAAAAGAAGGAAATTTTTGCCCAAAATTCAACTCGCTTCCTCACCAAATAGCCCAACCAAAACCAAAACTTACATGAAAAAAAAAAAAAATTAAGAAAAAGGAGAACTTAAAAGGAGAGATAGATAGTAATGTCCACAATGTAGCATATCAACGTTTAATTTAGAACGAAAACAATAACAAATCGTGGAATGGCGAATGGATTGAGAGATTAGGGTTAGGACCTTCTCGGGAGAGACGGATTCGAAGACGTAGACCTCGCCCTGGTACAAGAGCGTGAGCTGGTTCGAGGCGACGCCGCCCCCGCCCACCACCACCATCGGCCCCGGCGCCGCCTCCTCCTCCTCCTCCTCCTCCTCCTCCTCCTCCTCCACTTCCTCCTCCACCGCCGCCGCATCGTCGCCGGCGCCGCCATCCTCCGCCGCCGGCGGGAAATCCTGGCCGTCCGTCGGGAGATGATCGGGCTCCGGCATCGGCGCGAGCGGTGGTGATGGGCGGAGGAGGGAGGAGACGAGGCGAGGGAGGAGGGAGGGAGATGGGGGTGGGGACGGGGACGGGGTGAGCGCGAGATCGGGGCATGTGCGATGGAGCGAGAGCGAATCGGAGCCGTTGGATTTGGTAGTGCGTGGTGATGTTAGCGGTCGGATTCGGAGATATCTATGGAGAGGGGTAGATAGATACGGTGTGCGCTACCTTGCCAATCACAATGCACGGATTATTTTTTTTTTGATATTATATTATATTATTATATAATACAAACTATAGGCCATTTCATTTAAACCCTTCAATCCTACACATTTATTTAATTATATTATAATAAACCATTGGATAGATATATAATTTTTTGATAAAATGAACTTTTGATTTAAAAGCACTTATCACAGATAGTGTAAAGAGTGTGCCTTTTCTTTTTTTTTTCTTCCAGAGGCATACATAGCAACGGCCCTCTGAAATGTAAACTAGATGTCTCTTTTGACACATAAAATATACGCAGTGTACAAAAATTTAAAAAAAGGAACTCCTCTCCTCTGATGTTATAAAATTTTAAGCTTATAAAATGATAATAAAATTGTCGACTCAGAAGAATCATTCGACAAGAATATTTCTCTTGCAAAAGTTTTCACCACTTTTTTTCCAACGCACTTCTAATTATTTTAGACACTCTTAAAGCAAGAATTTAAACACGGACCGTATCCACCGTAACGCATCATGCCAACAAGATATTGACACGATCTCAAAACTCTCTATTATTTAAATTAGTAAGCAATTTTTTCAAAAAAATTGACAAAAATACATAACAAACGGTTAGAATATTTTGTTGCTAAAGAAAATAAATATTTCATACCATTATATGTCGGCACACATGTATTTTTTGTGACCGGCACGCATCGCGCCGGCAAGTTTCCATCACGACCTTGTACAACAACACTTAAATCCTTGCTCTAAAGCATGAAACCAGCAAATATTCAGAGAACATACTTCTAAACTAAGCTAAAAAGAAAAGATACAAAATGAAAAATACTGTAAGCAAGCAACATTTGTACGGACAACAAGATACAAACATAGTATTAAAACCTAGTTTGGAAGCGAAATATCTAAATGCATCTACTTTCACACTCTAAAAGAAATGAAAAATTTGCAGGTACCTTCAATCTTCCCCCCGAAATGTTCTAAAAAAAGCAAACAGCTTTTCAAAACATAAAAGCGAGCGTTTTTCGACGCCTCATTCCCAAACTAGGCCTAAGGAATACAATTTAAGTTGCATTCTTAGAAATAGTAAATAAAATACAGGTCACATGTTAATAAAACTTCTCAACAAAATCAAAACTGCAAACTCACAATTAAAAAGGAGAGGGGGAAAAAAAGGGAACTCAGAAACATGTTTAATACAGCAGTGGGCCGTAGTTGGATGAAAAGAATACAGCAGAAAAAATTACTAAGTGAATGCACTTAAATACTTATAACAGGAAAAGTTAGTCGTTGCAAGACAAGAGTAAGCCCACCACTCAACTAGTAGGCCTGCTGAAACCCTCTCCCGCGAACCCCAGCCCTTCCGCGACCGCCCCGAGCATAGTATCCTCTCCCAACGCCCCTGCCGCGTTCATATCCAGTACCTGGCAAATTAACACGGGAAATGGTGTTATATGAACTCGAGTATGTCTATGAGTTTCTTCACATGGTGAAAGTATATATTTCGATAGTGGTTCCAAGTAATATGGTTGAGTGCTTACCGCGAAAACTCCAATTCCCTCTACCTCGCCCGCCACCTTGACCCCAATTTGAGTTCCATCCACCATTTTCTATCGAGGAAATGGTTACTTGAGTAAAAATTGTTGACTTCGAGGGGTGAAGGAGGGGAAAAGATGATAGAGAACCCTAAACGAAAATAACTCTACCACTTGCGATAAAAGACACCTCATAAAACAATGTTTCAAATCTAGAATAAGCTAATCCTATCCTACAAGCTAGATATGTTATTTAGAACATACAGAAGGCTTCAGGAGATGTATATACTCGGGGCCTATATTGTTTTCGAGGACTATGTCACAATATTGCAAAAGTGCAAGAACAGTCCATGTATTCTATGCCAAAGTTAATCATGCAATGGATGAGAAATCAAACACCACTACCTTGGTCGTGTCCATATCCTCCATATCCACCTTCATTGTTCTGATATCCACCATACGCACCGTCATTGTTTCGATATCCACCATATCCACCTTGATTGTTCCTATATCCACCGTACCCACCTCGGTTGTTGCCATATCCAGCATAGACACCGTATCCTCCTCTAGCCCAGCCCCTTCCTCTTCCTCTCACCCTGCCCCTCCCTCGTCCATAAGAATCTTCATCAACGAACATAAAAATGTTAGCATTATTTTCATTGTCAGAAATTTAAACTACGATGAGATGCAACTTCATTAAATTGACCTTGATTTTGTCTTGGTTGATACTGTTGTTGCGGTTGATACTCCTGCAGCTGTTGGGCTTTTTGTTGGTGCTTAGGCAGCTCTGCGTGCACTGGAGCTTGATACCTACCAAAAGAGGAAAGATAGTCCATAAAGATAAAAATGCAAAACTTTTGCGCACAAAGAGACTCACCAATATAGCCCGACAGTAGGGGCATATTTATACTAAGTTCTTGCTTTTCTTTTTTGTTGTCCTTTTCAGTTATCGGTTCTCTGTTTTCCTCAAGTTCCATGTGATTGGAGGCCACTAGGGTTGGCCTTATATAATTTTGCTATTGTGGATTAATAACAAAATGCCACATTTATGGTTTTCTTAGTTTACAGTATGTAATTTTCTTTTCCTGCTTATTTGTTTCTTTTGAAAAGATGAGTTCGCAATAAGTCCATCCCTAGGCAACTTCAATTGCATAGAATTGACGACAACCAAAAAACTAAACATGAACAATGCCAACCGCACCCTAAATATTTGATTGCAAGTAGGAAAATATTAATCTGATTACCCAGGAGAGTCCTTGTTTAGCTCTCTTGGTGATAGAGTGATCGAGATAACTGAAACATGGCGTGTCGTTTCCAATCTGCATAAAATAAGTAAAATATTTAAAAAAATTACAACAAAAGTATTCTCTTTTATAGCTGGTGCAAAAAGCTGTAAAGAGACTTAACGGTACGAGGCCCTCCTCAATAGGTTCCCATACATCAGTAATACTAACCGAACTGGTCGAGGTTTCTTGATGCAAACCAGGAATCCTTTTCTGTAGTCAAAAATAGATGAGTGAAAATGCCAGCAAACATCACAAAAAAGTAAACGCGAAGAATTAGGTGAGAGGAGAAGTCGACCCAACCTTCATAATCTCTGCAACAGCCACAGTTTTGCTGATCGCCTGTCCCATGGCCTTTAAGACAATCTCTCGCACTCTTTTTTCCTGGTTAGACATAATATGCAATTTTATTCCTTTGTACACAAAATGGATCTATGTTCCTAGAGAACATGAACAATAAAAATATGGCAGCAGGAAAATTTGGTAAAAAAGAAGCAGGGCACAGAATTATATGCGAAAGAAGATGAGAACTCCAACAAATCCACCACTGAGATACTTTTGCAACAACCCCCTGATATATATTGCGCAAAAAAGACACGAGAAGCAGTAATTAAAAAAGCCTTCAATTCTTTTCCTACTGTTGAAAATTCCAATCATTTGCTAAATTTCACAGCAACATTCTGAAATTTATGAGAAGCGAAAAAATGTCGACTTCAAACCAACTGTTGTCAAATCACTTTAGAAATATTTACTAACACATTCAACCATCAAGATGCCTCTAAATTCGTATATAATCCACAATAAAATGCTCATGACCAAACAATATAATCCCCAATATAATGCTATTAATCAAATCAAACATTTAAGGAAAAGTGTAATCTAGCAGTGAATGAATGAGTACATTAGAAATATATACTTCTGGCAACAAAAACAGTCGAAACACAATAAAACTGATACTTAAAGAGCAAAACAAGTAATAAATCGATTACAAATGCACACAGTCAAATCACAGCAATCTTATATATAGAAAAAACATAGTTAACCGATAGAGTACCAGCAACATTCCCAATTTCAGAGATCAAATTACACCTTAGGGCTCGATCTATAACAGAAAAATAAAAGAGAGAGAGAAATGAGGGATTCACCTGAAGGAGACTAGTGGCGTAGTTGACGTAGTTCCGGATGAGCCCCTGTGTGGTGATTCGAACCTCGTTCTCGTTAATGGCGGATTGGGGTCGGGGCTTCTCCACTTTGTGGTATCTGTCCATGGCGATTGAGATTCTTGTTTCCTGAGAGAGAGGGAGGGAGGCGAGAGGAGAGTGGAGGCCTGGGGGGGAGGAGGGGCGAGGCGGTGCTACTAGGGTTAGGGTTTCGAGGAGAGAGAAGGGTCTCTAAACCCTAGAGAGAGCGAGTGTGCGTAATAAATAAGCTTAAACCTCCGTGGGAATCAATGGCGACTGTGCCGTACACGCCAAATTATGGGCCGGGTTAATTGGACCGGATCGGCCCATACAATTGTATTTGCAAGTCCGAGTTCTGATTAAAAAACCGGCCCGGTTCATTTACGAGTGTTTCGATTGGGCCGGATCTACGAAGGCCCAATAAACCGGATGGGGCCGGGGAAACCCAATCGAATCTTCTAGAACATCATCAGAGGCGACGACGACGACGATGGGTTCACCACGTCACCTGTAGACCATTAAGCCACTTATCCTCCTTCTCATTTCTAATTGGCGGGTTTATGGATGACGTGGTGGACCAGTTTCACTTATGAAACATTTTTATTTATTATTTATTTATTTTAAAAAAGACCCCACGAACACAACCCGTCGATTCCCGTCACCGCCTCCCACCTCCCTCCTCACCGCGTCGATGGGATCCGGTCACCGCCTCCTCCTCCTCCTCCTCTTCCTCCACCATGTCCTCTTCGCACGTCTCCCCACCCTCGCCCATGGAGACGACGACGACGACGCCCACGCCTTCCTCTTCAACCCCGCTCGCGTTATCCAACTCTCATGGCGCCCTAGGTTTTTCCCCATCCACGCCTCTTTCCAATTTTCCGCACCTTTTTAACACGATTCGGCTTCGATCTGAGCTTTGGGCTTTGTTTAGGGCTTTTTTGTGCAAGGGATTCCTCTCCGACGACGAATCCGACCACCTAATCAAATTGGTGAGGAAAAGTTTCAATTTTTACTCTTTTTTGGTACTAATTTGCTACACTTTTCTCTCTTTCTCAATTACCCCACCTTGCACTTTACTCTTGTTTTGAATAGATGCAAGAATTTGAGATTGCGAAATTTTGCTGGACGATTTCACTTTAATGGCATATAAATTGAGTAAATTGTCGGATAAATGCCAATTCAACTAGCTGTTATAGAAAAGAGGATCCTTTTATGGGTTTTAGATCTATTATTTGGACTACAACATATAAAGATGTTCTTCTATAGAATCAACGTTATGACCTATTTGAGACGGCAATAAGTTCAGAGGTTTAAATTGTTGAGTAAAATTGTAAGGAGTTAATTGAGGAAGAGGGGAGAGTGTAGGGATTTTTTTTTGTAATTTAGCCTATTTTTCTCGATGTTATGGATTAGATTATTGGAATTTGGTTTCGGTTTTGTATTGCGAGAGTAGGCAAAAGGAAAGCTGGAGAAATCAATGGTGGCGGACAATGAGTCCGGGAAGAGCGTGATGAGCGAGGTCCGCACGAGCTCGGGAATGTTCCTCGAGAAGCACCAGGTTATTTGAATCCCTTAATCCTTTTTGCATTTGTAACTTTTCAAGAAATTTTCTTGTTTTGGTTCTGCGAACTTACGTTCAGACTTGCAATTCTGGTGTTGTTCTTCATTGATGTATTCAATGTTGCATCTGAAAGATTGTTATTTGATGCGTTATAATTATGGGCTTGTTTGGCTTGGTTGGAACTTATGTTTATGCAGAAGTGCTTTTTAAGTAGAGCTGTTTTGAGATGTTTATGTATTTTTTTCCCTCTGTTTTTAGTTGTTCGCGATAGGATTCCAAAAAATATTAGTTTAGGATCCTTTGGTGGATTATCACTGAAGGTTGTTGTCCTGTGGCAATATTTTACCTTGTGATACTTTTAAGTTAAAATAAACTTGACTTCGAAGAGACGCTGTGCGCTGTAACCATTGACTTATCTAAACCATATTAAATTTTTCCCTCTTGTTTCCTTTCTAATTGTCTCTTCTCCCATTTTGCCGCAGAATCGGCACTTTCTTATCTTTCTGTTCTCTCGACTTTATTCTTCATCTAACAACTTCTGTAGGAGCTTATGTGATCGCAAAATTCACGCTTCCTTTCAGATGAATGAAGAATACAATACACGTGGTTGTTGAGAATCATTAACAGCATTTTCCTTGTATACTTGTACTGATAATTTCAAGTTATCAAATATATATCATAATAATTTCCGCTATTTGTCCTGTGAATTACTCTTTACTCACTAGTACAAGTTTTCGTTAGTTTACAATGCGCGATCACATTCTCATCTAGAAAGAAATTTTCTGTGAGAATTCTAAAATAATATTTTCTTTGGAAGGATGAAATTGTTGCAAGAATCGAAAAGAGGATCGCTGCTTGGACATTTCTTCCAGTAGGTAAATTAAAGCTGCTGTCTTTTTCTTGGAACAATTATGTGCTGCTTGGTTGATAGTTATCATTTGCTGGCAATCTTTGATTATTAATGTCATCTTACTCAGAAAATGGCGAGTCAATGCAAATTCTACACTACGAGAATGGTGAAAAATATGAGCCCCATTTTGATTATTTTCACGACAAGGCAAATCAAGCGCTTGGAGGTCACAGAATCGCCACGGTTCTCATGTACTTGTCTGATGTCATAAAGGGTGGGGAGACCATTTTTCCTAATGCGGAGGTAGGGATTTCTTCTTCTTCTTTTTTTATTCTTTAGTTGAAAAATAAAATTTTCTTTCGACAATTATTTCTCAAAAAAAGGGAAAAAAGAAAAGAAAATTAATCTTGTACATTACTTTGCTTCCTATGCAGGGTAAACTTACTCAGCATAAGGATGACTCCTGGTCTGATTGTTCAAGAAATGGTTATGCAGGTATCACATATGGCTATTCTGAGATTTATCTGTTTATTTTCACAAATTAAATGGTCCATATCTGATGCAAGTTGCTGCTTTTTTTTTCAATTGTTATTTTCAAAATCTATGCGATTAGTGGAATCAATAAAGATAAAAATTGAAGCCTAACTGTTATAGAAGTTCCCACTCTATGGGCTCAATCTCACTTTGGTACCTAAACTTCAATTTATGTCCATTAGCGGCTTTTAGTCCTGTTATCAATATCTATCCATGAGAGTTGACGAAAGCATGGTGTATTGCTGCACTAACCTAGCATAGATCTTGGGGCATCCTATTTAGCACCTAATTGGGCCCCGAAAGTGGAAGGCACTGTTTAATGTTTGCGGCTCGTGGTCCCATTTGACCATTTTGGTTGAAAACCTTTATGAAGTTGGGTCGGTACATTCCCTACATAGGCTCAAATTAGGCGCTAATTAGGATACCGCATAGACTAATTTTTAGAAATGTGACTACACATGGTCTTCTGTTAACTCTCAGTGACTAAATTTGACAGCAAGACCTAGTTGAATCGGTTAATGGCGTTTGAGCAATTAATGAAGACAAATTGAGTCTGGGAACCAAAGTGTAACTCGGCCTGAGAATAGAGAACTCACAGTATAACTTGCCTAAGATGAATGTCGTAGTTCCATTTTAGCCCAGTTAGTTTTAGCCTAATTTTTCATCGATACTATTATAGCTGCTCAAGTTGAACATATTTAGATTATAATGCCCACATTAGACATCTAAATATATCATTTCCGAAGCATGTAATCCATCACTAATAGTTCCTTCTTTCCTTTCTTTTTCTTTGTCCAGTAAAACCAAGAAAAGGCGATGCTCTCCTCTTCTTCAGCCTTCTCCCTGATGCAACAACAGATACCGACAGTCTACACGGAAGCTGCCCTGTTATAGAAGGCGAGAAGTGGTCTGCGACGAAGTGGATTCACGTAAGATCCTTTGATAAGCCAGTGAGTATAGAGAGGTCGGGCGAGGCATGCGACGACCAGAACACCCTTTGCCCGCAGTGGGCTGCGGTGGGCGAGTGCGTGAAGAATCCTCTTTATATGGTCGGATCGAAAGATTCACCTGGGTTTTGTAGGAAAAGCTGCAACTTCTGCGCATTATAGTCACGGATTAGCTTATTGCCATGTAAATAACATTGAGTGTGGTAGAGAAAAGAATGTTGGTTTCGGAAGAAGTTGTACTTCGAATGGTATTAGACAATAAGAAACTTTTGGTGGGCATATTTACACTATAAGCATGTTTTATAATAATTAAGCTGGTTCGCGAAACAAAAACTACTTATTGGGGTGCCTAATCTGTGTAGTAAGTGTATGTAAAAGAAGTTTGATTTCATTTTTCTGAGCAAATTTTCTCTAATAGAAAATGTTGAATAAGGAGGGAAGAGAAAGCATAGCATAAACCAAGTTGTGATTTGATTTATATATATATATATATATATATATATATATATATGTGCTGAGGTTACCCTCTTTGTCTTATATCAAAAGAACATAGTGGATTTTTTTTTTTTTTTTTTTAAAGAAATTTGGCACCATTCTTGTTCCTTTTTCACTCATAAGTTTCCACTTAAGAACATAATATTCCCTTTATAGACCCATTCTACAAGCCGAATGGACCAAATCAAGGGTACAAGATAAAGGGTAAACAACAAGACTCTAGTTAGTAGTTGGTTGGATTGCCGACGTGCTATTCTTTTTGAGGTCAGAGATTTGAATATCTGCTAGTGCGATTTATAAAATAGGAGGGGATTCTTCTTGAGATTAGAGATTTGAATATCTGCTAGTACGATTTAGAGATTTGAATATCTGCTAGTACGATTTATAAAATAGGAGGTTCGAGTTCCCGATTTTTCGGGTTTATATAGTGTCAAATTCAGTTTACGGCCAAGTTACTGATTTTTTTTTTATTTTTACCAGGAACAGTTCTGTAACCTTTTAGTTACATCAAATCATCAATTGTTGGTACAAACTTGCGCTGAATCTATCTTCATTAGTGTCTCTTACTATTAGTTCCTCAAATATTTGAATATTGTGTGTTAAGTCTCTTCAACATGTTCTCGTTAGAAGATTGCTACGTGTATACCTTATCGTAGAATGTAAGACATCTTACACTCCATGATCTTAAGATTTAAAGACTTTTTCTTTCAGAATTTAGTATTAAAATAATAAAAAGAAGTGAATAAATCTGGGCCATAAGAAGTCTAGGACATAAGATTTATATCTAATACAAAAAACACTTTTTATTAGCACTACTGGGCCTGCATGAATTTGCAGATTTACTTATTTTACCTTCAAATTGCAAACCCTTCTCCATACATTTCTTTTAAGTTCAATTAAAAAAACAAACAGTAAAAAAAAAAAAAGGGGGGGAAAAGAACATCCAAGGACAACAAATTGGCAGGCCCAGCTTGCCTCTCTCTTTCTAAGAAATTTCCTCAAAGTCTTCACAAGCCAGCAAGACCCACAAGTTGAGGAGGTTGGCCCCCCTTTAATTTATCATTATTTGCGCTAGGTGCACCACGTAATCTCGTGCACTGTATGCTCTCAGGTCTCAGTCATCCGTTCCATCTCTTACTTCGATTTGCACCATCCAGCTCGCTTCAACTTTTAAAAATCACAGAATCTGACCACCGTTCACTGGATGTCAGAGACCGACGTCTGCGATACAACGAATGGTTGGGAGGGTGCAGCGCACTGGTTGATGCGGTGCATGCGCAGGGTGCACCAAATGGTTTAAATAGTTTCTTTCACACACCATCACTCTCTCAAGCATCGCATACTTGTACCTCACAGGAACCTTCCTCTCTCCCTCCCATAGCTGTTATATATAGCTTCTTTTTAAACAACAACATTACTCAACCATTCATATATACATAACATCTCCTATAAACTAACACTAAATACAAAGCAATGGAGAAACCATCAACCACTTCTCTCTTCCTCAACACCACAAAACTCACTTGGGCCATCAAAACACTCCACAAGCTCTTCCCCACCTACTTGTCACACCTCCAATCCTACACAAATCTCTTCACCACCACCTTCATGGCCCCAAATGACCACAAAGTCACCAACCAACCAGTCCCTGCGCTGCAACATGGCCATGACAATGAAAATGGTCATGAGGACTCCAACAAGTTGATCACAAGAGAGGATGTGGAGATGATAATGGGGCAGATGGGCATGAGGTTGGGCGGCGGCGACGAGGAGCCCGCGACGGGCGTCGACGACCTGTCGGGGTTGTTCGCGGAGAAGGAGCCCAGCTTGGAGGAGGTCAGAGAGGCCTTCTCTGTGTTTGATGAGAACAGTGATGGTTTCATTGATGCAAAGGAGCTGCAGAGGGTTCTCTCCAGGTTGGGGTTTGAAGAAGGGGTGGATCTGCATGCATGCAAGAGGATGATTGATGCTTATGATGTGAACAATGATGGGAGGATAGATCTGATTGAGTTTGTTAAGTTTTTGGATGGTAGCTTTTGCTGATACTTATTCATCCATCCTCTTTTTTTTCTTTTTTTTCTTTTTTTTTTGAATCTTTATGTTCTTTTTCTTTTAGTTGTAGAATGAGTCTTACTCAGTTTGCAATATGAATTCTTTTTCTGATCTAGCTTTTAATTGATGCCATATTTTTATTGTTCCATGTAATTCTTTGGCAGATTATTTTTGGATAACTTGCACGTTTGGTCTTCACACTTTAATCTCTTACAATTTCTGACTCAAACTTTCAAAATTATTGCAATCAAATCCGCCTGCCTAATTTAGTTAGCTAAATATTGACAAATTATTAATACATAAGTGATGTTAAAATATTGTGATTGATAATGTAATAATAATTAAGATGCAACATCACTTATACATCAATGATGCGTTAATGTTTAATCAACTAAATTCGGCTGTGGGACTTGATTGCAATAATTCTGAAGTTCGAGCCAAAATTACAACAAATTAAAATTTGAGGACCAAGCGTGCAATTTACCCATAATTTTAAATTCTTCACGAGGAGAAAAATAAGCACACACTTCAGCAAAATGAGCAATGAAATGAACAAGAGAAATAGAAATACAAAAGCTATGGTATTTGTTTGGCTCCACTTCTGCTTTGTACTTAGAGTAGAGGCTTACATATAATAGAGTGTTTGACAAAGAAGAAAAATCAAAAGATTATGCAAAAGCGGAAATTAGAAATGAGATTCTGAGCTTTAAAAAATTGGTGCACTGAGAAATTTTCGAAAGTATTTTATTAGAGTGCTTTTGCTAAGAAGTATTACTCAATAAATAACACTTTCTTAAACAGCATTGCGCTTTATAGGCTACAGCAGGCCCAAACAAGCTCTAAGCTAGTGAACTAATCAGCATTTCAAAGCGGCTTTTCGCTGAACTAAACATTTTCTCTGCTGAAGAAGATGCAGAAGCTGAGTACGGAATTGGTTAAAAGTAAATGGCATTGAGTTTTTGGCTGCTGTGAAAAGCTAATATAAGCTTGTAGGCCACAAAACTACAAAGTTCAATAAAAAAACTGGTAACAGCTTTTTCAAACAGCACTTCTGTAGAAACTTTAGAACCAAGAGGGCTAAGCCTGCGAAGCTGTCAAAACAATAAAACAATAGAAGGGGAAAAAGTAACAAAGAAAATATATCGTATTTTGTCGGCAAAGAGGTCCAAAAATATTAAAAAACTGACCCAGATGCATGGAATGCACAATTCTTTATTCTGTTAGCAGATCATGTGAAAGATATATTAAATCAGAAACAACAATTTAATAGAGGGAAACTTCAAATAAGCCCCACAGTTTAATGAATCCGCACTTTATAACTCTGTGATTTCATTTGTTACACTTAACTATCTTGTGGATGGTAGATAAAAAATGGCATGCAAGGTCATAAACCAATTCAAAATACAAACATGTACAAAATAGATGCATAAATCTCACAGGCCAAATCTACCATTAGTCGAAAGTTCTTACGGTATAACAAAATAGTAACCACTGAGAGTGAATTGTAACAAATAAAAGTTACATGTAGTGAAATAGAAATGAGCTAAACCGCAAGAGGTATATAAAGTAGTCCCTAAGAATCAAATGCCACTATTCATGAATAAAACAGTAATACAATTTGTGAAAGCACCAACTAAAATTTTGATAATTTGGAGTTGGAGAAGTTATGCTCCATAATTAAACCAGATTATGTACAGCTGGTACAGTTGTTCTAAAGATATGCATGCAGTATTTGACTTTCTAAAGTCAATGACATTTCTTTATGAATTTTCCACCTACACAATTCCCAAAAAGTGCTTTGTTAGTTACCAACTTACCATCTTGTTACATAAAATTTGCCAAAATGCAGCTTGTTAGAGCCCATATATTCTTGCAGTTCAAATTTTATCCATCAAAATTCTCGATTCATCTCATTATATCTGCAACTCTTTTGCACTCTATCCCTTTATTTCTTTGTAACATTCTGTTTCTTTTTCTCTTCTGGAAATAATAGCGGGTTTGCATTTTGCAAACTAATTGTCAATTGGCCAAAAATGAAAAAAAAAAAAGACAAAAAAAAGAATACAACTGAACATATTTTTGAGCTTAAGTTCTCTTAACAAACAGTAAATGATTACAACAGTAAACGATGCAAAAAATAATGTTGAAGGAGTTAATACATTAATGCCCCCAAAATCCTAAAGACCAAACTATAAGCTAAAATTGTAAGATAAATACATTAATCTTACAGAGCTGTGGTAAAAACTCATACAATCAACAAATGCAACAACATTATTGTGGTTTGTGCAAATTATATACGTCGGCAAACTTTGTTATGGGTTATTTTCTGCTTCTCTGCTCACTCTTAATGATACAAAGAGAAGTTGTTTAGTTTAGCTAGCAGAGACCATGAAGTTTCACGAGTACTTTAAAAATGCTTTGCAACAGCTGGCCTTGCCACCTATTATCTTCAAAAGTTAAGTTTATGTCATAACAAGTAGAATCTTAAGTCAATGAGAAGGATATAGGAAAAGAGAATCCAAGGCAACTTAATGAAATGAGTGCACTGTTACTGACTCATCAAAACATAATGGATTCATTCTTTTAGAACAGAACATATTATGTTAAGAGCACCGAACCTCCCGAAATTAGAAATAAGCTCTGGGTCCTTCTAATTAACTTCTAAATGATGAAATCCTTGCAACTAAACTTCACTTGAATAAGCTTGACATTGCAGCGGCTATTCTTCTTTTTCAGTTGAATATGGTGGTTCTATTGGCCAAAATAGAGACTTTTATGAACCATATAGCACAGAGATTATTTAAAGCATCGAATGCAAGCCCATTCAACATTAATACCATGCAAAGAGACGCAAGTATTAACATATTGTTACCCATGTGAATAATCATGACTTTTTCTGCTGCTAGGAGGATGCCTTTCCATCTCAAAGTTTAAATTCGCTTCATTAATGTATGTATTGTTCTAGCTGCAATGTTTGAACTAACATCCATAATGAGGCAGATCTCAGCCAAAACTTACAAATTCTTCAGTACTTAAAGACTTGCTATGGAATTCAAATTTGATTTTCATTCGCACGCACATTGAGTTGGGGAGTATTGTAATACATTTTTGTTTTACAAGCAAGATTCAGTCAAGATCATCCTAAAATATACCAATACCTTTTGAATTCTCACCCTTTTTCTGTTTTGGTTAACTATAGAACCAACATCATAATACCTATTAGGTCTGCCGATCTGGAATAATCCAACAAGTAGCAACTAGGCATTTGGCAAACAAAAAGTCTAGATCTTTTGCTGTGATGGGAGCATACAGAACCCAAAAGCAAAGCTCCAATTTGAAGCTTGTGCTTTTCCTGCAGCAGGAATGTTTCATCTGTTCCTTCGAATAGCTGCTACTACAATTGCACTTCTACAAAAGCTATACCAGGTCAAATAGACCCAAAGCAGCATCGGTACTACACAAGAGACTCCATAAACAGCTTCATGTTATTCACATCTTCTTTAGAATCGGGGAATCTCTGGGGCTTAAACAGCTTCCACATGGCAGTAGGATGCCGCGGTTTAACTTCAACTTCTCTCTTTGGTCCTCCAAATATCTTTTCGCACTCAGGGTATGGTTTCACAAACAAGTTATAGAACTTAAGCCTACTAAGCTTCACAAAATGCTTCATTCCCACCTCATCGCCAATACCTCCTATGGATCTCAAGTAAACAATCACATTGTAGCGTGGAATTATTTGCTTCTCAAGATTTACCCCTAAATACTCAGGACATTCAATTAGATACTCGATACAAAACTTCATCTTGTGGAGCAAGAACTCAATCTTCTTTTCTATGTCCTCTAAATCATATAAAATTATTCTTGGCTCCACGAACAATATCTTAAAAGCATCTCGAAGAATCAAACCGTACCTGTGCAAGCCATCCACTCTAAGCTTTACGTCGATCACGGCTCTTAAATAACCCCTACTAAAGATCTTCTCTTTTATATTATGCCTGCATTTTAAGCTTTTGAGCAATTCCATGCACCGCGAAAGCTCTCCGACTTCCATGCTTAAAAGAAGCATCGGATCTTCGTTTATTGCCTTTCTAACCTCATTTTGGGTAAAACCCAAGTCATAAAACTCTTGAAATAAGAGCCTCAAACTACGTTCAAAGTCAAGAGAAAAGTAACCCGGAAAATTACGGCAAATTCGATCAATCTCATCTATATCGAGTCCGATTCGTTTCAAAATGTCAACTTTATCGCCGATTTCAGCCGAATCCTTCAACAATCCCAAAGGCAACTCCCCCAATAGTTTTCTTAACGTTTCATTCCTAAAGCCCATATCTTTCATGAACCGTAGAATCGGGCGAAGATCATCGGGCCTGATACTAAACCTTCCGGATTGTTCTAGAAGTTTCTGGACTATGGAAGGAGGAATAGGACCTAATTCCGAGAAAAAGCCCTGCCATTTTCGCAAGAATTCGATATCCAGAGCCATAGGGCAAGAGGAAACGATCGATAAAAGGGAGTTTTGCGAGAATCCGAAGGATAGGAGGATCTTAATGCAATTCTCGACATCGGAAGGGTTAAAATCTGATACAAATCGATTTCTTTGGACGAATTCGTGGAGATTGGATTGGGGAAATCCGTACCTCCGCAGGAGACTGGCGATGGCGATCTGATTCGAGTACGGAGAGGTCGATGGAGACGATTTTGGGGGAGATTTACGCGGCAAATCGGGGGATTGCGAGAAAAATCGGATTTGTTGAAGCGAATTGGGCGAGATTGGAGCGAATTTGGAGGGGATAGAGCGGCGAACTAAAACCCTAATCGCCATGGCGGGGACGAGCTAAAACCCTAATCGCCCTCTTTAGAGGGGGAAGAAGAAGAGAACGAAAATATGAACAATCCTTCAACTATAGGAAATTTTGAAACAGCCTCCTCAACTTTATTTTTTAAATTTAAATTTTAATATTGTTTTAAATTTTAACACTAATTTAATAGATTTAATATTGGTTGAAAGAGAAAATTCTTACTTTAAACTAACCCTAAAATTCAAATTAAAAAAAATGATCGTTAGAGCATATGCAAATTTAAATTTGAGGTCCTATTCCCAATTACGTATAGGTGAGGGGTCTCACTACAATTTAACCACAGTCAGATTTTCCTCTGAAGAACTTCACAAAGTCGGTGGCGATGCTTGCTTGTTTTGCCGACTTCTTAAAAGTCGGCATTTTAAATACTTCGTCACCGAATTGTGCTACCACCGTGCGAAGTCGGCGCCGCGAACTGTAAAAGAATCCTAGCCGTACATCGAGGCTCAAAGTCGGTGGCTTAAGACCTTAGCTTGCCGATTTTCAGTCTAGGCTTCCAAAACGGCCCACATTAATCCAAGTCCGTGTAAAAACAAAAAAAATAGATGATAAAATTTTCTAATTTACGGTAAAAATGCACAAACAATCATTTTGATTTAGATGGTTTTAAATAGTTTTAAATAAAAATTTGACTCGTTGGGATGTTTTACACTGTTGAAATAACTACAATTATGTATCAACTACTAAAATTATTAATTGTACGATCATGAACGAAGCCATAGTGAGATTTACAGTGGCCATGGTCTTCCTCAACTTTTAAAAATTACATAGAAGTTCTTTATAATAAAAATTAAAATATTTCAAATTCAAGTTTTAGGAGAGCCAAATTGATTTTTTTAAAAAACAAAACTTGTGTCTCAATCTTTTTTCAAATCTCTCGACCCTTTTCCTTAAGGGCCTGTTTGGTTCCTCGGAAAATAGTAGAAAATTAATTTCGAAAAAAAATATTTTCTGTGGAAATTTTTTTTTTTAATTTCTGTTGTTTGGTTCGACGGAAAAGAAAATTAGTTTTTCATGTACGCATATTTGGATGGTAAGAAAAAAAAATAAAAAAACACTTTTTTATTTCTATTTCACTTGTTTGGTTAGTTTAAAATTTTGGTATATAAATATTTTTCAATCTTTTAAAATTTAACATAATATTTATAAATTATTTATAATATAAATAATAATAAGTAAATAAAAAATAATTTAAGTATATTTTGGTGTAGGTAAAATAGTTTCACAAAAAAAATAAAAATAGTTGATGTGACTAGTAGGAGATAAAGATAATTACGACGTATATATATATATATATATATATATATATATATATATATAGCTTTAGGGAGATAGAGATGACAGTAGAAGATGTTTAAGATGACGGTTGGGTGATAAACGTATACCAATATATTAAAAAAAAAAATCTTTTTTATTTCTCAAAACGTACGTAAGAAAAAAAAATTGAAAAACGAAAAGAAAAATTTCCCATGAAATATGGAAATAATTTTTCAAAAAACCTACTTTTCCTACAAACTAAACACATGGAAAAAAAAATTCCGGCCTAAATTAAATTTTAGTCTTGATCCTCCTTGAGTATATTGGCGCTGCTGTCGCTAACAATAGATGGTCAGGTCAAAATCTTTTTTTCTATCCAATCTAAATCTCGGCCCCCTCAAACTTTAATTCCTGATAGATAATTTGATAAAAGTGAGGTGGAGATTCTCTGTGGATCAGATGCAAATAAGATAATTTAACCGTCCGTAGAGAGTTGGGACAGATTCCTACTTAATTTTCCATCTGAATATGATGGACACCGTAACATTTAAGCGGGGCATCAGAATCTTTCACAGTCCGAATCTGAAAGCAACACCACTACTTTTGAGAAAGAAAGCATCAAATAAGGATAAACTTAGCTGGAAATGTGAATCAACTAGGATTCGAACTCGGGACCTCGGGTACCAATCATCAAGCCTTTTGCCACTTGCGCTAGGGACGGTCGGTTGGTTACATGCAGTTATAATTACATGTAATTATAATTGCAATATAATTAGAGCAAAATTAGAAATTTTTTGATAGTGCAAAAATAATATTGACTATCTTTCTTTTCTTTTTTTGGCCCGTAGGTTTAGTTGTGGTAGGCCAAATAGTATTTAATTCAAAAGTTCGAAAAATAGATAGTAAAAATTATATATCCACTATAACTATACTATAAGTAAAATAAATCATATATATTGAAAGTAATCTCATCATTTTATAAAATTTTGGGTTGCACGCAACAAAATAAATTATTTATATATCTAAATTTTTTTAAACTAGGGGTCCCCGCATCGCAGATGCTGCGAATAAAAAAGAAAAAAGTGTCCGAGCTGAGACCCGCAAGCTTTTTTTTAAAAAAAACTTTAAATACCACCCATGTGGTTTCACACTTTTTTACTTTAGTATCATATAGTTTAAAGTGTATCACTTTAGTACCATATGATTTTATTTTTCTTTTTTTCTTGTTCATTTTATTAATTTTTTCGTTAAATCATATAGAAAAAATTTCAGATAACCAACCTCTGGTTTATCGAATATTCATTTTAGTACCATGTAGTTTTAACTTTCTCACTGATTTAACGAAAAAATTAACAAAAGAAATAAAAAAAAAAGAGAAAAACGAAATCACAGGATACTAAAGTAATACACTTTAAATCACATGGTACTAAAGTGAGAAAGTGCAAAACCACATGAGTGGTATTTGAAGTTTTCTTTTTTTTTGGGATAACTTCAAATACCACCTCTATGGTTTCGTGCTTTCTCACTTTAGTACCATATGGTTTAAAACGTATCACTTTAGTACCATGTGGTTTGGTTATTCTCTTTTTATTATCTTTTCGTTAATTTTTTCGTTAAATTAATGAGAAAGTTAAAACTACAGGATAGTAAAGTGAATATTTGATAAATCATAGGTGGAATATTTGAAGTTTTTTTTGTATAATTTAACAAAAAAATTAACGAAAAGATAACAAAAAAAAAAGAATAACCAAACCATAATGTACTGAAGTGATACGTTTTAAACCACAGGGCACTAAAATGAAAAAGCACGAAATCAGATGGGTGGTATTTGAAGTTATTATTATTTTTTTTTTAAGAAAAAAGAAAACGAACTCCTCGTATATTTACTTACTCTTCTGATCGAGATGTGGAAAAGTCCATCCATAGTTTGTGCGCAACAACCTTTGACGAGCGTGGACTCTTTGGAACCCCCAAACGAACGATTTATCGGCGTCGGCGCCGAGGCGGAGGAGGAGAGCGGCGGCGGCGGCGGCGGAGGGCGAGATGGCGCAGCGGGTGCTGCGGGTGTCGGCGGCGGGGGGAGGGGGAGGGGGAGGGGGAGGGGGAGGGTTCGCGAGGGTGCAGGACGCGGTGGACGCGGTGCCGCTGGGGAACCGCGTGCGCACGGTGATCGCCATCGCGCCGGGGGTGTACCGCGAGCCCGTCTACGTGCCCAAGACCAAGAACCTCATCACCTTCGCCGCCGCGCGCCCCGAGACCACCGTCATCTCCTGGGACAACACCGCCGCGCGCATCAACCACCACCAGGTAAAATGGCGCCCTTAAGAGTTAAGACCCACCCCCACTCTCGCCGGGCCATTCCCACGAACACCTTACGGGCGCCGCAGACGCTTCCGCTTCTGCCTTTTCTTTCAGCTGCAGCAGTCGCTCTCTCTCGTTGAGGCATTCCCACAAACACCTTACGGGCGGCACAAACGCTCCGCTTCCGCTTCCGCTTCTGCTTTCAGCTGCAACAGTTGCTCTCTTCTTTACGCTAAGACTCGTTGAGGCATTCCCACAAACACCTTACAGGTGGCGCAGACGATCCACTTCTGCTTTCAGCTGCACTTTGAAAACGGAAAAGTCTGGCGCTTCTGCCGCCGCAGAGAGAATCTGTAGAAGAGATTTTAATATGCTTTTACTAGAAGTTACTATTTAGACAGTAAATCACTGAACTTCATTTTCTATTCCAATTAGTCCTTGTGTCATTGTGTCATTTCGACATTGATATTGACTTAGAGCAAAGCTAGCCATACACTTAACTTTACACCCATAAGCTTCTAATTGCCTATATTTTTTCACCTGTCATGTCTTTTTTTTTTCCCCCTTGGATTTAGGGGGTGCAAGATTTACACCCCCTATAAGGGGTGTGCATTTACCATTACGGTGTCATATCATGTTTACAGGATGATGTGGTGGTTGAATTATTATTATTGGAGTCTTGAGATGATGCTGCGGTTGAGTCAGTTATCACATCATTATTGTGCCATCTCTCGAAGGTTACATGATGGTCAAGTTTTGGCTTACTGATTTAGCTGGCATATCATCGCCCTGTCGGAAAAGTTAAACTGAGTTTGACGGAATGGATTGATTGAGACAGAAATTACAGTGCTGTAGTAGATGAAAACTGAAGTTTGGTGAACTGAGTGAAACTTACTAAGAAGCTCAGTGGACTGATGGTGTTGATCCCCCCATGCATTGCATTAGCTCGCTTTTGTTTATGTTTCTTTGTAAGATTTCTGGCAAACACTTTCGGGGATAGACTAACTTAATTATCTTCTTCCTCTTCTCCATAGTCTTCTCGCGTAATTGGAACGGGGACCTTCGGATGCGGAACCGTCATTGTGGAGGGAGAAGATTTCATTGCGGAGAATATCACCTTCGAGAATTCCGCCCCTCAGGTGTTTGTTCTTTTTCCCTCTTTTCTTTTTATCTACTAATGTATGGACCTCACACAAATCATAGCGCATTTTGAAATGGGCATCTGCACTTTAAAATTTCGATACTACTCCTTTACCTTTCCATATCTTTGATGTCAGAAAGTCGCGTCATTTCTACTAAAACTTAATGGTTTCTATGCAAAAATTAATAGAATATTCCGTCATGTTACAAACTATTCCATTTTATGTAAGAAAATTAGAAATTGAACACGCTAAAAGACTAGGCGATAGCAAAAAATTTCAAGTTTACGCACCATCGCAAAATAAGCTAGTTGCTGGTTTTTCGCTTTCCCCTCTTCTCTCTTAGTAGTCAATGCCTTTTTTGCTGGAGTTGTTTACATTTATTGCCATGATTTCGCAGGGCTCGGGTCAGGCCGTGGCAATCAGAGTGACTGCCGATCGTTGTGCCTTCTATAATTGCAGGTTCCTCGGGTGGCAAGTAATTGTTCCTGTCCCTCCTTTTTCCAATTTGAATGCGTAACTACAGTTGTGATGTATGTTAGTAAGATTACCAAGAGTTCACTATGTTACTGTTGAATTTGTGTATTTTGGTCACTTCAACTGTTTAACTAGCTTTGCTTTACTAGATCTTGATTAAGGACCTGAAGTTTTTGGTGTACTAATTCTTCATTAGTTTGAGCTTCCATGCTTGGTTTCTTTTGTTTAAGTAGGAAGATAATGGTCCTAGAGATATACAGTTTTGGGGATTCTGTTATCTTTTTTTTTTTTTGCCTCCTTTTCGAAGTTATTATTTGTTGAGTTTCTTTTCATGTCACAAATTTGGGTGATATGAATATTTCTCACGTAGGTAATGAGTTTAGGTGTCAAAAGACCATAAGTATAACCTTCTCCTTTCATGACAAGTGTAGAGAATTTTTGTGTAACTTACGCTTCAATGATCTTGCTATCCTGAGAAAAATCACTATCGGGATGTTTATTATGTCTTATATTGCATTTACGGACGACCAATTTCGGTCTTAAGATGTCTTACTTCAGTTCTGTTTAGTAATTTAGAAGAGGGGGAACGACAATTCGTCTAATTCCTAACTACACGTTTGAATTCATCTTTTATGAAGTGATTTAGAAGTTGCTGACTTTGACCTGCGAGGAACGATTGTCGTCCATAATGATATTTGACTCAAAATGTGATCTTGGGTATACTTTTCCATCAGGTTTACAATTATATACAAGCGTTCCCCTTGTACTGGTGTTGAAAAATATTATCATTGTTAAGGTTGTGGTTCATATATTTCTTTGAATAAACCATGCAGGATACTTTGTATTTACATTATGGGAAACTATATCTACGAGACTGCTACATCGAAGGGAGCGTGGACTTCATATTTGGGAATTCGACAGCCCTTTTAGAACATTGTCACATCTATTGCAAATCCACAGGATTTATAACTGCTCAAAGCCGGAAAACACCTCAGGAATCGACTGGTTATGTGTTCTTGAGGTGATCTTGTGATCATCCTTTTTCCTCTGCTTTATGTTATAGCGCATGGTAAATTAAATTCAGTCATCCATTATAGCAATTGTTTTTCACCAATGCGTGCCTTAGTATTTTGGGCCATGATAAATGGTGTTTATTATTAGAATTGTAAAAAACAATTAGAATCCGTAATCAATTCTCAAACTATTCTTTTGAATCCTTTTATTCTGTTGAAGGAACCTAATATTAGTGCTTCTAACTATTATTCATTTGGCAACATGATAAGCATAAAAATCATACAATTGGAGCTCGTACTTCCGAATTCTTCCCCTGCTATTGCTAGCGTTATCTATTTATTTATTTACTTATTTGTTTCCTCTGCTTCTTTGTGGCATTCACCAATAAAACAACTCAGATGTGTTATTACCGGTAATGGTAGCACTTCATACATGTATCTCGGGCGGCCGTGGGGACCTTTTGGAAGGGTGGTTTTTGCATACACGTGGATGGATGCGTGCATTAGACCGGTTGGGTGGCATAACTGGGACAAATGCGAGAATGAGCGAAGTGCTTGCTTTTACGAATACAGGTATGTTTAGCTTCGCAAATGGTTATTCAGTGATGGTTTCTTATAGCCTCTAGAACTTTTTCTCAACTCTGAAAAGCAGCAGCCAAGCATTTGGCAAACAAAGTTTTAAATATTTTGCCACGGTAAGCGGCTGAAATGGCCTTTTCGACTACCAAAGCAAAAGTTCTAATTTGAAATTTTTACTTCTAGTACTGCAAGAAGCTGTTGAAGATTCATTATAATCTCCAAGAAAAGTACCTAGAGATATCAATAGGCGGATGGCTTTTACAAAAGTGCTTTCGTTTGGCGCCATTACCTGTCTCACTTTTGAGTTCTCCTTACTACTTGCAGATGCTCGGGGCCAGGTTATCGCCCTGCAAACCGAGTCACATGGGCTCGAGAGCTTCTCGACGAGGAGGCCGAGCAATTTCTCGCCCACTCTTTTATCGACCCGGATCCTGACAGGCCGTGGCTTGCACAGAGGATGGCAATCAAAATACCGTACTCTGCCTAACGCAATTTACATATTGCATTTTGCAGCGGCGTATACGTACTTGTTCAGCTAGTAAGTCAGGGGGGTAACAAATGAATAAATGCTTGTTTTGTGAGGAACTTCATTTGTACAAATGTTTAGGACCTTGATCTCGTAGGCATAATTTGAGTGGTAAGTTTAGTTTATTATCATTTAGAGCCTTTCTCAAATAGTTGCAGCATGGAATTGTTTGTAATAATATTTTTCTTGCGTTTTCTTCCACTTTCCAGTTTATTGGGTTTTGTGATACACTTTCAGATGGCCTAAAACTCTTTTGTTTTATCTTATGTACTCTTTGTTGTTGCTAGAGCACCTGGAGCTTCTAAAGAGGTTAGGTTCGAAAAACTATTTGAAGAAGCACTAACAGTTTTTCTAATATATATATATATATCTTTCCAACAGCTTCGAGCAAAACAAGAAGCAAAAACTTTTCAACTCAAAAAGCTCATTTTAATTTTCCGCCGCAGCAACATACATTCATCGTTTTCTCTGTTTTTTCGTCTCCTGCATCGGGTAATAGAACTTTTAACTTTTGGAAGAAGAAATCAGCTACCAAAAAATGCACTACTCAGTAAATCACCCAAAATTAACTTCATCTATATTACAAAAGGCATCTGATTCAGTGATGCTAGTTATCGAATCATAAGTACAATTCTTCTCATTCAAAGCGATATACAGCGAATTCGAGAGAACTAAAATCCTAATTTACTTTCATAAACAAGGTCAACAGAGAACAAGAGTTTCAGAAAATGTACCCCAGTATCTTTCACCGACAAAAGGGGAACCAAATAGGGCATACAAGAAGTATACCCAATGATATGACAAACAAGATCACGATCAAGATTTATCTCAAATTTTAGCGACGTATACATGTCTCCGCGCTTTGAGTGCTCCAGCGTGCATAAACAAGCATTAGAGGCGAAACACGCTCGTCCTTTCGCCCTTTCTTTCTTTGTTCCTTTCTTCGGTGTTTCTGAATGAGCTAGCGGCGAAGCATTTTCACCTCTGAAGTCGGTAGTCCTGGTAACCTTTCCATGTGTTTTACTCCTCAAGAATCTTAGAAGGAACAAAAACATTGATTTCCAATACTAGTCAGGAGAAGGATCGATGCCCTCAACCTCCGAGATTAAGATTTCTCAGCTGCCTATTCCCGAAAATTGAGATGGGCCTGTTGATACCAGACATCAGAGCCGACGGGCATTTATAAATCTCTGCTATTTAGTCTTCCAAAAATCAAGACACAAAAAAAGCATATCCTCAGACCTGCAGCACCTGACAATGAACAATGTGGCTCTTCAGCCCGCTCCGCCCCGCAATGCTTGACCACAGATTCGCAACGAAGGACTTAATCTGTCCTTTCACTGCAATTGTTTCCCACGCATGCGCACTATTTGTTTCTATACTCGATCCCGGATTCAATACATCGACTAAACTAATACTCATATTGTTCCGAACAACCCCAAGCTTACCATTTATAGAAACCAAGGCTGCAGCCTCAAAGGCACGTGAATTGCCTAAATGATGCTTGCTATCCGTGAACCTGGCCCATGAATCGGTAGACCGATCGTAAACCCTAATTTTGCATCCGTCCCTACAATCAGCAGCATAAAGCCTCCCGTTGAACGAAACACTAGGGTTTCGCCATCCAGTGACCATTCCATTGGAAGCCGTGTACCAAGAGTTGGAATTCGGCGCGTAGAATTCACTAACTACCTGGCGATGAGAATCGAGCCCTTTTAAAAACCACTTATTATCATAGACAACCCCAATAAACGGAACCATTCCGTTGTTCATTTCGCCAACAAAGGTCCATCTGTTTCTGTTCGGATCATAAAACTCAGCCGACCGGAGAGTTCTCTGAATCCCTTCACACTCCCCACCAGCAACATAGAGGCAATTGTTAATTACACAAGAACCAAAGAAATGGCGTTTTCTCAGCATATCTGGTGCTCGATGCCATTTGTTGGTCCGCGCATTGTAAAAGACTACTCGCCTCATCGAACCTCGCAATGGGTCTTTACCTCCAAACAAGTAGAGGTAACAGCCACTCAGAACGGCACAACCAAACCCAAGGGCTTCTGCGTACTCTGGGGGGACAGGCGGGAGAGATTTCCATAACTGATATGTGGGATCAAAAGCGTGCCATGATATTTTTCCATCTCGATCTCTTTTAAAAACATAAACCCATTCCTCCGCCATTCCTAGCTTTCTTCTTAGGGAATAAAAGTAATTCCCAGACAAAAGGCGATTCCATCTTTTACAGACTAACCGAAGGTTGTGGTGCTCGATTCGCGGTACGCGGATCAAGCAAGCAATGGCGAGATCGTCGGGGAGGCCGGGCAAGAAAGGTGCTTGGGTTTTGTACCTGTCGCGGCGTGAGTTCCTAGGCCGGGGCCCGTTGGGTTTGATATCCGGCTGTAGGCAGAGTTTCGCACCAGGTACGAACTTTCTAGCGCCTACAACAGTTTTCAGGCCAGTATCTACTCTGCAGTAGCAGGAAACTGAATCAACCTGCAACTCAAATGAGTTAGTCAATTAACTGTAAAGCAAACAGATGGAAAAGATATTTTGAATAAGTTTAAATACAATGACAAATACTTCATTTCACATAGATACAGGATCTCAAAGTACTGATTGTATCCTTTAATGATCTCATCAATAGCTAAGAGGCCACAAATCATTATAAGAACATCAAAAAACCTGACCTAAGAAGTCAAAATACAAGTTAGAAAGTAGATTTTTTCAGATCATGAACCTTGGAAGCTCCTAAAGTCCGAGTTTCTCTCTCTTCTTACAACCAAGAGAGAAAACCTTTACCTACATAAGTCAAAGCACGAAAGCAGAATCATCTCATATAAAACTATCACTTGTTCTTCCTAATAATTAAAAACGATGCTTCGGTTCAGCCAACTAAATATTCCCTCTCAACTCAGGTACTCAAAAGGGATTTCCTCTCTTCGTTCAATGCGAAGGCCTTACACTAGTAGGGGATATCCAGTGAGCTCGATATGAAAGAAGTGCGATTTGATAATAGATTAGAAGCTCAATTTAAATCATGACCCAACCAAAATAACCCTACTAAACCTGAACCAACTAACCTGATATATTTAATTCAATATGTTGACTTCGATCCATGACCAAGCAAAAGTTCGAGAAAATTAGGTGTAAACCTTCTAGAGTCCTGCATACGGCCAAATCGTAAAGTTGTGCTCTAGTCTAAAGGTTCTACGCTATAATCAACTAATACAGTACCATCTAATTCATGGGACCCACTACTTAGTTGACTAAAATGAGGAAAGAAAAATTTTTAAACTAAGACTCTCTCTAAGGTCCAGATGAGAATAAGGAAGAAGCACAGCAGAATTATGAAATATCAATATGGAACCAAGGATCGGCAAAAGGTTCGTAAAATTTAGTTACTTTCCATGTGCCGACAAAAATTCCAAACAGAATATCACTGTATATACATTTTAGCTTCTTATGCCAGAAATAATCTTTAATTAACAATCTTAATTGATTGTTTTCATCCTTGTTGTTTTAAGCCATAAAATAAGAAACACTCTGAATTATAGGCCATTTTGAAATAGATCCTCCAACTATATTTCTATATTGACACCCCCTCAACTTTTAGTTTCATTGATTAGCTTATTTTCCTTGACTTAATTTGAGATTCCTCGAAATCTGCGGCTTGATTAGCTAGCAGCTGTTAACAGTTAGCGAAATCTAGAGTATAATCAACTGAAAACCACTCATAGAAATTAGATTAACAAAAGAACTATGAGATTTCACAAAACCCCAATTTAATTGATAGAGATGACTAAGTCAAGCGAATCAAAAGTCAAACAAATGTCAATGAAGAGGAAAATAATTGAGAGGCCTATTTCAAAATGTTCTACACTTTCCCTGTACATTTTTACCTATTTGATTCTACACGCTTGCAACAAAATGAACAGTGAGCAAACGCAGCATTGACACACTACACATGCTCCATAATTTCACGGAGCAAAAAGAGTGATGAAACATCGAAATGTGTCGAGAACAAACTCAACTAGAGGCCAATTTGAAATGGTCCCCTCAACTTCTTCTTCTTTTTTTTCCTTTTTTTTTTTCAATTGACACCCCTCAGCTCATGAATGTTTTGATTCAAGTGATCTTAGTCCGACAATTCGGGGGCTTTTACTAAATCCAACAGTGATTTCATCTTTTTAGCAAATGAAACTGCAAGAACCAACAACAAATAGTTTATAAAACTATAGTATTTGACAAAAATCCTCAACAAACCTAAGCATAATAACGTAAACCGACAAAATTAGAATTTGAGGGGGACGTCAAACAAACCCTATTTCAAAACGGCCTATAGTTGAGGGGGGTTCTCCACACATTTTTATTTACAACAAAAACAGAAGCTAAATCCTCCTACGATTCATCACAATGGCGTCAATCTCTTCTTAAATCGAGCGCTACAATCATCCAGAAACCCTAGCTCACAAATCCCAACCAACATCTCCAAATCAAACCCCAAAATCCCCAAAATGATACGACCGAGACCTCGATCTCGTTACTCTCAAGGGTTTTGATCGATCTAGCTAGTAATTTACACACCGATTAACACGAATCCGGTAAAAAAAAGCTTGGGATTTTTACCAGCGGGGCCTGGACGCGGACGCCTCGGAGAGCGCCCGCCGGAGCATCGCCGGACGCCGCCACCTCCGCCGCCTCCTCCATTCTCCGGGGAGGCTCCGGCGATCGTCGGAGGAGGGAGAAGAGGGGGAGAGCGAAGGAGAAGAAGAAGCGAAAATAAAAATGCTTCTTTTGCTTCTCTTCTCCTATTACTACTGCTTTGCCCTCTTCTACTTTTATTTTTATTTTTTTATTATATAAATACTTTTTAATTTCTTAAATTTTTTATTTACTTAAATTGTATGTTAGATGTGTGTGTGGGTGTGAAACACTTAGAAGCCAAAATGGAGAGTGGTTTACTTAATTTGGATTACTAAATGATCCCGGTCCACCGTGAACCGGTCTTCAAACATTTTCATTATAAAACTGGCAGTTTTGCAGATTACAATGCAGTTTACTGACGGACTATCTAAGCAGTGTTATTATAAAATAAAAAAAAATTGAGATGAAATTCACATTTGGAAGTTTTAAATTGGAGATCCTGCTTCCTGTCCTGAATCTTATTATGATTTTTTTATTTATCAAATACTATGCTACAAATAAATTTAAGGGACAAGGAGCGAACATGCAGTTCTAATAAAAATCTAAACTTTCGGACAATATCTATGACGATTAAAAGTATTGATTAATAATTTTTCTTTCTCATAACGTATAATAACTTTTTTTTTTGCGTCAATTTTTTTGCGGACTTGATTTTTTAATAATAAAATTTTAAACAGTATATATATAATTCCATACAATCACCTATTTAGAGGTTATAGATCCCATCAAACAACCTTTAATTTTTAATTTTTAAATTTTTTTAACACTTTCATGATTTGAGTTTAGAACACACTCAAAAAATATGTAGACCATGGTCTATGCAACAACTTCTCCAATAAGCAGGGACAAAATGGTCCTGCAGCAGGTGACCCACCAGTTTTTGGATGGGCCCCACATGTCAGTCTCAATAAATATATATAATATTAACTTATAAACCCTCACATGGTAGGAAAAAATCTAGAATACACTGAAAATATTACTGACGTGACGTTCTCAGTCAATAGGATTGTCCCCCTTGGATTAATACGTCCCATCATGATTAATACAAAAATATTTTTATTATATTTTTCTCTCAAATAAAGAGATATGATTGACTTATTAATGATGATGTCGTTCAAGTGTGACACAGTAGACTTTCTCCGCACGGAAGACCAAGTCCTCTTCTCTCTCTCTCTCTCTCTCTCTAGAGTTTGTGTTTGGACTGAAACTATAATCTTTAGTTATCCAATCAATGCATTGTTAAATGTGAGTTGTTGAGGAAAGAGTCAACCCTTTGAAGGGGAGTAGGAGGAGAAATTTTTTTTAAAAAAAAGAAGAAGAGTGCAGAGCAGTTCACTTTACAGTGTCCATCATTGCTAGCTATCATAATTGAAAAAGATTTTTGATGCACTATAAGTGGCCCAAAATACTCTTCTTATAAGTAGTTCAAAAATAAGTTATTCTTATTTATTTCTGATACGTATATTATTTTTAGAATAAGCAGAAACTAAATCAATTTTTTGTTTAGATGTAAATTATGTTATTCTCAGGAACCGGAATAACAAAAATAAAAGTAATTACAAAATATTTTTAAAAATATTTTATTAAGTTAATTAATATCAAAATATGAATTAAATAATAATTAAGTAAATTAAATAATTAATTATAAAAATAACTTAAAATAGTAATTAAATTAAATTGTAAGATAGGTTTATATTAATTATACTAATGAGTAAATTACTTGGCTAATTAATTAGCTTAATGAGGGAGGAAATAGTTTGATATATAAATGATACCAAAGATTCTAGAGAGAACAAAAGGTTTTCTTTCTTTCTTTTTTTTTTAGAGAGAAAAGTAATCATTTATTTTTCAAAATTGAATTTAACTAAAAATATAAAGCAACTAAGCTTCAAAGTTAAAATATCCGATATCAATCACCAAGTTCTTAGCCAATAGCACTAGAAACAATCAATTGCTAAACTCCGACTATCTCTTAGCCATAAAATTTAAATATATATTATATAATGAGTTTTAGGTATAAAAAAAAAAATATTTTCTTTGACTGTGAAGTCAACAATAAGACACCTTATTGAAGACTTGAAACTTGCAAGGGCTTATAGCAAGTTCAAACATCTACTCTAGTTTTTACTTTTGTCTCTAACCTTTTTGTTTAACCCTTTTAAGAAGGTCCGAGGTCCCGAGTTTGAATCCTAATTGATTCACATTTCTAGCTAAGTTATTTCTATAAGAAATAAACGAAGCGGGTAGCGTGCTACCTTTCTCTCTCTCAAAAAAAAGGAAAAAAAGAAGGTCACCAATGGAGGCCTTTTTTGGTACCTATTTAACTTTTGTTATTGGGTTGCTAATATCTATTTACTATTTTAATCTAGTTCTCTCCTTCAAAAATTTTGTTAACTAAAACAAAAGTTATCATGTCAACACCAATCATATATTAAACCAACCCTAACCATTTGATTATTTTCATCCTCAAAGGTTCACTCTTTAAGAAAAGAGACTTGCAAAAAATAACTACTTATAAATGTAAAGGATTCGACTGCAAAAATCAAAAGATTGGAGCTAACCGACTGTCCATAGTACAGGTGGTAAGGGATTTAACAGTTGTATCTCATAATCTTCAAAATTGGAAGAGGCTAAATACTGATGTGCTGCTAATCTAGAAGTAATGTATTAGTGTTACTAATATTTAGCTAACTAAATTGGGTTGCAAGAATTGATTGCAACAGTTTTAAAAGTTCGAGTCAAAAATTATTACAAATTAAAGTTTGAGAACTAGAGTGTCCCGTGCCTCGTAGTTTGAGAACCAAAAGGATAATTTACCGAAAGAAAAAAAATTTAAATCTAGAAAAAAAAAAAAAAAAACTTCATGGGAAGCTCCCCAATAAAGCTTCATTGAGGAGCCCGTGATTTATTGTCACGTATCAGTTTTGCCTCTATCCAAAAATTTTAATCATTCTCTCTAGAGTTTAAGTGTTTTAAAAAAAAATTAGTTTTAGAAAAGACTCAGCAAATTCTTGAACGAAGGCAAAAACTTATGTATGTCAGCGCATCGAGGCTCTTCAACGATACGTCGTTGGGGAGCTCCCCACTTATGTTTTATCCTCAAAAACTACTACCTTGGATTAGCTAAAAGCCTAGAATTGCAATATTTAGACTCTCAAATCTTCTTATTTTAGGAGAGTTGGAGAGAGAAAGGCAGAAAGCCTCCCTGTTCTCTCTCTCTCTCTCTCCTGACCTGTTCATGCCATCTCCATTTTGCCAACCAACCAAATCAACTTACCCTCTCTCCTCCCCTCCTCTCATTCTCTCCTCCCCACCCCCCCCCCCCTCTCTCTCTCTCTCTCTCTCTCTCTCTCTTCCTCCTCCTCCTCCTTCCTCTTTCTCTCTCACACCTTCACACATTTCCCCACATTCTCCCTCTATCCCAGGTTGTGAGTTGGTTTTGAAGGAGAGGAGGCAAAGGTGTGCAAATCCCCAAAAACTTCATCACTTTTATTTCTTTTGTTGTTGAAAAAAAAAATCTCATTTGGGTTTTGTTTTATTGTTTGCTTTGGGGGGAGTTTGGTTTTCAAGAATCCTACAAAATAGTTTTCTGGCTGGAAAAGTATTTTCTGCTTGTTTGGTTTCTGAAAAAAGTAGTATTTATATGTTTTGAATTTTTTATTCGGAAAACAAAAACTATGATGTTTTTATGAGGAACCAAGCGAGGAAGTCTACTGTGTCACGCTTGCACCACGTCATCAATAACAAGACAATTATATCTCTCTTTTTCAAAAAAAAGTACAATAAAAATATTCTTTTATAATCATGATAGGACATATATACCTAAAAGGAGATATTTGATTGGTTTGAAACGCCAAGTCACCAAATACACCCGTTGCATTTTAGAATTTTTCGAACCAAGCACCTTACTTGGAATTGCATGAAATAATGTTTTGTGTCTCTCTCTTTTTTAAATTTTCTTTTTCTTGGAGTTAAAATAAAGAAATTGTGAAAATGCGTCATTTTGCCAATGATATTTGTCCATATTTTGCTGGGTCTTTCAATATTTTGGGCTTATTTGTATGTAAGTTGCATAATTCTTTATGATACATGTTGAATATAAAATATTAAAACACCGTTCTCTGACAGCTTAGGAAGAATATTGAATATATAATATTAAAATACCATTCTCTGGTAGCTTAATCGTTTAGAGACAAATAATATTTCACAATATGGAACATATTTTTTTTAACTGAAATTTATGATACAGAAAATTAGATATTTTAGTACCTGTGCATCCATATGGATTCTAATGACTATTGTTCCATGAACCCTTTGTAGAACTCTTTTATCTTAATGAAATTTCTTTTTATGTTCTTTGTTCTACTTGTTCAATTTTCTTTGTAGCTACTTTCCAAATGCTTCATTCTATCATGAAGATACAATGCAGCTTTAAATTTTTCATTTTCATTAATAAAAAGAATATGTGAACTAACTCAAATATCTAATTCCTTGCAGGAGGAGATCTACATACATCATTTACTGTCATTGATTACTTTGTTCATCCTCTTCCCAATCAATCAAAAAAGAAAAAAAAAAGATATATATATATATATATATATATTTTTTGGAGTAGTAATCTCATTTGGTATCAAAAAATGGGTCTATCATTCTCATACCCTATAGATGACTATGATTATTTGGATGAGGGCTTTAAATCTCTCCTCATGAGATCTTTCAGCTTCACTGACAATGTTAAGAGCACCCTCCGGTCGGTGAGCTTCAACGGCCGCGATTCCGAGCCCGCGATATTCAGAGCATTCGGCTCGGCGAAGCTGATCATAGAAGGATCTCTAAGTTTCAATGGAAAGGAAACCATGATCTCCATAAAGAGCCCTACCTCCAAGAAAAAGAGCTCCAAGAAATCACCTTGCGCTAGTAAATCGCGATTTAGCCCTTCGTACGAAAGCCCCAAACTTACCACGCCGGAAAGCCCCAAGCACGAGGCGGCGTTGAAGCTGCAGAAGGTCTACAAGAGCTTTCGGACGAGGAGGCAGCTCGCGGACTGTGCTGTCCTTGTTGAGCAGCATTGGTATGAACTTCTGATTATATTTTTCTTTTGGTCTTACATTTGTAGATAACAATTGTAACTCGCGAAAAGCTTGTTTGAATTGATTAGAAACTTGTTCTAGTTAAGCCAAGTTGATTTTGTTATTGATCGATACGATTAGATATTCACACTATGCAAGCTCGGTGAAGGAAATGGTCGAACTCTGCTAAATTGATGAGTAACTTAGAACTCGAAATTGTTTTTGAGTAACTCCATGAGTTCGTAATTGAAATGATCCTCTCAATTATTCATATTTCATTTCTAAACGTATGCGAATCAAATTAGGCTTATTTTTTACTGATGTAAAAAAAGACAGCAAGAACTCAGCGAGCGCATGCGAGTTTGCCAAAGTGACTCTACTTGGTTTACTTTTGAGTTGAGCCAAGTTTTCGAGTCATCAAACATTAGTTTATATCTTTACATGTTATCTTTACAATTACTTGCTTTAGGTGGAAACTACTTGATTTTGCACTGTTGAGGAGAAGTTCCGTGTCTTTCTTCGACATCGAGAAGCCAGAGACGGCTGTTTCTAAATGGTCGAGGGCGAGGACTAAAGCTGCTAAGGTACTTAATTTCTACATGCTGATATTCCAAGCAAACTATACTACTAAATAGAAAATTTAAAAGATTTGGCTTAGTTACAGTGTTCTGATCTTTACATTAGGTTGGTAAAGGGTTATCAAAGGATGAGAAAGCTCAGAAACTTGCATTGCAGCATTGGCTCGAGGCCGTAAGTGTCGCGCATATCACGAATTATGCCTCTACTTAATATTTGATCTTTGATAGTGTGTAGAGTTAATGATCTCAGTATTATGATTCCTTATGAATAGATCGATCCTCGCCATCGATACGGTCACAACCTTCACTACTACTATGAGTGTTGGCTCCGCTGTGAGAGCAAGCAACCTTTTTTCTATTGGTAGGTCATGAAAACTCTCTCTCTCTCTCTCTCTCTTTCTCTCTCTAGTTTTGTTTGAATCAATTGATAAAATGGGCGAAAAATGTATGAAACCCTCTATAATTATTATAAATATTCGCATTACTGCACGCAAAATATCAAAACCTACATTTTACCATGTTGACCGATAAAGCAAGGTGATACATATCGTCAATGAAACATTAGAAGGAGGCAAAGTAACCATTTTTCTCCAAAAGCTTAAGCTGTCAGAGAATGGCATTTCTAATTCATATATTCAACAATACTTAGATATCAATATTTTAGTGTGGGAAAGTAAAAATATCACAGCATTTTAAGAAATATAACACAAATACATGTTAAATTAATACCATTTTGGATTCATTTAACAGGCTAGATGTGGGAGAGGGGAAGGAGGTAAATCTCGAAGAGCACTGCCCTAGATGCACACTTCAACAGCAATGTATCAAGTATCTCGGCCCGGTAAAGTACCACATACTAAACCAATATAATTACAACTAATTCAATCCCGAAAGCCGCATTTCATTTATGAGTTTTTCTCTACATTACAGAAAGAAAGAGAGGCTTATGAAGTTATCGTTGAGGATGGAATCTTCATGTACAAAAAGAGCCGGGAACTTCTAGACACTTCTGAGGGCCCTGAGGATGTGAAATGGATCTTCGTTTTGAGCACATCAAAAGCTTTATATGTTGGTCAGGTAATTCCCTTCAGAAACTCTTTCCATGTATATTTGTGCATATATTGCTTCCGTAACATCATCTTTCGACAATTTACGATTCAGAAAAAGAAGGGAACATTTCAGCACTCGAGTTTTCTTGCTGGAGGAGCTACATCTGCTGCTGGGAGATTAATTGTAGAGAATGGAGTTCTTAAGGTATATAACCTTAAATAGAGATTGACCAAATGTAGAAAATTCCATATAATATATCGCGATTCTCACATTATGTGCCCTGTGAAACTTTAAAACTGACATTTTACCCGCGAGTTAACTTCACTTTCATTTTTCAGGCAGTTTGGCCTCATAGTGGGCACTATCGGCCAACGGAAGAAAATTTCCGAGAGTTCACGAGCTTCCTCAAGGAAAGTAGTGTCGATCTTACGGATGTTAAGGTGAGGAATATGACTTATATCTCTTTATCTTACAATTGCGCGGCATGAAATCTTAGCTCCGAATCTTAGTAGTAGTTATGACTCTTTAAGGCCCATTTGTGGAATTGTTGTTGAGTATAGCTGTTCGAAAAAGCAGTACTAGTAGTACAGCTTATACTTTTGAGATCTAGAAATTCATTTCAACTTTCATCACAGCAAGTGCTCAAAGCTTTTTTTCTTTTTTTTTGGGCCAAATATTTTACTAACGCTTTTCGAAGTAGAGAAGTTGTCCAAAAGCTACAGCAAACGGACACTTAGAATTGTGTATTTTTGGCCAGTATCTGATATAAAAAATATTGTTTTCTGTTTTATGCAGTTAAGTCCAACCGAGGAGGACGAGGAACTATGGCAGAGAATCCAAACCAGCCGCTCCGAACCGAACTTTGCCAAAAGTAACTTCTTCAACAAGCCAGAAGCTCAAAAGAAGCATTCCTATGCTTTTGATGCAGCAAAAATCTCCATTACAGAAGACAACACAAGCTCATGTAAGGCTCCTGAGCCAGAATCACAAGAGAGAAAAACGAAAAGATCACTCCATCTAGAGCTTCCCCCGAAGAATATTGTGTTTTTCGACGCACAAGAGAACAAAGAAGATGACGAAGATGAAGAAGAGGAAGGAGAAGAAGAAATCGATGAGGAGCGTTTCATGTTCTGCAAAGAGAACCTATTCGAAGAAGGAGAAGAAGAGACTGACGAGGAAGCGGTGCCGCAAGAATTGATTCTTCGCAGGATCAGTTCGAAGAAAGGAATGAAATCTTATCAACTGGGCAAGCAATTGTCCTTCCGATGGACTACGGGGGCCGGCCCGCGGATCGGTTGGGTGAGGGATTACCCGCCGGGGCTTCAATTTCGCGCATTAGAGCAAGTGAACTTATCTCCGAGAAGCTCAGGACCGTCTAGATTTGCTTCGCCAAGAACTTGTTATAGTCCGAGTCCGAGAGTTAAAGAGACATTGAAGGTGAAAGAGGAGGCACAAGCAACACAAATGAGAAGAGAAAGTGATAGGTGAAGGAGAGTGTGGCCTTTTGAAGTTGGTGAAATTGTTGAATGTATAGAAAAGGAGTGTTTGATTCATACTTTTTGTAGATTGGGTAGAGAAATATTGTGTGTTTGAAAGTATTTATAAATTTTGATGGATCAAATAGAGAAATCAAAACCATTCAAAAGTTATTATACCAAGATTGTTAGTTGCATACATATATAAAAGAAAGAGAAAATTAGAACACAATTTACCAGTTCAATTCACATATGCAATAAGGATTCAAGTGTCCATCGGCACGGGCCGTGTCCACCATACTGTATCGTGCCAATAAGATAATGTATCGCGCCAATAAGATATCAACACGATACAACTCCCATGCCGATGGCACAGCTCAAAATTCTATGTTCTTTAAATTAGTAAATAATTCTCTCAATAAAGTTCAAATGATTTGATAAAGATACATAATAAACAGTTAGAATATTTTGTTGCTAAAGAAAATAAATATTTTCTGCCATTATGTGTCAGCACATATGTATTTTTTGTGGCCGGCACGCATCGGCACGGTCCGACACGCACCGTGTCATACCGTGCTGACAAGTTTTCGGCATGACCCCGTGCCACGGCACTTAAATCCTTGATTTGCATTACTCATAATTGAACAATATTTTCAATGAAATAAGCCTCTACAAATTGTTCTTTTCTCCTTAATTACTACACAAGCTCTTGTACACATTCAAATAACCTTCTCTCTTTGATATGTAAGCTCTTTTTCCCATCCTCACCCCAGATAACTATACTTGCCTACTTAACACCAAAGCAACTTCCATAGAGCAATGTATTCAGATCTTTTCTGTTTGTAATATTATTCCTACTATAATGCGAAACTTCAAACTTGTTAAGTTATCACACAAGAGAGAATAACTTCATTTCACCCAACAGCAGAGCTAGGAAAGTTAAAAAGGATTGTGAATCATTGAAAGTGCATTGTTCTTATGATTAATGCCGCAGAGGATCTAGAACAAAAAACAAGAGCCTAAAAACATCCGCTGCTACGACACAGTGACGAAATTATCCTCTAAAACAAGAAACACTAAACAAGAATCTCATAGTTATGAAATCATCCAAAACTCATAATTCATTACCAGATCTCAGACAAATGTGGCCAATACATTAATGGAAAAACAAGAGCCTAAAAACATCCGGTACTACGACATCAAGACACGCCGATTGGTGATCATCGCTCGGAAAAAAAAAAATAACAACCCTAATAAAGCTCCTGCATTTTAAAGGAAGGTTTGCGGCACCAGCGCGGAAATCAGCGCAACCTCCTAGCCTCTCTTTCGGACTCGAGCAGCGTGAGGATGTCGCCCTCCCTAACCGGGCCCTTCACGTTCCTCATGATGAGCCGGTTCTGGTCGTCTAAGAACTTGACTCGAACCTGCGTCACCTGCCCTCTCGACCCGGTCCGGCCCATGACCTTCACCACGACCGCGAGCTTCACTTGAGTATCCATGCTGCTGAAGTATAATTCAGATTGTGCCATCAATAAATAGGTCTCGATCGTCAAAGAGACGATGTAGAAATATTTGAATCAATCTCTAAACTTCAAAAATATTGATTTTCGCTACCTCATCTCGTCAAATTCTATTAGAGCTCAACAAATCCTATTAAAAATTTACAATCACAGTAAAGCTGACAAAGCAAATACACATTTTAAATGGTACAATAATTCAGCTAAGGACTAGATGTTTTTAACATCACTTAATTGCGACAAAGATTAGCACAATTTTTATAAAAAAGAATGTGTACATTGTCGCCAATAGAAAAGTTCTAAAAATTAACATAATCTGTGCCGCGATTAGTCACGGTAAATGGTCTCGCAATAGCTCAAAAGACATGCCCAATTTCTCTCCACAAAGAGAGGACCCATATTTCAATTATACATAAACAGATGATACAATAAGCTCCAATTGAGGTAATACTGGGCAAATTAGGGTTTTTTTACTCCTAACTTTTTACTGCTTATATCATGCACAAAATGTACGAAATCGAAGATTAAGATATGGATATATCACCAATAACTTGTATTATGCTTCAGAGATCTAAATTATAGCCATATAGAAATATATTACCCAAAAAAAAAAAATCAATCTTTAACAATACGAGCGCGTAAGGACACTACATTACCAATTTTCAAGCGAATAAAAAGAAAATATATGAAGTCCCCAAAAAACAACAAACTAATACGAAATTATGAGATCACACCGCTCAAAATATATCAAAAAAAAAAAGGAAAAAAATAGAGCAGCAACAACAACAACAAAAACAAAAACTTCACAAAGCTACAACCCTTGGAATCCTCGATTATTAGGGTTTAGGAGAGGATATTAGGGTTTAGGAGAGGGTTACGCTACGCACCTTTCTCGGATCACTCTCCTGGACTCGGCGAGGAGCGCGATCGAAGAGAAAAAGCGGCGGCGACGACGAAGGGGAAAAGAGTAGAATAAACCCTAGCTTTCGTTATTTATTTGTTGGGGAATATTTTTAAAGAGACAAGAAGAAATAAATATATATTGTAGAAGATAAAGTGGTTTCTATTGTATTTTTTGTTTATTTTTTTATAAATTTTATATTAAAATTGTATTTATATTTGATAAAATGTTAAATTTTATTGAATAAAATATAAATATATAAAGTTTAAATATGAGTGTCAAGTGTCAACCTTCAATTGTATATGTCACGCTAATTTTAATTTATATTTATATATACATATTAATATATATTATTATTCAAATAATATCCAAACACAAAATGATTTATATCTGAATATATTTTAAGCAGATATGGTAATAAAAATTCAAACATTTGATATATATCCGCATCCTAATTTTCTATGTAAAAAATCTACAAGAATCCCAGGTGTTGCCGTGTTGGTCAAAAATATGGGTTTAGTTTTGATAGAGTTATAAGTACATATATTTGGTTAAGTTTGACCTAATTTTAGTTTTAGCCTCATACAATTTCCATTATTACACTTTAGGATGGTGTTACTAAAATCTTACAATTATTTTGAATTGTAATTCTAAATCTTCCTTTTTCCACTTTAATAATAAAAAGAAGAAGAAAATATGTAAGACCAAATGGATTCATAGAATTAATCTACTGCAACTTCATTTTTCCATAATCTTTGTAACTACTCTCAAATAAAGTATCGGCTGAAGGAATACATGACAATTTTGGCTAGCAGATAGAAAGCAAAAAGAGAGACAACAAAATCAAACAAAAAAATAGAAAAGAGAAAAAAAAATCTAGTACTAGATGTATGGCAAAGCTAATTAATTATACACACTCAGCTTTCGAGGTCAAATACCGAGCAAGAAAAAAAGAAAACAAAAATATACAGTATGTTACAATGAATTTAGTTCCGCGATGTTCTCTGCTGTGTCCGCGACTTCATACTGGCTCTACGTGCGACGTCCCAGGCCCTCTGAGGGGCGTAAACTCCTTGTTGTGATGCGAAAAAGGACTCGTAGCCGGGGGAGTCGAACGCGAATCCCGTGTGTTTCGAGGTCTCCCGTGGAAGCTGGGAAATGGCGTAGCTTCGTGCTTCGTCGGGGGTTAGGTGATGGCCGAGCTCTAGTAGTTCCATCCTGCTGCTGTTGTCCTCGGGGTCGTCTTTGTGGATTTCTTGAACTATTTGGTAGTCGTAAGGGAAAAACCATCTTTGGATTCTAGAATTACAAGAAAATCAGGTGAAGAAACTTTAGCTGATTTCACATTGATACGGCACGGGAAATTTATATGCAGGTCATTTTACTAAAAACTTACCCTTGGTATAAGAAGTCACCAAAGAGTGCGACGACTGGGACAAGCAATAGTGTGAAATAGAAATAAAACGTGCTCATTAGAACGTAAATCACGAAGAATATATTTTCCTGCAAGAACAACGCAAAGAGTTAGATGAGGACATATTAGTAGTAAATTAGAAGAGCAGGTTCAGGTTACACCATTGGTCACCGAAGTTACTCTCAAAGTTATTTAGATGACCAAACTTCAATTGTTGCGATTGACGCCCTGGACGTCAATTTACGTTTCAATTTGGTCCTCGACAAAAAATCCGTTTACTTTTCCCAAAAGAGGATGGCATGGAAACAAATTGGAGATTCAGTGACTAGATTGAAATTTCCTGAAAAACTTTGCGACCAATCAAAAAACTTACACCAGCAAAGTCAGAGAACTTACTTGTCTATCATATGGAGTCATAACTCCGGCGTACACGAAGATAAACACAAACCATGCCACGATACTCCCCGCAACACTTATATAGTGCCACCGCGTGATAGAATTGCATGCCAAAAGAAGACGCAAATTAACGGTCACCACGATGCAAGTGAAGGCCATAGTGCTAACATCCCAAAGCCCGAATATCTTCCCTGACGAATTGTGCCCGTTTCTACTGGCAGCGGTTGTGAAGTAATAGAAGATCAATGACTGGTAGAATGCGAAGAAGGCCCACACGGCCACCACTCGCCATTTAAAGAACATGTTCCTAATTCCTTCCTTGTATAGCTCTGGGTATCTTTTTGAGAGAGAAGCGCTCACATCCTGGAAGACAAGAGGATTGGCATGATGTATAATTCTCCAGATAAATGAAAGAGATTTACATATTGCCACCCTGCAAAATCTAAGTTATCATATATGCCCTTCAATAAGTTTAGTTTCTCACATGTATGTAACCTCGTAACTTTCTATAGTACAAAACCACCTTCCGCCTATGAATTGGATGATTGGCAAACTTCAAATAAGGATTTTTTTGGTAAGGAACAACATTCTCAAGGGTTATATAAAGCATTTTGCAAGAGTATATATGTCGATATGTACATTTGCAGGGATATATAGGTAAAAACCCAAAAGAAATGGCAGTATAATACTAGCAACTGGTAAATTTAGGCATCTGCCAAATGCTCTGGTGAGACATGGCAAAAAACAAAAGTGCAAATAAATGTAAAAGCAAACATACCTTGTCGAACAATCCAACGATGATGACAGGCAGTGCTGTGAAAATGACATTATACAGAGACTGAAACCAGTCATCGTAAAATCTTTGACCAGAAAAGCCAGTTTGGAAGGTGAACCAAAACTGAGTCAGCGTAAAAGTAAGATTTTTGTAAAAGAAGTATGTAATAACCTGCAACAGGACGAGTTGACAGTTAATTCTCTTGATAATTAATTAAAAGTGTTAAATTACACCAATGGTTGCTGCATCACTGCGAACTTTCACTTAGGGCACTGAACTTTAATTTGTTGAAATTGATGCAGTGAACTTCAGTTTCTATTTCAATCAGATCCCTCCATAAATCTGTTTGATTTCCCTAACAGAGGTGTGGCTGTGGCATCTAATTCATCTGCCACATCAATCCTCCAATAGGGAAATTAAGAGGAGTTTGATAGCTGACCTAAGTGAAATTTCGTTATTAAGCTCAGTTACCAGTGTTGTAATTTATCATTTTAACTGTTAATTAAGCTATGAAATGTGTATAGAGAAAGGGAACCTTGCATAATCTAAGATACGACCACCGCCCATGTACAAGTAGCAGATCAGTTAGGAAACGAAACTGAGCAATGGCGAAATCACTAGCCAACACAGCTTGCCTTCCTTCAAGCCCGCTTATGCCGACTCCAACATGAGCGGCTTGAATCATACTCACATCATTTGCACCATCACCGATACTCAAAGTGATCTTGCGAGCTCCTTTCTTGACAAGGCTAGTAACCTTCACAAGTTCACAAGAATTAATAGCGTTGCATAAAAAGAAAGCTCCGACTAGAGACAAGAGAATATGGATAAAAAACTGTTCACTTGTGCACTGGACACCACCAAATGAATGTTGAAGAAGGAATTGTACTAATCCATAGATTTAAGTTGTTTCCAACTTCACAAAAGGCAAAAATGTACAGAACTTACCTGGACTATTGACCATTTTGATTTGACTATCCAACCTTTCAAAATTTTGATTTTACTACTCAACCTTTCAATTTGTTTGATTTAAGTCAGTCAACGGCAGATTGACTTCAAAATTTATATGCGCCGTTTATCTTTACAGATTTAGTTAATATTCTTCATACAATTCTCACAACTATAAATTCATTAAAATAAGTAATTAGCTTAAATTTTAAAGTCAAAAGTACCATTGACTAACTCACATCAAACAAATTAAAAGGTTGGGTAGTAAAATCAAAATTTTGAAATGTTGGATAATCAAATCAAAATGGTCTATAGTTCAAGTAAGTTTTGTATGCTTTAAAATAATAAGCGAAGATAATATACCAAAGTTAGTCTGTTTTATGTGTTTTGCAAAGCTAGAATTTTAGGGAACAGAAAGTGCAAAGACTAGTCGACCACCAAGGAACTAAATATGGCATTCCCATGAAATGGAGGTTTAACAATATCAATAGGGCTTTTGCATATATCTTTATGCTGCAAAATCATCCATCTACAAATATAGGTGTGAAATCTGACCTTTGATATTTAACCCTCGAAAGTGTAGTTTGTTACAAAATTATTCCTATTTCAAGTTTAGGGATCATGCCATTGCAAGGAAGTTCGTTTTGCAAAAAGTTTCTTAAAAAGGGGCATTCTTACTAAAGGTACGTACATAATAAATTAAAGGTATGTATGTAATAAATTAAAGTTTTTGGAGGAACATATAGAAATTCAAATTTTGAAGGAATATGATGTTAATAGATGGCTTTCTTAATTTGATTTGTCTTGAAAAATAAATAGCACTAGGCAAACCCTGATTTACTTGATCAAATTTCGTGCACATGAAATAACACCAATTATCTTAGACAAGTAGGGATCCACCAAAATCCTTGCATGAATGGTTTCTTTTCAAATAAAAGAGATGAAAAAAAAAAAACTCTTATAATAAGATAACTGATGCATTTCCATATTATGGGCACCAGCACTTATTTTTTATTCTTACAGTAGGTCATGACATAATATAACTGGCAGAAATTCCAATTGGGAGACATTAGCAAGACAAATTTACCTGTGCCTTTTGCAACGGAGAAACACGACAGCAAACTACCGAACTACAATTCAAGCTCAAATTGAGAAGACCAACACGTAAAGTTGGATCCAATGCATACATCAAGCATTTCCCATCAATTATGAGAGCCAATTTTGTTCCTGAAAAACCAAGCAAGTGCTCCTGAGCCTCCTCAAGGCATCGTTCCAGATCATGCTTTACCAATTCTTTGGTAACGCGTGCAATCTCCACAGCATCTCCCTAACATAAATAACTTAATAAGGCCATTTTGATTTGCAATTTCAGCCCATTTTTTATTGTTTTGCAACTATAGACAACAATATCTTTCACAGGACCCAAAAACTGTAGATGAGATTTCAGTATATAGATTCAGTGAAACGTAAGTCAAAGGCCTTTCAGCCTGTGAGAAAATATTTTGGTCTAGAGTTGCAAAAGCTTAAAAAAAGAGTGAACAAATTTAGAAATTGAAAAACAAGTTGATTATATCTGCCAAAACTCTAGCAGGAAAAAAGAGTATACAGCAATGCAGATAAAATCCGAAATTGCAATAACTAAGCTCGGTCAGTGGCGATGACATGCAAAGATCTAGGCAATAAGTGGTATAAGAAGAGAAATCAAAAGAAAGCATGCGAAAGAATGAATAGAAATGCAATGCGGGAAAAAGGAAGGAGGACAAGAAAGAGAGGTCAAAACTCAAAAGTTTATAATGCAGAAAAGAATTGAAAACAAAGCTTTATAAGTAAACTCTTTCAGCTAGTAATAGAAATGATCTTACCCTATCTTCAGCTTCTCTAATTGTTTCCGTCTCTGAGCTGATGATAAATTGCTTCATATTGTTGTTTATCAGGTTGCATGCTGCCAGAGAGTAAATCAGTAAACACTATTAAAAGGTAAGATATACCATACTTATAAGCCTTACCATATAACGAGCTTAAGGAAAACAAAAGGATAAGACAAACTCATGAATTTAAGATCAGATTTTCTTTTGCTTTTTCTTTTTTAATCTTACCATATGCTATATTTATTGCAGTTTCCATCTTATCCCCTGTTAACACCCAAATTTTTATTCCAGCTTTAGATAGAGTTTCAATACAATCTGGGACTCCTTCCTGAAGCTTGTCTTCAATAGCGGTAGATCCTATTAGTATAAGATCCTTCTCAATCAAGTCTGCCACCTACAAAAATTTGGCTTGTTACAACGAGAAATATTTATGAGCTTGGAGCATGTAGACATTTTTCTGCGAACACAAATTTGGGGAAAAACTTGGGAGAGAATCCAAAATATAATTGGAAGACCAATAAATACCTTTTCAAAAATAACAAACCAAGTATTTGAGATGGCATTCTCAACAGAACATGATAAAGAAATTAAATAAAATATTCAGCTATTGAGAAGAAAACTATAACATTGACATATCTAAACGTCTTAGCAGGTCTTGAAATAACTTTCAGGGTAGGAAAGCGTAGAAAAAGAAAAATGTAGAGGATAGTGGCGAGCACCAAGGATAATGAACAATATATAAACTTCGCAGTTTGTTAATCCATGATACTGATGCAATGAGATAATTTTCAAGTACATTGAGCCTTGAGGAATAGACGAATTGAGAAAAGATATAAAAGATTGAGAAAAGATATAAAAGAGCTTGTTCGTCTAATTATTGAAACACTACAGCTATAATGCTACCAATTCTAAGGTGTTGGATCTGAAATATAGATATGTTATTCAGAGAATAAGGGTTGGTTATGCTACACTTGCAATGCAAAGATATATCCAGATTACTAGCAAGTTGCATATTCAGTAAAATGGGAGGATGGCATCAATAGATGATAGTAACAGACATACCTCATCAAGTTTCTTTTCACGGTCTCTTAACGAAGATTTAGCTTGAATAAACTTCTCATTCCAATTTTCATATAGATCAGGGCTTAGATCTCGATAAGCAAGGCAAAGTGTGCGCAGGCCAGCTGAGCCAAACTGTTCTAGATGCTCTCTGGTTGACCTTTTAATCTCATGAGTTCCTTCCGCCAATCTTTCAAATATAACAGTATCAGCACCCTGTTTATATTGATTTTAATTTATTGGAGTGAGAATAAGGCTTGATGGAAAGTGATAAGTAACATTTCAGGTTTTACCTTGCAGTAAAGAACGAGCCTTCCGTTGGGATAACGGCACACCACGGACTGGCGCTTCCTAGTACTGTTACCACATTAAAGAAAAGGTAAATATAGTTCCTCAAGACAAGAAATTCACTTACTAAAGGAAAACTCTAAGCACCTATTGAACTCCAAAACATTTAGAATCTCGTAGGAGACATCTTGAACTTTGCCCATCTTCTCAACATGTGATTCACGAACCACAACCGTTGTTGGCGTGCGTCTGTTAACAAAAAGTAAACAGTTCCAGTAACCAAGAAGCAGTACTACTCTAAAGCACTAAACCTTGCTAATATTGAAATTGTCAAGGATGTTAGAAAATAGGGACCATAAACAAAGAACAAAAAGTGAATATCTCATCCATTTCTAAATTGTCGTGGACTCTCTTACATTAACCAGAAAAAAAAAAAGCCTTAAAAAATAATGAAGGATGGCGAATACCTAGCAACATAATCAAACAAAAGGTCCACAAGTTTTCTATTTTCATCAATACTGTTAAGATAACAATGGGTAGCATAAAACAAGATCTTTTAAGCCTTGGAATTGATATGCCATATAAATAGTCATTACAGATAGACAATAACGGAAAGTTTGAGAATTAAGAAAGGGAGATATGAAACCAATCGATTTACGCATAGAAAGGACTAGCCATTACAGTACAATTATGAAAAATAGTAGCAGCTAATATAGTCATTTTGAAGGTAAGAAGAATTAAAACCAACTAAAAAATAAAGTATACCTATAGAAGAAGAACCCAAAATTTTTTGCAGCGGTCACAAGAGCAGCCTCATCTGGTGATGCAGCTTGATATGTGATTTTATCTGGAGATTCGTCGCCTTCTGGAAGAACAGTATGACATATTGCAAGACATCTGAAGAATTCCTACACAGGAACATGACCAACCTGAGAATAAAGTCTTCGTCCAAGACAAGTGCTAAAAATTGGAGGGGAAAAAAAAGTAATAAAGTTCACTGTTATAACTGAATTTCATGTTCAAATGTATGCAAGGTCACCATATTGAGGATGAAGGTAAAAAGAGTGACAGATGATTGGAATGGGACTGTTAAAAAGGACACAGTGCCACATGACTCCGCACGAAACAGGTGAGTTGGCAAAAATTAGAACAAGTTATCACGAAGAAGCCAATGAAAAAGCAATTCCAAATACAACTCCCACTATCACAGTTCCTGAACAGTTTTTAGCTTCTGATCTATTTTAGCTTCCTACAAAGGGGAAGGTTCTTTTCCGCGCTGTTTGACAACAGTCCACCAAAAAAAAAATGCAAAATGTAGAATGCATCAGCACTAACGTTACAATCTGGAAGTTCTAAGATATATGCTATAAAACTTTTCTAGAAAGGAAGCTTTAAAAGAACATTAACCTATCCGAGTTTCGTAATTTTTCCTACCTTGCAAACCTCAGGATCATGCTCATTTCTCCATGCACCACACATGAGTCTAGCATCATCAAAGTTGAAACCTTTCTCATGCACTGCAGTAGCTGATTTGGCCTTTACACAAATGAACAAGTATATACAGCATTAGTAAATCGAACTATATAATTCTTCATTGGACATTGATATTTCATTATGAAAAAGTTACTGTCACTGTACGTAAAGGTTATTGCACCTCATCAATTTTCAGTCCATTCCGTTGTGCTCCCCCTCTTTCTGTTTCAGTAATACCGGTTCCATACACTTCTCCACCGATTGAACACTTAAAGAACTCCATCAGGTTTCTCGTAAGTGTGCCTGTTTTATCAGAAAATATGTACTCTACCTGCATCAAAAAAGCTTTCCAGCTTTAGTGATCCAAAATACAGAATGCTATCTCAACTCCAAAAAGGTTTATGCAGGCAAAGCAATTTCACACTCAGGAAAGAAGCTTGCTGTCATTAGAACCAAATGTAATGATTGTATAGTTGATCTAGGTAGTTTGAGAAAGACATTTTGCATACATATTTCTACTGCATTTTAACTCAATAATTAGGTACTTTGTATATTTTTTTTTAATTTTTATTAGCTTAAATAAATAGCTGACCTTTGTTCATTGTCACTTGATTATTGTGTACATAAAGTAATTGGTACATTTCAATAAATCATCAACAAACTCTAAAAGTGCAACATTTCGCACAATTATGCACACATTTTTACTACTATACCTTTAATCGATAATCACCACTAAACATTTTTCTAGGTTGTGCACTATGATAGACCTTGACTACCAGCATGACAAGGCTGGCTATTGGAATATTGGATAAGTTTCAGATAGAATATAACAAAGAAAATAAACGAACAAGTACCAATCCTAACAGTAAAAGCCCTTTAAGACAAAAAAGTACCTGCCCTAGCTCTTCATTCAGGTTAGACGTTCGTGCCAGAGCAGGAGTATTTGTTTCTATATGATACATGTGCAAATCCTTATTGATGAACTGAGTAGACTGGATAAATTTGATCATCTGATAAAAGTCGCATCGTTAGCTTGAAAGGTTCATAAAGAATTTCTCAAGAACATATCACAAAAGGAATGAAGTATCCACCTCAATGGACACATAGAGAGAAATCGGGATGATAGTTGAGTAAAGTGTAATTAGAGTAAACATGGTTAAAATGGTGACCTGCAAAAGAAACAGAAACCATAAAGAAAACGTAAAAGACGGGATATACATAAATCTAATCTGCTGCATAAATTCAACGAGTCGATACCACAAATCTATTGTTGGGGTTGAACTGATCTTCCACATGTCCAAAAAGTCCAAGGTAGTAGTACTTGCGGTTGATAAACACTCCACTGAGTTATTTAAAAAACAGTCAACAAGAGCAGTAATTAATGAACTAAATAGCAACAAGATGCATCAAGAACGCGATGTGCTAAGACCATTTATTCTGATGGACAAGGGTACACTTTGCGAAGCATGCATACATAACTCTGTTTAACTTATTCTGCAAACTGGAATACTTCTGAACTTACCTTCCGATGGCTCCAATGAGGCACATTACAAAGAGAGTAGCAAAAAGAGCAAGTATGAGCTTGTCAAGTTTCCTTTCTAGTGTACTTCTTTTAGAAGGAACATTCATGGAATTCATCATAACCTACAGTACGGTGTTGACAGACTGTTAAAAAAAGCAGAGTTGAGTAATAAAAAGAGTTCAATGTCAGTAGAAAGCTTCTAAGATCACGCACTTTCGTTTCATGCCCGGTAAATATAACAGCTCCAACGATGTACTCTGTGTTACGAAGGCGGCACCCCTGTGGCATGATGACAATTTAGAATAAAAGTAATAGGTAAAAGTTCACCCTACATGGAGTACATATATGGGTTGACTACGAAGCTCCTCCATAGAAGTAAGAGGAAAAAAAAATATTGACTAAATCATATTGACTTGTGAATGCAAGAAAGCACTTCTACAGTCCATACACAACGAAGAAGATGTATACAATCAGACAATAGGAGATCGAAGCTTACTCTTAGCAATAGCTGATTTGGAGAAAGTGGTAGTGTTTGCTTCTCTACAATAAGATTCCCAGTAAATGTATACAGTGAATTGTTTGGTTGCTCACATTGTATTTCTCCTGTTCGTCAAAAGGATACTCGACATAAATTACACCAGATAATCAAGGAGATAAGAAACTATAAGCACAAAATACTGCCTTCAACAGGAATTAAATGTAAGGTTGCAGCATGATTTATTAATTACATAGCCTTGAAAATGTAAAATCTGCACTTCCAGAATCAAACAGAATCTGTTGCAAATTTTCAGAAAGTCATCATCAAGACTACGACAAACACGATGAGAAGGTTCCAAAAGGAGAACAAAGTTTGGAGAACCGTCAATGTTGTGGAAGAAGATAGGGAACTTACAGATGTGATTGTGAATGTGTAAAAGAGGTGAAGAGATCACAATTATTAATTTAGTGTTAGGAGAAGAGTAAAACGTATTAGAACAGAATACTTTAGCAAGGAAAATCTATTAAACGCGGATAAACCAAACCTTTAAATTCAGCAGCTTTTTCAGGAAGCAAGTAATCCCAAGTCTTCTCCAATGCCTTTCGAATTTTCAAATTAGTCTCCCCATCAAGATTTGCAGTCTAAAACCCATGAATTAACTATAATCAGTTTCAGTGGTAATATAAAAGATATTTATACAGGTATACATCATTCTTCATTGGTCTCATCTAACAGAAGCTTCTCAAGCATATAGATGGAAAAGTGTTTTTTCTGAAAAAAGAAAACCTCAACATAGCAGACACCGTCAGGATTTGTACTTGCAAGGAACAGCAAATCAGCAGGGAAAAAATCGTCATGCTTAATCTGCTTCAAACATATAGAGCCACTATAAGCTCTCCATTATCGTGAACTCAAAAAGAATTCTATAATAGAAAATAACACAAGACTCGAATAGTATCTAGTAACATTGAGTAAAACAACAGCAGCAGCAGGAAATTGCTTTCAATATTGTTAGATTTATCAAGTAAAATTTTCAAATAGACAAATACGCACTTCTGAAGAAAATAACTGACAGAAAAGGCACACAAATAGTTTTCACGTCAGAAAACAGAAAACATACACTAGAACTCTTTAGTTACAAATTTCTGATGTATAAAGCAAGTTAATTACTATAGGACTTGAGTATCCTCACTTTATATATATATATTAGTGGACATCTTAACTCATTGATACTATTCAAGGGCTTCTACCTTACCACCCAGCCACCTCATAGGTGATTCCTGTTGCACTCATGTAAGCCACTCATTTTCTTCTTGACTTTTATGGTATTGACAATTAAGGACAATTCATCAAAATTATTATGAAATTATGCCATTTGCGAATATAAGAGGTACTTGGTAGTCAAAAAATGATTTTTAACAGCTACGGCTAGCTGATTTGGCATAAAAATCTCTCATGCGACCACCAAAGCGACACATCCCATATAAGCACAATCCTAACATGCAGACCACCAACTTTGAGAGTTTCAATAGTCTCAGGGAAAACAGTAATAGGCAAAACTACCAAAGGATGAAAAGTAAAAAAAAAAAAAAGCAAAACCCTTGCCCTTCAACCTATTTCTCAATTACTCCCTGAATAAAAAATTGCATCAATTTCAAATCTACACCTTAACGATATCTCAAATAGGTCAAAAGTTTTGGGATGATTGTTAAATTCAGATGCAAAACTTCACGGTGACGGATAAGCACATGACATTGCTTATATTTAACAGAGCAGAATCACATAAAGTGAACCAATCTTCGAATAAACTACTAGGTTTGGTAATTCTAGCAGAGATTTTTTTTAATTGAGTTTTAAAACTAAGATCTAGATGCAAGTCAGATGGCCAAGTATAGAACCAACGTGATATGCCAACTCATTCTAGTGAAGTGTTGCATCTGAATACAACAATGATCCCAGTTTTTTTATCCTATCTAACATAGTGGTAAGTGCAGGATCCAAATCAATGCAACTTCTATACAAGGGGCAATTGAGATACAAGCTAGGGTGCAAGGGGTTACCATCATGATGAAAAATTCACGGATATTACCCTCACAATATCTCCAACTTGCAACTTCTTCCAGGGAATACTCTCCCATTTTTGACCTTGCAACACATCAACAGGACTACTATTGATTGTTATATCATTCTGGAAACGCTTCTGCATTACGAAATACATAAAATAATGAGATTATCTAAATTAAATATCAAAGTCATCTTGAAGCAGAGATCATCAAAGGACAAACAGAAACAGAAGGGTAAGCATTACGGACCCAGTCCTCAAAAGCCTCCTTGATAAGAGAGACCAAAAGCACTAGACTAAGTGGGACCACATTGGTCACTGGATGCACTGGACTGCAAGAAATAATTGATAATTTAGTAGAAAGAACATGACACCAAGAAAAAACACTTAAGAGTTTTGTGTCAATTAACATGACCATCTTTGTATGTATTCTAGGAAAACTCTTTGTATCTGAAAGATTAGAACTGAAATGCAACTATAGTGTCATATGTGAATATCATTCCTGCAGCTATTTGGGAGAATAAAGATACCTGATTGGTGTAGTAGATAAGATAGATATCATTAGAAAGTACAGATTCGCCACCCGCCTGAACTGCCAGAGAAAAAATGGAAATTCTCAGATAATTAAAAAAAAATTAGAATGAAGGTACAAAATCCAAATAACTGAACATGGGAGAAAACCTTAGTGATCATGGGTTGAATAGGCTAACTCGAGTCAATTGCAAAGGCTGGAGGCTCACAGTTATTTGTTATTTGGCAAATTTAAATAAATTATTAATCCTAGTTTACTTGATTCTTATGATCAGAGTGACTTGTTCCAGTGAGTTTTCCATATCTAATTAAATGATCATCCTACTCCCATTTTACTTAACAATCGGTTTCAGTTAAATAGTAATTGCATGGGCGACAACAAAGTCATAAAGCATTTCTAACATATGTCTAAAGTATGTTGAGCTACCTGCCATACGAAATCATTTAATACACATATAAGGGCTAAAATCTGATTTAGTCAAATTTATATATTTGATAAATTCAATTCACATCAATATATTTTTAAGATACATGAATTGCCTGATCGCCATGTTAACTTGCCACATTAAAACATTCTGGGGCCATATCCAGAATTTTCAAAGTTGAGATATTAAATAGCAAAAGATTAGATAGGGTTAAGGCTTGAAGAAATTATAGTATCAGAAATCTATACAAAAATTTGACAAATGAAGTACCTGCTCAAACAATCCTTTAGGTAGAAAAGTCAGGACATTGTATTTGGTAGTCGAAACGGAGTTACCCTGTAAATAGGATAAGAGTGAATACAAGAGTAAGCAAAATATAGAAATCATTTTATCCACACCATTCAAATTTTTTTTTTTTTTGAAACGATTATCTAGTCATAGCAGGAAAGTAAATTTTTACTCGCAACATTTGTATGACAAGCACAAGCAAATTAACCGTGTAATGACAAATCTCGCTTTTGGCATAGCAGGCCTCCCATTGGGAGGCCCACACAATTGCAGGGAAACAGATGACATGGTAGAGCAACACAGTCTAGCCATCAGTGCAAAATTTCTGGAAAGAAGAACAAAGGGTGTAATAAAACAAATGGGCAACCAAGAGCCAAAGCTAATATCAAACAGTTGGCAAGAAGATGCGAGACTGTAATACAAGACCACCACAGAAAATACTATATATGAAATGTCCGTTCAGACAAGTTGGAAATTCACAATCTTGAAAGAGTACGACCTAGCTTTTTCTTTTCCTCGACGCTGACTATGTTTAATCTAAAGCAGTAACTTGGGAGGCTAATTTTTCGTTTTCTCGCTTAAATTTCAGTTCTAATATCTTATTGGGCTTTTTTTGCATTTAGCCCCCTCAGAAACTTTTTTCCCACAAATAGCCCCACAAAATTTATATGTGCAAGATTGGCCCTATCCCCGCCTCGCAAGCGCCACGCGAGTGTCATGCGGGCGTGGTAGGTTAAGTTGAACACGGTGAACCATTCACCGTATTTGGACACGGTGAATGGTTCACCGTATTCCATTATTTATATTTGGGGTATTACGTGATATTTGGGGTTTAGGATTTAGGAAGAACACGGCGAACCATTCACTGTGTCCAAACACGGTGAATGATTCACCGTGTTCAACTTAATCTAAACTACCGCTCACGTGGCGCTCGCGTGGCGGGGATAGGGTCAATCTTGCAAATATAAATTTTGTGGGGCTATTTGTGAAAAATAAATTTCTGAAGGGGCTAAATGCAAAAAAAGCCCTATATTATTCCTTCCAGAAATCAACCAATAAACCGCATATAATGAAGAGAAACAAATGCGATTACACCAGGAAAAAAAAAAAAAAAAGACATGTTGCAAGCACCTACTCATTCTCGAAGCTCATTCCCTCATCTTACATTTGGGTCAAAGAGATAGACAGAGAACAAAGAACCAAGAAAAAACGATAGAGTGCCTATTCTAACGCATCGCCATTGGCCGTAACAACAATGAAACAAATAACCAAGGCCTCCATTCTTTTCCCCCTGAGAAGTTGCTTCAACCTCCAAGTGCATGTAAAATCAACCGCCTATAGGAGACTGGGCAACTAGATGCCACGTGATGCTGCTTAAAATTGCTATCCTCGGAAGATTTGCGTTCTCATTCCTAAAAACAGTTCATTCTCATACATTTTCAACTTTTTTTTACCATAACCTAACATATAACCAATATGCAAAGCAATTGCACATTCGTAGGAGAGAGTAACTAACTCTTCGAAACAGAATCCAGAGTAGAATTTGAAACTTAGACCAACTATAATTGCTTTCTCACTAAGAATCTTATCGTACCTCAATGTTCTAATCATTTCATTGCTCAGCTAAAACTATTGTCCCTAAAAGGCTATAATAAGCATTATTGTTTTCTTTGAAAAACAGATTCTACTAACTTATGCTCACGGAGACATCTAATTACCAGCATAACACACCTAACAAATGCAAAATTCGTAACAAACACTAAGCAAAGCAACGAAACACAAAATGAAAACATGAGAGATCGAATCTAACAAAAAGAAGATCAGAAAAACGTAAATCCAAATACGATCGGAGAGATCTACGCTACCCTGTATCCAACGGGGAGGTTCGCCTCTCGATCGTTGCAGTAGATGGTGCGGTGGCTCGGCGCCTGCGGCTGCACCCGCCCCAGCCGCACCGTCCTCGACGACGCCTGCCGGAGCTCCGCCGCCATCGACGCCGAAGCAGCGGCGGCTCCCCCGCCGCCCCCGCCCCCGCCGACGCCGCCGACGCCGCCGACGCCGAAGCTGCGCGACGACCCCCTCGCCCCCTCCCCGCCGAGCCGCGCCGTCGCAACCCTAACCCTATCCCATCGCTCGCTCATCTCCGCGAATCCCGATCGGGGGAAACCGAATCGGCGATCGACGTTGCCAAAGAGATCCGATCTGGGATCTTCCCCTCAATCGCGCCTCGATTCGTTCGCGAGATCGAGAGGAAACGCGGAGGATCTCATCTTCGAGGATCTTTTTTTTTTGTTTCCTCGTTTCTTTTCTCCTCTTTCTTTTCGCTTTTTTCCCCCTTTTTTTTTTTTTTTTTTTTTTTTGGTTCGTGTTTTTTGTGTTTTAAACGGAGGGTTTCAGAGTCGTCGTCTTTCCTCCACGAGGGCTGGTGATATACGCGGTTCAAGGGAGGCGAACGAATCGTCTCACGCAGTATAACGAATCGAGGAGGAATATTAGCCGTCTGATGGAAACTGGACGGGTGTGATCGATGATGATGGCTGAAAACACGGGTGGTGGTCCTTCCTTCTCACTTGGGGAAAAAACATTCGTGGACCCGGTCCACCACGTCAGCTGAGGAGGGGGCATGAATTTCAACTTTGGTGTCTTAAAACATTGAAATGTCACTTCTCACTATACGTTGTTGTTCCCATTTTTTTATTTTCTTAAATATATTATTAAAAAAATTATTATGGGATTAGTTTAGGGTTAATTGTATACACATCCCCGCAAACATAGTAAATTACAGATATATTCCTGCAAAGTTCAACTTCCATTAGTTATCCCTGCAAAAGTCCTAATGTATTCAGATATGTTCCTCTGGTTTAATTCCGTTAGAGAATTATTTATTTTTTAACAGTAGCTTCGTGAAATGACATTTTTGCCCTCGTAAATATGTCTCTCCAAAAGGAGGATACGAAGAAGAAGAAGAAGGCGGTGGAGGCCGTTGTCCGGCCGCCGCCACACGTCCGGCCGCCGTCGATCTCCCGTTCCGCCGTCGACGTGCCCTCCATCAGCCGCTTCCTTCGCGACCGCGGCTCCTCCTTCTCCGCCGCGATCGCCCACCGCATCTCCTCCCTCGCCGGTGACGACGACGACGACCACTCCGACCTCGACTCCCCAGCCCCGATGGCCGAGTTCCACCTCTCCGGCGTCAAGGTTATCGTTCGCGCGCGTCAAGCCCGCCACGTCAAGGCCGCCGCCTACGCCGTTCCCGATCAAGTAGAAGAAAAAAGGAAGAGGAAGAGGGGAAGAGGAAGAAGAAAAAGAAGAGGGATAAAATTATCAATTCACCTTATTAACTAATCATGGTTAAGCATTTTAACTGTGGTTAACTAAATTTCTCTAACGGATCCTAACGGCATGGACATATCTGAATATATTAGAACTTTTACAGAGATAACTAATGAAAGTTGAACTTTGCAGGAATATATCTATAATTCACTATGTTTGCGGGGACGTGTATGTAATTAACCCATTAGTTTAATACATCTGGTCAAATGATACATAAGATTTTTTTAAAAAAAGCAAAAAAATTATTTATAACTTTTATTTTTTGTTGCCAAGTAAATATTTTAGAAAAAAGAATTGTAAGTAATTTGCTGTACACTTCTACATTTTCTTATATACAAAATTTTACTTAAAAAATAAAAAATAAACATAATACGAAACTAGGCCTTAGTCTTTAATTTTTTTTAAAAAATAATATTGTTGAAAACATCATTCAAAATAATAATTTTACTCATTTTTAAAATTTAGGTTTCTAATATGAAATTTTTTTTTGGAGGATGTGTGATGTTGTCGTTCTATTATATGGAGCCATGGAGGCTATTGATTAGCTCATATATATATTACATATAATCTAAAATATCACATAAATTTGTCAACACATTGACAATATATAATAATAATATTATGAAAAAACTGTAATGGTGTTATTTAGAAAATACAAACTATTTTAAATGTCGTAAACCATGATTTTAAAAAATTTCTCTTCGAGACCCTTTAGATTATGTTTTATTAAACAGCCATGGGCAGCAAATTTAGGGCCAAGATCGAAAATTGTAATATATATATATATATATATATATATATATATATATATATATATAGTAGAGCTATTATGCTATCGAAAGTATAAGGGAGTTGGTACTTTCAATTTTTTGACACTTAGATCAACTATTTTGATCATTTTTAACCATTGGATTAATATTATTACACAATGGAGACCACTCAACCCTAAGGTGGACCGCTATCATTATAACCGTACAATTCTTGATCCAAGAGCCAAAAAGTCGGAAGCACCGACTCCCTTATGCTGTCTATAGTATAGTAGCTGAGCTACTATGCTATCGGAAGCACGGAGCCCTCCGTGCTTGTTGGGACTTTCGAATCGACGATCGGCTCCGTCAGACTTAATTTAGAGTATTTGAAGTATCTAGAAAATAAATTTTGTGATTTTTCGATATTATTTGCCTAGCGATCAAAGGAGCTCAAAAATCAATAATTTTAATGGTCATGGCGAGCCGTTTGCAAGTTTAACGGTGTAGAAATATCCAAATCACGTGAAAGTTTGATAGAAAATTTTTTATACTATATAAAACAAGGATCAATATCTTTGATCTAAAATTTTAGTGTCATGTCATCACATTTTTTAAGATTTCATATTTTCAGCCGTTGATTTTGAGCCCTTTCGATCACTAGGCAAATGATATCGAAAAATTACGAAATTTATTTTTTAGGTACTTCAAACACTCTATATCAAGTCTAACGGAGCCGATCGTCGATTCGAAAGTCCCAACATCGAAAACGAGTTGGAAGCACGGAGGGCTCCGTGCTTCTGATAGCATAGTAACTCTACTATATATATATATATATATATATATATATATATATATATATATATATAAAAGAGGAAGAGCTATTTATTATGTAAGGAAAAAAAATTAATTATGAGTTTAACGTGTTGACGTTTCCATGTTATGCATTATAAATTCAACGGTTTAAATTTCGTTCTAGGACCTCTACAAGTGTGCTTTTGAAGATCGGTCCACCGTGGACCCAGTCGAGGCAACGATTTCAGTAGTTGAAGCGAGGCGAGATTGGGTGGCCCACAGATGACGTGGTGCACTAGGTTCAGAGATAATTCCTCCCGTGGGCGGTGGCACAGGTGGGGAAAAGAGTTGACAAATAGTAACCGGGGTAATTTGGTGTGCGTACTCATTTGGGTACCCAAAAAGGTCCCCAATGTTTAATATTAAAATGTAAAGAGGCCCTCTCAACTTTAGTACATCTCGAAATAGGCCCTTCACATTTAAATTTAATTTTGGAGCTTGAATTTTATGTTATTTTAGTTTGATTATTTAAGTCATTTGAGTTAGACATTTTGTTAAAACTAACCACTTTGCTAGCTATTACCATTAACCCTTTAAAAAAGTCAACATTTTATCAGTGAAAATACAAAAAAGGGGTCAAATTTAATGAAATCGCCACTAAATTTAGTAAAATTTAGTAAAAGTTAAGAGGGCGTCTCGGAAAGAAAGAAAAAAAAACGTTAACAAGAACTTCTGTAGAATGGCCTGGGAATCCTCATAATATAAATTATTATTGACAAAATAAATATATTGAATGTAATCAGTGAGCATATGGTATAGCTAGCTGCGGCAGTTATATACATTTTCTATTTTAGTAGATCATAAATATTGTATGCGACATATCTTTTATGTAAAAGACATATTAATTCTTTTTATTGTTGTCATTTTGAGTGCTAAGATAAAAGGCAAATGCGTTTTACAAAATAGTTATTAATTTCCGCTTTTTTTACTAGACATTTATTCGCCAAATTAAGACTAAGTTATTATAGCAAACACTAATGGCCTATTTGGCAACCGTGCAAATCAAAAACAGTTTTATAGATTGATACCAAAATCTTAATACGCCATAATTTTTTATTCTTTTTTAAATTGGCTCAAATTTGAAAAAAAAATAATAATGTGAAAAAAAAAACCCATCAGCACTACCATTACCACCGTCTCCTTGCTCAAACCCATCAGCGGCGGAGAGCATCGGTGAGGTGGAGTGGCGTGCGGTCGACAGAGTGGGAGAGCTCATGGGCGTCGGCATCATTGTCATCGTCGTCGTCAAATGGAGTAGAGAGAGAGAGGGAGAATGAGAGAGGATGGGGCGGAAGAACGAAAAGGAGCGGAGGAGGGAGGGGTAGGGGGAAGCGACACGATGAGTAGAGTATTTTTTTAAAGAGGCCCAACCAATTATTTTTTTACTTCAAAATTATTTTGTAGAATCTATATTATAAAGTAATTTTTTTTTACTTTATTGAATAATCCAAACGGACTAACTTAAAAAAAAAAAAAAAACTAGAATAATTTAATTTGTTACTCTATATCGAAGGTTTGCCAAACAAATCGTAATGATAAGCATATAGTATTGCTTCATAGGTCAAACAACATTAATACTCCATTTATACCATTCTATTCTAAGGAAATGTGCATATATATTATACATTTATATATATATATATATATGATGTACAAAGCATAAGCATAATAAGTAATTAATATTGTATATATAAAACTTAACCTTTCACACTCACTATTCACTCTCATAGAGAGGTGATTCACTCCATTTAGAGGGACAAAAAGTAACAACATACTCTTTTGAGTAGCAGTTCACTAGAGGAGGGGGAGAGTCAAAAGCATAGCTAAAGTAAGAGGGGCAAGCATCCTTGAACATCTTGGAGTACATGGTGGGCTTGCAGGTCTCAGGCTTTCCATAAGAGTTTCTGCAACAAAACACGTCGAGGTCGAACGCCAAGCACGCGCTCTTGCAGGCGACGACGGCGCCGCCGCCGTCGGTGACGCTCAGCTCTCCCGGGCAGACGCTGTTAGGGCTTCTCGTGCAACCGTTGATCAGGCAGCTGCGGTCGGCCGGCCTGGTCGAGACGGCGATCGGGACGTTGTAGCCGTCGACTAGGCTGACGTCGTAAAAACTGGGCTTGCTCTTGTCCTCCTGCAGTGAAACCTGCACCAGAAGATATTACAAAGTCTTAATTATCAGAATATGAAAATTATTACAAAAGTATTTTAGCTAATTGAACAACTAGCCAGAGAATTTAGTAATATTTGTTTACAATATTTTTGTAAGTATTTATGTATCTCATAATAAAATTATTAGATAGAATCACAGTTTAGTATAGTAGTTTATAAATATGAAAGAATATGAAAGCTTATAGAAGTCTTAAAGTTTTGTTAACCATCCATTATGCCTCTCCTCTAGGTAAGAGTTCTGGCTCTATGCACCTAAAGTGTGACGATCCGACCCGCTAGTAATAATAATTCGTTGGGTTCAAATCACCGGTCCAAAATGCTTAAGCCCAGTAATTATTACTAGTGTGTCCGTCACTTATAAATCCATCACACTCTCGCACATCATCCGATGTGGGACTATTGGGATGTTAAATAAAGGCTCAGTCAACAATCTAAAAACTTTTTTTGGAATTTTTTTTTTTTTAATTAGAAGTACCTCCACAAGAGTGGCTGGAGGCATCCCAATAGTGCCATTGCAGGAAAGCAGGCCTTGACAGTCACCAGTTTGGCAACCTGCAGGTTTTGAGCCCGAACTCGAATCCGAACCGAAACTGCACCCGGTCCGGCCCCAGAACCGCCCGCTCCACGTCGGCGGGGCCTTGACTTGCTTGCCCTGGCCCGGCTGGAGGAGGAAGCCGCCGCCGTCCGCGATCACAGGGTGGCCGGCGTTGGGCGCCGCCGCCGGCCACACGGGGAACGGGCACTTGTTGATGACGTGGAAGCTGACCTGGCCTTCCACGTGTGCATCTGTGGGGATCAAGATCAATGTACTCATAGTTTGTGTATTAACTGATATTGTGATTCAGTCCCTAGCTCCATGGTTTACTTATATAGTTATAGGGACTGTTTGATTTTTTGGAAAAATATTTTTCACTTTTTCGTCCATTTGGTTAGAAGGAAAATAAGTACTCCTAAAATTATTATTTTTTCATATTTCATAAAAAACTTCTTCTTCTGTAACTTCTGTTCTCCAAATTAAAAAAAAAAATCTGAAAAATGGAAACACGACTTTTCCATAAAAACTGGATTTTATTTATAAAAAAAACAATTTTTTTAGTAAGCCAAGTAAATTATTTTCTGCATTATTTTCCGAAAAACCAAACATAAGTGAAAAATACGATATCCACCATTCAAACAATTAAAGCCAACAAAATCAGTAATCGAAATCCAAACTCATAACTGTAATAATAAAACTATATAGTAAATCTATGTGTTACATTAATGAAACACTCTTCTTCTTTTTTTTCTTTTTTTTTTTGTTACCTAAGAAGATGAAATGCACCAAGAGGAGCCAAGCCAAAGCCTTACAACTCATCTTCAACACTTTCTTAGTATGAGGAATCCCCAAATATATATTCCTTCGTAGTCATATATATATATATATATATATATATAGATTGTTAAAACTTGTAAGCTTCAACTTTTGTCAACATACTTGCATTGTAGTCAAAGTAAAATCAATTGATGTCTCAAAAGAAAATTAAAAAGAACAAAAAAAAACAATAATTTGGGTAACTTCATGCTTACTTCTAAAGCATGGTTGGTGATAATGTCTAGAGGGTAGTTTGGTAATTTAGGATTACAAGCCAGTTCTCACCGTGTATACGTTGGGCTGGCCTGTCAACGAGCCGAACACGAGCTGGCTCGTTAAAATATCGAGCTAAAAAATTTAGCTTGTATTCGACTTTTTTATTAACGAGTCGAACACGAGCTAGCTCACGAACAGTAAGTTAGATTGTCCTGAAATCCAATAATTGAAATTTAATCTTAATCTAATAATTGAAATTTATAAAATTTAGGTCTCTCTATATTTGGATTGACCTAAAATTCAAATAGTAAAAATTTATTATATATATAATATATATATATAGTTATTTCGAATCGAGCTGGATTGCTAGCCCTAATATTGAGTAGGGTTCCATTAATTTTTTAGTTGGTGTTGGCTGCAGGTTCCTTCCTTGTAATCCATCTCCATCACCAAAATTTCCCTTCTTGCCACTGAGCTCTCCTACAACACAAACCAATTTGAATCATTTGAACGATTTATTTTAGATAAAGACATACAGAACTTACTTGAACTACGGACCATTTTGAGTTAGTTAATCTTTCAACGTCCTGATTTTACTATCGAACCTTTCAATTTGTTTAATTTGAGTCGGTCAACGACACATTTACTTCAAAGTTTGAATGCATCGTTTATTTTTACAGCTTTTGTTAGTATACTTTATACAATTTTATAACTATAAATTCATTGAAGTAAGTAATTAACTTAAAATTTAAAATCAAAGTACTGTTGACTGACTCAAATAAAATAAATTGAAAGATTGGATAGTAGAATAAGAATTTTGAATGATTAGATAGTCGATTTAAAATAGTCTATAATTTAGATAAATTCTCTACGTTTTACCTACAATTTACTGTTATTATTGTTGGGAAAATTCTTTCTAATTTTTTAGCAAAATTTTCTTTTAAATAATTTTCAATAACAATAATTTAATTTCAGTTTTCAAAAATTTCGAGAAGAAATTAAATAGTAAATACTGTAGAGAAGTAAGGATCAGATGAGGCCTGTGAGTCGAGACGTGCCAAGCACTGTCTTAGAAGCGAGATTGTCCCTCCACGTGCGAGGCTCCGGCAATCACTCCTAACAATGCAACGACTACTGTCCACCTTGTCGGCACGTCTTCAAGATGGTGCTAGATGAACCCAGCAAGCTTTCAGAAATCCAGCAAAGTGTAGAACTCAATAGGAACAAGAAGAAGAAGAAGCACTTTGTAAAAATCTAAATCTCAGGTAACCCTCCTGTATCTCAGATGCACCCTCTCCTACAAATATGTAGGAGGAAGATGAAAGGTGCAACGGCCGGCTCAATTTCGCGTAGCGCAAGATAGGTAACGTGGCCATGTCTTACGGGATACAGGTTATGGGCTAAATTCAAAAATCCAAAAAATAAAATAAAATAAAAAGGCTAAATGAACCGGGTTGCCTGGACCGCGCGCGTCGCCGCCCGTCTCATGCCGTGCGCGCGTGCATGTGTTTAGTTGAGAGCATCACTCTCATTTTCTCCTAAACAACTAACTTGAGAATGAAGTCACCGACATGTCTTTAATTTTCAATGTGGGACTAATTCTCACATGTAGAAACTTTAGCGTGGGCTTCCAGTCAAAGTCCATAGAATATTAGGCTGACCAGAAAGTCCATAAAAATTTTAACTCACAAAAAAATCTAATTAATACTAACAATTATCAATATTACTGTGCAAAAATATCAAATAAAATGATGACAGGGAGTGGAGGGGTGATCATTAGTATTTGTCTCAATTGTCAAAAAAGAAGTTGACCTCTGTATAAATCAATGGCCAAAGAATACTATGACCATTTATATATAATAATAATAATATTATTATTATTATTATTATTACTTAATCTTATAGATCACATTAATGTAACACAACCAAGCAATGGTGGAGGGTGTTGCCTTTGCTTCAATCTCAAGGCTTCTAGAGACAATAATATAATAATAATAATAATAATAATAATAATATTTAAAATAGAATCCGAGAAATAAAAAATAATATCTAAGATGATGTGGACATGCATGTGTAGTGCATGGAATGTAGGATAAACAATCTTTTTCTATTCATGTAAAAATTTGCTTGACAACTTTATACATTGAAGTATTGAACATGGAAACTCCAAAAAAGGAACTTTTATAATTTTATGCATAGTTTAAAGGTGTTGATGATGATGCTTAATTCACTTGAAATTTCTAGACATCTGCCTTTTCTAATTATTTTTTTATTTTATTTTTACACTCTTTTCTCAAACTTTTCCATATGATATTATATTAAATTATGTAATTTACGTGACTATATTTACAATAAACCAAGCGGTGCGCACAAATTATATATGTCACGAAAAAAAACTTGAAATGTTAAATATAAGAATCAAAATTTTTAAATATTATATAATTAAATCTAAATAGGGCATACTTTAGTAAGTTCCATACCTTAAATAGTTATCATAATTTAGGAGATCATACTTATATTATTTACATATGTTCATAATAATTTATAGGAGTGCATGCACAACAGGAAATTTTCATGATATATATATATATATATAAGCATTTGTATAATATTAATTTATCAAATATGCTTAAATATGACTTGACTTAATTGACTTAGTTAGTCAAGTGAGTGCATATTAAAATGCACAATAAATCCTCTAAGTCAACAAATTACGAAAAAGCTTGTCTAATAGACAAGAAGAAGCTTACCACTCCAGCAAAAACAAACAAACAAACAAATAAATAAATAAAAACTTCTATTGCAGTGAAAAGTCAATTGATGCTCTAATGGTTCCAATAAAATAGAAGTTCTAATAAGTAGCTAGCTACTATGCACTTTTATCTGCAAAATATAAGCCATTAGAGGCCCGCTTGGTACTGAGACTTATCTAACCTTATTAAGTAAAACAGAGTTATAGGACGACAGCTAATGAAAATATGCTTTTCTATTTTTTGTCATATATTTTTTCATCCTATGCAATATAATCTTTCTGCAAGGTCAAAAGAAATCTAAACAATCGATAAGTGCTTTTCCAAACAGTTATACTTTCCTAGCACTTTTCTAAATAGTTCCAACCAAGTGAAAGTTAGTTCAACTTTCTATGCAATAAGTGCTTTTGACACAAAAACCACCACTATATACATTGACTTGAGTCAGTTCACAAGCTTTCCAAAGAAGCAAATTTCTTAGATCATCATCATTAATACTCATCACCATGTCACACCACACTAACATTGGTGGTGCACCACTCACCACTCTCCTCCCATTTCTTGCCTCTTATGATCTCCTCCCACCACCAAAGCTAGGGCTATTACTCTACATGTGTCTCCTTGTTCATAAATATATATCAAACACCTCACAATGCCTATCCACTAACCCATCATATGTCTATGTACTTTGTTCATATATATCCTCTTTGCTCTGCACGCAAAATTACCAAACTACCCCTTCGTTTCGCCTTCATGGTATCTCCATATAGGCTAAATTATAAAATTTCCCTTGCACTTTGCCTCTGGTCTCAATTACTTCCTTGTATAAAATTTTGCGTGGATTTAAACCCTGTATTTTACCATTACTTAAATAGATTAAAAAAATTTGGGATATTCTATCGTTAGATTCAAATTCGAAACTTCATCTATATCTAAACTTAAATAAAAGATATTTCTTCTTTCATAGAATATAACAATCATTATTCTCTAACTTGTTCCAACAATCATAACAAATTTTAGACCTATTTGACAAAATACGTGGCGAAATACAAGATGGGTTCAAATCGAAGCGAAATTTTACGTAAGATGATAACTGAAGCACAGAATAAAGTGTAAGAGAGAATTTTATAATTTAGCCCTTAATCTATCAAAGGGGGGTATTTTGGTCATTGTGAAGTTATTTAGATGAGAGAGATGGGCCCTACTATATAGTAGTGTAGCACTATCTATAGTGGGGGAGAGTGATGTTAGGTACATAGCCAATTGCATTAATAAGAAGTCTTGTTTCCTAGTCTTTTTTTTTTCCTTTTGGACTTTGCTCTCCATGATAAGAGCCTTCATAAAAGGAGATCAACTCATGTCTCTTTTTATTGTATGCTAACAAATGGTATAGAGAGAGAAAGAGAGAGAGAGAGAGAGAGATTTAGAGAGAGAGAGAGAGACATGGAAAGAGTTCCATCTCTTCACTTGCTATTGCTTCTATTTTGCTTCTCTTATCTCATCTTTTCCTCCCATGCAATACCATCAACAAGTAATTCTCTAAAATATATTGTTTTTAGCTAGTTATTCATAATTCTTTGTTTATATATTATTCTTATTAAATTTATACTATGTTGGCTACAAATTCAGGGGCTCAAAGAATGCTGAAGAACACTAGAGGCTTTCCACCTTCAAGTGGCACAACTCAGGTGAATTCATTTTTGTAGATGCAATAATTCTTCTTTTGTTTTTAGAGCTGAAATTCAAGTTTAACAATTAATGTTTGAAGACAATTAAATTTATTCTTCGTCGTAATTTATATTTTGAAAGAGAAGATTGTAGTGCCTGCTTTTGTCTCGCTTTTGCTCCTGCTTTCTATAATAGTTATCTTTAACGGAGCGTTTGACAAATAAAAATGTCTAACGCTTCTAATTCTGATAGAAAGAGAAGTTTCTTGAAATATTCTATTAATATAATGCTTGAAATCTTCTATCCTAATTTACGTTTTGAAAGAGAAAATTGTAGTGTCCGTTTTTGTCTCGGTTTTGCTTCTGCTTTCTATAACAGTTATTTTTAGTGGAGCGTTTGACAAATAAAAATGTCTAACGCTTCTGATTCTGATAGAAAGAGAAGTTCTTTGAAATATTCTATTAATATAATGCTCGAAGGGAAAAAAAATTAAAAAAGAACTAAGCAGTTTACTTAAGCTTGTATAATAGTATGGAAGTAATAAGGATTATTTTGCATCACAATATAGACAATATATTTTTTTTCCCTTGGAGATGATATTATAGTTAAGAATATAATTAAAAAAGTACAAATTTTCATCAAACCACTTATTCTGAAATATTTATAGTGAAAATGGAATAGGAAAAAGAAATCTAATAAGACCAAAATGTTAGAAAATTTTTGATGTAGTAAATCTCAAGTAGTGAAAAGTTAAAATGAGCTTCTGCTTCTGCCGTAAAGAAAAATAGAAATAAGTGCGTATGTAAACAGCTGCACAGAAATAGCACCTTCGTAAAAGCTCTAGCCTTTTTTTTTTCCTTTTCTTTTGTTACTTTAAAAGTGAGAATAGTTTTCACTTTTGTTTTTCAAAAACCAAATATTTCTAGTCAACTTTGAGTTTATGATTTGTTTGAAATGATCAGATCATCAAGCGAGGAAATCGATTCGACGAAATCGAATTCCGCGGATTCGGGAGGATGGATTTAGAGATCGCCGACTATCCGGGATCGGGCGCGAACGATCGTCACACGCCAAAACCGCCGGAGAGGGGCTGACTCGCGCGAAACGAGTTTAAATTTGAATCATTTTCTCTCAGCAAATGAAGTCCTTTGAAGAAGTAATTTTGACTCTTTTTAACAGCTTATGCAAAAAAAAAAAACAAAAAAAAAATAACTACAGGTCCATCTAGTTGAACATATATATATATATACATTAATTAATGTATACTTAGAGTTAATACATAAAAGAAGTGAAGGAGAGTGGAGGAAATGTGACAATTAAGTCAAGGTGGTTTTAAGAAAGAAAAGTATTTATGATTAATTATTTGTAGTTGAAATTTGTGACATTTTGTAACAGTTATTATGTGTGCCTTTATTACTAAGTTTAGATCGATTCTCAATATATACCAAAGTGCGCTTTTGATCGATATATATGGCTTCTGCTTCTACTTTCAGTAACAACTGTTTCTAATAAAATACTTAATAATTAGCAAAGTTTGAATTTCTACTACATATGGCGTGAAAAATCAGGTTTCGAACTTTCAATTTTCAGAGAGAAATCTTGATAATTGCACTTCTCAAACAACACCTCGTCAAATAACACGATTGATTTTTCTTAGCCCAATTGTAGGGTGTGCTTTTCGAGAAAGTGATGTATGAAAGATCTCGTTTGAGGAGTCATTAATTATAATAATTTTCTTTCAAGAACTTCTCTATGCAACAGAATCAAAAGCACGAATTTAAAATGTTCGCATTTTGTCCTCCCAATTATATTTTTTAGTTTCCACTATGGTGGAAAATTTTTAGCTATTTTTTATTTTCAAATGCTCCGTTAAAATCGATATAAAGCGAAATAGAAATAAGATTAAACAAATTAGCCCATTTGGCATGCACTAGCAGAATATTTATCGAATTTGATTTTAATTTTTCGATATTAATTTTTAATTATCAATGCGCACAAGTTCATCTCCTGCTCAATAAAGCATGTCACCATCTATTGATACACCAATATTCAGGAAATAAATTTTTTTAATTAATTTTATGCTAACAACATTTCGTAAGCTCAGTGTTTGGTTCTGAAATAAACTGTTTCATCTGTTTGACTGAGAATTAAATTATTTTTAGGCTAAAAATACAGAGAACCTTCTTATAAATACCTGTATTTTTTTTTTTTTATGACTTTCAAAAATCTACATTTTGTCCTCTTAAAAATTCAGAAAAATTTTCAGAGAGGGTACGACGTTAATGGAGAGGGCAAAATGATCAAATTGTCTTTACTTCTTTTATAAGAAAAATTATTTTTTTAATATATTTCTATCATTTTGAATTATATATTCAGTATAAATTATAAGAAATATACGGAATAGTGATGAAACCCTGACAGTGGGAGGGTAAATGCAATAACTTGAAATATTAAGAGGGTAAAATATACATTTTTAAAAATTAGAAATAAAAAGTAAAAAAATGAATATTTATAAAAAAAAATTCTGTAATTTAGCCATATTTCTAAAACTAAGGAAAAAAAATAACATTACGAAGGATTACACTGAAAATAGTAGGAATAATGGATAGTTATTATAATTAGGGATAACTTCAAGTACCACCTCTGTGGTTTCGTGCTTTCTCACTTTAGTGTCCTGTGGTTTAAAACGTATCACTTTAGTACCCTGTGGTTTGGTTATTCTTTTTTTTTGTTATCTTTTGTTAATTTTTTTGTTAAATTATACAGAAAAAATTTCAAATATTCCACCTATGGTTTATCGAATATTCACTTTACTATCGTGTAGTTTTAATTTTCTCATTAATTTAACGAAAAAATTAACGAAAAAATAATAAAAAAAGAATAACCAAACCACATGGTACTAAAATGATACGTTTTATACCACATGAGTGGTATTTGAAGTTATCCCTTATAATTATAAATTAAAACTATTAGTTGATTAAATTACCTAAATACCCCTGAAAATGCGAATTGGGGGACAATTAGGGGTACGCTTAAATGAGATCTTTTGGCGACGTACGAACTCTATCCCCCAATAAATAACACAATGTGTCGGTGTCGTTGAAGGATAAATGTCGCTGTTCGTCCCCGCATAGAGATTTGTATGCCGTGGATCCGCAGCCGTTGGGATGGATGATCGGACGATCAGAAAGAGGTCGCATATGTTTTGTATGGACTCGTCCGTTGGATCGGGGGCCGTACTCTTCAAGGAGACGCGTAGAAATGTTCAAAGTGATGCGCGAAAGAGATTAGGTAAAAATGCACTAAGACCCCCTCAAGTATAGTGTATTTTAAGATAGGTTCTAAACTTTATATATTTTTTTAATAATACATATCTAATTTTTGGATTTTTTTTTGGTTAAGTCAGTTAAATTCAATATTTATTGTTTCAAATTCTCACCGAATTTAATAATATTAATACTAATTAAAATTATTAAATTTGATATATTTATTAATATATTTAGTAAAGTTTCTAATTTAATTGACTAGAGTCGCTAAAAAATAAAAAAAAATTAAGAACCAAAATTAAAGGTAAAGGGTATATTTTAAAATATCATATAGTGAGTGGCGTCCATGCATTTTGTTGAGGGGCATATTTCCGAATAGCCAATAAATTGAGGGGTCTCCCTACACTTTTCCCCCCTCCCTCTTCGCGACAGTGGCTTTAGCTATATAATGCGAGAGAGAGAGAGAGAGAGAGAGAGAGAGAGAGAGAGAATTTAGGGTTTCTCCACTACCTGATGGGAGACAGGGAGAGTGAGTGGATTCGATCGATGTGTCGGTGGATCTGAGATCCGTTTCTTCTTCATCATCTTCGCCTTAATCGGTATGAATCGATCGATCCCCTAACAATGTTTCCCTCGATCTCTTTTGATCTCAATTTCGCACCTTTTTTTTCTCTTTATTTTGAGCTGAATTATGTCGTTTTCTGCAGTAACTAGCTGATATTTGTAGAATTTCATGTCATTTTCACCGTAAGAATCAACAGGGATTCGAATTTGTTTTCTGTTAAATTATGTGAAACAACCAATTTTGGAGAGCTTAAGCTTAATGTTTTATATTTTTATATTCAACATCCTAAACAAAAAGAGCTGCTTTTTGGAAGAAATTGTAGTTTAAATCGTCCATTTTGACATGGTTTTTGTGAACTAATTTTGTATTCGTTCTAGTGGTTCGTGGGTTTGGATTGATTCAATATCTAATTATTAATTTACGTGAATTAGAGAATTCCGTTGTAAAGGCGCCACCTTTGCTCTTATATTTTACATCATATGGAAGTTTCTTAAATTAGATTGAGTAAATGTTGTTTTAATCTTTATTTTACTTGTAAAGGATTAATTTGAATGTTTACTGATTAATCCTACGCACTTATTGTAAGCTTCTGCTAATTCCGTAGATGATTGGTAAGTGGTAATTTCTTTCATCAAAGCTGATCAAGTTCGCCCCGATTCCGAATTCTTCATTTGAAATATGTTTGTGCAAAATGTCCATCCCTTGATTGTAGGGACCTGAAATAAACAGAAAATAGGGAGTGTCGAATACAGAAATATGAATGAGTAACAGATCAGCCATAAACTTAGTCCTTAATCCAAACAAAAAATTCAAATTCAAACTTTGGAACTTATAATATTCAAAAAATTTAATCATATTTATCAGAAAATATAATATAATGCTCTCTTTGATGACAAAACTTACTTTCTATTTCTTTTTTTAAGGTGAAGTATGGCTATAAAAGGGAATTCAGCTGACAACAGGACTAGAAGTTCCTTATCCATTATTATTGTAGTTGGTCTCTGTTGCTTCTTCTATGTATTGGGTGCTTGGCAAAAGAGTGGTTTCGGAAAGGGGGATAGCATAGCTCTCGCAATCACTAAGCAAACCGAATGCACCGTCTCGACAAACCTAAATTTCGAGACCCATCATAGCGTAGCCAACATTGACAAGAGTGTTAATAACTCGGAAACAGAAATTTTCAAACCATGTGATGACCATTACACTGATTACACTCCTTGCCAAGATCAAAAGCGGGCCATGACCTTCCCTAGGAACAATATGATCTATAGGGAGAGGCATTGTCCCCCGGAGGAGGAGAAGCTTTATTGTCTTGTTCCGGCCCCTAAGGGATATGTTGCTCCGTTTCCATGGCCTAAGAGCCGCGACTATGTTCCATTTGCTAATGCGCCTTATAAGAGCTTGACGGTGGAGAAGGCGGTTCAGAATTGGGTTCAGTTTGAGGGGAATGTGTTTAGGTTCCCTGGTGGTGGGACGCAATTTCCTCAAGGTGCGGATAAGTATATTGACCAGCTCGCTTCGGTTATTCCTATTGCTAATGGGAATGTGAGAACTGCGCTCGATACTGGTTGTGGGGTACGCGAAGTTTTAATCGTCTTTGATCTCTAATGCTATTAACATCTCTGTCATTATAAAAACAAGAGCTATTTATTGTGTTTTAAATGTCTATCGCCTTGGCTTCTGAAACAGCTTCTTTACCCTAGAAAGCGGAAGCTCCAGAAACCAGCCGCTTAGGTAACAACAAGTTCGGAGCTGTTGTTTGTGGCACGTCGCTAAAATGAGCTTTTGTGCCTGGAAAGCAGAAGATCTGGTTTGAAAATTCTGCTTGTGCTACAGCGAAAAGCTATTGAGAACCTATTAGTGATTCTTCAAAGTTCAAACAACTTTTACTAAAGCGGCACTACTGCATAATAAATTAGCTTTCTGAAATTAGACATTTTTGTTGAAATCACTTCTGGTTATTTTGTTTACTTCTAGGTTGCAAGTTGGGGAGCTTACCTATTGAATAGGAATGTATTAGCCATGTCATTTGCACCAAGGGACTCTCATGAGGCACAGGTCCAGTTTGCACTTGAGAGAGGTGTGCCCGCAGTTATTGGTGTTCTTGGATCCATAAAGCTTCCATATCCTTCTAGAGCCTTCGATATGGCCCACTGTTCAAGGTGTTTGATTCCTTGGGGAGAAAATGGTGAGGATGCTTCTTCATGTTTTAACTTACGTTAAATTGTCTGTTTGTTGTCTTTGATTTATTGTTGGTTGCATATAATATATATGCAAAGAAGGACAAAAAAAACCTGTCAAATGTAATTTGTTGATGTGCAACGTTTACTCTATTAATTTTCTTTTCTTGTCGTTGAAGATGGAATGTACATGATGGAAGTCGATAGGGTTTTAAGGCCCGGCGGTTACTGGGTGCTTTCGGGCCCGCCCATTAACTGGAAGACTCACTACCAGTCGTGGCAGCGTACAAAGGAGGATCTCGAGGAGGAACAGAGGAAGATCGAGGATTTCGCTAAACTTCTTTGCTGGGAAAAGGTTACCGAGATTGGGGAGATTGCCATATGGAGAAAAAGAATAAATACCGATTCTTGTCCGGAGAGGCAAGATGAGCCACGTGTTCCTATGTGTGAATCAACAAATCCTGATGATGTCTGGTGAGAGTCTATACTTGGCTACACATTTTGTACGTTGTCAAATTTTCAAAAATAGGTTAAAAGGTATAGACACTACATGAACTACAATCCTGACATTTAATTACTTCGATCTCAGTATCAAACCTTTTGTTAATTTTATTTTAGTAACTTTCTGTCAAATACGGTCAAAATTTAGCGCTTTCCGTTGAAAAAAAGAAGTCACAAATAACAGATTATTCTATTAAATTACAGTATATTCTCTTAGGCTACAGAATATATAGTCAAAAAAGCTCCAATTATGGTTGAAATAATTAATAATCAACGGTCAGGTACGTAAGCAAACTTCAGACATAATATTGCAGGGACATATATATACATGTATTTTTATCATATATTTCCTTTTATGACTTTAGGTACAAGAAAATGGAGGTTTGCATAAGCCGTTATCCTGAGGTTAGCACTCCCGAAGAAGTTGCGGGGGGCGAACTGAAGCCATTTCCAGAGAGGCTAAATGCTGTCCCTCCTCGAATAGCCAGTGGTTCCGTCCGCAGCTTTTCTGTTGAGTCGTTTCAAAAGGAGAACTCGTTGTGGCAAAAACATGTTAAGGCTTATAAGAAAGTCAATAAGTTACTCGACACGGGACGGTATCGCAACATAATGGACATGAATGCTGGCGTGGGAAGTTTCGCTGCGGCAATTGAGTCCCCAAAACTATGGGTTATGAATGTTGTGCCCACTGCTGCCGAGTTATCTACGTTGGGTGTCATCTACGAGCGAGGGTTAATCGGCATTTATCATGATTGGTATTTATTTTCACCTTACGCTAAGTTTATTGCCCTTTTCTCTCTTTACTACAAAATTATTAAAATACAGCTAGCTTCTTGGAATATCTCCATTTGTACCTTCCTCCCTCCCTAGTCAAAGCCTATATATAGCTTCTCGATAATTAGAAAATCCCGCATTTACCTTCCCTATAGAATAGGAAAAAGTGCTAATGTTTTATTGATGTTGAGATTTCTTTTCTATTATTTTGTAGAAATATAATTGATTCTTATACTCGTAATCAGAATGAAATACAAAATGCACAAAATGATATATACCCAGTTTTTGCATTATTTTTTGTATTTTTGCACAAGGCTTCTTTTACATGTATTATAATCAGTACTGAGTAGTTTTTTATATATTCATCTTGGTTTAGGTGTGAAGCATTTTCGACTTATCCTAGGACTTACGACCTTATACATGCCAATGGTGTCTTCAGCTTGTACCAGAACAAGTAAGTTGATGCGCAGCTCGACACTCTTTACATTTCAAGCTGTTATAATAATAGTATATCAAAATCATAAAGCTTTGATGTTAATTATATGATCAGTAAATCCATTATCTTGCAGACAATGGCAATAGAGGAAATAGTGAGATAAGACATGATGGCTTTTGGCTTGACAATGAATCTTACCCAAAACAGAGTTGATTGAAAGAATATACTCGTTGTTTTTGTTGTTGTTGTTAGTTTGAAATTCAGGCGACCCCCATATAGTATCATTATTTCCACATTGCCCGCTGAAATTCGAAACCTACATGAGTACAACCGACATCATTGATCCATCAGCAAATTGATAGAGATCATCTTAGTAACACCGACAAAGAGAGGCGAAGTATTAAAAGCTTGTAGAATGAGGGTTATCCTATATCTTCTAATGGGCAAAGTGATATGATATTTATAGGGGAGTTTCCTGCAATTAAGCCTTATTACTACTGGGGTTGTTGTTGCTATTACTATCGGGCGACCCCATTGTCGGATGCAGAAAATTGCCCTTTTACTAACTTCTTGTACATGGCCCGTGATTAAATTTAGGTGCAAAATGGAAGACATTCTCTTGGAAATGGATCGGATTTTGCGCCCAGAAGGTGCAGTTATATTCCGAGATAACGTCGACGTCTTGATTAAAGTAAATAAAGTAATTAGTGGGATGAGATGGAACACGAAGATGACGGATCACGAGGACGGCCCTTTTGTCCCCGAGAAGATACTTTACGCTGTTAAGCAGTATTGGGTCGGCGGGAGCGACAGTGCTTGATGGTTAATAAAGGAGACTAACATTTTTACGGAGTTCATCGGCTACTTCCTGAAGCTGATTTTAAGAAGCGCGCGCTTTTCAGGCGGAAAAGCTGTGACCGAATTAAGTGGTTTCACGAAGTCCGCGAGCAGAAGGAAGCATGGAGTTTCCTGTGTTTGCAAGTTGTAGAAGTTAATGTATTGATGTTTGGTAGTGTTTTAGCTTAATGTATTGATCATAATTATTGCTTCATCATCAGTGCCTTCTTTTTCTTTTTCTTTTTCTTTTTCTTTTCTGAGGAGTTTACTTAACTAGGCTTGATGATGTAAGCACCGGATTGTTTATAATCTGAGCTGTAAAAATTGCATGGTTCAATCTTATGGCCTAAAACATTTCCTGCTTGAATTTTTATGTGCTTTGGTGCCTTAAATTTTTTTAATAATCTACATAGAAACTTCAAAGAGCTTGCGCACTTTTGCACTGCATTTGAATTTAAAATGTGTTTGCCTTTTCAAATGTTGACAATTGCGACCGCAAATATGCATTGTATATATTTCTCTGTAAACTACTCTGTGCTAGTGTTTGTGAATTGTAAAGCCCAGATCCAAATTTGATTTCTAACTCAAAACAAAAACTCCTATGCCCAGTTTTTCAGATGGGTTTTCATGTCCATGTCCAGTTACCTCTCCCACCTCATATCCAGTTATATTTTGCAAACATGTCTGTGATTAAAATCTCAGCAAAGGTTATTTTCACCGATGAAACAAAAAGAATTCAGATACCTAAAGATACAAAATAGAAACTCAATCTGCGCGAATACCGAATTACATGACTCAAAATGGCAGGTCTCTCTATTCACATGAATGACAACAAGCCTGGTGTTTTTTTTTTAGATCAGTTATCTAGGGTTCTCTTCCACAGTGTTGGTTGTAAGAGTGAGGCCGGTACTACTACATTGCTCATCTTGTGTTCTTGTTACTACAAGGCTAGTAGGAAGTAGTTGCCCCGGCCAAGAATCCAACGTAGCTGGGTATCTCGCGTGCGGCCGCCTCACGTTGGACGGTGCCTCCCCCTCCTCCCGTGCCGGCTCGGACACCGGGAAGAGCTGGAGCTCTCGGGGCGGGGTCGGGCAGACCAGCCCGATAACGGCAGGCGGAGGCTGCGGCAGTGGCTGGGGGTGATGGCGGTTGTGGTGGTGGGGCGGTTGGATCGAAATTGCAGGGTGGGGAGCGGCGAGACGGCTTAGAGAATCCGCGTGGTTGGTCCATACCGGATGATCGTAGCCCGTTCTCACCTGAAGCTCGTTTTGTAGTTCGGTAATTTGGGTTTGGAGTGCCGTGTTCTCGTCTTTTAGTTCGTTCTTTTCTGTAGTTACCTGATCATAAGCATTATGTTAGAATTCCCATTTGATGCACATAAACAGAAGGGTCGATTCCTACTATCAAATATCCACTGCATGGTTAGGCTAAATTAAAGAAGAAATGAAAAAAAAGGGTACAAATTCGCTCGCCCGTGTCTCAATTACCCTTATGCATAAAAAGTTGAACCAATCTAACCCTGCATTTTGCTACTGTCTCGAATAGGTCGAAAATTTTAGGATGGTTATTGATTTTGAATGTAATTACAAACATAAATGAAAGGCGAGGATTCTCAATCCAAAAAAGAAAAAGTTTGGGTGTCTGTTTCAGAAGAGCTTATAGTTGAGGGGTCTCCATACATATTTACCTAACTACAAATTCTCAGCATCTACACCACCATCAAAATCAGGCACAACATCACATCAAAGAACTTACGTAGTGAGATTCGGTTTGTAGAGCAGCATTTTCCTTTCTGAGAGACTCCACATGAGAAAGGAGATCGCGCAATATTCGAGTAGTGTCGCCCAATATGGACGCCTTTCCGCTATTCTGTCGATCCGGTTCTGCAAATCAAAATTTAGTTCTTATCAGAAAAATGGAAAACAAATAGTTCGCAAGTTATTCTCCAACAACAAGAGAACCAAACAGCACACGCAATGTTATTTTTCAAAAAGCTCCACTCATGTATTCTTTTGTTATTTACTTCCAAGATAATGCAGTTCCATCTGAAAAAATCTATCCAGTTTATGCATATGACGTAGATTTGGTGCTATTATGCTTAAATAAACAAATAATTGTCTAGTAATAGAACGGATTAAATGATATTACACAAATTACTGCCATATTAAAACGAATGTCGATATATTTCCATCCTCACAAGGGTTTGAACAGTTGGTATAGGCTAGAGAGCATGAGAGACAGCGCCTCAAATATAGTTATATCTGCTATATGTACAACCAATATACAGCTAATAAACAATAAAATAACTATATTCAGCTAAGATTGTCATTGAAGCAGCAATTTCTACTTATAAAGCTATAGAGTAGAATCTGTGATATCATTAAACTGTCAAGTCACTGTAGCGTTTATCCAGACGCGCTGGAAAGGAAAAATACATGTTTAGTTGAGAAATTAGAGAAATTGGCATAAGATACCTTATTCTCATGATGATTGTTACTTTTTACCTTTATGCTTATCACATAACTCCTTACTCTAACATAAAAGTTAGAATTGTTATTCCGATAAAAGGTAAAGTTTTACCGGAACAACAATTAACTTGAGTTTTTTAATACATAGGATTTGGACCATGCACAACTATAGCCGCTGTCAATAAATGCTGATTAAGAAGAATAAATCACAGATTATAAATATACTTACCTAGCAAATTACCCAGCTCAAGGAAGAGGTCATTTAACTGGTCGCGTTTAAGTTTCTCTCTCTCAGCTTTGTGTATTTTCTTCGGGACCTTCCCTTGGCATTTTCTGTTAGGAGGAGACCTGCGTCATGGAAATTTTAGATACGGACCAAAATTTGCCGCAGTGTCAGCAGATGAGGTTTATAAGAACTCGATAAACATAAAAAGTTTATACAAGATTCACATGCAGCAGAATGGGAAAAATAATGGTGAAGAGACAATTTCGGTAAAAAAACAACAAAAGATTTCATAAACATAATAAGGAAACGGCTGAAGAAATGAAATAGCTATCATTACTTTCATACTGTAATAAAGCTTTCCTGTTGTTCACGATTAATAATTCTACCGATGCTAGCAAACATATTTGGCGAGGTTTCATCACGAATGTATATAGATGCTACTAAAGTGTAGTATTATGTGTGAAGTAAGAGCTTAGTATTATGTGTGAAGTAACCAGAAAATCCTTATGTAAACTTAATTGCAATATGCGACTTCTTCCAAATATGTATACGTATAATTTAAGGCTCATTTGGGCATGCGGCATAGCATTTCACATTTCACTCATGTGCACGCTCGTTTGCTTTCCATTTGGAACAGTACAGAACGGCAGTTATGTTCAATTTTCTCCGTTCCCAACCGCTTATCCCACAATACAAGCCGACATGCTTCTAACAACGTGTGCCGCATAAGGATCCGCGTCCCCTACCGTGCAACCGAACAGAGCCGTAGAACAACAGAGAAAAGCCCCTTAGGAAGTAATAAATGCCCCAAAAAAGGGGGAAAATAAATTACATAAAACTATAATGCATATACAACCAAAGAAATGAAGTTCATTGTAGATTACGCTTCGTAAAAGCAATCGCGGTTTCATACAAATGGTCATCCACGATAACTAAATATAAAGCACACGAACGGATTAACGAATTATACGGTAAGTAATTCGTAAGTTGCAACAACTATTATCAAACTATGGCGAGTATTAGATCTACCCATCGGTCGATTTCTCGGCGGCGCTGTTAGCCGTCGAAGTTGGATTTTCGGAGACCGTGCTCTGGCTGCTGTCCAGCATCACCCTAATCCCCTTTTCACTTCTCTATCATATATAACACAAGTTAAATTAAATAGATCAACAAATAAGGAATAATTGCATCTCACTTAGAACATCCTATTAATAGCTACATCCAATTCCTAATACTCCTCCCCTTTTATATCAAATTTTCAGATAAAAAGTTAGTGATATATATATATGTGTTTAGTTCATAAAACTCCTCATTTTGAAGACCACGACCTTAAGAACAAAAAAAAAACAAAAAAAAGATACAATTTTGTCTAAAAATGCGGCTAAATCATCAATAATTGCGAACAAATTATCAGATTTTTTCCATAAATTAAACCGAATTCATGAAACTCCTCTCCTCTCTCTGAATTTCTAGCTCCCAAAACCTAAACACCGAAAAGGAAAATCCAATTTTATCCTCAAAACTAGAAAGAATTCACCAAATTCGCATAAAAAACACCCGAAAAAAACCTGAATCAACCCCTCCAACATGCACCCACCAAATCCCCATCTCAGAAACCGCGGAAAAGAATTGGGGATTCGAGATCGGAACCAAAATACCTTTACGAAATTGGGGGGACGAGATCGAAGAGGACGCAATCGAACGGGAAATTGAACAAAAGAGGAATCTAGGGTTTTCGTTTCCCCGTCGTCTTCCTCGTCTTCTACACACTACCATTTTGTGTAGTATATTGTTGCTTCGTAGAAATAGTACCGTGAACCCGGTTCATTCGTACATTCGTGCACCACGTTAAATATTTCGACGTGACAATATAATGGACGGTGCAGATTGACTCATGAGGAGAAGATCTAAGGGTGGTGTATGTTTGTAGGTATACACTTGGTGTAGGGAATGATATCCAATCTGAGGGTACCACGTACCCGCGTGTGGCGACCACCCAACTCTACGCCTCACGTGGGTCCGGAGCCGCCGCAGCGCGTAGTTTGGTGACACGTGGACACCCCGACAAGTGGGCCCCGCGTGTATTTTTTCTTTCTGGTTTTCGCTACGTGGCGAGAATTTAACGCGGGAGCACGAAGCTGTCTCAATTATCAAAACCAAATAAAGTAATACGATAATAAATAATATTATTATAATAAAATTGGGATTCAAATATAATATTTGGTTCGAATATAATTAAAAGAGAATTAATTAATATTATAATAATTGATTGATAATATTTATTATTGTCGGAACATATACATTGTATCTATTTATGTTTTAAATCTTTTTACTTTGCCAATATAAATCTCTAATTAAAAGCACAAATTATTACTGACAGTTCCTATTAATATTTTAAAAATCTATTATTTTATCTTAAACAATAAATTTATATTTCTCTCCCATCAAAATGCTTACTTGATTTTAATATATTTTAAACATGATTAAATATTATATATAATAAAAGTTAATTTTTTTTAATTATATAGTGATTAAAAGTATAATATAAGTAAAATATTAGAACTAAAATATCTAAATTGAAAGTATAAGAACTATTTAAGGGCGTGTACGGTTCAATGTATTTGTTTTTCCAGAATCAATCACTCTGATCATGACATTTGTTACGAGAATGTTAGATGTCAATTCTGATTTGTGGATAAAATAAAAATATCTTAGTCATATTCTTTTCTAGTCAAATTTGAGATATTGGATTGAAAACTGTGCCTAAACAAAATCTTGATTGAAATCTATAATATTTTCAAAATTTATATGTCAAAATTATAAAATTTAAATTATAATATTTAGATTAAATGAAATAAATTTTCTTCTTTGTGCAGTTGATCAGTGAGATTTTGAGACTATTTAGTTTCCTACTATACATTTGTAAATCTTATGAATTTTCACCAATAGTATCTGTTAAATTAGATTTTCATTTTAAAATATTAATTATTGAAAATTGAGTGTTATATTGTTTTTTTTTTTTTTGAAAAACTTCAAATACCACCCCTGTGGTTTCGCACTTTCTTATTTTAGTACCCTGTGGTTTAAAACGTATCACTTTAGTATCCTGTGGTTTCGTTTTTCTCTTTTTGTTATCCCCTACATTAATTTTTTCGTTAAATCAGTGACAAAGTTAAAACCGCATGATACTAAAATAAAAATTCGATAAACCACACGTGGGGTATCTAAAGTTTTTTTTGTATATAATTCAACAGAGAGTTAACGAAAATACTGACGAAAAGAAAAAAATAAAATTACAGGATACTAAAATAATACACTTTAAATTATAGAGTATTAAAATGAGAAAGTACGAAACTACAGATATGGTATTTAAAGTTTACCTTTTTTTATTTTTAGAAGGGAATATTTTCCCTTGTCAAAAAGAGGGATAAGCTCTTTACACAAATTCCAAAACAAAGTGTACGAAATTAAGAAAAAGGAATTGCATTTATCACCTCTCTTTACCAAAACTTCACTCTCACTCTTCTCTTTCACTCTCTCTCTCTCTCTCTCTCTCTCTCTCTCTTTGCAAAAAGGGCCCCAAAAAAAAAGGAAAAAAGAGAAAAAAAAGGAGAAGTAGAGATTATAGGGAGTGATATCATGGGCTCTGGATCTTTTCTCAAGGTGGTTGCAAAAAACTTTGATGTTCTTGCTGGGTATGTAATGTATTGTAATGTTTGTTCCCCTGTTCCACTTTACTCTTTTTCTTTTTTGTTGGTTCTATGGTAAATTCCTTACCTAAAAATCTTAACTTTTTGTGGAATTTTAGATCAAATAATTTGTGGGTTCTGTTCTTCTTGTAGCTTTTGGTGGGTTTTTGAAGTTGAATCGTAGGTTTTGTGTGTTCTAATCATAGAGAGGTAAAGTGAAAGAAAAAAAATTGCTTTTTTGTAATGGTTTAGTGGAAAAAAGTGATTTTTTTTTAATCAATTATAGATTCTCGCACTATTGCAAAATTCAAAGTTTGGTTCCATGGTGAATTAGTGTTAAAAGTGTTAAATTTCTTTGCGAATTGATGATTTGCTGTGCAATTGATCTCCCTCTCTTGTTTTGTAGTGCATTAATTTCAAAGAAGTGATTTTTAGGGTTTTTTTTTTCTTTTTTTTTTCGTTTTCTCTACTAGGGCTACCTAGTTTTAGGAATTAATTGCATGTATTCTAATTATTATTAGTTGCAGCTTATGAATTCTCCTGAGCATAGCTTTAGAAAAGATGTTTTCTCAATGGAACTTCTTATAATTATACCGAGTTTCCGCGAAACTCAGTTCACATCCATGATACCAAAATTTCCATAATGTTGAAGTGTAATGCTAATTGAGGTTTTCAAAACTATATGCTTGTATTTAATTTGACATTTTGAATGAAATGATCAATAAAATCCACATTGTACCTTATATTCTTCTTATATTTAATTTCAAGCTTATATTTCTTTGTTTACCACTTTCAATTTTGTTACGCAGGCCGGTAATTACGCTTCTTTATCCGTTGTAAGTGTTACTTCCTCTTTACACAAGTTTAAGATAAGCAAATTTCTTTTAATTCTTGTTATGGTTTTTTTTTTTGTTTTTTGGACAAAGTTACCTCTCGACGAAATTTTAACAGGTATGCTTCAGTTAAAGCAATAGAGACAAAATCTCCTGTGGATGATCAACAATGGCTCACATATTGGGTTTTGTACTCTTTAATCACACTATTCGAGCTTACTTTCGCTAAAGTTATTGAATGGTGAATATTTTTCTAAAGTATCAGTTTTATTTTTATTTTTCCTCAGTAAATGCTTGAGTACTTGTTAACTTTTTTTCATCATCATTTACTGTAGAATCATAACTTTGCTGTTAATAGGAAAAGTAATTCCGAATTAGATAACATCTTGGAAATTTTCATTATTATTTCTAGAAAATTTAATTGCTTATATACCTCGTATTCTATGTTTTTTGTATCTTAGAGATAGAAAAGTCCGTTGTCCAATTTCGTCGAGTTGCAAAATTTTACTATTTTACAGTTTGAGAGTTGAATGTGGGTATAATTTAATGGTTCATTTTGCTAGTGCTTTCGTTGTGATTTAGGGCTTGTTTGGACTAGCTGTTTGACGAAGCTTTAATAGTGTTTTAATTAAAATATCCAACGTCGTCCTCGTGCAATAGAATTGGAGCTTCTGCCTTTGGAGCCTCATAGTTCATTTTTCACTCCCTTGCACAGCAAATGTTCTTTTTAAAATCTAGCAGTTTTTTTTGCGCATATTTTAACTAAGCTGTGATCTAGCATTCGCGATTGTCTGTTTTTTTTCCTTTTGTTTTGTCTTTCTTTTTGTAGGCTTCCATTCTGGTCATACATGAAACTGATCTTCAATTGTTGGCTGGTCTTACCCTACTTCAACGGAGCCGCCTATGTTTATCAGAATTACGTGAGGCCCATGTTCGTAAAACAGGTCCAGGAAACAGTTAACGTCTGGTACGTCCCGCGAAAGAAGAGCATCTTCGGCAAACCGGACGATTTCCTATTCGCCGTCGAGAAATTCATCGACGAAAACGGACCCGAGGCATTGCAGAAACTCGTAAACAAGGTTTTCGTCAAGCGACAGTTCATTCTAGTCAGGGTAAATCGTATGGATATAAATCCATTAATCCCTCAACTATCCCGAAGTTGCAACTTGGTTGATGAAACTTTTACGCACGACTGAAAAGGGCATTTTTGCAGCAAAAGTCGAACTGGTCTCAGATTATCTTTTGTTAACAGCCAATGTTGCAATTGCAATATCTGAGCAAGTTCAGGGGATTAAAGCGGTCGAGTGAGTAGTTCTGGGACAAGTTGCACTACCGGGATAGTACAGCGACGATCCGTACATTTTACCTATGGCTATTACAACAACCCCAGTCGCATTGTCAATTACAATAAGATAACCTGTGCCTTTTTCTTTTTGTTTTAAATTCAGGCTGAAAAGGCGCCAAAGCCTAAGAAGAGCAGCAATAAGCGCGTGACATTTGCGGAGGTGGAGCATGAAAAGGAAACGACGAAGTCCTCGAAGAATGACAAGCATGTAATTCACCATGACAAAGATACCCGACAAGAGTCTAGCTCTTGGAGCAGCAGCAGCAACTTCATGATTTTCAGTGATGAGAATCATAACTGGAACTAGAACCAACATCTCTCTCTCTCTCTCTCTCTCTCAATGTATCATATTGGTTTACTCCTTGGAGAAACCTTTGAGTCATATGTTAGTAGTTAGATTGATAACTTGTATGTATATGTGTTTTAGTATGTTACATTCTTGTGTCATCTGATGATCCAAAAGTAATCCCTTTTTTTTCTTCCTTTTTTCATAGGTTGGTCAAGTTCTTATGGATGTATTAAACTAGCTATTGCAGTAATATGAAATATCGATCGCATATTCGCAGCTCATATCTTGTTTTATTTCGCGCAAAGCATATTAGTAATTGCACTCTTTTTTCTTTTCTTTTTTTCCTTTTAGCATAATTTGCGTTATTTTGAGAGGAAAACAAAAAACTCATGAAGAAAATACAAAACTAATTTGGCCATTCTTAATTATAAGAACTCACTTACAATTGTAAGCAAAACATGATAGTGTTATTCAAGTGATCAGCTAGACAAAAGAATCTTATGTAAGCTATACTTACAAATTGAGTCAAATGATCATACTTTTACAACACTTTATACCTACTTTGCCAACACCAAAAGGCTCAAAATTTCGTTCACTCTTTTCATTCTTACTTGATAACTGCAGAGTGCTTATTTGGTCTGGCTTTTAGAGCAGCTTCTCTACTTAAAAAGCAACAGTTAAATGCCCGACAAACAAAATTTATACAGCTTTTATTGGGACGTAAGCATTCAAAATCCCCTAAACAGAGCTTAATGTAAAACTTTTGCTTCTGCATCGACGGGAAGTAGTTAGAGAGATACTGACGGAAAAGCTGTTATTGCCCTTTTCGGTAGCTTTACTCAACAGTACTTCTCCAGAAGCTCCTCCAGCTATGTCGAACAAGCACTAGCAACTAGCCAGAACCTAGGCGAGGTCATGGGTCAAATGAAATTGTATGGCTTGAATCCGACCTGGCCTAGAATTCATCAACATGTTTTAAGCTCGAGCCAGTTTCAGAAGGGCTACAAAAAGCCAAGATGGGCGAGTCGACGGACCATGAAAGAGGATCAAAGATCTGAACCACACCGGAAATTTGTTCAGGCCTCTAGTTTTTCAGACTTAGCATGGCCTAGTGAATTGGGTTTGATCTATTGTGCTCTGGTTTACTAACAAGCCATCTCAATGGAGCTGCAACCGGCTTCCTTCTTCACCATCTCATGCCCTTCAAACTCTCTCGCTTTTGCAATCTCCTCCCACATCCCTGCGCCTGCGTAAGTGCTCGACAAAACGACTGTATCCGCAGGATGCTCGTCCCCTAACCCTACCAAATACCTCCGCACCGTCTCCCCCAGCTCGACATTCCCATGCACCCTGCAGGCTGCAAGCAAAGCCCTCCATGCCATGGCATCGGCTTCTGAAGGAAGCCCTTTTATAAGCTCATGTGCTTCTTCCAACCGCCCTGCTCTCCCCAGTAGATCGATCACACTCCCGTAGTGCTCGGGCTTTGGAGAAAGCTTATAATCCCTCACCATTTTCTCGAAGCACTTCTTGGCTTCTGTCACCAGCCCGCCGTGGCTACAGGCACTGAGGACCGCTAGAAAAGTGACTTCGTTAGGGAGCGCCTTTTCACTTTCCATCCTGTAAAAGAGCTTAACGGCGGCTTCAGCCTGCCCGTGGAAGCCGAACCCCATAATCATCGCCGTCCACGCCTTCACATCTCTCTCTGGCATTTCATCAAACACTTTATTGGCATCGCCGATACAGCCGGTTTTCGAGTACATATCCACAAGTGCTGTTCCTAGAGCTGAATCCAACTCAATATCCTCCTCTTTAACATACTCATGTATTCGCCGACCTATAACTAAAGCACCCGAAGAAGCACAAGCCGAAAGCAACCCCACGAAAGTAGAAGAATTGGGTTTCACCCCTTCGCGCCTCATCTTCTCTATCAAGCCCAAGGATTCTTCTACAAGACCCTCTTTCGCGTAGCCGTCCACCATGCAATTGTACAAAACCAAGTCTCTTCTTTGTACACCGTCAAACACTTTCCTAGCATAATCCATGCAGCCGAATTTCACGTACACGGTCATGATTGCGGTGGCGACGTTTAACTCCGAGAAAAATCCGATCTTTATGCAATACCCATGCAAACACTCACCACATAAGGAACCAAATTCTACAGAGGCTGAGAGCGCACTGACGATCGAAGCGGCATTGATCTCCGAACAAGAGGACACGACATCTCTAAACAAACTCATTGCCTTCTTCGCCTCCGAGACCTGAACATACCCATTTATAAGCGCGGCCCAAGAAACCATGTCTCTTCTCTGGGGCATTTCATCGAACATAGTATGGGCATCGCGAATTTCTCCACAGCAACAGTAGAAATGGATGAGGGTGTTCCTCACATTGGGGTACACATCAAAACCGGACTTTGCGACGAGCCCATGAAGCTGTTTCCCGAGGGGGAGGGCGCGGCACCGGGCAGAGAGCTTGAGGACGGAGACGAAGGGGAATTGGTCCAAGGGGAGGGGTTCGGTCATCAGGGTTTTGAGGAGGGCGAGGGCTTCGGAGAGGAGGAGGGGGTGGTGGCGGCGGGCGAGGGCGGCGTAGGAGCGGAGCATGGTGTTGTACTGGAAGAGGTTGGGGGCGGGGATGCCGCGGAAGATGGCGCGGGCGTAGATGAATGCGGCGGAGGCGGAAGCGGCGGCGGCGGCGGCGGAGAGGAGGAGGCTGGTGGGGAATGGGAGGAGGTCGAGGGCGGATTTGACCATGAGGGCGTGGAGTTGGAGGAGGTGGGGGTAGGGTTTGGTGGCGGAGGAGGAGGAGGAGGAGGAGGAGGAGGAGCGGAGGAGGGAGACGACCCGCGTTGAGATTCGTGCGGGCGCGGATCTCGGCATGGCGGCGGACGGTGGCGGAGCACGCCGAGGCGGAGCATCTTCTATTTTCACCCGGCGAGTTCGTGTTATTTACAAACACGCCACAATTCTTTAATAAACTTGGCCCGAATTCAAAGCCGAACCCGTACCCGAACCCGGTCCGGTTCAATTTTTTCTTTTTGGGCGGTTCACACGCCGCACCATCACCCCGTCCGCGCCCCTCTCTCAAATTCTAGGGTTTCCGCCGCACTATATAAAACCCTCCTCTCTCTCTTTCTCTCTCTCTCTCTCTCTCTCTCTCCTCCCCGTTCACATACCCTTCACCGGTGGCGGAGGAGATCGCCGGCGATGGTTCACGTCAACTTCTACCGCAACTGTAAGCTCCCCCTTGCATCGTTCGATCTCATTATGGTTAGGGTTAGGGTTTTCATTGCTTGTTGTAGTGGCGATCGCTTCTTTGTTGGCTATCTTAGATCTCTTTATTTGCTCGATCTCATTAGGGCTTAGGGCTTGTGTTAGGGTTTTCATTGCTTGTGGTAGCGGCGATCATATTGGGGTTAGGATTAAGGTTTTAATTGCTAATGGTAGTGGTTGTCACGTTTTTGTAGGCGCCCCTCAGATCTTAGATCTCTTATTTTGATGTATCTCATTAAGGTTAGGGTTTTTGTTGCTTATGGTAGTAGTGATCTCGCAGTGGTGAGGCCCCTCAACCCTATCAGATCTTAGATCTCATCATTTTGTCGATTTATTAGCGTGAGGTGTAGGGTTTTAATTGCTTGTGGCAATGACAGTGACGATCTCATCTTTGCATATCCTCAGCTTCTATTGGTTGATTTCATTAAGGTTATAGCTAGGGTTGGGGTTAGGATTAGGTTTAGGATGCTACATTTCTGATGGTAGTGGCGATCTCGTCATTGCAGATGGGAAGACATTCAAGAAGCCGCGCCGGCCCTATGAGAAGGAGCGCCTCGACGCCGAGCTGAGGCTCGTTGGTGAGTACGGCTTGCGGTGCAAGCGGGAGCTTTGGCGGGTCCAGTATGCACTGAGCCGGATCCGGAATGCGGCGAGGGAGCTCCTCACCCTTGATGAGAAGAACCCGCGCCGGATCTTCGAGGGAGAGGCCCTCCTCCGCCGCATGAACCGTTACGGGCTCCTTGATGAGAATCAGAACAAGCTCGATTATGTCCTTGCGCTCACGGTGGAGAACTTTCTAGAACGTCGGCTTCAGACTCTTGTGTTCAAGACTGGGATGGCCAAGTCCATTCATCATGCCAGGGTTCTAATCAGGCAGAGGCACATTAGGTATATTGTATCGGGCTTTTTTGCCTCTTATTTGTTATGCATATTGGAAATCTGTGTGTTAGCTTTGAAACATCTGCTCGTGCTTTGGCCAATTTTTTTTTCCTTCTTTTTTTTTGCCTTAGTATATGTAAATATGTGTCATAACTTTAGGGTAAAATATATGGTAGTCTATATTGTGTAAAATATATGTGTCATTACTTTGGTATGAAAACTCATCATATGTTGCAATTTAGTTCCTAAGTGAAAAATATAGTTTTTTGTATAGAAGAACTATTATACTTCCTATCACGATTCACTTAACAAAAAGTACAGATTTTTCAAAGTGATTAAATCTGAAGTACAGGAACTGAGGTGCAATATTGGTACAGTACAGGGAATACAAATACATTTTGTGCGTAACATTATGTAAGTTTGTAGTGCTCTCTTATAGAATGGACATGCTTGTAGTTGATTTATACAGCTGATTTATAGATTGATTTATGTATTGACTCTCTCCATCTCTCCTTTGGATGCAACTATTGTACTACGTGCAGTTTGACTAGAACTATATCACTTGCTTCTTGTTTGGTACATAGAGAGTCATGTATGATTTGCTCAAATCAGAAACTCTATTCTCACAACTGTGTATAAAGAGGAATTTTGTTTTTAAGACAACTCCTCTAATGACTGACATACTTCTTTGATTTATGCTTTTTGAAACTACTCAATCCGAAATGTATTTTTGAAAAATTGAATGACTATACGTTGAGCGCATAATTAATATCTTCTTATGATGATATATTGATGATGGTTCCTTTGGGTTGGTTTAAGATGGGCAATATGATGAGAATATGTCAATTACTCACGACGGTCGTCTGAGGCACTTATGTGTCCACACTGATGCAAAAATCTCTCTGATGCCTAACTTTATTTCTCCCCCCTTAGTTGAGATTAATATTATATTTTCTTATGATGATATATTGGTGGTGGTTCCTTTGGGTTGGTTTAAGATGGGCAATATGATGAGAATATGTCAATTACTCACGACGGTCGTCTGAGGCACTTATGTGTCTACACTGATGCAAAATCTCTCTGATGCCTAACTTTATTTCTCCCCCCTTAGTTGAGATTAATATTATTTTCTTTTTTTAATTTTTTTTTGGTTTTTTATACTGTATATATTTCTTTGAGACAACTCTTTCCTAAAGGTCTGTTTGGTTTAAGGTTTATAATATTTCGGAAATATTGTATATTTTATATTTGGAATGATAAGTTTGTTACTAACTTATCGAGCCACATGTGTTGGAGGTTGTTAAGAACTAGTATATTCTAATTCTCATCAAGCATGAAAATGAGAATTACCTCCTAATTCATGATAATCTAGTATTCCTACCCCTTAGGAATCTACAATGATTCTGCTATTAAACCAACACCTTTTACAACTATCCAACTTGAGTTGAATTATAATAATTTGACTATTTTCAATAAAAAATATAGAGGATTATCGAAATATTACAAATCGTGAAGTAAGACTTTTTTCCTGAGAAATCATGAGTGTGTTACTGTACTGTTTGCTGTCTACTTCATCAACTTGCTTATAACTTAATTGCCTTATCATCAAATTCTTCAATTTTTCTTTTTTTTTTCTTTTCAATTGTTTATTTTGAATATAAATGACTTTGCTATCGAAATCTCTCCTAGCAGAGTTGGGAGGCAACTGGTCAACATCCCATCGTTCATGGTTAGGGTAGATTCGGAGAAGCACATTGACTTCTCGCTCACGAGCCCGTTCGGCGGGGGCCGCCCGGGGAGGGTGAAGCGGAAGAACCAGAAGGCTGCAACGAAGAAGGCGGCCGGGGGCGACGGTGACGAGGAGGACGAGGAGTGAGCGCAGTACCCTTGGCGCCGAATAGCTGCTGCATTGCCCCATCAGTTCTCTTTCTCATGCAAACCTTTGAATTCGATGTCGGCCGATCTGATTCTTGCTGTTAGCTATAGAAGTATAAATTATATGTTTCCTTTTTTAATTTTTTTTTTTTCTCCCTTTGTTTTAGTGGTCGCCGCCCGATAAATTTTGATGCATGTTCTTGATGTTTAATTTTGATGATGACAATTGTACCATTGTAGTTTTGGTCTTTGGCATTATAGTTTATTCATTTTTCTGATGAGAATTGAAGAGACTCTTCTCTGTTTTCCCTTTTCTATTTTTGAGAAATTCAAAGTGCTTATTTTTACGACGTTTGCTGTTGGGATACTATTCTTGTTCTTGTTTTCTCTTATTTCTTCCATCCATGAATGCTCTCCACCAGCTTCTCCATCTCTCTCTACCTATTTTGTGTGTATATGATAGTAGACTTAGAGGGAAGAAATTATGGCCTAGTCCAGCTGTTCTTATTCTTGGAGGGAGATATCTTGAACTCAGGGAATTGAACCCCGATTTGATCTCCGGCCTTTTCGGAGTGAAATTTGGGTCATGAGGCCTGCAGACAATCCTTAAAAAAACAGAAAGAAAGAAAAAAAAAGAAAAAAGAAAGATAGTAAAATTAGAGGGAGAACAAGAGCAGAACCCTCTGTATCTCGTTTTCAAAGCTAAATTTGAACTAAACCAATGTCTAAAATCTACAAATGTCTAATGGGTATTGAAATTTTGACAGCAACGGCATTATAACGAAATATATGCCTTGATTTTCTTTTTTCCCGCTCCATACGAGTATTCATAAATGTTTCTAAATTCCGAGATGTGTATTACTTCGTAAGTTGAAAAAAGTATTTCACTTCCTCCCACTTTCTTTGTTCTACCCTGCTTCTACCCCGAGGTGCGCACAGCCGGCAGCACTGCAACCATAGCAACAAAGTTGGCGGTTTCCCGGCTGCTTCACCACACCACAGCGCGGATCGCATCTGCAGATTTCAGTTGCTTTCAGTAACTCCGCGAGAGGAGAGCAACTAACCATCAGTCGATCTGCGCATTCTGATATCATGAAAAACCATCCCAAGATCATCAAAAAGATCACCTCGTGACCGTCCAGATTGCCCGCCAGGTGCGACTGAGATCGGTAAGTATACTTGTACTGCAAGCACCATCACAATCACAAACATATCAAGTACTATCCGCGAGGTGGCAGTGAACAGCACTGCATGGAGATGCTGATTCTCTACAGAAGAAAAAAAAAGAAGAGGCATCTAAAATGGTTAGCATATCCACAGGAACAAGCTTTATTCTTTGGCATCAAATAAATCATAAGAGTGAATCAAAACACAAACACATTGATGGACACAGAAAAGTATATTTACATTAAAAACAAAACAAAAAAGAGGCTGGTAGTATAATCACAAAAGGTTGAAGAAAGCTTGTGAGCGAAGTGAGCGAAGTACCGATTACTGAAAATTTCAACATCACTCGAAAATGATTCGATCCTCTTATTCTCAAAATCGAGAGATCAAGTCATGATTGCGATGCATACAGATGAAACATCTGATCCAGCGGGCGCTAGAATTCTCCAGAAGCATCTGAAAGATTCCGTTTCTGAAACAAAAAAAAAAAAAGCGCTTCAGAAGTGGTAAATATAAATTAGATTGATGCAATTTAACCCGTATTAATTGCAAAAGACAACTCCGAATAAAATGTGAAATGCAACAACCGAAGAAACGATGGTATACGCACAATGCCTAGCACTAAATTTCGACCTAAATTGAGATGATGATGTAATAACTGTTACGCATTTCTGCAAATGAGACAAGAAAAAAGGAATATGGAAGTACAATTATTTCAATTAATGCTTCCAACTTGCATCAGAAAAGACAAATAATCGAACATATTCGGGAAAAGAGGCAAAATAATTCTACTATTTCGAGGAATTGACTCAAAAAATAAAACAAATCAAAGTGCGTGTCGAAATCCATCATATCTGATTTATTTTGTATCCTATTTTGACTTGTGAGGCCATATTTGGTTTTAATCTACTGAAATAACATAACACATCCAAGTCATGCTAACTTTTATGTTATATCGAAACCAAGTGTAGCCTTTCGAGTTCTATTCTCCGATGCTCATCGTCTTTGCTATTCAAAGTAACATCATTTATTATACCTTCTTTTTCCTTTTCTTTTGCTCATATTGAAGCAAATCCGCTTTTTACAAAGTCCCTGAGCATCAATTCAGATGCTTATTCTGCTTCAGAATAATTCTCCACTTGAGTTATTCCCTGTCGAATAAGAAGGCATTTATAATTGCAGATATAAGATGCCGAAGAATGCGACAAAAGCGGAATAAGCATTTTATCAGTTGTAGTTCCCTCGTAAAGAATAAGTAGAAGAAGAGTATTTCATACAACTCGTATATGAAAGAAGTAAATCATCAAATATGCTAAATTAATGCAACATTTCAAAATAATGTAGCACGAGAAAGAGAAAAAACAATTTCCTAATAAAGATATTCTCAACTTTACTCCTTAAGAATTGCCTTTTTCAAAATAAAACAAGAGAGTAATACTAACAATCGCTTAGATTCATGTGATAAAAAAGCAATAATAGAGTAAGATTAAACAAAGATACCTGATGAACTCACGACTCTTCTATAACATTACTAATTCGCAATTTAACAAAGGAGATAATTCATAAGTCGATTGAACATCACATGGAATCGTTTCATACGAAACCGCTATGCAAACAATAGAAATGTTATCTAAGCAACCATACTTACTTTCATTTACTTCACCGTTCAATACATTTACCTCGCCACGATGTCAAAAAGAGGGTGAGTTAAGTGCCTTGTTTTAGTCAAAATTAAAACAGATATTTAACAAGAATCTGATCCGAGAAGAATAACTCATGGCCTAAGAAGAGCTCCAAAAGAATTAAAAAAATAAATAAAAATCTTTATCCACTGAGAAACTACGTTTACGCTTCCAATTTGCTTCACATTATGACCCGCAAAATGTTCCACTAATTATAGAACACTATCATATTCCTCCTCTTTCTAATGTTGACTTAAAAAGAGCATTTAATTGTATTAATCTACCAACTCCAAAAAATCAATAAGTCATATGCAATAAATAAATTATAGCTTTTCGACGCTTATGCCTAATTTTAGTACCATCGCTTGCTTATTATGGTTTTCCTTCCGTTCATTTACGATCTTTTTCTTTCCTTTTTCTTTTTTGTCGGCTCTTTGTCAGTTCACATTGAAACAATCCCCCCTTACAAAGTTACTCGAGTATTATTCTTGATGCTTATTCCACTTCAAAGAAAAAAAAAACTCCACTAATTTATTCCTTGTAATGACTAACTTCATTAAATAAACAAGGCATTTAATTACTACATATTAAGATCCCAAAGTACGGTAAGAAGCCACTTTTGGTTAATCAACTTAAATGTCATCAACTAAAAGCTAATTTAGTCTATAGAACATAAGAGCCATTTTGGGCATCAAATACTCAGTTGTAGTAAAATAATAACCAATCTATGTCGAACAAGGTGTAGTTAAATGTAGGGAAAACTTAAAAAGGCCTTCCTAAGGATAGTGCGTTTGCAGTTTACTACTTTGTGGTTCTAAATGTAACACTGCCGCGCTTATGGTTTCTGTTTTAGTTCTATATAAAGGACCTTCTTTTAAAGGAGTAGCAAAAGTGATGTGTTTAGTAAACGACAGGGTATCATGCGAGCAGGTCCTTGCAGAGAACAAAAACAGAAACTACAGAGAGGCAAAGAACTACACGTAATCTTAAATGTTATATAAAAGCAGCTATCGATCAATTGAACAGGTGAGGAAAGATTCGACTGAAAATGAATAAGCAAGAAGATCCATTAACAACTGCGAAGCAGCCAACTTTTGATGTGAAAATAGGAAACCGACAAGAAAACATACCAAACCTTTAAAGTGCGATACTACATGGAGTGTGATCATCCAATTACAGTAGCAAATTCAGAAGCAGAAAAACAAAAAGCACCTGATCAGAAAACGACTGCAGCGCTCAAACCTGTAGAGCGTTTAATTCAAGTTGAGCAAATTATGCACATCATCGCAAATGGATACAACTTCAGATTAGGTAAATAAAAGTACGACTTAAATTGATTTTTAATTACTAATGATCACAAAAAGTATCAAATAGTTGAAAAGATACAGTTTCCTTTTACTCACATCTCAGAGTGTTGTTGCAAAGCCACGAGCAAAAGAGAAGCTCCGAAAAGATTATTTATGCACAAAATGTAAAGAAAGGCCTAAAAGTAGTAAGATGGCCTAACGTAACACATTTGTGTTTCAGCTTTTCCTATAAAGAAACTAACATTAACTAAGCTTTTCAAGTTCTAGAATACATAAAGAGCTTCAATCTCCGTCACAAAATTGTACTTTTCTCAAAGTAAAATAGACAAAGATTATTCTATTCTACACACCTTTATTGTTAAAAAAAAAATTGAGCAATTCCAAATGTGAGGTAAATCATAGTATCTTATTGGCCAAATTGAAAAGTTGAAATTCAACGGCTCCCTTGTTTTCTTCTTTCACTTCCTGCAAAAGCAAAACAATGGAAATGAATGAATTTCGACCGTATAAAACTCACTCATTCTTTTTTCTTCCTTTTCATGGATTTATTGCAAGTTCACAAAACCATGCGGATTCTCGCTTCAGCATTTGCTTCCCATGCGGTTCCTAACTTTGCGTGTTTAAGAGAGTTGCGATTCCGCACCAACTTTTATGTAGCAGTTAATCCTGAGTACAAAATTTGTCGCACAATGCACAAATCCAGCAAGGACATCTAATAGAGTATACTACACTTAATTTGGCGTATTCACTATTCACATGTTAACAGCTAAGAAACTTGTTAGCGCATTAACAGGAAGAGCGATAAAAGATATCACAAGAGTCATTCTAACACAACAAAGCTAGAGACAAGTAGTGCGGTTTCAGTAAAGAGACAGCTTCAGAGTTACGAACTAATGCAGATAAAACTGTGAAATGAATTAGTGAGATACATTATTATACAGGGAGAAAATGATACATAGCTGTTTACATGGGCGCCGTAATCATCAATATTATTGAAACTACTCGAAGTTACCGAATTCGGTACTAAAAATTGGGGACATCAAATTTTCTTAAGCCAGCACTCAATTTCATCGAATTGAAGCATCCAAATGCATGAATGGTAGAATTTCAGCAAGTGTTTGGCAGAAAGGGTTACGTGCCACGATACTGGTCCGCGCCACGTAGTACTAGCGACCACCGCCATGCATGGGCATGCCATGCATTGTCTTGACACGTCGAGTGCCTTTACAAACAATGAACGTTACAATCCGCAATCTTCTAGTCAAGGTCTCTCACCTACTTCACAAATCCCCGTGAATTTCTCACTCTAGTACTCGCTAACCTCGCGCGTCCTAACTTTGCGTACCTAAAAATCGGCAGTGACTGCCACGGTGCATGCCAACTGGTACCGGCATCCACGAGCACGGCCATCCATCGTTTGGACACGCCACTCGCCTTTAAAAAAAGTAATATAACTGTCCACAATCTTCTACTCGAAGCCTTGCACCTACTGCACAGGCCTTGTGGAAGCTCACTTTACTACGCGCTAACCTCGCGCTTCCTAACTTTGAGTTTCTAAGAGAGCGGCGATTCCCCGGAGCCGCTTTAACGCGTCAACTTCAAGATCATCGGTATGAAAATTGTTGGGCAATACAGAATTGAGCAAGAACGTGAATTACCGTACGTTACACCAGTTTGGCGTAATCACACGGTAACGAAAGAGAGCTTGTTTACGTATTAGTGGGAAAGGCAATAAAGGAGATCACGCGAGCCATCCTAATACGACAATGCTCGATTTAAATACGGCCATTGTTTGGATTAAGTAAAGAAACAGTTCGGAATTGACGAAACTGTGGACAAAGTCGAAGATTTCTACATTGAAGAGTTTCTCCCGAGTTAATAAGCAGCGAAGTTCCATAAGAAAATGAAATCGAAAAGGAGAAAATGAGGAAACTCAAGAATTAAACGATTTTATTCCGTAATGAGTTTAAAAACAAGAAGGCAAGCCTTACTCACAATACCGAGTAAATCTATGGATTTTCCGAATCTCTTATGGATAAATATAATTACTAATAGAGGCAATTGGAGATGACAACATAAATTACTCGCATCGTGAACAACTAAGAGGCGAAATATATCACGCGACATAAACAAATTATGAGTTTTACATGATTCGCAAAGTTATATGAGCACATATTAACCAAACATAAATCACATTCCAAGTTCCGACTAATCTTGTAGAACGAAACAATTTACGAAACTAAACATCCATAAGACTAAACATGAAAAATTACGGAGAGAGGAGAATTTGTAGAAGGTAAAAGACATTTTTTGCTTTTTTATTATTAATCTAACATTGTACTTATAACAGGGGTTGGTTACAAATGCAAATAAAAATGAAGAAATTAACGGCGATAAGACGAACATAAATTCGAAGAACACATTTCTACGGAATTTTTCTTTCTTTTTTTTTTTAATCTTTATAGAAGTTACCCAATTAGGAAGAGAAAAAGCCGCGAGATCAGCAGACCATCACCGCGCAATTATACACAAAGCTCCCCGACTGCCGGCTGGCGATCACCTCCCACTCCGGCGGTCCCCCCGCGGTCGGGACCCACGAGTTGAGCTCGATGACCCCTCCGGCCCCGGCCGAGACCCCCCGCCCTCCGATCACAATCAGGCGGTCCCCGCACGCCTTGAACGCCAGCCCCCAGCCGTTCATCGACACCGACCGCTCGGGCAGCCTCCCCAGCGTCGCCCACGCGTTGCGCCCCTTGTCGTACCTGCGCAGCTCGTTCGAGGCGTAATCCGCCGCGTAGAGCTCGTCGCTCACAACAGCGACCAGCGGCGGCGCGCCGGTGGTCGCGCCCGTGAGCCCCGCGGCCATGCCGGGTATCAACCGCCATGTCCCGCGCTCCAAGTCGTACTCCTCGCCGCACGTCAAATGCTCGGTGTGCGAGCGCATGCCGCCGATCACGTAAAACTTGCCGCCCATGAACACGCCGGAGCACATCTTCCGGGCGCGGTTCATGCTCGGGAGAACCTCCCAGCATTGCCTATCAGAATTGTACATTTCCGCGGAATTCACAATGCGACCGCAGGTGTCGATCCCTCCGGCGACGACGGCGGCGGCGCCGCCGGAGCTGGCGGAGCCGAACAGGCAGCGGGGGGAGTGCATGGCGACGCCTTTGGACCAGGAATTGGAGAGGATGCTGTAGCGGAGGACAATGCAGGAGGTCATGTCCTTGCCGAAGACGAGGAGGTCGGGGCCGACGGCGAGGGACTCCTTGTCGCAGAACATGAAGCACTCGAGGGGGGGCATTCTGGGGACGGCGGCGGAGATCCAGCGGCGCCGGAAGGGGTCGAAGGCGTCCCACTCGAGGACGTTGCAGGAGAAGAAGACCCAGTGCTCGACGGCGCCGGATCGGCGCCGGAGACGGTAAAGCTCGCCGCTTTGGAGGAGGGAGCGGAAGCTGCGGTTCAGGGAGGCGACGGCGCCGTAGTCGGAGCAGGACAGGTGGAGGAGGCAGTTGATCGAGAGGTCGCGCCCGATCACCGGGCTTATAAGGCTGTCCGGATCGTCGTGCTCGCCGCCGCCGCCGCCGCAACCGTAGGAATCCACCATTATCTTCTTCTTCTTCTTCCTCTTCTTCTTGTTGTTGTTGTTGTTGCTGCTGCGGACGCCATTAATGGGGTGTGGCTCCTCCGCTCGGTCGTCTTCTTCTTGCTCCCCGGCGTAGACCCGCATGGATTCGCGATCGTAGGAGCTCGGAAGCGCCCGCGACACCATGCAAGAGGAGTCCCCCTCCCGCATTGTGCGTGTGTGGTGAAAAAGATCGAAATTTTTTTTACACAGTTTGGAACCAAGGGGCCAAAATGCCTCCACAAGTATGCAAAGAAAAAACAAAAACTAATCTTTTTGGGGGGTTTAATCCTGTTTATTTTGCGTCAGTTGGTGAGATCTAAACGGATTTTGTAAAGAAAAAAGGGGGAGAAAAATTAAGGGAGAATTGATAAGAGGAACCAAACCAAAAAAAAAAGGGAAAAAAATGAAATTAGTGTTATCGAGTGCTTATTATTGATTAGGAAAAAGAGAGAACCGGAAAACAAAATAAGCAAACAAAGTAAGAGATTGTATTGCTTTGATCAAAACGAGTATAAAAAATTGAACTTTTAATAGGAGAGGAGGAGAAAGGTGTGCTTTTTAGAACAAAGAAGGGGGGAGGAGGATGAAGCTTAATGAGATGGTGTGTGTGTGTATGTGTTATTGTGTGTGTGTGTGTGTGTGTTTGTTTTTTGTGAAGGGAAGGGGAAAAAACAATGGGGGAGGGGGGAAGAGAAGAGGAGGAGGAGGAGGAGGAAGAAGAGGCCCTTAATGGGAATGGATGGATTCTCTTCTCTCTCTACTCTTCAATCCCTCTCTCTCTCTACTATTCTCTCTCTCTATATTCTACTCTCTCTCTCTCTCTCTCTATTATTCTTATTCTTCTTTGTTGTTGTTGTTCTTGTTCTGTGTGCAGTTTCTCTCCCTTTCTCTCTTCATATGCTTCTTATATAGTGAGAGAGATAGAGAGAGAGAGAAAGGGGGGAGGGGGTTATGTGTCATTTTTTTTGGGCTTTTGTTGCATTTAGCCTACTCAAAACAAATATTTTCACAAATAGCTCTACAAAATTTATATTTGCAAGATTGGCCATATCCCAGTATATTAAGTTGAACACGGTGAATGGTTCACCGTGTTCTTCCTAATTTTAATCCCCAAATATTACGTAATACTCTAAACCCTAAATCCCAAATATTACGTAGTTTTTCTTAAACCCTAAACCCCAAATATTATGTAATATTCTAAACCCTAAACTCAAATATTACGTAGTTCTTCCTAAATCCTAAATTCTAAATATTACGTAATACCCTAAATCCTAAACCTCAAATATTACGTAGTTCTTCCTAAATCTTAAACCCCAAATATTACGTAATATTCTAAACCCTAAACTCCAAATATTACGTAATTCTTTATAAATTATAAACCCCAAATATTACGTAACACCCTAAACCCCAAATATTACGTAATTCTTCCTAAATTCTAAACCCTAAATATTACGTAACACCCTAAACCCCCAAATATTACGTAATATTTGGGATTTAGGATTTAGGAAGAACACGGTGAACCATTCACCATGTCCAAACACGGTGAATGATTCACCGTGTTCAACTTAATCTAGCCACCCACCCGCTCACGTGGCGCTCGCGTGGCAGGAATATGGCCAATTTTGTAAATATAAATTTTGTGAAATTATTTGTAGAAATTTTTTTTTCTAAGGGGGCTAAATGCAAAAAGAGCCTCTTTTTTTTAGTTTTTTTTACACTACTTGTTATAGCTATAGTACAAGCCACCCTTCAGTTTGATTTTGATTTGGCTAAATTACACTTTTGGTCCTCCAACTATATCAGTCTGGTGACATTCTGGTTCGCAAATTTTAATTTATAATAATTTTTTATTTAAAATTTTAAAATTATTATAATTAAATTTTATTAACTAAATATTAACGTGTTACTAATATGAAAATAGTATTGCATCTTAATTATTGCTATGTCATTAGTCATAACACTCTCTCATCACTTCTATATTAGCGACACGTTAGTATTTAGTCAACTAAATTTGAACAAAAAATTACTACAAATTAAAGTTTAAAAATTAAAGTGTCACGCATCTTATAATTTGAGGACCAAAAGTGCAATCTAGCCTTTTGCTTTTGTGCCATTTAAATTTGAAAAATACTAGCAGCATATCCCAAAAAAATAGATCATACATCTTACACCTCTAATCCTATAATTTTTTAAAGTTTGTTTTAATATTAATATTTTTAAAAGGAAATGATATAAGTCCTTAGATAAAATGGTGTAAGATACATGTAGCATTATATTGTGTAATTTATAAATACAGTAACTTTTTCTTTTGTTGGTTTTTTTTGGGGGAAAAAAAGTATTAGAATTATGTGAACTTTTGCCAAATTGTAATTAATTATATTAACTATGAAATATTGAAATATAACCATCTGAATAATAATAAATTTGAATTCCAACATCAAGGTTGTGTTTTCGTCAATTTGTAAAATGGATTACAACGAAATTGCTGTTCAAATGATAGTTTTTTTATGTTTTAAAGTCAGAATAATGAATAATAATTCGGCAAAAGTTTAAACAATATTGAGGCTCATTTTTTTTTTAAAAAAAAATCTTATAAGATGTTTTAGGCTTAGTTTGAAACCATTAACATTTTTTTTATTTTCGATAATAATTTGTAAAATGTATAGCGGTTATCTGAATTATGGACCATTTTAATTTAGCTATTCGACTTTTCAAAATTTTAATTTTACTATCCAATCTTTCAATTTATTTGATTTGGGTTAGTCAACAACACTTTGATTTCAAAATTTGAATGCGTTGTTTATCTTTACAGATTTAGTTAGTATACTTCATACAATTTTCACAACTATAAATTTATTAAAGTTAGTAATTAGCTTAAATTTAAAGTCAAAATGTTGTTAACTGTCTCAAATCAAATAAATTAAAAAAAGTTGGGTAGTAAATTAAAATTTTGAAAGTTTGGATAGCTGATTTAAAATGGTTCATAGTTCAAATAAGTTTTTTGTACGTTTTTACCTAATAATTTCTACTTTATTAATATTACACTATCTTTCTCACAAACATATTCGGTTGTTCAAAACAAATAATTAAAAAATCAGGTTGAGCCGGCCGATCGACCAGTTCGACCATGACCCAGTCTATAAAATGGTTCAATTCAATCCTTTGAACTGGAGAAGATAAAAAACTACTTTGAACCGTTCGAACTGATTGTTCAACCATCGAATTGGTGAACTCATCCGATTTTAATCAAACCGACCTAGCTTTATTGATCAAGTCATATTAAAATCCAACAGTTTAAAATCATATTAGCTAATTTTATTTTCTATTAATACAGATTAGTCTTATAAAAAGTGAAATTTAGAAATTTATATTTAGTTAATTAGGTTTAAAAATTAATCTTTTATAATTAAGTATGATATGAGAATGATAATATTACATATATATGATATAATAAAATTAAAAATAATAGTTAAATATTTATGGCGTCATACTGACATTACTGGTTCAACCAGTGGTTGACCCACTGGTTGAATCAGTGATTCTTGACTCAGTAATATTTTAGACCGTTGTTAGATCTGATTTTTAAAATATTGCTCAAAACTCTCTTCTTTTGTATTCTCTCTCTCTTACACAATGTATAGGAACATTCAAATAGTTGAATTGGATGGAATTATAATATTTTTTTCTTATATGGTAACTTATTAGCAAACAATGTTGTTTTTGATTTTATTGAGTAGATTTTGATAAATATAAGCATCCAACAATTTGAGATTCAATTTAATACAAGTCCGTTGAAACGACCCAACACACGGCATCGTGCTATCACAGGAGCTTTGATTTGGAGCTTCTGCGGTAACGTGTTAAACCGCAGTAGTGCTCAAGCTGGATCGCTTCACAAATGTCGCATGCTGAATACAAAACTTCTGCAACCGTATATTTCACTGCACATAAGAATCTGAATAAAACAGCTGTCTATGTAAATATAAGAAGATTTATCAATCCATATATATATATATATGTTTTAAATTACTATAAAATCGATGGAATTTAATGCAAGAAAAATGCAAAAGTTTTCATCTTCAACTAAAAAAGATTTCAACCTCAATTTTAGTTTACTTAAACTAAGTTGAATTGTAAGTAAATTCAATTCTATTTTAGCAACATTCATTAATTTTGAAGGCACTTATAATTTTCTTTTAATTTTATTTTGAAAAATCAAAAAGCAGGTGATAAAGTTGCATGAAGTTTCCTTGGCACTCTCCTTTTGTCCTTTTTTTTTTAAAAAAAATCTCCTTTTTGTTATTTTTTGAGTCGAATATATATATGTGTGCAAAAAAAATTAAGCATGTCACACGTGTGGAGGGGACACAGTGTACCTCACACGTGTGACCCCAAAATAGGACGAAAAGAGAAGGCACTTCACACGTGTGGAGGGTACACAGTGTACGGCGTTTCGTTACACGTGATAAGAATTTATTAAAAGAAATTGAGAAAAGTGAAAAATGCAAACTGGCCCCTCAACTTGAAATAAACACCCTAACTGTAATTTTTGAATTTTTTTTTCTTTTGTTAAACCATTTATTTTTATTTCTGACACTACGTGCTTCGCTATATGTCTCCAAATATTTATAATCAATATAAAAAAAAGTCAATTTTGTGTATTATTAGGCACTATATGGATACAAGTCATATACAGCGAAAATCACATGATTTGTCGATTATGCATTCCAACGAACTTAAAATCATCGAATCACGCGAAGTGCTTTCGCGATTGTTGCATTCTGATCGTATACGTCACACGACAATCGTATACCCGATCTCAAACGAAGTATAATTAGGTAATTCAATTTCAAAGCAAACAAAAAACAAAAAACAAAATATCTTTTTAACATATAGCAATTAATCACATAAAATATAGATAAGGACCAAACTGTAATATAAAAAAGGCTCGCGAACTGTAAATAAATCTTATCCTTTCACGCAATTAGCGTAATATTCGTTTCGAGAATTGTGCTGACAGTTGAAGGCCTCGAGCGTTGCCACTTTATTATAAAAGATTTGTACTCGCTTGGTATATTTCGTACAAGTGTTTTTACATGTAGAGAAGGTATGAGTCAGCATTCGTCAGCGCATTTGAAGCGAGAATTTGGAGCTTCTCAAACTAAAATGGGAGGAATTTAATGACTTTGAAAGATTTTGTTGCCTCTTTTTGTTACATAGCTATTATATTTAGAATTAGTTTTTGACCATTTACTCCTACATTCTTTTTGTTTTTTAAATTCATTTTTATTTCTACATTTAGCACCAGTTTTTTTTTTAAAAAAAAACTGAGCATTCCACATAGAAATTTTGAGTAAAACAATAAATTTTTATTTCTGTTGAATATTGAGATTATCTGATGCCTTAGTAATCGTTTGCAAACTTTATAATTAACAATAAATAAAATTTTTACGTATTATAAATTAAAGATTCGTTATTTTTATAATATCATTTCTAGATTTATTTCACCACGAAATAAATAGTGGCACTTACTCTCCAAAAATTTACAACAAACAAAAAGCTAATTTTATACACTAATTTATTTTAAAAGAAAAATACAATTATCATTTAACATGTTAACAACCAAGTAGGTTTAATTAATAAAAAATTAAGTCCAAGGATAAACTAAAATTAGGCAATATAAAGCGAACAAATTGCAATATAAGAGGAAGTGGGGAGCTGTGAATAAGTTTTAACTCTTTCCACGCAAAAACTGAGATTTCACACACAAAGCGTTGTATCTTTCTTACTGATTATTATATAGACGTCAAAGGTTTTCAGCGTTGACACCTCATTGTTGAGAATTTGTACCGGTTTGGTATGTTTCGTACAAGTGTTTTTACGTGTAGAGGATGTGTGAGTCGGCATTTATTATCACTTTTGAAGTAAGAATTTTAATTATTTCTTGAAATTAAAAGCGAAGAAATTTAATGACCTTGAAGGGTTTGGTACTTCTTTTTCGTACAATTTTTTAAGAGAAGTGGTCAGATAAAATTAGTCTTAGGGTCTGCTTGGCACCACTTTTGCTTATGAATTAATACCGATACTTTCTAATAAAAAAAACTTGAGACTCTACAATAGTGTAAGGTAGCAAGAAAGCAGGAATTTTTATCTTGAGAGAGGCCTAAAACTATATGGTTAAAAGTATTAAAATAAATAAAACAATTATCAGATATAATAAAAGTATAATCGTTTTTAAGCAAAAATTGGGATTTCACAAACAAACGCTGTATCTTTCTTACTAATTACTATGTGGACAGTTGAAGGTTCGAGCGTTGACATCTCACTGTTGAGTTTAGTATCAGCTTGGTATATTTCGTACAAGTATTTTCACATGTAGAAAAAAATGTGGGTCAGCATTTATTATAATATATGAAGTGAGAATTTGAATCATTCTGGAAAAACTAATAAAGATGAAATTTAGTGACTTTGAAAGATTTGGTAATTCTTTACCGTAGAACTCTTTAAGGAAAGTGATAAGATAAGATTAGCCCTAGAATCTACTAAATTCACTTTTGCTTCTACATTGAATACTTATAATTTTTAATAAAAACTTGAAATTCTACCAGAGTGGAAGGTAACAACAAGGAAGCAAAAATTTTATCTTGAGAGATCCAATACTATATGATTAAAAGTAAATAAGATTATTATCAAATATTATGTAATTTTCAATCTAGTTTAATAAAAAAATAGAATCAAAGGATATTTGTAATGGTTTGTATGTTTTTGTACAAGTATTTTTACGTGTAGAGAAGGTGCGAGTCAACATCAGTTACCATATTAGAAGTAAGATTTTGGAGCCTTTCGAAAACAAAACGGAAGAAATTTAGTGACTTTGAAGGATTTGATTACTCTCTCGTTACGTAGCTTTTATGAAAAGTGATAAAATAAAAATTATCTCATAATCTATTTAGACCTTGTTTTGCTTCTACATTAAGTTGTGACATTTTTTTAGACTTGATGTCTACAGTTTTTTGGTTCATTTGATGTAAAACTTTTTTATATAATTTTTTAAAAAAATATAGTTTTCTAGGGGTTCCCATTATGCTAAAAAAAGGTAAAAATCCAAACACAAAAATAGTACTAAAAAAAAAAAAAAAAAAATTCCCCATATGATAAGAATTGTACCTCCTTCGAAAGATTTAGTTACTCGTTTATTGTGGAGGATTGTGTTGCTTTGAATGAAAAGAGGAGGGATGAGAATTTTTATTTTATTTTTATATCCCTACTTCTACTTACTAGAAGGGAGTACAAAAGTACATGAAAAATTTGAACATTGTGTCATTTGAAAACAACTCATAAATTTGTCAAAAATTTTGTTTCATTATCTAACTTTTCAACATGACTAGATTAAAATTTCTTTATTTATAAAAATCTAACCTTTCAATCAGATTCGGATTTATATTCATTTTGATTTTGTCTTAAGCATTTGCTTTGAGTAGAATTATTATATATATATATATAAATTCTACGTTGTGAATTGCAAAGAATATAGTTGAAATATTGTTTACGTTTCGTATGTCCACAAAATTTGTTTGGCATAAAAACGTAGGAGTAATATTTTTTCCCTCTTTTATTTTATTTTATTTTCAAAAAAATACCATCTTATTCTGCGGTCGAGACACATCACAAGCTGACCAATAATGACAAGAATAGATTAATTTTTCTGCCAAATAAAACGCTATATTTTTTTATGGATTAATTATATACTGATCTCTATAAATATATCGAATAGCAGATATATTCTTAAAAATTTAACTTTTTATTTTTATCCCTACAAAAGTTCAGTGATATTCATATTTGCTTCTCTGATTTGTTACCTTAGAGCACTGTTTATTTTTTAACAGCATGATATTTTTGCTCTTACAAATATATTCCTCCAAAAGCCCCAACTGTTAGAAGTATGCAGAAATGTCCTTCTAAAAAAGTAATTTATTTAATAATATAATAGGGATAAAAAAATCAATTTCACTCATTCACTAATCAATATTAAGTATTTTACTTATAGTTAATTATATTTTTCTAACTGATCATAATAGCAAAGGTATATTTGAACACGTTAGAATTTTTATAGGGATAAAAATAAAAAGTTAAACTTTGTAGGAATATATCTGCTATTCAATATATTTACAAGAAGCTGTATGCAATTAACTCTTTTTTTATTTACTAAGGTTTTATAGAGCGTTGCAGAAAACATGCATTACATACGGTGAGACAAAATCTAATAAAAATAATATATTTTCTAAATTGCTATAATTTTTGCGATACCATTCGAAAATAGAGAAACAAAGTTTGTTTCATAAAATTTATAACTATTTTTGGAAATAGAGAAACTGACGCAAAATCTTTTAGGATAAATACAAAAACAGATAAAGATAATAAAGACAAAATTAGGTCCAAACAAAATGCACGATACTCGCACCATACTGTAAATAGTGAATGTACGAGGGCTTCATTTAAAATGTGATCAAAGCGAACTGGATCTCCACGTGGCATCGTCAGTGAAATAATTTAATTACAATTACGTCCCTCCATTTTGTACGGTGGTTATCCATAAACTTTATCTCTTGTGTAAGTTGTCCTCTTAATTTTGGTACAAAGTGTATGGAGTCCCCCTCAACTATACGCGAATTTGAAATCGATCCTTAGCTATTTTTTCTTGGATTTAACTTCTAATTTTGTTGAATTGGAATACCAGTTACGTAATCTATTTTTACTCTCTATAAAATAGTTTAAACTATTAAATTTTGTAGAATTGTCTCTCAATTTGACAAAGTTTTAAATCTATGCCGCTAATTAAGTGTTGAGGGCCTCGATTAAAAAAAAAAAAGTGCAGAAGAATTTATTTGAACTATGAATCATTTTTTAATCTACTATTTGATCCTTCAAAATTTAATTTTACTATCCAATCATTCAATTTGTTTGATTTGAGTAAGTGAACGATACTTTGACTTTTAAAATTTAAGCTAATTTTTTAATTTAATGAATTTATAGTTACGACAATTCCATAAAATATACTAACTAAATCTATAAAAATAAATAATACATTTAAATTTTAAAGTCAAAGTGCCGTTTACCGACTCAAATCAAATAAATTAAAAATTTTAATTATAAAATTAAAAT